>OY728122.1:1742479008-1743729008 GCA_963277665.1 Viscum album | reverse complement strand
CGCAGATGACCACCCAAAAAATTTCATTACCTAACTATCTTACTAATGAATATTTACTTATAAAGTCATATTTTATGTGATTTTTCTTATATTTCCTAACCTTAAAAACTTTTTCTAAAACCACTTTTTCAACATTATCTACTTTTCCTTTTCCTTTCTCAACTACAGTAGGAACTTGAAAAGTTCTAACAACTTATTTTTCTATAATGGATTGTGCTATAATAACTAGTACTGATTGAGAAATTGGTTGAACCATATAAAAAGGAGAAATTGAAAGAATCCTCTAACTTTCCTCTCCATTAGTTGTATATAAATCACCATGTTCCCTCTCTACACCTTTCATCAGATTTTCAAAAACTTTATAATAATGAAGTATTTTATTATATTTTATTTTATTTCTTTAGATTTCAATACTTCTTTTGTTTTCTCTTTAAAAGATAATGCCTCATCATTTTCTATACTGAATTCTAGATCACCAACCTTCTTTTTAGCTTTTCTCTTCATCAACCCATTATACGCTTCATCAGTCATTACTTTGATTTTCTTCAGTAGCTTAAGAGGATATTAAACTAGTTTTATTTTCTCTTAAACCCTTTATTTAAGTTTTTGAAATTTACATTTAGAAATACCTATATCTTAATTATCCAAAAACTTATTAATTTATGATAAAAAAACAAGTTTCATCCTTCAAATTTTTTCTTAGCTAATCAATGAGACTTTTTCCCTCAATACTACTTCTTGATTTTTAATCTATATCACTGAGATAAAGTTTATTAATATATTACTGATAAATAAATGGAATTGAAGAATTATAAACTTCATATTACTATTTTTTTTATTTCTTAAAATGATATAAAAAAATATTTTACCATATTTATTTTCCTCATGTTCATCAGAAAATATAAGGAAAATATCTTTACCACCTTCAAGGTTTCTCATTTTCCTTTTCTTAGAGTCAAATATACTTGAATCCATAATACCACTACCCTTGTATCTGGTTTAAGATATATAACTTTCTTACTTTCTCAAAAATATGTAAACAAAGAAGCTTCAACCTTTTCTTTTTCGAAACTTCCAAACTTCTCTAGAATTTTATGAGTTACCAGATAAGCTTCACTATATAATGAAACTTCTACCAAGTCTGATACTTGTTGGATATACAATTTACACTTATCATTAAAAATATTTAAGGTTATAACTTCCAAGTAATCCTCCTTACTAAATTCAATTTAAGAATAAAAATTATTTATAATAGTTGGGTTGTGAAGATCAAAATCTTCCTTCTCTATACATACCTTCTCTAAACCCTGAAATTTGATTATAATCTTTATAAAGGAATCATTTTTGTCATACCTCTCATTTTTTATCAATATCTATTTCACCACTTCTCTATTTTCAATTTCATATAGATTATTCATTTTTAAATATTGATATGACTAAGGAGTTTGATCGGTAGAAGCTAAAATGAATCAAACTAATGCCAAAAAAATCAGACTGGAAAAGAAATTAAGATCGTAGGGTTAACTACCATTCAGAAAATCAATGAGGAACATGGTGACCCACTCATCTATTTATAAAGTCAGGGTGATTTTTTGGCTTCCTCAGATCTTATAGATCAGATTCAATTTCAAATTTAATCTTACAATCAAGAAATTTACTCAAAAGAATTAAATATATTTATGAATTCTTAATGGTTTTAAAGAAACTTATATCAGAAGAAATAATTGTCCAGAATATAAATTTTTAAAACATGTACAAATTTAAATAGTTTATAAAATTCAAATGAAATGTAAACAATAATAGAACAGATATAAAAAACGTAGTAAATATTGATGATTAGTAATTATCTTTCAGAGTAGAATTGTAACTTCTTAAAAAAATTAATTCTAGTAAACTGTTCTTTTTGGTTTTAAGGAAAACTAAAAATCATGTAAACACAAAAAAGAATTATAAATACTAAAATTTTAGAAAACCAAAACTTTTTTAGGTAAAATAAATTTTTAGTGAATCAAAAAAAATAAAAAAAATAAATAATTCATGATTCTTAAATATATTAGAAAGACTATAAATGTATTAATTTCAAAAAAATGAGAAAAAAATATTTTGAAAAAGTAAAGTTATAGAAAAACAAAGGTTTTTAGAAAACTTACAACAAATGTAATCCCCCTTTGAAAATGATTTCATTAATGTAAGGATATTGATAATTAAGAATTAGATATTAATGATCACTTGATATTGGCCATTCCTAGATTCTGTTTAATATTTTCAAAACTATCAGAACTAAGAAGTTTAGTAAAAGAATCAGCAAGTTGTTCTTGTGTTTCAATGAATTTTAAAATAATATATCCTTTTGAATTTCCAACAAAAGTGAATTTTCTATATTTTACTTTTATAATATTATTGAATAAATCCTTTTTTATAGTCATGTTTCTGGATCGACCACTATCTATGTACCAAATATTTTTATTTTTTGTATATTAATTATTCTTCTAAAAACAAAAGGATTAGTTTTTTGGAACCCACACCTGCTTGGGTCCAGTATTGTTGGAAAGTGAAATTTTGGGAATACACATTTTTCCAACTACTCTTTAATAAGAAAATATTAATTATTTGGAAAATTATTCCTTATGAAAACATCATTATTGAAATCTATTCAAAGAGAATTTATTCTTCCAATGACCACCACTTTTATATTTAATGGAAAATGGAACACTTTTCTAAACAGAGTAATTATTTTTTTTTAAAAGTTTTTTTACTTGTAAAACCAATTCTAAATACATCACAATAAGATTTAATTTTATTATATGTCTTATCAAAGTTTTCCTTACCAATGGTAAACTTTGATAAAATCTTTTTCAACCTATAAATTTCATAATTAAGTTTTACAAAAAAAAATTTATCTTCAGTTGTAGTTGTATTCGAATTAATCTTTTTTACATCTTTTGATAAACTAGTTATATAGAAATTATATTTATCTAGTTATTTTGAAAGATTAAATCTCTTAAAATTATTTTTATCTAACTCTATTTAAAGTTATTATATTTCATTAGGGATATTATAAATCCTTGAATCTTCTTTCATAAGTTTTTCTTGAGCAATATAATGTTTTTTAGTAACCTTAAAATTCTCATTTTCTAGTAATTTAGAAAATCTTGAAACCACTTCAAAACTAGGTAAATTGTTATTCTCTTGTGATGAAGAATATTATTTATTGGAATATATATAACTATTATTATCATTCTCAATATCAATATATTTTTCATTTAAAGTGAGATTTTTTAAAGATTCGGCATTCACATTTTCCATGAAGTATTTATTGATCTTTAAAATTTTAGCATAGAATCTGATATTCTTCGTTTTTGGTTTATAACTGTCATACGAATTCATGACAGACTATATCCACCAACATCACTCAAAGTATCTAAAAATTTTAGACTTTTATTATTATTTTTATTTTGAAACTTCTTAGAACTTATTTCATAATTTTTTTCATTCCTATCTTTTCTTTTCAACTTAGGGTAGTTCAATCTAATATGTATAACTTTCTTACATTCATAACATATAACCTTTGAATAATCCTTTTTATCACTTTTTTTCTTTTGATTATTCTTATATCTATATTTTATATCTTTCTTTCTAACTATATTGTTCATTCTATTTACAATATTAGCTAATTTTCTTCCATATTGTTCAGATGAACTGCTTTATAATTCAATAACAACTTTATTCTTCTTATAATACTTTGAAAAAATCTTATAAGAATTAACTTTATTTGAAATATTAGAAGTTGTAGCGAAATAAACTCCTCTATTATTTTTCTTCATCTTGTATTTGTCTCTTTTCAATATTCCCTCATACTATATAAGGGTTCCAATCAAATCCTAAAGAGTAAGATGTGTCATTCTTCTTGTATCACCCAATGTGGTTATATTAGACTCTCTCTCTACATGAATGATTTATATAATTTTTTCAAATAACATATCATCTATAATATCTATCTCTACAAGATATTGTAAATGGTTTACAATAGTAATAAATATTTTTTGCATCTTGGAAACAGTTTCACCAGGTAAAAAATCAAATTATTGATAATCAGAATAGATCATAGCTCTTTTGGTTTCAATAACCTTTGAAGTTCCAAAATGAGTTACCTCCAATTTCTTACAAATAATATTATAAGATTTAAAAGATAATATCTGAATATATATATATGTTTCTTTTCATAGAATATAATAGGGTATTCCTTACTCTATAATTCAACTGATATTCAAACATCACTGAATTAGTAAAAGTAGTAACTTATTTTTTAGGAATCTTTAAGTAACTAGTTAAAATAAAAAAAAAATTCAACACCAATACTTATAAATAAATAATTCATCATGTCTCTCCATTACTCATAATCAGTACCATCAAAGATTGGTAGTCTACTAGGATTCAGGTTTTCAAGAGTACCAACTTTTAAACCTTCCATCTTATAAAGACAAAAACTATTTCTACAATTTACAAGTTAGTGTAATAAAAATTTGTAAAAAAATAGTTTATAAAAACATTATAAACTTATATTAGATATAAAAAAAGAAAAAACACAGAAATTATAGTAGTAGAACCACCTTTGATACCAATTGTTAGATCATAAGAGTATATTATGGCTACAAGAGGGGGTGAATTGTAGTTTTAAAAAATAACTTAAAACAAATTAAAACCCAAACCTATTATTATGTTTATAAGACTAATTATGAATTATATGATCAGAGTAATATGAATCAGACTCAGAGTGTTTTTAGTAAACTAGAGTAAATAAAATTTTACTAAAATAAACATTCTAAAAAATTACACAATGGAAAATATAACTTGTAGAAACAAGTAAAATTAAAGCTTAAATTAAAAGTAAGAGTGAATTATTAAAGAATTATAAAATATTTTTACTCTTTAACCTTAAGAGTTACAGACATTAGAAATCCTGACTTAGGATATCCATAGTTTTCAAACTTACTGTAATGTATGTCTTTCCTTACTAGGAAATCCCTCGATTCGAAGATCAATATCAGATCTATCTTCCAATACCCTAGAATCCCTTGGTCATCTAGATAGGTATCGTCAATTTACCTATCCCTAGAATCCATCAATAATAAACTAAATCATATGTAGAATGAAAATTAAAAGAATTTTTCTAAGGATTTTAAAATTCCTCACATAGAATCCTTAGAACACAAACTCTCTGAAAACTTTACAAATAAAATGTAATGAGTGGTTATAGTAGAGAAAAATCATGGATAGGTTGAGTTAAAAAAAATCATGATCTCTTAGCTCCTTGAATGAACTATTATTTATAGTCATCCCTCTAATAGTAATATTTTTTCTTGAATCTTGAAGTTGGTTGCAACAGCCTCATATGATCTTCACTTGATAATTCAGCAAATGCAACTTCATCTGATATCATTTTGGTAGCACCATTAAAATTCTGAAAAATGTATTCTGAAAAGTATAAATATTACTGACACTAATTATAAACTTCTTATTCTGATGGCATAAAACATGTTAGTCTGATGAATGAAGTTCTGTCACACTGATTAACTAAATATAGTTACACCAATAGACTAGATATAGTCCTTACTTATAGACTATATATCGTCATATCGATAGACTAGATATCATCACACTGATAGACTATATATCAACACATCTATATACTAGATATTGTCACAATGATATACTATATATAGTCATACTGATATACTAGATGTAGTCATATTGATAGACTGTATATCGTTATACTGATATATTAGATATTTTCATAATGATTTACATGACTTAGGTCAATCTGATGGACATGAAATAGGTCTCTATAATGGGTATGACTTAGGTTAATTTGATGGATCTAACTTATGTTAGTTTTATGGATTAGACTTGTATGGAAAGTTTATATTTTTTTAGTTGAGATATATTTCTATGTTTAGTAGAATAAGTTTTTTTCTACAAAAACATTCTAAAAATTTGGAAAATATAATATTAGTAAAGAATATTCTTTAAGAATGTTTTGTGATTTTCAAAACTAAGGATATAATGGGTAGAAAGTAAACTTTAGAATCAATGACTATTACTGGTAGTTCAAAATGTAGGCTAATTTTGGTTCAAAAAAATCTACCATCAGTTCAAAACTATGCTACTGTCTGTTATGAACTGTGTGAACATCAAGCATATGAATTTTAATAGTACCACAAATAAAAATTTCATTAATTTATACTACCACTATTAAATATGTTTTTTCTATGTTTTTGTTATATTTCATGTTTCAATTACAACAAGTTTGTTTTAATTATTTTTATTAGTTTATTTGTATCAAAATTAATTATAAATATTTGTAAGTCTATGTGAATTATTTTGGAATGTTTCAAACATGTTGTTTGTGTGTTTTATCTTGTTCTTAATTTCCATATAAAAACACACACAAAACTATTATTTTTATTTAATTAATATACCAAGGTAACAAGAGAATCAAGGGGCTGAAATAATGTAATGTGAGGGAATCCACCCTTACAATCTCAATACACTCAGGGGGAAGGGATCTGATGCTATCGAATAAAGTGATATGAGAGCTTTGAAGGTACCAATATGTGATAGAGTTAGTAGAATTTTTCCCCTCTCTCCAAGTATGAAGAAGAACCATTAGGTTTAAGATGATCCTTTTTCATCTAATGAGATAAATTATAGTTCAAGGAATGACATAGAGCTCATTTAGGGAATTATAAATGGTTTAGGAGTCTATTTCAACTATCATGAGCTCAATTATCTTAGAAAATAAAATTTCAAGACCACTCCATAAGGCATTCTCTTCTGCAATGAGAGAATATCCCTTCTCATATAAGGCATTGAATGCAAAGATGACTGATCCTCTTAGGTCACACATGATCCCTCCTCATCACATGTTCCTATGGATGTAGGACCCATCCACATTTAGTTTTAATCTATTACTGGGTGGATTCCACCACACCCATCAACATAGAAGAGGTGAATAATGAATAGATGTGAGGATATTCCTACCCTCTATTAAAATTATCAGTTAGAGAGTTGAATCCAAGTGCTCCAATAGAGATATTAAATCCACCACCAGACACATAGCCTTGGAAACCAATGCACTATTGAAGCTATTGAACCCCTCATGCCTCTATTTATTCCTTATATTCCAAATACACCTGCAACCAGCCACTAAAAGAATATATATCTCTTTCTTCTTATGTTTATTGGTGTTGATACCTTGAAACCACATATTCAGAAAATCATTTTTGTAAAAATGCCAATTAGGAAGACTGTAGAAATCCCCAAGAGCTCTCTAGATGAATGAGGGCCACTCTCCAAAAAATAAATGGGTCAATGTTTCATTGGTGGGGTTATGATAGCAAAAAAACTTTTAAACAAGGGTGATGTCCTTATTTTGAATTTTATCATCTGTTGGTATTTTATGGTACCTAAGGCACCATACCATAAAATTTTATTTGGATGGGATGAATTTTCACAATAATACCTCACCCCAATCATCATTGTTTATAGGATTGGACTGAATAAAATACTGATCATTCTTCACTAAGAAGGTCCCCGATGGTGCATCCATGAAGATGTATGTTCCATGTTCATTTGACATTATGATATTATTGAGAACAACTCCTTCTTGTTGGTCTAATAAAAATTGAATAAATCTCGAATTCATGTTCATTGTGGAAAAAGAAATGTTCATATTTGGACATCCAAGGAAGCCGAGGGGAGTTCCAACCTAGTTGCAGGAATATAAGTTTATATCTCCTTTTCCAATAATCTAGCAAGAGTGATCTTGGAGATCAGCTATATGAGTGTGAAGTATTTTCCACAGGCTTAATATTTTTTCTTTTGGCTCATAAAAGTGGTCTTGTATTTACCAGATATAAATTTCTCCCATAGAGACTTTCCTTCTAGGACCTCCCATGGAATCTTGGCATGGAGGCACTAAATGGATACTAATACACTATTCATATTCACTCTGCCTTCACTATGTGATCTATCCAACTAATCCCATGATTCCCAGTGGCACCTTATTTCATCTTGGGCATCCAAGATAAAATAGTTCATGAGTTTTTCAATTTTCAATGGGACCGATTTTAGATTTTTGAGTACCGACAGTACATGTATAGTTATAGAGGTGAGAAAACAATTCACCAATGTAATTATACTACCAAATGATAGGAACATGTTTTTTCAATTAAAAATGAGGTTAATAATATTATCAACCAACCCATTGAAATGATGAATACAGAGTTTAAATGGAGATATGGATGCTCTTAGATACTACATTGGAATGCTTCTTCTATGAACTCCCAACTTGGACACAATCAGCCAAGTCTAGTTCTCTGCACAGGTATTGGAAATGAGGACATGGATCTTAAAATGATTAATAGTATATCCTATATAAAATACTCTTCAATAACCTGATTAAAATCATGTATGTATTTTCTATCCCCATTTATAAAAAATATCACATCATCAGTGAAGACGAGGTGAGATACTCTGTAGAAATGGTTCTTGCATTAGAAAGGAGTTACATTTCCATTACTTATGTATTTGTTAATGCACCTAGAGAGAGTATATTGACCCATTATAAACATAGTGGGGGATAGGGGGTCTTTGTGACTTAAGCCTCTAGAAAACTTAAATAAACCATTTATTTTTCCCATAAGAGAGACTCAGAACCATGGAGAACTAAAACACCTGAAGAGAAGGTCCAAACCACATCTAGAAAAACCCATGCATGAAAAAACCTTGAGAATGAATCCCCATTCCATAATATCATAATCCTTTTCCATGTCAAAATTAATAACAATATTAGATCCTAGAGTTTTTCTATTTATATTTGATATTATATCCCAGGAAATGCCAACACTAAATTGGACAGAGCAACCTTTGACGAACCTATGTTGTTCCTCAAACACCCAATGATTTAGATATACTGAAATTCTCTTATTAAGCACACTTTTGAGAACCTTATATGAGAATTTCCACATATTGATGAGGTGGTATTTTTTTAATGTGGAAAGTTCCTTTACCTTGGGAATAATAATCATGGTGGTTTCACAAGACACTAGAGGGATACTACCACTGTGAAAGAAATAATAAAAATACCTAACAATATTTACTTTAACCAGATCCCAGGAGGTGACATAGAAAGATCATGGAAAGATGTTGGGGCTGGGTGCACTGTCTAGGTCAAGAGATTCAACAGCATTCCATATCTCCTACTCATCTGGAATGGTCCCCATGAAAGCATTGATATGCTCTAAGACTGCTCCAGGAATTCTATTAAAATGAAATGGGTGTCCCCTTAGAAACAATTTTTGCATTCACGAATTAGAGTTAGAAATTATAGATTTAAAATAATTCACAACCATAACCCCCACCACCATTGGGTCATTAATGAAAAATCCATCTTCTGAATGGATGTTAGGTAATATTTTCTTCCATATTTATTTAAATCAGGCCTAAAATTAAGCAGTATTATAGTCTCTCTCCCTGATCCATGAGACTCTAGATAGTTACTAGGTAATCCTATCATACTCTAGAAGAATATATTCAATAAAACTTTTATTGAAAACAAGATAACTTAAATTATCTTCATCCCAATCCTCTTCCAAACTCTTCTCATACTAATCAATTTGGTCTTTGATATTGTTAAGGTCTTGTGTGTGTGAGGGGAGGTTGGAAATATTGCATTGGAGATCCCCTTTGAGTCATGTGATCTTGTTTTGGAGACCAGCCCATGAATTATCATGCATGGGTTTATTCCATGATGTGTGAACTAGCTATTGTTAGTTTGGATCGGAGTCCCTCCATCTAAATAATAAAACCCACCTACTACTAACACTACCATGAGATATGCTGACCAGTAGGGGTCTTTGGTCTGAGAGAGATTAGACGAGGTGATTAACCTTTACATGAGGAAAGGGCAATAAGTCTTGATCGTTAGCAAATAATTGGTCAAGGAGGAACCATGTTTTATTACAGCCTATTTGGTTATTATACCATGTGAAACTTTCACCTGAGAAACCTGAGTCTATAAGTCCATTTTCAGAGTTAAAGGAAGAAAATTCAATCCTCGCTTTCAATGGATACACCCCTCTTCCTTTCCTCTCAGATGGATCTAAAATAGTGTTGAAGTTGTCATCGGTAATCCATGTAGAGTAATCCTAATAAAAGGATCCAAGATCATTCCACAGTTCTTCTATTGCTACCACATCACGTTTGTTATAAACAAAGGAAATGAAATAGGTGAATGGACCAAAACTAACATTGATATTGATGTATTGGATGGAGGATTCGACTTTCTCAGCTGAAATATGGGACTTAAAGAAAATATAGATATGTTGGTTTAAAGTTTCAACATGCATGAAATCCCATAAACCCATCCTTTTCAAAAATTTAAGGATTTTGTAAGACTTCTACTTAGGTTTGAGAACCTCCATAAGAGAAACCTAGTTATTGTGAAGCTCATTGGAAATGAATTTTATTTTTTTCTGAGCTCCCAGGCCATGGGAATTCTAGATGAGAAAATATGTCATTGAAAGATAAGTTTCATGGCCTTGATGCCCTGCATTGAGGATATTCTAGGATGAGAGGATAGAAGAGAGGCTTCTCATTTGGAATGAGCCTTTGTGCATAACCCACTAGGAGCTTCATAAATGCTTACAGTCCCCTGGTTAGAAAATAAAGGATCCATTATAGAGATATCACTAAAACCATTTGAGATAGAAATGGGAAAGAATATAGAGGTCCCTATATCCATTTTAGATAGAGGCGAACACATATCATGAAGATCTGACTTACCATGAGGAGTGACCTTGAAGGGAGGAGATGTGGAGTCAGAAGAAGGGTCAATTGGGCTATTTGACTTTTGAAACTACCAGATGATCACTAGATATTTACAAGAATTATACTTTGAAGAGTCAATAATAGAGGAGATAAGCACTAAATAATTATATAATAAATACACTAGAACTTTGTGAATGGAAGCTTCTAATGTGGTCCATTCTTCAGAGGGAGGTCACTAAACTGGCTCTTTTATCAATGGAGGATAGGAATTCGATATAGGTTAGTAAACTTTGGGATCTTGTCAAGACCACCTAAAATATGAGAGTGAGTTCCCTTTAAGACCTCAAGATTAAAATTAATGAACTAGAGAAGGATAAAAAATAGGCTTCCACTAGGATACACCACCATCAACTCAAAGGAGGATATGAGATAGAAGGGCCTTAAAAAATCCAGTTCAACATAGAGATGAGTCAACAGAGAATATAGGATATAAATGGAACATTCATCAATACAAAGAAATTATCCTAAATATTATCTAATACCATGCAGGAAGGAGATGTTCTTAAAGGGATGGAGAATACTCGGGAGGCTGAGCCACACCACCACCTCAGAGGAATCATTGCTTAAGTGGACCTCCATTGACCATCTAGAGAGGTCTAACCACCATTTTCCTACCAAATGAGGATAGGAAAACCAATCATTTACAAAATCCTCATGGGAGGAGATAACCACACAAAAGGACCTTTAGTTTACCACTGACAACCTTGTCGATAGAGATTAGCCCTAATAATGGAGAATGTTTTTAAATAGCACAAGGTAGGGTTTCTCCCATTTGAAGCGAGACACCGAGTTCCAATGATAAAATTTGGCTATTACATCAAATGGGTATTTAGGGAAAATAAAATACAGATGTCCCTCCTCCATCTTAGAATAGAAGAGATCTAACAGATGATCAAGAATATACGATAGCGGCTAAGATGGTGGAGGTTGAAGAAGAACATCCTTGTTGTAGGGGCTAGACAACATAGATGATTCCAGTGGCCGACAATGGGATCTCGAAGGGGGGGGAGGAATAAATCCATATGGAAACAAGGGAGGAAGTAAAGGAGAGGAGATGACCACTATAGAGGAATCTAAATCCATCACTTAAAAACCATCTGAAAAAGATCCAACAATCAAATTTCTTTAAATTAGTGAAGGCGCATTGGGTGAATTCAATAGAGCCATTTTCTTATGAGAATTTGTATTCCATCACCCATCAGTCTCTCTCTCAACTATTCTCTTATTATTATTTTGATATAAATACAAAATATGTTTTATGTACATTTAAACATAATTTATATTTCATGATTTTTTTTGTTTTAAATATTTCATAATTAATGTTGAATATATATGTACTTGTTCAATGTGTTTTTAATGTCTTAAATACATATTTAAATTGTTTCCATTTTTTGTAGGATGAAATTAAAAGGTACTTTTACACAGTCTCCCTGCATGTGATATTTATGGAATTATTTGACTCGGTATTATGGAATAGGTTTGGATGTTCTATTTAAATTTTTTGACATGTATTAAATTATTCAAATAGTATATTTAAATTGGTTTACATCCTTTTGATATTATTTGGATTTGTTTATCTCTAGAAATAATGGTTGAATAAATTGTAATTTTAAACTATTATAACTATTTCCATGAGTTCTCTTTATATTTTTTATCTTTGCAGAATCTATATAAGGTACTTGAGGATTCTTGAAGCATATATGATATGATTAGAATGTACAATTACATATGATGATCACATATGACTCAAGGTAATACAAAGTGATATTTCTTTACAAACCTTCAAGTGATCTTATACACTCTATTTACCAATACTAATGAACTCTCAAGGAATGTACTTAAATTGTTTTAACTTATATTACCTTGACGAGACTAGTTAATCTTATACTCAAGAACTAGTATTGGTGGTTATTTCATTTTTCTATATTTTTCACCCTTATTTCTTATGTCTATAACACTACATCCCATCTATTTCACAATATTTTACTTTTTATTAATATTTTTTCATAAAAAAAACATTCTATTTATTTGGTTTGTGACTCTCAGATTCTAAATTCAAGGTCGTTCGGGTTTTAACTCCTACTATATAAAGTCAATGTTGTAATTGGGTTGTGAATCCCTATATAAAATTCAGGTTTCATGGTTATACTTTCACTAGAAAAAAGTATACTACAACCAGGTTATGATTCCCCTTAAAATTTTGGATTAGTACCCAAGGTTTCTCTCACCAAGTAGAGAGGTATAGGAGAAGACTAAGTCTGATTTGGACTAAACCACTATAAAAATTCCATGTGATCTTTCTTTTATTTTATATAGCTAATTAACTCAGTTAAGTAACTTTTATATTTATTCTTGATATTTCATCCATTTCTTTAAAACTTTAATAAGTTCTATTCATCCCCCCACTTGAAGTTCTGACATATATTTTGCCTTAACAATTAGTATCAGAGTTTGACCCTTTTATGAAATCTTAGTTTAGCTCTATTTTATTTTATTGGTTCCAACAATTAGCATCAGTGGATGAACCTTCTTAAGAATATTTTATCTCATCTATTCATAATATCTAACTCTTTTTTTACAATAAGTTCTTTTTGTAATTTATTCAATACTTCTAGAGTATTATCTTATTATCATTTTTTAAGATTTATTATTATTATTATTATTATTATTATTATTATTATTATTATTAACCAATTCCTAGACCTTATAGTCTTGGGATAAATATTCTTTAATATGGAAGGAATAAATCCTAATGATGGTTGGATTCTTTAAAAACCTTCTAATTTCAATGGTAGTGATTATAGTTACTAGAAAATGATAATGGAATCCTATTTGAAGTAATTGATCATTGATCACTAGAAGACAATAGTAAAACCTTACATATTTCTTGATTTTGGTCCTGATACTCTTAAAGGAAAAGATGAAAATAAATATTTTCTAAATTATAATATTATGAATATTTTATACTATGATAGTAATAGAAATATTTTTAGTCATAAATCTTCTTGTAAGAAAACTCTTGTGATCTAGAAAATTTTTCAAGTAACACATCTTAGATCTGACTAGTTGATTAGAACCAAAATTAAAATGCTTCGATTGGAGTACTAAGATTTCAAAATGGGTAAAGATGAGATAGTAAATTAGATATTCCACTAGTTCACTAGAAAATTGAATGGATTGAACAAACTTAGAGAAATATTAGAGAATCACATTATTGTTGAAAGAGTTATTTGAGAACTACCAAAGAAGTTCCATGTAAAGAATGTATCTATTGATGAAGGTAAAAACATAAAATAATACACATCAGATGAACTCAATGGATCATTTTTATAATATTAACTTAATTTTAAGAATATTTTAGAAGAAGATACTTCACATAAGAAAGGTATTTATTTCAAATGTCATATAAATGTTTCTCCTAACTCTTGCGAATTTGAGGTATAGGAAGGTAAAAAAGGATAAATCAAAATTATAAGCAAAGTGATTTATAAAATTATGAATAGAAATAAAAGGTACAAGAATAAACAAAGTAAAGATTAAAATAATGACTAAAAAGAAAATAAGGGTACTATATATGGACCAAATATAACCTATAATTAATTTATAAAGAAGAGTAATATTAAGCCTGGTTGTTCGATGTTGAAACAAGAAGGGGGAGATAAGGAGTACAAGAAATAATTGAAATGTTATTGTCATGTGGGATGAAGTTTCACTGATGAATCTGATTCATGTGATGAATTTGGAAGTGAGAAATAGTTAGCTAAACTTTATTTAATGGTAGTAAATGAAAATGAGGTATGTAATGATTCTGATTCTAGTTATTATTTTGAAAGTGATGGCTATATATTTGATTAGTTTTATGAAGAAAATTAAAATCTATAAAAATTATGTTTTGAGAGCTACTGAGTTGTATAAATAATTAAAATAATAAAATAAGAGGCTTACTAAGGAAAGTAAGAAAGTAAATTTGTAGAATTTTTTTCTTAAGAAAAAAATAAAAAATTATATTTCATGTTCTAAAGGTATGATCTATAATGATTTTGAGTATGTTCATAAGGAGATGATAATATTAGAAAGGAAGTTGTTAGCTTAAACTAAATTATTTCTACTTTTGTTCAAGGAAATGAGAAATATGAAAATATGATGGCTATGATGAAACCAAATAAATAAAAAACAATTTTTGGTTGTAATCCATAGATTCCTAAGTAATACAAGACTACTTTTGATAAAAGTTCTACTGGAAAAGTTTCTTATATTATATGATTTAAGCGTAGGTTGCATGGACATTATTCTAAGGAATTATATATTATATTTTCTCAATCTATTGGATATAATAAAACTATTATTTTGAATAATTTATCTTCTTTAGTACATTAAAATAAATGTCTTAAATATATTTGGGTTCCAAATAATTCTATTTCTAACCCAGTTGGACCCATAATAGCATTGGTACCAAAATTGTTCTCTATATAGTTTATCTTTTCATGACACCCACTTTAAGAATCTCAAGGACACATCATACATAGGAAATGTTTGTTCCTAACACATAATTGGTGGCTTATCTAATTTCCTCTCTTATACCAAATGTTATGGAGGCTCTATCACTTTTAGAGATAATTATAAAGACAAGGTTAAGGGTTTCAGTGAAGTAGTTATTTTTAATATTTTTTTAATTTCTAAAGTTTTCTTTGTTGAAGGGATTAAACATAATATAATTTGCATCTCTCAACTTTCTATTGTAAGTATGCATGTTAATTTTGAATATGATAATTGTTTGGTGTTTAAAGATAATTTTGTTTTGTTTTAAGTATATGTAAAGGATAATATTTATGCTATTAATTTATTTTATCTATTTAATTAAAATGTTAATTTTCTTAATCCTATAGAAACAGATGGTGTTCTCTAGCATAGGAGGCATAGACATGATCATTTTTGAATGATTCAAAAATTATCCAATAATGGAAATATTCTAAATTTACACAAGTTAAAGGTAAGAAAATATTTTTTTGTGATTCTTGATTAAAAGGTAAGAATCACAAGGAATATTTCAAATATATCAATCAGGTTTCTACACCTATACCACTTGAATTATTATACCTTTATTTATTTGGTCATATAAAACTACTAGTTTGGGTGGTAAGAAATATGTTTTTGTAATTGTTGATAATTTTATTAGTTTTATATGGATTTATTTACTGTATATATTGTTGGAGTTGGTGGACTAGAAAAAACTAATTTTAACTTTATTCATTAATAAATACCTTATCACATCTTGATTTTTCTTCTGTGTGACAATGCATGTGATAATGTCCTAATGATAGTTGTTGCATTAAAGGGTCATAGTGGATCCCTTCTATGATGAGAACTCAAAAGTGCCATAACACTATTCTTGAATATATGTTCTATGGTCAGATGATGTAATTTAAGGGAAATAAATAATACAGGCCATTAGGGGTGAGGACTCATAAAAATTTGAGGCACCTTCTCATGGTGTGCGCCCTTGGTAATATCCAGGAGGATATTATGAGAATGAGACCCTCTAGTAGGAAATTCACATTTCATAGTGTCATTGGATGTTCCTATCTGCGGATGTGTGTATTGATCCTTAGAATTTAAGATTATTATTAATGGGCATTACAACTCATGGACATAGATTTGTTGATGAAAACTGTGACGACACACTATTATCTGTGAGGTAGGATATGTTTGGTGCATCACGAGTGATACTGCATTAATAGATAATGCAAGAAAGGATTTTTCCCTTCTGTTCCATAATGGAAGTAGATATCTCTGGCCCTTTGATGGAATTGATATAGTCTAAATAAATCCATGGCCATAGTAAGGAATGAGTGAGTTTAATTCCAAAAAGTTAAAGAAAGAATAATCAAGTACATGGGTTGATGGCACTAGTATGCAATCCGCTTGATTCGAGATATCGAGACAAAGGGATTATATTACACAGTAAGCATTCATATGAGATGACGTGTCATTGCAGTGTTAACTTCTTTCACTATGGGTTCCTTGGCGTGTTTCTAGATGCTAACCTTGGACTTTAGGCAGGCTCTACCTAATTCCACTGAGAAAGAGGCCTAGAGGGTCACACACTAATTATGTCCAGGTATCTCAGTTAAATATTAATTTAACAATTTAAATAAATATTATTCCTAATTATGGTTTAATAATTATTTAAGGATGTATGATCGCATTTATTTTGAAACTAGTTATTCGAGATAATATATTGTGGGAGAAATAATATATTTATTAGCAAATAATACAGTGATATTTATTTTAGAAATAAGTACCCATTATTCAAGGTCTAATAAATGTGGTGGAAGAAATAAAGTAAAATGGAAAAATAAAAGTACGCATTGTGTATATTAAATATACATGCCATGTATTTTTTCTGAAAATTTATGAGAAATAATATTATTTATTTAATTAAATAATATTAGGTGTAATTCGCTGGGTGCATGTCAAGTTATAATAATAGTCAACTGTTATTATTAGACATGGGTTATTACTAAGAATTAAATGAAATGAATAAATTTTTTCAGGTAATTAATTCATTTTATTATTCTATGTAATTAAAATCCCAATTATATAATTCTCATTAGCCTAGCCATTTTTTGGGTGATTGTGCACAATGGATTTGAAATGATCTCAAGACAAGAGAGAATTTTTTTTCCACCAAGAATGCTCTCAAGCTACGAGAGAGAGATCCACCTCCACCGGATCAAGGCGATCGAAGGCGGACATCACAAGTGAAGGATTTTACATGCTAGCACCCAGAGATCCCTTCAGCGACATCCAGAGATACATGGAGCACGTGTGGATCACTTCTAGAGGAATCATACACTTGGATTCTATGACACTATGACAGATCACATTGGATCATGATTAGAAACATCAACAAAGAAATAATTCCATCAAGGTAATTCTTTTCAATTAATTAAATTAATTATAACCAGCAAATGATGATCCTATCTTTAGTTCCGGGACTCCCCTCTTTCTTTTTCATTCTTCATTCTATTATGAAGTTCCGGTGTTTTATTATCATGACAGATCTTAGATTGATCATTGTTAATGCTAAAATTAAAGTTGGGTACACCCACTAACGTGCTTCCACTGTGCCCAGAACCTACATCTATAACATGAAAATAATGTTTATGCTCATAAATTTTCAGCTCCTAGAACCCCAAAAAATGGTGTTGTAGAAAGTAGAAATAGAACTATTCAATAATTGGCCTAAACTATTCTTAATGAATATGGTTTCCCTAAATAATTTTGGGAATAATATTTTAATATTGTATGTCATGTATTGAATAGATTTTAATTCATACCTTTGTTGAATAAAACCCCTTATTAATAGATTAATGGCTGAAATTTTTTGTTATAAAGTTTTTATCTTGAATACAAAGGATAATTTAGATAAGTTTGATGTTAAAAGTTTTGAAGGTTTATTTATTGGTTATTATTCTAATAGTAATTCATATGGGATTTATAATAAGCATATTATGACTATTAAAGAATTTGTGCATATAAAGTATAATGAATCTTGTGAGGTTCAAAAAACTTCTTTGGAGAATGTTGAAGATTATTTTAGGGAATTAAATTTTGGTGAAGAAAAACCTCTAAATAATGCATCTATTGAGGAGGAGAAACATACTTCTCAATTTGATCATGGATCTTAGAGGACACATAAATATTATTCTATTAACAATGTGATTGGTAATGTCGGTTATGGTATTAAAACTAGAAATTAGGATATAAAAATATTTTTTATCTATGATTTTGTTTCTAATTATGTTTCTAATGATGTTTTTTATACTTTAAATGATCCTAATTGTATTGTTTCCATGGAAAATGAGCTTAATCAGTTTGTTAGAAATAATTTTTAGTCCTTAGTTGAATTTTCTAAAGATAATAAGGTGATAAAAACTAAGTAGATATTTTCAAATAAGAAGGATGAATCTAGACTCATTGTTAAAATTAAATCTAGAATTGTTTCTGAAGGATATTATTAATAAGAAGTTATAGATTTTAATGATTATATTGTGCATGTTGTCAGGTTATAGGCTATTAAAATCTTGTTATATTTTTCTTGTTTTTAATGTTTTAAGATATATAAAATGGATGTTAAAATATATTTCTTAAATGTTTTTATTTCTAAATAATTTTATGTTATTCGACTCTCAAGTTTTGAAGATAATAATCTTCCTAATCATGTTTCTAATTTATCTAAATCTTTGTATGGTATCAAAAAATCACCTAATTCTTGGTACGAGAGGATTTATTTGTTTTTTTTTTGAATAATGGTTTTAATAAAGGAAATATTGATCCAAATATATTTATTAAAATTTCTTATAATGATATTTTAATTTTGAAAATATATATTGATGATATAGTTTTTTTTCTTATAGTGATTTACTTTGTAATTATTTCTCTACTTTGATGTCATCTGAGTTTGAAAAGAGATTACTGGGAGAAATAAAGTTCTTTATTAGACTTCAAATTTCTAAAAGGAAATATGAGATCTGTTTTAATAAATATAAGTATTCTAAAGAGTTAGATAAATGGTTTGGTTTCAATTCTTGTAAATCTATGAAAACTCCTATGAGTAAAAGCTGTAAATTTGATGTTGATTCTTTTGGTAAATATGTTGATGTTAAATTTTATAGAGGAATGATAGGTAGATTTATTTATTTAACTAAATCGAGACCCAATATCATATTTAGTGTTTGTTTATGTGAAATATTTCAAGATGATCATAAATATAGTCATTTTAAAGCTGTGAAATGAATAATTATAAATGTTAAATTAATTGTTAACTTTGGTCAGTTTTATTATAAGTATAGTTTTTTTGATTTACTATCATATTCTGAATCTGATTTTGGAGGCTCTAGAATTAACAGAAAAAGAACATTAGGTATATATTATTTTCTTGGAAAATTTTATTTTCTTGGTATTCTAAGAAAAAATTATATTTTGATTTATATTCTATAGAATATGATTATATCTCTCTTTCTAGTTTTTATGATCAAAGTTTATATATTAAAAAGAATTTATGTGATTTTGGTATTGATCTTGATAAGTGGGATATTTATTGTGATAATACATCTGTTATTTTTATTTCTAAAAATCCTTTACAGCATTCGAGAACAAATAATATGGATGTTATATTTAATTTTATTTGAGATCATGTGAATAAGGATGATTTTGTTTTATAATTTATTCTTACTAAAAATAAACTTTGAAATGTCCTCATTAAGCCTTTAGACTTTACTCATTTTAAAAAAAATAAATTTGAGCTTGGAATATTTGAAGTTCAATTGTTTCTATCTTGCATATATATAGGTGGGTTTTTATTTTATCTTTTTGATTACTTATAAAAAGGGGAGAAAATAAAATGTTTTTAGTTTTACATGTTTATTTTTGTAATTAAACAAAAATGAGATATTGTTTTTTTATGCTTTTTTATGTTTGATTAAATTTTTTTGATAACATGTAGAGATTGTTGTGAATTTTCTTTAAATATTAAATATATTTTTTTTATTACATGGGTGTTTAAATATTTAGTGTTTTATTTTTGACTGATTTTATTTCCTCACATGTGCTTTAAGTTTTCTTATGTGCTTCATTTATTTAATAATATTTTAGTGTTTTAATTTTAAATTTCTAATTTAGTTAGTTATAAATTTCTAACACTATTAATTATAAATTTCTAATACTGTTAGTTATAAATTTCTAATATTATTAGTTATAATTTTCTAATATTGTTAGCTATAATTTTTTAATACCTAATGTTATAATTTTATAATATTACTAGTTATAATTTTCTAATACATCCATTTATAATGTTATAATACTTCGAGTAATTATTTTATAATATATTTAGTTCAAAATTTCAAATACCATTGCTTTAAAATTTATAATACCATTAGTCTAAAATTTAAAATACTATTAGTTCAAAATTTATAATACCATTAGTTCAAAATTTCTAATATCGCTACTTCAAAATTTATAATATCGTTAGTTCATAATTTATTCTAACATTAATTCAATATTTATGCTACTGTTAGTGAAAAAAATTACCATCAATTCAAAACTATTCTAATATTAATTATGAAATATTCAACCATCAGGCATGTGACTTTTAATGGCGCCATAAATACTAGGTTTTTAATTTCTTCTTTTATTACTAAAATATTTTTATGCCCTATTTTTGTTACATTTAATTTTTCAATTACTAAAAGTTTATTTTAATTAGTTTTATTATTTTATCGATTTCTAAATTAATTATAATTTCTGATATGTCTATGCAAATTATTTTATAATGTTTTAAACATGTTTTATTTTTTTATTTTTTTATCTTATTTTTAATTTCCATAGAAATACACAGCATGTTTCCTATAAATTTTATTATAATTTGTGACACTTGCTTTATTTTTTTAAAATATTATATATTTAATGTTGTATATCTATGAACTTTTTCAATGTGTTTTTAATTTCTTAAATACATATTTAAACTATTTCTATTTTTTGTCGTATAAATTCAGAAAGTTCTTTTACTTATTCAACATGATTTCGATATTCATGGAGTTATTTGAATCGGTATTATGGAATAGGTTTGAATGATCAATTTAAATTGTTTGACATGTTTTAAATAGTTCAAACTATATATTTAAGTTATTTTACATCCTTTCAATATTAGTAGAATCTGTTTTATCTTTTTAAAAATTAGTTGACTCTATTATTATTTAAACTAATATAACTATTTTCATGAATTCTCTTCAGTTATTATATCTTTATAGAATCTATATAAAGGAATTTAACGATGTAATGGCCCGAACCTCTCCGGTCCATTCCTTTGTTGAATTAAGACTTTTGAGGTGTTCTGGGAGGTCAAGGTGACTTATCCCCAACACTTTGCCCAATTTCTAGTTCAGTGAACAGTTCCAACGGTAGACAGTTATGAACAGTGCAATGGTAACCTCTAATGGTAACCTCTATTGGTAACCTCTAATAGTAACCTCTATCAGTAACCTCTAATGGTAACCTCTATTAGTAACCTCTAACGGTGACCTTTTCTTTCCTTTACCAAATTTTTGAGTTCTGTGAACAGTGTTTCTAGAACGGTGAGCTCTAAGTATCACCTTTTCTTTCCTTTTCCAAATTTTGAGTTTTGTGAACAGTTTTTCCAGAACAGTGATCTCTAAGTGTCGCCTTTTCTTTCCTTTGACAAATTTTTTAGTTCTGTGAACATTGTTTCCAGAACAGTGAGCTATAAGTGTCACATTTTCTTTCCTTTGCCAAATTCTTGAGTTCTATGAACAGTGTTTCTAGAACAGTGAGCTCTAAGTGTCACCTTTTCTTTCCTTTGACAAATTTTTGAGTTCTGTGAATAGTGTTTCCAGAATGGTGACCTTCTAAGTGTCACCTTATCTTTCCTTTTCCAAATTTTGAGTTTTTGAACAGTGTTTCCAAAACGGTGACCTTCTAAGTGTCACCTTTTCTTTCCTTTTCTAAATTTCGAGTTTTTGAACAGTGTTTCCAGAATGGTGACCTTCTAAGTGTCACCTTTTCTTTCCTCTTCCAAATTTCAAGTTGTGAATAGTGTTTCTAGAACGGTGACCTTCTAATTGTCACCTTTTCTTTCCTTTGCAATATTTTGGGTTCGAGAATAGTGTTTCCAGCTTCCCACAAGTTTTTCCCCTTTATCATTTTCCTTTGACATAAAATGAATTTAAAGCCTTGTTTTAAGGACTCTAAGGCCAATTAAAAGGCCATAACTCCTAAATTAATTATTCCTCTAGCTCGGGATATTTTTACTTGGTCAAACCACATGGGTTAATGTGATCTACTTTTAATGGGGAATTAAGTGTATCTTAAACTGTCACCCCATTAAATCTTCAAAAAGGGATGAGATATCATCCTCCCTTGTTCTTCCTCTTTGTTCTTCGATATGAGATGCTAGAACCTTTCAATCCTTCCTGTAGGAGTTGCACAATCAAACTTTACTCCTCGGATCGGTTCCACTCTATTTTGATACAACCAAGCTATATCGATCAATCTTTGATATGAGGTATGTTTTATAATCGTTCCTTCGGGGATCATCTTCTCTTGTTTCTCCTTTTCATCTTATAGCATGTAATCTCCATGCTTTTAATGGGGTTTTTCTTGGGGTTTGGTTGATACGGTCGTACCGTGGCATCCTCGGGTGGATGTAGTTGTCACGAGAGGAGGATCATGACCCGTTGTGGGGATAAAGAATGTCAAGAAATCTTAGAGGTAGGGGATTCTTTGCTTCTCTTCTTTTACATTCAATTGTATTATTATCATGTTTAATCCCATTGTATGAAAATGGAATTGACATAATAAATATTTTAACCAGATAAATAAATTGATATCAATCATATGTTATTGCCTCTTCTTTTTCTAGATAGTGTGATATCTATGCCTTATTTGCTTAGCTATTTATTCTTGATGGAAATAGGTAAAGAACATAAATTGGGTTTAATTAATAATTGTTTGGCTAAAGATAAATAGGCATGAAAACAAATCTCGTTCTTGTTTTAATTTGATGTTAATCAAATTTGCGCAGTAAGCATGTTTAATTAATTGTGATAACTTACTGATTAGGTTTCCCAAATTTGGAACCTATGAATAATAAACCTGTTAATTCGAGATGGATTAAAGAACTGATTGTTTGATAATTTCTTAAAGGGTTCTGAGTTACCCTCTTGATTGTTAAAGGGCCAAGAGCCCATTGATGTGATGTTTTGTTTTCCTGCTGCTTGTGTTGTGATGTGGGCCTGGATGGTTTTTGTGATATGTGGAGGCATGGAGACTTTTTTTTATGGTAGTAGATGTTGCCTAGAGTGGTGAGATTCATCAGTTTATGTATGTGGGTGTTGGGGAGGACACGAGGTATGATAGAGTGGGATGAATGTGTTTGTTTGATACTTTCTGGTTCTTTGGTTGTTTATCTTCTTTACTTTTCCCCACTGCTCATGTAGATGGTCTTGCTTACCCTTCTTCTGAAAGAGGCGAAGACACACAGGGTATTCCACATACTTTCCGTGTTTAGCTTCTCCAGGGAGGATGGGTCTATGCTCTTGCTATAGGCAGAAAAGACTCGATGGGTAGTACATCTACTCACCATATTGATCCCCTTGTGTTAGTAGCATAGGATGCTTTTCAAGAATTCTTGGGAATATGGGAAAGTAATTCTTTAATGAATATTTGAATAAATGGTGTTAACTCATGGGGTTGGAGTTCACTGGAACATAATGATGAGGTTGTAATTTTTTTAAAGGGATAGTTTACTTTGTGTGTGATGCTAATGGAACTTAATTTGGAACTGTTCATGGTTAATGTTTAAATAATTAATTATCATATAGTCAAACTGGTAAAAAGGGAATGAAGTAATCTAATAAATCTCTTTAAATGGTTGTGTGATTATAGGATACCTAGTCTTATAAGTAGTAGCCTGGAGTCTGAGAGACGTTAGCTGCAGTTGTGTCTAAGACTAGGTAATGCCCATAGTGTGGTTGTGAGATATAATATATTCTGTACTTTTTATGTTTCTATACGCTACTCCATCCTGTTAGTAAGGGAAACTGACACCCCAGAGATTCTAAGCCCTCGGTTGGTGTTTTTCCCAACATTCCAGTGGGAGGAAGAATGGCCAACTAACCCCTTTGACCCCGCTCTCTTCTCTTGATAGATACATATGCTAGTGGGTACAGCAGTTAGTTTTCCCCATGTATGTGTGTAGGGGGTCATAATGTCTTGTGGTTATTCACACACATATATTCTGGATATAGTATCCTATGGACTACTATAGGTGTAACGTGTATAGGCTGTGATGGCTTGAGGATCCTTACTCGGTGTATGGGCTGAAATGGCTTGAGGTATAATACCTGACATATGATACACGTTATGCGAGTTGTGGTGGCTCCTAGAAACTACAAGGTTACTTTTGGTTGTGAGGATGGTGTGGTTCTTAGCCCAGGTGTCTACGGGAAAGCCTTTATGTTGCACGAGGTTCATATTGTGGTGCTTCGCCCAGGTGTCTGTGGGCAATCCTTTTTGGAGAGAGATGCTCAGGACGTGCGACGTTGGGTAAAAGTGGAAAACTATTGGGGAAGTAGTAGTAGGATACCCATGATATTCTTTACTATATGCTATATTCTTGTATGCATTACTTGGTGAGAGTATCCAAGGTGAGGTTGGGAACTTAGTGTACCTGTTTAGGTGATGAGTTAGTTTCACTTGTTGTTCACTGTGATTTAGCATGCTTTCTTTACTTTTTCACGAGAGGCTTCAGGGAGGATCCTACTGAGTATATTTTTATACTCACCCTATGTATATATAACTATTTTTGAGGTCACTTGGAGAAGGTTGGAGATCAATCTGGTTTCTACTAGCTTGGGGTGCAGGAGCTGTTTGGGTTTGTGGTTGCTACTTTTTTTACTCTCCTTTGGGTACTAGCAGTTTTTCCCTTCCAGTTGTAGAACATCTGCATGACATTTCATATGTGTACTTGGGTTTTCGTTTATATTTCAGTCTGAGTTGAAGTTTATCGTTGTCTATCTTTTCTCTCTCTTCCCCATGTGTTCTCTTCGAGGGTAATGCCTCCCATTTTTGTGTGTTACTATACCCTCGGTGCTAGTCTCCAATTCGGGGCCTACTAGAGGCGGGACTCAGGGGTCATTATCTCCCTTCTCACATTTCCATCCCAGGAGGGGTACACATTGTGGGGAGGGGGTCGTGATAGAGTGGTATCAGAGCTCTAGTTGAGGGATAGGATGGAGTTTGGAGTTAGGCACATGTGAGGTTGCATGGGTTGGTAGGGAAATAGTTTCATTCATGTTTATCAAGTGAGGTAAACACTAAGACCGTCTGAGACATAGGCATTTAGGGCCCCCTATGATCTGATGTACGAACCTTTAAGTTTACAATGGCTACTAAACAAAGTGATACTAGTTACAGGGTAGAGACCTAGGAAAGGATCATGCATCATTATTCCTTATTCTTGTGTTTTAATGGGTAGACCTTGGGATAGGTTAACCTAAAATTAATAAAAAAAATAATTAATTAAATTAATTTTGAGTCTCTCATATTCTAGGTTTAGGAGCTCTAACGGTTTTTTATTTTACAGTTATGGCTCTAGGTCGAAGTCCTCGTCAGGTTTGCGCAGAAAATGTCCAGAAGGTTGTTCCAGAATATTTCCACAGGGTAGAGGTTGACGATGATGACACTTAGAGGAAGACACTCTGAGATTTTCAATGCCAGAGTATGCAGAAGTACGAGGGCTCCATTTCAGATGCAGTCATGGAAGACTGGTTGGAGGATGTCAAGATAGGCTTCAGTTCGATCCGTGCTCAGAAGGAGCACTGGGTGTCCTTAGTTGTGACAATGTTGTGTGGATAGGCGAGGTAGTGGTGGTTCTTGTTACTCGGGGATCATGAGGAATCAGCGATCTCATGGGAGGAGTTCTAAGACAAGTTTAGATTTGAGTTCCTTTATTCGACTACGAAGGCGTCCAGTCGCCAGGAGCTTCTTACCCTTTGACAGGGGAGCTCTACTGTTTGAGATTTTGGAATCCATTTAAGGAAACTTTTATGATATGCTTGAGACCTACTGCCAGATGAGGAGGCCAGGGAAAGGAATTTTGAGGAGGCTTTGCGTCTAGAGATCCAGCGCCAGGTCACCCCATTTATGCTGAAAATATATCTCGAGGTACTGAAGAGGGCAGAGGTTGTTGAGAGGACTTTGGCCCAGACCGGATCATCACGTGAGGGGAATCAGCATGATTCCTCATGAAGCAGAGATATGGTCCGAGGTTCCCGGTTTTCAGGGCAGAAGAGTTTTCTTTTAGCCGGGGGTAGGTCCCAGCCCTTCACATCTCGTTTCTCCAGAGTCAGAAACTCTCAGGCCTATGCCAAGGGATCAGGCGCTTGTTTTTCTTTTGGTGGTCGTGACCATCAACAGTGGGAGTGCCCGAACTTTCAGAGCGGTCATCGTGCACCAGGAACTATGCTCCAGGTTCCTCCATTGAGGCAGTTCCATCCAAGGCAGCAGCAGCCAGTTGCACTAGCTTTAGATCTATAGAGAGTAGATGGGGTAGGCAGAGGATAGCCCCATGATTCTCCTCGTCGATAGAGAGCAGAGTGCGGCCATGGTGGTGGTCGTCATCAGGGTCAGAGAGGCCATGGAGGAGGTCGTTTTCAGCTTCATGCTCTAGCGTTACCATCTCCAGGAGATCCAGACGTCATTAGAGGTACCCTTTGCTTGTTTTTTACCTTAGTGTATGCCTTGTTTGATTCAGGAGTGACACACCCCTTCATATCACCTACCCTTGTCCATGCTTTGGGACTTGAGGTAGAGAGGCTTCTAGTGCCCTTGGCGTTGACTATGCTAGTTGGAGGTCGATCTGACTTGTTTGAAGTATATAGAGACTATGAGCTAGTTTTGGGGAAACACCACTCTTGGGGAGATTTACTATGTTTACGAATACAATCATATGATTTCATCCTCGGCATAGATTGGTTGTATTTGGTGCAGGCTATCATGTATTGCTTCAAGAAGAAGGTCATCTTCATTAGTGTAGATAGAGAGCCAGTGGTGTTTGTTGGTGAGCGAGATCCTCGGATGGGTCATAGGCACATTCCATCCCTATCATCCATGATGGCTGAGATGATGTTGAGTTCTTCAGAGGTTTAGCAGTTGGCGTTTCTTAGGGTCGTAGAGGAGTACCCTAATGTCTTTCTAGAAGAGGTTGTAGCATTACCCCCTCGACGAGAGATCGATTTTGGGATCGAGCTACAGCCAGGAGCATCTCCTATCTCTATTTCTCCATATAGGATGTCCCCTTATGAGTTACGAGAGCTACGTATAAATCTTGATGGTCTACTGCAGTGCGGTTTTGTTCAGCCAAGTGTGTCACCATGGGGTGCACCAGTTTTTTTCGTGAATAAGGCTGATGGCAGTTTGCGGTTGTGTGTCAATTATAGTCTCTTAAACAAAGTGAAAATAAATAATTGCTATCCTCTTCCATGAATTTATTATTTATTCGATCAACTAAAGGGTGCAAGTTGGTTCTCAAATATCGACTTGCGGTCGGGATATTATCAGATGCATGTGAAGGATGAGGATATTCCGAAGACTACTTTTCATTGTCGTCATAGGAATTATGAGTTTGTTGTAATGCCATTTGGCATGAAAAATGCTCCATCTGTATTCATGGGATTGATGAATGTTGTGTTCCATGAGTTCCTGGACAATTTCTTGGTAGTTTTCATCAACGACATCCTTGTGTACTCCACATCTGAAGAGGAGCATGCAGATTATCTACAAGCCATTTTGGGAGTTCTTCTTCGACATCATCTATTTGGTAAGTTGTCTAAGTGTGAGTTTTGTCCTTGATAAGTCCATTTCTTAGGGTATGTTGTGTCCCAACAGGGATTATTTGTGGATCCATTGAAGATAGAAGCAGTTGTATCTTGGGTAGCCCCCAAGACAGCTTCAGAGGTGCGATGTTTCCTTGGTCTCACAGGATACTACAGGAGGTTCGTAGCCAATTTATCACGAGTTGTGAATCCTCTGACAGCTTTGACCAAGAAGGATCAGGCATTCATATGTACTGATCAATGTCAGATACAATTCGAGTATCTAAAGTAGAAGTTAGTAAGTGATTCAGTCCTTTGTCTTCCAGCTGAAGGAGTTAAATTTGATGTTTTCTGCAATTCTTCACATATGGGGTTAGGCTGTGTTCTCATGAAGCAGAGGTTATTTGTTTATTATGTGTCTTGGTAGTTGCGTCCCCATGAATGAAACTATGCCACCCATGATCTTGAGTTAGTAGTCATGGTGTTTTCTCTGAAGTTGTGGACACATTACCTCATTGGTGAGCGCTTGGTGGTTTTCACTGATCATAAGAGTTTTAGGTATGTTTTCTCCCAGTGTGACTTGAACTTACGACAGCATCGTTGGATGGAGTTCTTATAGGAATACAACTTTGAAATATAATATACACCTAGAAAGGGTAATGTTGTAGCTGATGCACTAAGTCGAAAGTCACATAGTGATGTTGTGCATGACTCCGGTGATTCTTGGAGATTAATGGAATAATTTTCAGCATTGCATCTTGATATGGGAGAAGTTGGGGTTAGAGGTTTTATTTTTCAGATAATGGTACAGTCATCCCTGGTGCATAAGGTGTAAGAGTCCTAGTTGGGGGATCTTGAGGTGGAGGTCTAGAGAGACCGAGTTGTTTATGTTGAGGCCCCTAATGGTTGGACTGAAGATGAAAAACATCGAGTTTTGTATCATAGAAGGATTTTTTTTCCCTTTGTGGTCAGAACCTTCATGATATTTTTATGAATTTTCTTTCGTTTCATTTTTTGCTTTCTCTCTTTTGAGAGGTATCTCGATGGGTGGTTGTTCAGACCTCGTTTCTTTTTTTTCTCTTTAGGCAGGTTTTGAATTCTCGAGGATGAGAATGTTTTTGAGAGGTATCTAATGTAATGGCCTGGACCTCTCCAGTCCATTCCTTTGTTGAATTATGGGTTTTGAGGTGTTCTGAGAGGTCAAGGTGACTTATCCCAAACACTTTTCTCAACTTCCAGTTTAGTGAACAGTTCCAATGGTAGACAGTTGTGAACAGTGCAACGGTAACCTCTAACGGTAACCTCTATCAGCAACCTCTAATGGTAACCTCTATCGGTAACCTCTAAAGGTAACCTCTATTGGTAACCTCTAACAGTAACCTCTATCGGTAACCTCTAACGGTGTCCTTTTCTTTCCTTTTCCAAATTTTTTGGGTTTTGAATAGTGTTTCCAGCTTCCCACAAGTTTCGCCCCTTTAGCGTTTTCCTTTGACGTAAAATGAATTTAAACCCTTTTTTTAAGGACTCTAAGCCTAATTAAAAGTCCATAACTCCTAAATTAATTATTCCTCTGGCTTGGGATGTTTTTACTTGGTCAAACCATGTGGGTTAATGCGATCCTCTTTTAATGGGGAATTAAGCGTATCTTAAACCTTCACCCCATTAAATCCTCAAAAAGGGATGAGATATCATCCTCCCTTGTTCTTCCTCTTTGTTCTCAGCTATGAGACACTAGAACCTTTCAATGCTTCCCGTAGGAGTTGCGCAATCAAACTTTACTCCTCGAATCGGTACCACTCTATTTTGATGCAACCAAGTTGTATCGATCAATCTTTGATATAAGGTATGTTTTATCATCGTTCCGTCGGGGATCATCTTCTCATGTTTCTCCTTTTAATCTTATAACATGTAATCTCCATGCTTCTAATGGGTTTTTTCTTGGGGTTTGGTTGGTACGGTCGTACTGTGGCATCCTCGGGTGGATGCAGTTGTCACGAGAGGAGGATCGTGACCCATTGTATGGATAAAGAACGTCAAGAACTATTTGAGGTAGGGGATTCGTTTCTTCTCTTCTTTTACATGCAAATGTATTGTTAGCATGTTTAATCCCACTGGATGACAATGTAATTGACATAATAAATATTTTAATCGGATAAATAAATTGATATCGATCATATGTTATTGCCTCTTGTTTTGCTAAATAGTGTGATATCTATGCTTTCTTTTCTTAACTATTTGTTCTTGATGGAAATCGGTAAATAATCTAAATTGGGTTTAATTAATAATTGTTTGGATAAAGATAAAGAGGCATGAAAACGAATCTGGTTCGTGTGGTAATTTTATGTTAATCAAATTTTCACAGTAAGCATGTTTAATTAATTGTTATAGATTACTGATTAGGTTTCCCAAATTTGTAACCTATGAATAAAAAACATGTTAATTTGAGATGGATTAAAGAACTGATTTTTTAATAATCTTAAAGGGTTCTGAGTTACCCTCTTGATTGTTAAAGGGCCAAGAGCCCATTGATGTGATGTTTTGTTTTATTGCTGCTTGTGATGTGATGTGAGCCTAGATGGCTGTTGTGATATGTGAAGGCATGGAGACTTTTGGTTGTGGAATCAGATGACACCTAGAGTGGCGAGATGCATCGGTTTATGTATGTGGATGTTGGGGAGGACACCAGGGATGATGGAGTGGGATGAATGTGTTTGTTTGATGCTTGCTGGTTCTTTGGTTGTTTATCTTCTTTACATTTCCCCACTGCTCACGCAGTTGGTCTTTCTTACCCTTCTTCTGAAAAAGGATAAGATGCACGGGGTATTCCATGTGCTTTCCATGTTTAGTTTCTCCAGGGAGGATGGGTTTACGCTCTTGCTATAGGCGGAAAAGACTCGATGGGTAGTACATATACTCACCGTGTTGAGCCCCTTGTGTTAGTAGAATAGGATAATTTTCTAAAATGCCTCGGAATATAGGAAAGTAATTATGTAATGAATATTTAAATAAATGGTTTTAACTCATGGGGTTGGATTTTACTGGAACATAATGAGGACGTTGTAATTTTTTTAAAGGGATAGTTGACTTTGGGTGTGATGCTAATGGAAATTAATGTGGAACTGTTCATAGTTAATGTTTAAAGAATTAATTATCATATAGTGGAACTGATACAAAAGGGAATGAAGTAATCTAATAAATATCTTTAAATGGTTGTGTGCTTATAGGATACCTAGTCTTAGAAGTAGCAGCCTGGAGTCTGAGAGACGTTAGCTGCAGTTGTTTCTAAGATTAGTTAATGCCCATAGTATGGTTGTGAGATATAATATATTCTATAGTTTTATGTTTCTATACGCTACTCCACCCTATCAGTAAGGTAAACTGACACCCTGGGGATTATGAGCCCTGGGGGGTGTTTTCCCGAAAATTCTGATGTGAGGAAGAATGGCTAACTACCCCCTTTGACCCTGCTCTCTTCTCTTGGTAGATACTTGTGCTAGTGGTCATAGTAGTTAGTTTTCCTCATGTATGTGTGTAGAGGTCCATAATGGATTGTGGTTATTCACACACATATATTCTGGATATAGTATCCTATGGACTACTATAGGTGTAACGTGTATAGGCTGTTATGACTTGAGAATCCTTACTTAGTGTATGGGCTGTAATGGATTGAGGTATAATACCCGACATATGACACACATTATGCGAGCTGTGGTGGCTCCAGGAAACTACCTGGTTACTTTTCATTGTGAGGATGGTGTGGTGATTTGCCCAGGTGTCTGCGGGCAAGCCTTTGTGTTACACAAGGTGCATATTGTGGTGCTTCGCCCAGGTGTCTGCAGGAAAGCCTTTTTGGAGAGAGATGCTCAGGACGTGCGACATTGGGGTAAAGCGGAAAACCAGTGGGGAAGTAGTAGTAGGGTACCCGTGATATTATTTACTATATGCTATATTCTTGTATGTGTTACTTGGTGAGAGTATCCAAGGTGAGGTTAGGAACTTAGTATACCTGTTTAGGTGATGAATTATTTTCACTTGTTGTTTACTGTGATTTAGCATGCTTTCATTACTTTTTCATGAGAGGATTTGGGGAGGATCCTACTGAGTATATTGTTATACTCACCCTATGTATATATGACTGTTTTTCAGGACACTTGGAGCAGGTTGGAGATCAATCTGGTTTCTACTAACTTGGGGTGCAGGAGCTGTTAGGGCTTGTGGTTTCTGTTGTTTTTACTTTCTTTTGGGTACTTGCAGTTTTTCCCTTCCAGTTGTAGTACTTCTACATGAAATTTCATATGTGTACTTGGGTTTTTGTTTATATTTCAGTCTGAGTTGGAGTTGATCAGTGTCTATATTATCTCTCTCTTCCGCATGTGTTCTCTTAGAGGGTAATTCCTCCCATTTTTGTGTGTTACTATACCCTCGGTGCTAGTCCCCAACCCGGGGCCTACTGGAGGCGGGACTCGGGGGGTCATTATCTCCCTTCTCACATTGTTGGCCCAGGAGGGGTACACTTTGTGGGGAGGGGGTTGTGACAAAGGATTCCTAGAGTATATATGAAAAAATGATTACATATAATTATTATATACAATAATCACATGAAAATCAATTCAATATAAAGTTTTCTTTCTCTATCAAACTTTAAGTGATCATGTACACTATGTTTACCACTAATGATGATCTCTCAATGATTTTACTTAAGCTGCTTCAACTTATACCACCTTTACGAGGTGATTTAATCCTACAATCAAGAACCAGTGTCATTGATTATTTCATCTATTTATCTTTTTCCTCCTATTTTCTTGTGTTTGTAATGAAACTTATCATCTCTCACACATTATTTCAAATTTTAAATTATTTTTTATACAAAATCATTCTCATTATTCAGATTGTGACTCCCAAATTCTAAATTCATGACCATTAGGTTTGTGATTCCTACTGTCAAAAGTCAATGATGTAATTGGGTTGTGAATCCCTACACAAAAGTTAGGTTAATCGGTTATACTTCCACTAGAAAAAATAGGTTTCAATTGGGTTATGATTCTCCTTTAAAAATTATATTAGTAAACAAAGTATTTCTCATCTATTAGAGAGGTATAAGGGTGGACTAGTTCCAACTTGGATTGAACCAATATAAAAATTTAATGTATTATTTCTTTTATTTCCCACTCATAATTAACTCAGTTAAGTAACTTTAATATTTATTCTAGATAATTTATCAATTTATTTAAAATTTTCATATGTTCTATTCACCCCCCCCCCCCCCATAGACCTTCTTCTATCTATTCTGACCAAACATAAAATACACAAGGAACTAAGACTAACGAACAATATTCTCACACTACTGGAAATGGAAAATTTCCCAATGGTTCTGAACAATTGGGAAAGCCTGTAGAACTGTTGGTATATCTTATACTAACAGTTTTGCAAACCGTTGGTAAGTAAGCTGTTGGGAAAAAATTTTCCCAACAGTTTGGCTTGAACCATTGGGAAAACCAACCATATGAATCCTTATCCCAATGGTTTGGAAAACCGTTGGGATAGGTCTTTCCCAACAATTTGAGAAAACCGTTGGGATAGGTAAATATATAAAAAATATTTCCAGCAGAGGATTGAACCCACAACTCCACGTTATAAATCAATGACTTTACTACTATCCTAGAGTATCCTTTGTGAATATATTTGTATAAATATATATATATATATATATATGTAATTGATATATTGATTTATTTGATGATATTTGACAAATTTACTCATAAAAAATAAGGTCAACTATCCCAAGGGTTCTCAAAACCGTTGGGAAAGGCCTATCCCAATGGTTTTGAGAACTATTGGGATAGGTTCCCATCCTTTCCCAACGGTTTGGCCAAACCATTGGGAAATATAGCCTCAAAGTGGACTTTTCCCAATGGTTTGGCCAAACTGTTGGGAAATCCATACTCTTTCCCAATTGTTTGGCCAAATCGTTGGGAAAAGTGGCTACAAAGTGGACTTTTCCCAATGTTTTGGAAAACCATTGGGAAAGCCATACCCTTTCCCAACGGTTTGGCCAAACCATTGGGAAAAGTGACCTCAAAGTGGGATTTTCCAATGGTTTTGCCAAACCGTTGGTAAAGGGGGCCTATACCAACGGTTTTTAAAAACTGTTGGTATAGAAGCATTGGGAAAGGTCATATTTCTAGTAGTGCCACCCTATAATTAAAATAATAAATCCACATAATTCAACACTTATCTTAGGGTTCTTCCAAGAAGGAATAAAACCAAGGAAGAAGAGAAAAATGAGGTAGGAAGGAGAAAATAAGAATAAGGATGATTACCTAGGAAGAAACCACTATAAATCTAAAGAAGAAGCCCCGATAATCAAACTAGATCCAAGTTTAATTTTCAAGAAGCTCCCTCTCATTCATATTAACCAAATGATAGAGGAGGTACTTGGATTATGGAGTTATTTAGAGAGAGATAAGGTAAATTTAAAATTTTGTAAAGTTCTAAACAAGTCTCATGGTTAGGCTACATAGTTTTCCAAACCATTCACCAACCATGGTTCTTCCACTGGAAAAACAAACCCTCCTCACATGCTTTGAACGCATGGTTTGGAAACCATGTTCCAACCATAAAAATTGTGTATGCTAAAATTAAAAATACTCTCATATTGTTTTCATACATTTTCCTCTAACCATGCATAATCCATAGGAAAACTCTAAAACACCCCAAGCTTCTACAAGGTTTCCCCTAATCCTCACATAGTTTAGACTAAACAAAGCACTACTCATGCATACTAAACCATATAAAAAAGAATGAAACTGGAAACACGCCATGTGTAAAGGTAGTTTCATATTTTATCCTAAACCATATTCAATAACTATGTGAAGAAATAAAAACTACCCAAAAACTTAAATATTAAAAATTCTAGAGGAAACACAACCGAAAATTCAATGAAAATATAAAAACCCAATAAAAATTAAATAATAAACAATATAAAAAAGGTATATGTGCGATATAACTCCCCTCCATAACACTTTATTCCCCTAAAAATTAATAGGCTTCTAATGAACTAAAAAAACAAGGATTCTTAGCTAAAAAAGAATAATTGTCTGAATAAAAACCTCCAAACTTAATTGAAACCAAACAAAGCTATTAGCCAATATGTTATTCTTATCTCCATAATTCATACCTGGCTTGAAGAAGGAGATAACCAAAATTCGATACCCAAAGTTGGTCTCCCTACTATTTAGAATTATATTAACAAGGTGGTTCCATTAAATAATTCACCTTAATAGTGTGTCACCAATGTGGAATGAGATTCAATCATAATAACTAAAATTAACTTCATATACATACAAAATTCTTAGTCCACAAGACACATATATATACAAAATAAAACATAGGGTAAAAAATATCAAGAATAAGTATTAATCAGAATAATAAAGATCAAACAAGAAGGAATCTATTAGAGGTTACTTAAAAATATTAAAGGGGAAATCTGTTGAGATTCCACAACTATCAATGATTTCTTTTTCTTATACTAGGACCTTGAATCACAGGATTTATGAAGATGCCCAATATGACCATAACGATGGAAGGCCTTTGGAGTAAAATGAAATAGCTCTTTAAATACCTAAACTGACCAAATTAGAATCACACAAGATGTTAAGGCTTCTCTAGAACATGTTCCTCTAGTTTTCGCCTCTCTCTAAATGGGTAACCTTCATTATCTCTCATGGAAGTAGGGATACTACCCATCGTGGGCCTCCCTCTGGAAACCAATATAGCCAAAAATGCCTCATCCATCATTACCTTAAATGAGTTAAAGATGGGAGAAATAACTTTGTCTCTAATATATATTTTAATACCCTTCATTAACAAATAATACTTTAAGGAGTCAGTAAAGACCAACTTCGAAGAAAAGGGAATCAACACATTGAAAAGGTCAACATACTCCTTCACCATCTATTGGCCCTGCTAAAGACCCAGAAGCTCTACCATTTTCATCATATTCACCTCCTTAATAATGAACCATTAAATGAAATTGATCTTGAATAACTCTCATGTTAATCTAAAATGGGGATGGAATGACCTAATTCCACTGATCTAGACCAAGTCCCTTGAATAGACCCAAGATATCTCTCACCCTCAAGGATTTTGGAGTTCCTAGGGACATAAATATTATTTCAATTTCCTATATCCTCTTTACAACCTATATCGGACATGTATCACCATGAAAGATAAGAAGCAACTGAAAATATCATGGCTACACCACTCTACTATGAGTCTACATAGATTCAACCACTGGAAGAGACTTCCTAAGAACCTTTAGGGATATCTTTAAGAAATATAATCTAATAACACAAAACATGAAACCAAATCAATACCAGAGTAAAAAAAAACCTAGACAAAAATAACATTTCAACTAAAAACACTAATTCCACCAAACTAGGTCGTAACACAAAATAGAACCAAATTTCTCTCTTTTCTTAAACCAATTTAAAATTGCCCACATAAATTTTATAACTCAAAACATATGGCTTAAACCCATTTTGAAATTCCATTTTTTCTTTTAATAAAATCACTAACCCACCTTAAAACTTCAAACCCATTTTTAATTCCCTCATCTAAATTTCAAAACCCAAATTTCATTTCAAAACCACTTTTGAAATTTCTATGAACCCTATTTAAATCCCAAAGCAAAGCTTTTACTTTTGAACCATATTCCATTATAAAAACCCCTTTAACAGTTTTAAAACTCAAATCATTTTTCTTTTGGATCCAACAGGCACCAACCAAAAACTCAATCCAACAACATCATATAATTCCAAAACCTTTTAAGGGGAACTAGTGGTAGTGCATGACTTGGATACATGGTTTATATGACAACCCTGCTTTTATTACAAACTTAAACATGATTTATTACATAAAACTTCTCTTGATACAACAAAGAAGATCAAGAGGTTTAGTGTCTTTAGGGCTTAGGATCATTACATAAAAACTTAAAACATGAAATACAACATCTTTATTGAAAACTTCCTTTACATGACCACTACATTCCCTCGTACTTAGCATTGCATGGGATAACCTGAGGACATGCATAAGAAAAGGGTGAACTATAAAGCCTAGTAAGGGAATACACATGGAATAACATGAGGAGTAAAATACATGTTAGACATGAGGCATATCAATAGAGAACAACAGAAACATGAAAATAAAGGCATGAAAAATCATGATAATCATAACATGGAAATGTGGCAACAACACTTAACAAGGAATTAGCAAGAGCCAAGACTCATTGCACATAGAGCATGAGTAAATTCTCATTGGACATAAAGCACGAGTAAACCCTCTTTGCACTTGAATTAGTATAATTCAACACTCATTGCACATGACTTATCATGATACTATACTTTACCCAATTCATTGGAGCGCTATAAGGGCGCACCCTTCTTAAACATTTCATTTCATGCATAAGTGTGCTACATGGATCAAAAAACATGGATTCATAAAACATAATAATTTATTCCACGATAAAGGAATGTGGAATTCATAAATGAAACCTTATAATCAATAATTAAATGTGTATAAAGGTGAATACCCTTGATGGATAAATGGGCATGGTATTCACTACACAATGACATTGGCTTAGAAAATTGGTGCAATTTCGGCAGTGTAACGGAGTGACATAAGAATTCATAAAAATGGTTGATGAGAGAGAAAGGGGTTCCTCATCATATATAAATTTAATGGACAGTAAGGAGGTCATATAGATACATGTCCCAACAATTTTAATGGAATTTAGATTCATGATACAAAAGTATTGCTTGAATGTAAAAGAGGAGAGAGAAGTTCCTTTCAGAATTTCGGCATAGTAACGGGTGTACATGGGAGGAATTTAATGAGAGAGAAAGGGGTAAACCATGATTCAAACATAAATATGGAAGTATGAGTGAGGTTAAAAACCATACCCCAACATTCATAATTGAAATTAAAAGGGAAAAACAACTTAAAGAAAATTGGACAAAAATGAGAAAGGAAGAAAAAACCCTTACTTGGAAGTGTGCTTCCAAAGGATAGAGAGAGGCATGTGAGAGGCTTCATGGGAGCTTGAGTCACCTTGGGAGGATTCTAGAGATATTATGGAAGAGGTTGGACAAACTCCAAAGGCTTTTATTGTGGAGGAAGTGGGAGCTTGGTTGGGTTTATATAAGAAAGGTGAGAGAATTCTTTATTATTTAGGTTTGGGTCCCCTTATATTAAATTAATCCAAACCACAAACCATCCCATGGTTTTTTTCCCATGGTTTTTGGAAAAGGGAATATGAAAAAAATATTTTATAAGGACAAAGTCAGAAATTATTAAAATAATAGGGTTGCTTGTGTGGAGGTGAGTCACACTCCCATGGAAAACAATTTAAAAAGACAAGGTGTTTAATAAGTCTTAAGGGGTCCATTAATGCTTTGAAAAGTAAGTCAAAAAAACCAAAAATCACATTATTTTAATGGTAAAACATATATTGGCCAAACATAATGATTATAGTATTTTATTACATCACTATTGGGTCATTAGGATGTCATAAAACACATTATATATTTAAACGGTATTTAATTTTTACCCAAAAATTTGACTGTCTCAGAAAATTATGAAAAATTCACTGTTGGATAATTTCGACGTCTTGATTCCAGAAATAACATTTATTTTATCTAAAAAAATTTCTAAATATGTTAATTTTCACTTTTAAAATAAAAACTGATATTTATCAAAAATCACGAGTTTTGAAAGAAATGGCTTTCAAACCTTAATAAAAATTATAATTGCATTCATAAAATTATAAGATCATTTATATTTAATAAAAATTAATTTAATAATAATAATAATATTTTATTAAAATATTATTTAATTCAAAAATCCCTTAATTTAATAAAATAGAATTCTTAATTAAATAATAACTAAAAACACTATTTGTACTTTAAAAACTATTTACAATGTATCAAAAATGACAAGGAGGTATATTCATTATTATATACAAAAATAATGTACATGAACATAGTATTATATATTTGTTACGTAACCCCTTAAAACAGTCGTATAAGACCTAAGGGTAAGGTGTGTGATGGTGACAGACTCTTTGGGTGGCTTGGATAACATTGCTCGAGTGGTAATCTCTATCAACTTCTACTTTTCCCGTAGACGGTCCTGTTTGAGCTTGACATGATGAAGCTCAGCTTGGGATTGGTCAAGAGTGAAGGTCAAGGATGCAACCTTTTTTCCAAGCTCTGACAAATGGGATTTGTATGGAGCAATTCTACTGGATGAGGTCATTGCTTCTTTTGTCTGAGTAAATTGGATTTGTTAAAGCCCTATATTTATACTAATCATGTGATCACTGTTCAATGGATATATTAGCAACGGTCAAAATTCTTAACATAAAACCAAAGAAGTTGACATTTTATATAAACATAAAGAGACATTTAACTAGATCAAGAGGGATTTCTATTAATGAAACTTTGGGTTGTTACAATATTCCCCCCCTTAAGAAATTTCGCCCTCGAAATTTTCCTTTTCCCACACTAAAACAGATGTGGGTAACTCAGCTTCATCATTTCCTTCGATTCCCAAGTTGTTTCTTCAAACTTGTGGTTTCTACACAACACCTTGATGAGGGGCATTGTCTTATTTCATAGAACTTTTTCTCTACGATCTAAGATCTTCACTGGTTTCTCCTCATAAGAAAGATCATCCTCCAACTGTACCAACTCAGAAGAGAGTACATGTGAAGGGTCTGGTATGTACTTCCTTAAGAGGGATACATGAAAGACATCATTTTCTTTGGCCATTGTAGGTGGAAGTGCTAGTCGATAGGCCACAGCCCCAACACGATCAAGAATCTCAAAGGGGCTAATATACCTTGGACTTAACTTCCCTTTCTTTCCAAACCTCATGACCTTCTTCCATGGAGATATGTGTAGAAAAACCATGTCTCAAACTTTAAACTCAAGGTATCATCAACGGTTATATTCATAACTCTTCTGTCGACTCTGGGCCGCCTTGATATGCTGCTGAATGGTTTTCACCTTCTCCACCATTTATTTGACCATTTCTGGTCCAAGAAGCTTACGTTCACCGACCTCATCCCAACATGCCGGTGTTCTGCACCTTTTCTCATACAGGGCTTCATATGGTGCCATTTGGATGCTCGAGTGGAAACTGTTATTATAAGAGAACTCAACCAGAGGAAGATGTTGATCTCATCCTCCTTTAAAGTCCATTGAGCAAGATCTCAACATGTCCTCAAGTGTTTGGATAGTACGCTCGGATTTTCCATCAGTTTGAGGATGATAATCCGTACTGAAGTTCAGTTCAGTATTTAGAGCATGTTTAAGACTCTTCCAAAACTTAGAGGTGAATCTTGGATCTCAGTCAGACACAATAGATAGTGGCACTCCATGCAACCTTACCACTTCCATGATATATATCTATTCCAGTTGATCCAATGAGAAATCCTCCTGAATAGCAATGAAGTGTGCAGTCTTTGTAAGACGATCCACAACAACCCAGATTGCATTGTTGCCTTTGGTTGTCCTCAGAATTCCGGTGACAAAGTCCATGGTGATGTTCTCCCATTTCCATTCCGGTATGGGCAATGGTTGCATCATCCCCTTATACTTATGCCTCTCTACCTTCACATTCTAGCACACCAGGCACTTTAATGTATTTTCAGTGATCTCCTTCTTCATATTATCCCACCAAAAGTTTTCTCAGAGATCTCGATACATCTTTGTGCTCCCTGGGTGAATAGAGAAATTTGAACTATGTGCATCATCCAAAAGTTCCTTCTTCAGCTCTAGACTTGATGGAACACATAGTATTTTCCCAAACCGCATAATTCCTTCTTCATTAAAATTAAACACTGAGGATTTCCCTTTTTCGATAGCTTCCACTTTTTCCTGAATTTCCACATTATCCCTTTGAGCATCCTTTAACCTTTCCAAAAGAGACGGCTGAGCAATCATTTGTGAAAGGATTGATGATGTTCCCTTCTTTATGATTCCCATGTCCATCTCCATCAAGTCTAAGAATGTTGGATCCTTCTCAATTCTCATCATTGATAGAATCATTGGGTCCTTTCTACTTAGGGCATCTACCACCTTGTTCACTTTCCCAGGGTGGTAATGTATTGAACAGTCACAATCCTTGATGAGCTCTATCCATCTTCTCTGGCGCATATTAAGCTCTTTCTGTGTGAATATATATTTAAGACTCTTGTGGTCAGTATATATCTCACATTTCTCCCCATAGAGATAATACCGCCATATTTTCAAGGCAAAGATCACCACTGCCAACTCCAGATCATGCGTTGGATAGTTTCTCTCGTGGATTTTCAACTGCCTTGAGGCATAGGATATCACTTTATCATTTTATATTAGCACACAACCTAAGCCCTTCTTCAAAGCATCACTGAATACCACAAAAAGTTCCCCACTTGTGGGTAAAGTGAGCACGGGCGCAGTGATAAGCCTCCTTTTCAACTCCTTGAAGATTTCTTTGCATTCATAACTCTAACAAAACTTTACTCCCTTCTGAGTTATCTTGGTAAGAGGGTTGGAAAATCATTATAAATTCCTCACAAATCGTCGATAATATCCAGCTAACCCCAAGAAGCTACGGATATCCATTACTGATGTTGGCCTTGGCCATCCCTCAATTGCATCTGTTTTGGAGGGATCCATAGATATCTCATTGCTTGTGATGATATGGCCCAAGAATGAGACCTCCTTAAACCATAACTCACACTTGTTGTACTTTTCATAGAACTTCTCCTTGCGCAAAGTCTCTAGTACAATTCTTAAATGCTCCTCATGATCCTCCTTGGTTTTGGAGTATATTAGAATATCATCTATAAAGACTACCACAAATTTATCTAGGTAATCTCTAAATACTCTATTCATTAAGTCCATGAAGATTCATGGAGCATTAGTGAGTCCAAAAGGCATTACTATGAATTCATAGTGCCCGTATCTTGTACGAAAAGTAGTCTTGGGGACATCTTCCTTCTTCACCCTTACTTGATAATATCCCGACCGCAAATCTACCTTGGAGAAGTATTATGCTCCATGAAGCTGATCAAACAATTCATCGATCCGTGGTAGAGGATACTTGTTCTTTATCGTGATTTTGTTAAGTTCATGATAATCGATGCAAAGCCGCATTGACCCATCCTTCTTCTTGACGAAGAGGACTGGTGCACCCCATGGTGAAGCACTTGGGAATATAAACCCTTTATCCAGATTCTCCTGTAGTTGTTTCTTCGGATATTCAAGCTCCATGTCAACCATTCTATATGAAGTCTTGGATATTGGTAGCACCCCTGGTATAAGTTCAATTGAGAATTCAACATCCCTTCTAGGATGAAGACCAGGCAGTTCCTTGGGAAACACTTTAGTAAATTCCCTCACAATAGGCATTTCCTCAAAGGTGGTTTCTTCCTTGGACTCAATCATCTGAGCCAGATACACGTGCTCATAGGGAAGTAATATCCATGCTTGAGATGATGCATCTAAAGGAGATTCATCTTCCTCCTCACACTTGTAAATAATCGGGGGTCGATTCTCCATATGGAATGTGATTTCCCTCTCCCAACAATTTTTGTTGGCTCTATATAAGGAAAGTCAATCCATGCCAAGAATTGCATCAAATTCCACTAGAGGGAGTATGATGAGGTTCTCCGGGAAATTCAATCCACAGATTATAATAGGGGAGGACTTATATTCATGGGATTCAATGATTTCCCCATTTTCCATACTCATCGACCTCTTAACTTCCATGATTTGGGGTGGTGCTGGGATTATTATACTAAACTTTTGAGATATAAAAGAATGCTTAGAACCTTAATCAAAAAGTGTGTTCACTATTCTTGAATGAATAACTAGCATACCTGTCACCGCTTCGTTGTTGGGGTTAACTTCAGCAGAAGTGATGGAAAAAGCTCTTCGTTGCTGCCTTGAAAGTTGTTGGTTGCCTCTGAAAACCCTTGGATTAGGGCACTGATTTGAAAAATGACCCAGTTCTTTGCATTTGTAGCATTGAACAACGCGTTAAGGTTCGAACAGAGTGTTCTTCTCCTCTGTCGCAGCCGTGGGTCTTTCTTGCTGACAGTTAACAGCTAGGTTCCTTTCTCTTCCACACCTGAAGCATTTCCTCATCCCCTTAAAGCAATTTCCAGGGTGCTTCTTTCCTCACTTTTGGAAAGTGGGGTGCTGGATCTTCTTAGCATAGTTGGATTTATCCATCGGAACACCAGAATTGAAGTCCACCTTACACTTCTTATCCCCATGATACCCCTATAATTCTCTGATCTTCATTTCTACCTTGAGGGCACATCAAAAAATTTCCTCATAGCTGTCGAAGTCACGGATCGCCAATGCTTTCTGCAGGCTAGGCTTCAACCCACCAAAGAAGCGGTCAACTTTGCATTCGGGGGTAACGAAAAAGCTGAAAGTGTATCGTGCAAGCCTTGTAAAGTTTTCCTCGTACTCTAAAACAGATTCTTCATCTTTTTGCTTGAGGGAAAGGAAGTCTCTTTCCATCTTAAGCCGGAGGGTGCACAGAAAATATTTATCAAAAAACATCTTTCGGAAATCCTTCCATTCCAATGCCTTGATCTCCTCCTCAGGCTTCGTATTTTTGATCAACGTCCACCATTGATCATCTTCACCCTCCATACGATAAGCTGCCAGGAGAACCTTCTCTTGTTTAGAACATTTAAGGATGGAGAAGATCTTTTCATTGGAGTTAATCCATTGTTCAGCGATCGTGGGATCGGATGATCCACTAAAAGTAGGAGGCACTTGTCTCATGAAGCTCTTGATAGCGACTTTTTCTTTCTTAGGGGGGGTTGAACGTTCCTCTTGACCCGTGTTTCTATTCAAAACTTGAGTTATCTAAGAGAGAAGCGTGACGAAGTTTGCGATTCCCGCTCCCATTGGATTGGGAATCTCATTAGTATAGTCATCACACTGATATTCACAATGGTTGTTATCCCGAGTCCTCCAATTACCGGCCATTGGCTGGAATAAAAGTAAAGTTAGGGGTGACACATAAAGGGTAATCCAAAGACAAAAGTTGATGACTTATAAATATACTTTTATTTCCTTAACTCATGAGTCTATAGGCTTCAATCTAGGCTTTTCAGGATCTACTTTCTAACATATATTCTTAGGGGATTTTTTTAATTCCCTTAATAAGGGTTCATACAAAGATTATGAATTTATCAAAACATATCCCCTGGGAGTGTCGTAACCAAGAGTACAGCAAGGCCCATTTTTTTTCACCAGTTCCCGTTCGAGTCTACCTCAAAGCGGTGTTTTTAGGTTTTTCCCCTAGGATTCATTTGTGCCAGAGCCGCCTCTACCTGCTCATATCTAGACAAGGATGTATTTGCTTGATAAACCACTTAATCAGTACTTAACAAAACTTAGGTATGTTTTTATTATACTTAGTTTTCTCTATAAGGATTTAATAGGGTTTTCTAATCCTGATCCCAAAAATAATTAAACCTATCCTCTGATACCAACTATGACAACCCTTCTTTTATTACAAACTTAAACATGATTTATTACATAAAACTTCTCTTGATACAACAAATAAGATAAAGAGGTTTAGTGTATTTTGGGCTTAGGATCATTACATAAAAACTTAAAACATGAAATAAAACATCTTTATTGAAAACTTCCTTTACATGACCACTACATTCCCTAGTACTTGGCATTGCATGGAATAACCTGAGGACATGCATAAGAAAAGGGTGAACTATAAAGCCCAGTAAGGGAATACACATGGAATAACATGAGGAGTAAAATACATGTTAGACATTAGGAATATCAATAGATCACAAGAGAAACATGAACATAAAGGCATGATAAATCATGATAATCATAACATGGAAATGTGGCAACAACACTTAACATAGAATTAGCATGAGCCAAGACTCAATGCACATGGAGAATGAGTAAATCCTCATTGCACATAAATCATGAGTAAACCCTTGTTGCACTTGAATTAACATTAGTCAACACTCATTTCACATGAATTATCATGATACTATACTTTACCCAATGCATTAGAGTGCTATAAGGGCGCACCCTTCTTAAACATTTCATTTCATGCATAGGTGTGCCACATGGATCATAAAACATGGATTCATAAAACATAATCATTTATTCCACGATAAAGGAATGTGGAATTAATACATGAAACCTTATAATCAATAAGTAAATGTGCATAAAGGTGAATACCCTTGATGGATAAATGGGCATGGTATTCACTACACAATGACATTGGCTTAGAAAATTGGTGCAATTTCTGCAGCGTAACGGCGTGACATAAAAATTCATAAAAATGGTTGATGAGAGAGAAAGGGGTACCTCATCATATATACATGTAACGGATAGTAATGAGGTCATATAGATACATGTCCCAACAATTTTAATGGAATTTAGATTCATGATACAAAAGTATTGCTTGAATGTAAAAGAGGAGAGAGAAGTTCCTTTCAGAATTTCGGCATAGTAACAGGTGTACATGGGAGGCATTTAATGAGAGAGAAATCAGTCTCCCATCATTAAAAAATAAAGAGGGAAGTATGAGGGAGGTGCAAAAAAATACCCCAACATTCATAATTTAAATTAAAAGTGCAAAACAACTTAAATAAAATTGGACAAAAATGAGAAAGGAAGAAAAAACCCTTACTTGGAAGTGTGCTTCCAAAGGCTAGAGAGAGGATTGTGAGAGGATTATTGGGAGCTTGGGGAACCTTGGGAGGATTCTATAGAGATTAGGGTAGAGTTTGGACAAACTCCAAAGGCTTTGAGTGTGGAGAAAGTGGGAGCTTGGGTGGGTTTATATAGGAAAGGTGAGAGAATTCTTTATTATTTAGGTTTGGGTCCCCTTATATTAAATTAATCAAAACCACAAACCATACCATGGTTTTTGCCCATGTTTTTTGGAAAAGGGAAGAGGAAAACAATATTTTATAAGGAAAAAGTCCTAACTTCTTAAAATAATAGGGTTGATTATGTGGAGGTGAGTCACACTCCCATGGAAAACAATTTAAAAAGACAAGGTGTTTAATAAGTCTTGAGGGGTCCATTAATGCTTTGAAAAGTAAGTCAAACAAACCCAAAATCACATTATTTTAATGGTAAAACATATATTTGCAGAACATAAAGATTATAGTATTTTATTACATCACTATTGGGTCATTATAATTTCATAAAACACATTATATATTTAAACGGTATTTAATTTTTACCCAAAAATTTGACTGTCTCAGAAAATTATGAAAAATTCACCTTTGGATAATTTCAACGTCCTGATTCTAGAAATAACATTTATTTTTTATAAATAATTTTCTAAATATTTTAATTTTCACTTTTAAAATAAAAACCGACATTTAGCGAAAATCACGAGTTTTGACAGAAATGGATTTCAAACCTTAATAAAAATTATAATTGCATTCATAAAATTATAAGATCATTTATATTTATTAAAAATTAATTTAATAATAATAATAATATTTTATTAAAATATTATTTAATTAAAAAATCCCTAAATTTAATAAAATAGAATTCTTAATTAAATAATAACTAAAAACACTATTTGTACTTTAAAAACTATTTACAATGTATCAAAAAGGACAATGAGGTATATTCATTATTATATACAAAAATAATGTACATTAACATAGTACTATCGATTTGTTACATAACCCCTTAAAACAGCCGCATAAGACCTAAGGGTAAGGTGTGTGATGGTGACAGACTCTTAGGGTGGCTCGGATAACATCGCTCGAGTGGTAATCTCTATCAACTTCCACTTTTCCCGTAGACGGTCACATTCGAGCTTGATATGATGAAGATCAGATTGGGCTTGGTCAAGAGCTAATCCCAAGTACGCAACCTCTTTTCCGAGCTCTAAAAAATGGGCTTCGTATGGAGCAATTCTACTGGATGAGGCCATCGCTTCTTTTGTCTGAGTAAAATTGGATTTGTTAAAGCCCTATATTTATACTAATCATGTGATCATTGTTCAACGGTTATATTATCAACGGTAAAAATTCTTAACATAAAACCAAATAATTTGACATTTTATATAAACATAAAGAGACATTTAACTAGATCAAGTGGTATTTCCATTAATGAAACTTTGGGTCGTTATAGTTTATCAAACTTTGTGTCGAGAAATAATATGCTGCTAGGAGTCATATTGAACCACGCACTCAAGATTGACATGGTATGTTGGGCCATGAAATCTCATTGTGTTTTGTTGGTTCACTCTCATTGTCATCCCCCAAAACACATAAACTCATTAAATAATCCAAATAAATAAAAAAATCAAATAAAAATTAAAGACTCAAAAACCAACCTCCCCTAGTAACTCAAGGATCAAGGTGATTAAGAGTTCAATATTCTATTCCTAAAACTAACTATAAAGTTCTGGGAGTCCTAACCTTGTATACCTAACATCCCAAATAGAAAAGGGATGCTCTGAAACCATTTTTCCATGATCCAACCTGGGTTAACCCCTGAACCGGGCACCCAAATTGGCCCATGACATACCTAAGGGGCATCCTTGATCCCCACAAGCTGATGATAAGCACCATGAGCATCAATACACTATCTTTGGGGATGATTTAACCCAAAAAAATAAGAATCATGGGATTCGTCTAGAAATCCAATCATAGCCAACCTATAAATCATAGTTCCATGTAAAGAAATATAAGCTAAAGGAAAACTAAAACAATTCAAATAGGGAATATCAAAAATAAATATCCAATGAATCATAAATAAAATAAAAAAAATAAGATCTAGATACAAAAGGAAGAACTGGTTGATACAACTATGATACAAAAGAAAAAACCAAAATACCCAACATTATCTTTTTGTGACCTCCAAGTTCATCATCCACCCAAACTACCAACTCGCTCCATGATCGATCCAAAAGATGAGACTAAACATACAAAATAGCTCAGTTATACCATCACCGAGTGGAAAAAGTTGGGTATGATCATAAAAATATTAGTAAATAATCACCATAGAATATATATATTTCTTTTATAAAAATAGAACAAAAACACTAGTTTGAAAATATAAGTAGAAAGTAGTTTTTTATCATTTAGAAGAAAGAACCTTGAGCTTTCCTTGAAACTAATATTATAAAAAAAACAATAATTTAGAAGAAAATTAAAAATATTCACTTAAATAATTCCCTTAAAATATTTTATATAAACCCCTTCTTATTTATAATAGAACTCTCAACTCACACTAAAATAGTTCAACATGAATAAAATGGGAAATATCACTACATGAGTAGACCATTTTCATCATTAGTAACATGATATGAGAGTGAAACGAAGGCATAACATAAAATCACTAAAAATAAGTATAGAACTAGTGAACAAAAAAACATTAAATATGAATAATAAAATATACACAATCATAAAAATTCCTAAATATTTCATGAGGAGGAACTAGACGTACTCATTTTGAAACCATCTATATGCCTAATGGGGAAGTCCCTATGTTCATAACCAACCTAAAAGGTCTCAACTATCCTCCCTGGTGGAATAAACCCCTATTATATTTGACACCATAGGGGATCTATTCCATCTCATCAAGACTATATTGAAACATCTCTCATCTCTCACTTATATTCCTAGGATCCCATGGTGATAATAGAAATGGAAGGTGAGGTATCCAATGCACATTAAACAAATCAATAATGATTCACAATAATAAAATATGTATTTTATTCCTTCCTTATAGCACCATCCATGTGAAAACCCTATTTATAATAGAAAATTCATCCATGATGGTACCCACATTTCAAAGGAAACTATTTAAAGGTTCTATTTGTGCCTTTTAATTTAAAATAAGTAATAGGTTTCTAAGAAAATAATTCTCTATCTAAAAATCATTTCAAAACCCAATAGAAACATCAAACCATTTATTAAGGCACCAAATTATCCTTAAATATATTTTTGGAAACACACATTTTAAACCTAATTTTAGAAAACATGTGGAAATCAAGAAACCATTTCAAGAAACCATGTTTTATTTTTAAGAAATTCATTCTATGAAATTTAAAAATATATATGAATATACAAATATATATGTACACCTAAATTCACATAAGGATATATATACATATACATTCATAAATAATGATAAGGATCACAAAAGGATAGTTGATTCTAACCATTTTTCAAAAACATAAGAATTTCCAAGTGAAAACACAAATCCCCAAAAAGAGGAACCCCCCCCCCAATCAATTCATAATTTTATCACACACACCATATCACATAATTTTATTAAATTTAAAACATCAATTAAACCCCAAAAACCTTTTTTAAATTCTACTTATTCATTTTAGAAAACATCCAGTATACATTTATATTGTACATAAAATCTAGAGCATTAAAACTTAGGAATATACCTTTTATGAAAAAAACCTTTAACTAAAGAATATTTTTAAATAATTTTTAAAAAACTATAAAAAAATAAATTAATTCCAAAAATAGTTTTATAAATATTTATTCATTTTATAGTGTGCTTTGGAAAGTAAATAGATGGATACACCTACCTATGACATGTGTAGATGTGATCAAACCCTCTAATACGGAAGGAACCAATCCCGAAGAACAATTTGAAAACCCTAACATCAAAATAAGAAACCCACATAATCCAATGCTCACCTTTTATTTTGGAAAAGATGGAACCAATCCAAGTAGGAAGAGAAAAATAACAAAATAATTAGAAAATAGGAAGAATGAGACTTACCTAGGAAGAAACCATCAATAATCTAAAGAAGAAGTCTCAAGAATTGAAGGGATCCAAGTAGAATCACCAAGAAGCTCCCTCCCATACATCCCGGTTGAATGGATGAGGGAAGGGATGAGTTAGGGTCTTATTTATAGAGTTAAAAATGGTAAATTCTAATTTTTTTTAAATTTCTAGGAAATTCGCATGGTTAGACTGCATAGTTTACCAAACCATGAACCCTCCACTCGATAAAAAACCTCTATTTTTCATGGTTTGACAACATAGTTTGTAAAATGTGTGCCATAAAGTAAATAAGTATTATTATCTAAAAAGTAAGAACTACCCAAAAAACCTCCAAACCAAATCAAAAATGAATGATGTTGTTATCCATGGTGTGATTATTATCTCTGAAAGTCGCACCCAACCTAAATAAAGAGAAACCCAAAAGATGAGACCCAAAATGGGTCTCCCCACCAATTATAATTCTACTAACATAGTGGCCCATAAAATAATGAATATGAATGGTGCATATCCAACATGACACATGATTCAAGAATGATAACTCAAATGAAATACTCAGCCACAAAAAAAATAATTCTACAAGAAACATATATCTCCAACAAAACACTAGGTAAAAATATCTAGAACAGTCATTAAGTTTAATTTGAACAACTCTAATTTCACTTTAATCATCCATTTTTTCCATCATATGATAAATGAAAATTTTTTCATGTCCTTTAAAAACACTTATTAAAAATCTCATAGTTTAGAATAATTTTATTTTCCACTATTAATATATCATTCATTGAATATAGTAGGTCAATATCCCATCTTCAAATCATAATCATAATCTTCTTCAAAATACTCTAATATTATTCAATTAGAACTTAATCAATTAGAAATAAATACATTCAAACATATTCAATAATTTATTCATTGATCCATAATATACAACACATATATTTACCTCATTCTATCATTCATAATAGACAATAAATTTATTACTTATATTTATGGACACTTCATATACCAAGAAAAGTGATGTTATATATATTTATAGTATTGGATGTGAATTAAAAGTTTGATCATCTTGATATTTGAGTACCATTCTAAAAAAGTGTGTAGTGATATAGAATAGAGGAGTTGATCTAAAGATAAAAGTACTCATCCTTTAATAGATAAAAGTTTCAAATCTATCCTAATGAAGGAGTCTGTGTGAATATTAAAGAGATCACCATATTTAGGGTTACATAGTTCTATACTCACTTATTATTTGTATGATGTTTTAAATGAAAGTGAGATAAACATGTAAATTGGGAGTTCCCAACATAATTTATAATTTCACCTTAATTGTAGGTGGTATCCTTATATTGAATTTTAATCCTAAACTTGTATAAAGTAGTGATCATATAGTGATTTTTTTGGAATAAATGAACAATTAACATCATTGTACATAGTTTACATTGGGTGAAACTAGTAAACCATGCATGTCTAACTTTCATAGTTATTTGTGTGGGTGTGTTTCAATGTGAATGATTACAAATGAGTCTTTGTGAGTATTAAATTAATGAAATATGTAATACAAATATCCTCTTAATATAAGGATCAATAATTTTATGGGAAAAAAAGGGCTAAGTATTTGAGGAATTAAGAATTAACATACTTTAATACACCCAGATTAACCCCCCCCCCCAACCCCCTCATTGGGTGATTCATGGACAAGTCTTATCCCAACCAAAAAAAATTGAATCTCTGTTATTTAAAGAACCAAACTCATCTATAATCTGATTCAGAGATATTTATATATTTCCTCAAGGATCCCTTGTTCGTAAAAATTTTCATTTTTATATTTAATTAAGATTTTTTATTTTATTCATAATTATTAATTTGATAATTTTTTGAGCATTATGTCCATCGAATACATAAAGGGGGAAAATATAATGGAAAAAATAATAAAAAATAAATGAATTGATATTTCAAAAATTTCAGTTCACTACATTTATGATAAATTGTTTTACAATAATTTCATTAATATTGTTATTATACTATCACATGTCATAGGGGATCATTTAACCCTATATTATATACAAACACATGCATACATATGATTCACATTGACATGTTAGAGTCGTAGTATTAGGGGTTTTATATTGAGTTTTTATACTCATATCCTATATATGTATTAGTGTCATTTTTTTGTTGAGTTTGCAAATATGACATGACACTTATGACAGAGAACTTTGGATGTTAGATTAGTCTAAAAAACTTATTAAGATTAGTGATTTATTAAATTATTTTATGATTATTTTATAATTTCTTATATATATGGAACCATGATTCCATATATATAAAAAAAAATTATTTAATCTTTTTGAAAAAAATAAGAAAATAAACGAAGGATAAATTTTTTAAAAAAAATATAAAAAGGCATCATCCACCTTAACGCCTTTCAAATAAATCTAAAAGACATTAAGGCGTGTCACACATTTGTGCCAAATCTATGACATAGAAATGTTGGTAAAGGTGTTACCACCCAAAACAAATTTCACCTTTTTTAGGTGAAAGAAATTTGACATGAAAATGTATTTCACCTAAAAAATGCAAAAGGTGTTTTGGGCGGTAACACCTTTCACCTCCCCCCCCCCATTCCCTACAATCGATTTTGGATTCCCCCTATCTAAGAAACACACCCTCTATCTCTCTAGGTTATGCCCAGTTTTTTACTCCCTTGTGTGTCACTTTGTTGGTGGCCTTAAAGGAGTGCATAAATTTTGAATCATCATTTTAAGGTATTTTTTATAATTTATTTTAAAGTTAATTATTTATTTAGTTTTTTAGTTTTTTTTAGTTTTAATTATTTTATTTACTTAATTGCTTACTTAGGTAAATATAATTTATAAATTATAGTAGATATTAGTAAGTAAATTATTATTATTTATTTATGACTATTTAGTAATTAATTTATAATTAGTCATAGTAATGGAATTATTTTTATAAAAAGATTTTTATTTAGTATGACTTAGTAGTTTTTAAATATTAGTGAAATAATTATTAACTAATTGATTATTAATGAAGTAATCATTATGAACTTAAAACTAACTAATAAATAACTAATAAGTAATTACTTAGTTATTAGTAATTAATATTAATTAGATAATGAATAAAGATTGGTGAAATAATGATTAAATATTAATTAACTAATATTTAATTATTAAATAAATAATAATTAACTAATGATTAACTAATGATTATTGAATGATTAACTAATGATTAACTTAGGATTTAATAATGATTAACTAAGGACCAAACAATGATTAACTGGTGATTTACTAATAAACATATTATAATTTAATGATTAACCAATATTTAAATAATTACTAACTAATAATTAACTTTTAATTAACTATAAATTATATATTAATTAACCACTTAATAACTATTAAATATCGAATGATTAAATAATGATAAACTAATTTTAAAGTAATTATTAAGTCTTTATTAACTAATGATTGACTAACGATTAACTTAGGAATAAATAATGATTAGATAATGATTAACATAGGATTTACTTAGGATTTACTTAGGATTAAATAATGATTAACTAATGATGAACTAATGATTAGTTAATAATTAATTAATTAATAACTATTAAATAGCTAATAAATAACAATAAAGTAACTACTTAATAACTATTAATTAACCAATGATTAACAAATGAATAATAAATGATTAAGTCATGATTAACATTGGATTGAATATTGTTTAAATAATTATTAAGTAATGACTAACTAATGATCAACTAGTGATTAACTAATGATAAATTATTGATTAACTAATGATTAACCAATAATTACTTAATGATTAACTATTAATTAACTATAAACTAACTTATTAATAAATATTAATTAATGAATGATTATCAATTGATTAATGAGTGATTAAAGAATGATTACGGAATGATTAACTTAGGAATAACTAATTATTAACCAATTATTAACCAATAATTAATTAATGATTAACTATTAATTAATTAGAAACTAACTACTTAATAACTATAAATTCAAAAAAAATAATGAATGATTAATGAGTGATTAGTGATTAATTAATTAATGATTAAGGAATTATTAACATATGATTAATTAATAATTAACTTATGATTAAGTAATGATTAACTAATAATTAAGTAATGATTAATTAAGGATTAACTAAGAATTAACTAATGATTAAATAATGATTAACTAATGATTAACCAATAATTAATTAATGAGTACATATTCATTAACTATTAATTAACTATAAACTAACTACTTAATATGTATTAATTAACGAATGATTAATGAATGATTAACGAGTGATTATAGAATGATTAAGGAATGATTATCTTAGGATTAACTAATTCTTACCTAATGACTAAGTACTAATTAATTAATGACTAACTAAGGATTAATTGGGGATTAAATAATGATTATTTATTGATTAACTTCATATTAACATAGGATTAACTTACGATCAAATAGGTCTAACTACATCAAAAAGATTCCTAACTTCACATCTGATTTTGCACTTCCATAAGATCTAATTTAGATGATTCATACCTTTAGGAATATTAAATTTTGGATTACAAAACATTATTTTTTTCATTGAGGATATAAGAAAACATTATAAAACTACAGTAAAGTAAACATTGTGTGGTTATATAAGTAATTAAATCTCTATCTGGATACTAAAATTGGATGTGGCTCTAGAATAGTTGTACCTAGGGGTAATAACCTTGAAAAGGAAGCATTGATAATTGAATACATCATCACCTAGTGGATGAAAATGGGACTTGATGCACATATAGTTTGACACTCCTTGGGGATATTTTTTAGATGATTCACATTCTATTTATAAACTATGACGCATACCTTTATAAATATTAAAATTTGGACTAAAAACCATTAGTGTCGTTATTGAGGATATTATAAAACATTCTAGAGTTTCAGTAAAGTAAAGATTGTGTTGTTATATGATCAATGAAATTCTTTACTAGATACTATAAGTATATATGGCTCTAGCACAGTTGTACCTAGGGGTAATAACCCCAAAAGGGTGCATTGGGGTTTGACTGAATCATCACATGGTGCATGACAATGGGTCTTGCTTCACACCCGGTTTGACACTATTGAGGGAATTATTTAGATGATTCACTCTCTTTATAAACTATTAAACATACATTTAGGAATATTAAAATTTAGACTAGAAAACATTCATTTCATCATTGAGGATATAATAAAACATTCTAAAATTTCAATAGATTATTGATAGTATGGTCAACACTACACAATTATTCATGTTTTTCAATATTATTTACACAATCAGAATCTTGATCAGAAATCATTTTTCAAATAGACAATCATGTTTTTATGTGTCTACTGCTATGGGGAAATCATTTAAACTAAGTAAGGAGATTCATATAGTATGCAACCAGAAATAATGGTTAGGATATATGATTGTGTTACCCTAAGATAACTTTAGGAAATAATTCAAGTTTGTTTAAGTATGAGACCTGATTAAGAGATCCAGTCTTTTAGATATAGACATTTTCAATTCCAAGATAGTCTATGACATCTATCTTTTCTATTGTATGATGATGAGGACTATGTCTAAGAAATAACTTCATTTAATCAATGGTATGATAATTACTTGACGGAGTTATATTTGGAGGTTTCTACCCTACAATAGCAATGTCAAATTATATAATGACAAAGACATACAAGAGTCGTCGAAGAATATCTATCCCAAGAATATTCCATTATTCTCTGTCATTTGAAAGAAGGTAACCAAAATGATCAACTGGATATGCTATAATATCATTTTGATGGTGATTATGTGTATAATTATGGAATTGAATAAGACAATAGTGATGATGAGAAGGAAGCTATGGATGATGGGGAGAAATTTTCTAGAAATGTTGTAGTTGTACATCAGCCTTGAGGTAAAATAAATCATCCACCACTCTTCGTGTATTGGTTAGAATAAATGGAACATTTTCCTAAATTTTATTGGAATATCATCACAGCTACAACTAAGTTACTTATAGTTTTAGAGGATGGATTTGGTGAACTGGAAAAAACATTATATGTTAGAAGAGATTTTCAAAACAAATATTTTATAAAAAATATACTAAAAAGATTTCATATTGAGAGGAACTATATATATTTAATTCATGAGACTAACCAAAAAAAATTACATCATACATTTTGAAAAATATGGCGATGGTTATAGATTTTTCTTGAGGTTGATTCTTGACATTTCTCTTAGAGGTTGGAGAATTTCTAAGATTGTGGCATCTCATACATGCATGCAGTAAAACTTGGCACAATATCATACATCATTGTATGCAAAAATTTTGTCATAAATTATTATCAAGATGATCATGACCTACTAATATGTGCCTATATCCCTAGTATATGTGATGATACCAAAAAATGGTTATAAGATTTCCTATACAAAGGCATAGATGGAGAAATATAAGGCAATTGTTAAGGTGTACGGTGATTAGGATTACTTGTATTAGTTGTTGCCACAATTTTTATCCTTATCAAGAAAAAAACAAACTTTTATTCCACCTCAATAATAATGTACATGTGCCTCAAGATAACCAACTTTATCCATCTCATTTAAAATTTCATCAATTGTTCTGGGCATTCATTCCATGAATTTCTATGTTTTATTTCTGCAAATAGTTTATAAAAATTAATGGAAAATTTTATATGGAAATTTCATTGGAATATTTATGATTAAGGCATCCTAAGATAGTAACTGTTCATCTATGATTCTTGTATTTGACATTGTAGAGAAGGAAAATTATGAATCATAGATTTTGTTTTTGGAAAGTATTAGCAACCATTTTAATCGTATTCAGGTTGTATGTTTGATATTTGATCATCATCGTGCAATCAATGAGGAAATCAATGTAGGTTATATTATATATAGATCCCCAAATTCACATCATCAATAATTCATCAGACACATTTTCATCAAAATGTAAAATACTTTTCATGATGAAACTATGAAGAAGGATATTGTGAAGCTTGGTATACAATCTCCTTCTTATAATTTATTAAGTCAACATAATGATAATATTAATTTATCTATAATATGATAAATTCTATGTAGAATATGATCTGGATCAGTGAAGGTTTGATAAAAATTAGAAGTAATTTATAGTGATAATCATGAAGTGTATGGTTACATTATGTGGATTCTATAAGAGAAATAGACATTGGCATGTGACAGGGGGAAGAGGTATGGACACATAACCACAAACATTGTGTAGTGCATAAATGGAATATTTAAGGGTATTAATAAGTTACCTATAACTGGGAAATTACATTGGTATTCTTGGAATATAATTCCTAGGACAATTGTCAAGGGAGGACTTAACCTTCATAATGTTTATGAAACCATGAGCACTATACAGGTGAGGTTTTCATACAAAATTATTGAAGGGAAAATGATGTTGGAAAAAGTCATGAGTGAAAGGTATAGAGGTAGGTGTAAATTCTAGTTGGTTTGATGTGGGAGACTGTAAAGTCTTGATAAGTTCATGTTACACCATTTAGAGATACTAAAAACAATATGTGGTGGGTGATGATATGCAGTGAGATCTATTTTGGGATGAAAATTAGGGTGGTAGGGAGATTTTATTCCTGGGAAGTCATGTTCCAAGCATTTTGTTTAGATAAGAAAGTAGGTATCCATGATTTATCAACACATTCCTTGATCACTGGTAGAAAATTCTCCAAGATAATATTTTTTTTGAATGACGAACCTTATAGATGTGTTTACTCAAGATTATCCACTAGTACCTTCAATATCCCATATTTCCAATCTATGCTGCATAAAAATGTTGAGCATGGTGAATGGTATTCTAAAATCGAGTGGAATGAGATCCCAGTGAAGATGAATTTTGTGGTATGGTAGTCGAGAAATAATGATCTACCCACCGATGAAAATGTGCAGAGAAAGGGTGTTGCAATGGATTCAAGGTTCAAGTGTTGCATACTTCCCAGCTCCAAAAATGTTTGGCACCTATTATTTAAAATTGATTGGGATATTGGAATTTAGAACTTTCTACATTGGTAGATCAAACTAAGTGGGGTATGGGATTCAATCACACATTTCATTATGAAATGGTTCCAGGGTTGGACCAAAAAGGAGTGGACATCAAGGCCCCTAGTTTGATCTTATTCATTTTTTGTTGGGTTATCTAGGATGTAGGGAACATAGCAAGGTAAGGTAAAATATTCTTTCCCTTATTCTTCCAAGTCTACATAAAGTCATGTGTAGTAGAGCATGTGCCTCTCATTAATGGAGGGGGGTCGTCGGTGACACTTAGAAAAAATTTACCGTGCATTTTCTTTGAGGTGAAAGAAAGGTGAAGATGGAGCACTAGGATATGGGTGAAATGGATACCACCCAGTATGGGTTTATAAATGAAGATTGATGGATATTTTTTCTACCAGGTACATAAGAGTTGTAGGTCTGGTGTGGGACCATCTGGGCTTGATGCTATTGGGTTTCAGTTCTTTCTACAGTGTAAGAACTTCCTTGGTAGTGGAAGTTAGATTGATGGTCATGGGGTTGTCTTTCTGCAGGCTTTATAATATTTCTATTGTGTAGGTGGAGTCAGAGTCTATTATGGTGGTCGGTCTTCTTCAAGGTAAGAAAAAATTTCCCTGGGATCTGAGTTACTTAATTATAAAGTGGAGGAAACTCATTGAACTAGGTATCAGTGTTGGTTATACTTGAAGGGAATGGAACTATACAGTGGATCTTTTGGATAGCAAGGAGAATCCAAGTAAGGGAATCAAGGTGTTTTATTATAATGGGTCCTTACCCAATGACTGCTAACTAATTTTTAGGGATGATTCCCTCAGGTTTCACCATTTTCACCTCCATAAATTGGGGCTACTATTTCTATTATTTTAATTTTAATCAAAAAGTAATTGAATTGATATGATTCAGAATGGGTTACCTTATAGATGAAACTTTCAATGAGATATTGAAAAGAACATTGACGAAGTATATATTGACTGAGTGTGAATTTTCAATCAAGAATATATTATATTTAAATTGAAAGAGTGTTAGGACCCCCATCACAAGTAGCAGTGGTCAAGTTAAAGTGGTATTATTAGATGTGATGCATTATCAATGTGGAAAATTCCAAGCATTTCAGTTTTCATCCGCACTCACCATTACAAAATTTTCCTCTATGAACATATCATGCAGAACATATATTGATCCAATTTACTAGCTTGACATCGTTTCTAACATCTATGGTGAACTATGGAAGCCTATTGGGGAGTTCCAACATTTCCCAAATCCCAAAGACCAACCGATATTGACACCTAACATCAACAGGTTGTGGTCGTGAGGGAGACTGAAGTCTAGTAGGATTTATAATGAGATTAATTGGCCTCAAGAACATAGAAAACTTTCGAGATGAAACATATGTCATAGGGATGGTCATGACAAGAAAATATTCCCTAACATTATTTGAATGTGTTCTCACTCTCATCCATGATGATGTATTTATCCCAATGTAAACTTTTCATATTATCATTTACATAGTTTTAATATAAACTTCTTCATTTTTTAGAAATACGTTAGATTTATAAATACTTGTATTATCAAATAATAAACATTTCATAAATTATACAACCATTTAAATATATCACACAAAATTTAAACATTCCTAAATTTTACATCATTTCAATAAATAAATCATTATATCTCAAAAATAATCTCACAGTCCTAGAATCTAATGTTTTCGTTTCTTTAAATATTATCTATATAAAACATCTTATTTCGCTTTATTACATCAACATCTCCCACAAACATATCTATATAAAACTTTATTCCACTCATAATCATGTATATAATTTCCTAGGGAAGTGGTAAAACAAATGGAGTGAGATTAAAATCCCGGTAAGGGAAAAATTAACAATGAGTCGTAAAGGGTTAGAATATAATCCTGAGATATCACATGAGAATGGGAGGAATATTTTATTAAAAGGATTAATAAACCATAAGATATGATCATCATGGAATGTGATCAAAGATTCATAAAAGGAATATCATGGAAGTTTATAATATATACCATGGATTGTAAACATGTTAAAATAATCATAAACTATGGAAATAATCATATGATTTGAGAAACATGAAAAAATTTCCTTTTATTTTGGTAAGAAAAAATTCATAAAACAATGGGAATAGGTTTGTTATATCCTATATTCTACCAGACATAACATTCTTCAGAAAAAAACATATATTTATTTTTTAAACTTACTTAAGATTTATTTCATTTTTATATATAGATATAGAGGATAATACTCTAATTATTGAGGAGTATAGGAATTTTTCACATGAGGTGCTAGTGGGACATGAGGTTCAATGGGTTAGGGTGCGTAGAGCACACCATTATAATTACATTCTAACTCCAACTTATATTATACCATACCTATATTGTGTTGGCTTCTATAGTGTCATTGTATCTGATTATACATTTGTTTCCCATCACCTCCTTGCTTCCCTCACTGAGAGTTAGAGACCTAAGACTCATACATTCCACTTTCCTGGGGAAGAGATGACCATCCCCCTTAAATATGTGGTATTTATTTTTGATCTTTTTATCTTGGGTACTGTAGTTATAAAACCCGCTTATGAAGACTAGCCTGAGATTTTAAAGTGATTTCCTAGTCTCAACATTGTGGGGGATGATACTACTATGGATGGAGGTTCTCTATCTATGAGTTGGTTGGATATGCACTTCACACATTTACCATTTGATGCTAATGAGAAGACTATTATTATTCATGCCCATTAATATATCTTGCGGATCATTGGAGGGACATTGTGTGTTAATCACTCTAGTATGCATGTCCACATAATGTATTTGGGGATACTATAGGACTTTGATCTGGCTAGGAGATGCAGTTGGGATTCTCCATGCTTAGCATACACATACAGAGCATTATGTACTGCTTGTTGATCAAATCATAGGGATTTAGGGTGATGTGTCGTTCTCATTCAGATGTGGGAATGGGAGTGAATCCCTCCACTATCCCCTTTGTTGCTAGTCCTAAGCTTCATATGGATGTTATCAGTGATGATCCATGTAGACACTAGTATGATCACTCATATTTATTGTTTTCTGATTCAAATATGAGTTATTATACTCTATTTCTTATTATTTATCACTTTTAATTTTGTATGTTATAGGTAGATTTAGAAATACCAGTTCTTCATGACCCCAAGACCCAATTTTGGTGCATGACATTTCATGTTAGATAGTATACTACCCACTAATGTAGTTATATTTATTCCTATATTAACTAATCAATTTACTATTATTATTATTTTTGGAAATTGGTAAAAAAATTAACAAATGTCACATGTTATTTCATATTTCATGGCTTCCATACTAGAATTTATTAGACCAGTTTCCTGTATACTACACTGATGGGATTCAGGATTCCAAAATTGTTGTGTATCTCATTCACTTTCATATTGTTGAGTGGACTATCCTAATATATTCATGTGTTGGTTTGTATTTTTCTAGTGTACTCTATTTCCACCCAAAAAATCAGTAGACTTCAGTCCCTAAAGCTGACAGGGAGGCAATATGTCAACTGGCGTTGATGGCATGCAGAGTATCACGACCTCTAGGAAATTCATTGAGTCATTTTTTATTTATGACATGTGTACGATGTGACTCCATCTATCACAGAATATTGAGTATGAGCTATGGTATATACTAAAGTCTATATTTTATATTGCACTACACTATAGAGGGATTTAGGATCTGGTAAGTCAATTACTTTAAATTATTTTGTTTGTTGTGAATTTTTTAAAATTCAATTTTAATATCTATATAACATACTCAACTACACCATATTATCCACATTTTTTATCCAGATAAGGTATAGGTTTTTATCCAGGTAGCGTACCATGCAATAGTGTAGGATATGATGTCATCATATCAAATTCTACATGATAGTATCTTTGATAATCCACCTCGGTGAGATGATGAAACTGTCTAGGGAGAGGAGTTTCCTACTCATGGACCTATTCTAGAATATATTGATATTGAGGAGTCGTGATAGAGACAACGTAGGCTATGTCATGTTACACGTGAGGCCATACCTATTCCACAGAAAGAGGATGCACCTTTTTTCTTTAGAAAAAAGAGTTCGGTGCTGAATGGGGTTCACCCATTTATTTGGATGTGGGGTTGTTTTACATTTTTTTAATCTTCCTTAGAAACCCCCAATAGTTCCTCCATCCATAGTTAGGTACAAACCTTCTTTCCAAATGTGGTAGATCATCTGGATTTTTAGGCCCAATGACCCTTAGGGACTCGCATTGGTCAAGGGGATGGGAAGTCGGGCTCATCACACCCTTCGGGGTGAAATTTTTGTTTACTTTGGGACTCTCTTAAAGATATAATATATGTTCATGAATCTATTCCTAATCCCGATACAGGACCAGTTACCCTAACAAAATGATTATGGGTAAATTATCTTTCATGTGAAAAGTATCAGGGCCTCTCTAGTGAATTCATCTATATGTAGCCAAGGTTCTTCATCATTTCCCAATAACAGGTAGTTGATTATGTGTTGAAGCATTATAACCAAGAGTTTTGGAATGTACTACCACATAAGAATGCAATTAATATTTTGATAAGGGGATTCAGATATTATGAGGCATCTTACATGTCCTAGTTATGGAAAGAATCAAAACCCACATAGTTTGTTAAACACATGAAATTTAATGTCGTGCAGAGAGGACACATATGGGTGTTCTAAGACATTGGGTGTTCAAGATAAAGTCATGGAAGGACATCCTATGTATCCCGATTATGGAAAGAATCATATTTTTCATAGTTCATTTGTATTTATTAGTATGTTGATAGATGAAGTAGAGTAATCATCCCATGTGAATTATTGGGTCTCAATGGTTAAAATGTCATTGACATAAGGCTTACATTGAAGTGGATGTTTATTTGATCTTGGTATATATTAAGGCATCCCACATATCCTAGTTATGGAAAGAATTAAATTTCTCATATTTCACTTATGCCCTTAAGACTAGCCCCATGGTAGATGCCTTTGTGTGGAGGAAAATATATCATGTTGTTCATCAGAGCTTATATATTATCATTTCCCTGGTAGGTGTATATCCGTGATGAAAATGATATGATTATTGGAACTCCCTAATACCATGTGTGATATTCTCAATGTGATAAACAAGGGATAACAAGTAATCAGTCTCATTGCATATGTATTCAGGGGTCATGCTCTAGGGCACCCCTTGAGATACTGAAACAGTTCAGGGTAAATCCCCTAAATAAAGAAAATAAAAAGGAAAACCCTTTTATTAGGAGGTAACCCATTACATGGAGAGAACCCAAACCAAACAACATAAAGTTTAACCATATCCTGAAGGCCCAAAATCCCAAAGTCAAATTGAAAAATACCCAAAGGCATAAGTATGAGGAGCATAAACCCTAGTAATAAGCAAACACAGCCAAACTCACTGCTACTATTGACTACTGCCGCAGCCAGACTCACCACCGCAGCCAAAACATCATGCATAGACTATCATTTAAGGAACCCCTTGAGATATTTAATACGGATCTTAGGCCTTAGGGAGGAATCCTACGTATCCTAATTATAGTAAGAATAAGAGTTCTCGTAGTTCGATTGATCGGAGATTACACACTAGGGTTTCCATATTTATTAGGGATTACACACTAACGAAGGACAATATTATCAAGTCCTAGGATTCCCTTGTGACATAGGTTGCTTTTCTAGAGGACGTCTCATGACCCTGTTGACTTTTGTGGAGGACATCGTAAGACCTGGATGGATTGTTGATAGGGTTTCACATGATCCAACTGACTTTCCCTGGTGTCATCATAAGATATGAATGACACACATAGAGGGAGTTTTGGGATTCATTATGACATGTATTTTATGGTGTTTCATCTATTATATGACATACCTAGAGGGCATTGTGATTCCTATCCATCATATCTGGATGGCATCGTGAGTCTTGGATGACTCTCCTAAAGGATGTTGCAAGAGCTAATCTATCATGCATAGACATGACTTTGAGCCCTAGATGACACAATCGGTTTCCATTATATAATTCAAGCGATGTATATTAAGTATGTTATAAGGCTTGGGTGATGGGCCCAGATGGATTTTCAAGACTAAGGTGGCATGCCCAGGAAGGATCGTGTGACTTGTCCTGACATGTCCAAAGGACTTTCTACAAACCAAATTGTGAGATCTGGTTGACATTTCCTGGTGTTTTGTGTGTCTTGTATGGTTCATGTGAAGTTTATTAGGGTCAAAGAACATTTTTTGGTTTAAGTATTCTACCTTTAGTATTTTTCTCAAACTCTTTTATTGTGAATGCCTTAGATTTATTCAGTTTCAGTTTATTTTGAGTCTCGTGTGGTCTAGAGGACATGCGGGATGTTCTTCATGTTTGCTAACAGAGGTCCTTCACATGATCTATGAATAATCATGAAAATTTACTTTATGAATAGTGCATGATTATTCTAGTTTTTCACTGGTACATTACCTGAAAGAATACTTTTCAGTCAGAAGATCAGCTGCTTCGAGAAATCCACTCTAGCATTGGTGGTCATCCCATGTGTTAGTAGTCCCCTCCTTTTTCATGCTGGGGTGGGGTATTTATAGGCCTCTCCACCCTTATTGTTTATATATTTGTTCAGCATATCTAGTGTGAATATAGGATGGAATCAGTGAAGGTCTCTAGCACCACATGTCTTCGCAAGTCTCTATCATGGATTGATCTTGAGGATGTCGCCTGATTTTCAATGACTGTGAGTACCTCTCATCAACACTTCCTTTATTGTATTATTTCCAATTAATAAAAACTTGGTTTAATCATTTTGGTGTTCTAAATGACTTCCTTGTTGTCAAATTGATATGTACAGGGGCCTTCGTGAGATTAAGGTGTCTGTTGATAGGAATTTTCTAGATGCTTGATGCCTTTCCTAGGATATTTCACGCGGCAAGGGTGGATTTTCTAGGGGTCTCCATGAGACAAGAATTTGTTTTCATGGGGTCTCACAGAAACATGTCACAGACTTCCTTAGCACATCGCAGATGTTTTATGACTATGAGAGGCCTCCACCTCCTCCCTGTTTTATTTCCTTTGTTTTATTTTCTAAAGTATGAGGGTCATGAAAAATTACAAGAGTAGTGTCTAAGATAATTACTCTATTTTTTATGATTTTCCACATGACCAATATGGGTCATATAGGGGTGTGTGAGTACTTCATGGAAAAATTCATTTGTTTATCCTTAGGGAGCCAAAGGGGAAGTGTGAGGTCACCTGGACATACCTTAGGATTTTCATTAAATGTGGTTGAAAAGTTAAAGGGATTTCACGAGATGAGGTAGGCATGCCACTAGGGACTTGTGGTGTATTGTGGACTGCTAGGGGTGAGTCGCATTACAACCACAATTTACTCCCGCCTCCTCCATTTTTACCTCCTTTTCTTTATTTTACAAATGGTTAGGGGTCTTGTGGATTCACATAGATTTTTTTAGGGAAAATTATCCTTCCCATGGATGATATGTTGCATGATATTTATGAACTATATGGGATACACATTTGGACATCATTCCTTCCATTTTTGAAGGATTTATGGTTGGTTTGTTAGGTTCTTGCTGCTGAAAAACTACGCGGCCTGGGGGAGCTTATCTTTCTAGCACCATGTGGTCACTAATTGTCTGGATAACCTTATCAAGAGTAGAAGGGATTGTATAATGGGGTTCCAAAGAATCTACTACAAACTATAAACTATGTGTGTAGTCTTTTCCTAAACTTGTAATGGTCACATGATCACGAGGACCTTGAAGGTTCATGTGATCTGTAGGTCTCATACACACTCTTCTTCCTTTGATTTTGCGGGGAAAATAATACATGTATTTAGTTATTTCTTACTTTATGAATTTTTCAATGCTCATTTGGTAGGATTCAACAAATTCCCCCCCCCCCCTTAGGAGAAACATCTACAGGGACAATGACTCGATTATGAGGAAAGTAAATTTCCACCTAATTCATTGGTGGTGTCATGAATTAATGTTTGGGTGACATTTAGTCTATTGGGAGACACTTGGTATTTTGTGAAATACCCTATATATAGGGGTGAATATCCATTCATTTCACCGACTACCAATTTTCTAGAATTATATTTACTTTGACTCTATCACATTCCTTCATCACCAGACCGCTCCTCCAACCCAGATCGTGAGTCCTATTCATGAGCCGTCACCGTGACTCCATTTCTCTAGATATCTTCTGCAAGATAGTTTCTTATTCAGACGCCTGTTCAATCCAACCATGAATCTTACTTTAGAAATTTATTGAACTTTGGCTATGAGGACTGTGATTGTATTTCTGGGTTTGATGGGATTCTCTAGTTCAATTATATGATCGATGAGATTCACATGACCATGTCTGGGTCATGTGATTGTGAGTCTCCAAGGGGTTCATGTGATTGTGCAATTCCATGTGGGAGTTATGTGACCCACAAGTCCTCAAGGGGTCAGGCGATTCGCAAACTCCTTATATAATTCGTGAATCCCTTTTTGATTCATGTGATGTGCATGATTATTTTGGAACCTTTATGTCTTTATATCTAACAACATTTTATTCTATCTATCTGACATATGTCACTTACTTATTTTTAGATGGCTTCCAGTTCTCATGAAGTTTTTTCTGATACATCCAATCAAATGGCCATGATTTATAGGAATCACAATGTTTATCCCCATTATCACATGTATACCGATAATGAGACCCTAAAGATATTCCTCTCATTTGGGCTCCAAAATTATCCCTTATCTCATTGAATTCCTCTATACGGGTTTGGTTTGTTGGATGATACTACCATACCTCCTCCAGACTTTAATCTTCCATCTTATTGGGTGTTTTATTATCTTGAGTTCATTCAGAAAAAAATTTCTGAGGATTTCCAACTTGTTATAGATCAATATTAGGGTTCGTCTTATCTGTTGGAAAACTCTCCTTTGGGCCCAGATGATCATGATTTCACTCAACGGCCTATTTCTCAGAGTTTTTTTAGTATACTCACCTCCTATATGAACATTCCTAGTATTTTATGGTACTCTAAGTGATATCTCCATCCTGACTATAATTTCTCTGATGAGTGGGCATGGCCTTTCCAGGTCAGAAAAAGTTTTTGGAGTTAGTTGATGATTTATACAGGGTTCATATTTATGAAGTTGTATGGATCTATCATATTATCATCTACCACCAGCCCAACCTCATTTGATAGATAATCATCTATTGGTTCCCTGGTACCAACACATTTCATTTATCCCATGGTGAAGTAAGCATTATCCTATGGGACATCTATTAGTTGGTTGGGATTCTTCCCATTGGAGAAATGTATGACGAGTTTCTCCTAATCGCAAATGTCTGGGATGATCCTTTGTAGAATACAGTTTTGGTAAAGAGAATTCTCATCATTGAGAAGTAGAAAATAGATAAGTATTTGACAACATGTTCTCTCATTTCTTTCAATGATTGGATCGCTATATTTATTTATTATAGTGGGGACAGTCTAACTGTTATACATCCTCATTGGTTCCCTTCTCAGCAATTCTATGATATCTCTAGATCATATTGGAATATATTAGGAGATACAAATTAAAATTCATGGGGCTACCAAGTGAATTCAAAGATCTATTTGGACCTTATGTTTTCAGGATTTATAGCCATGTTTTTTAATGTGTGTATTTTCTTGGTTGGGGATTCTCACTCAGGGGTCTGAGTTAGTACCATGGTGATTGTGGTGTGACTTGAAAAAGGAAGTTGTATAAATTTTTAAATACCATCCCTTTCATGCCTTTATCATATTTTTGGACATATTCAACAAGGTATCACCCATTACATGATTAGCGGTCCTCTCCGTATTCTGTTCAACTAGATAGGGGAGTGCTTTCATTGTTATGAATATTAAAACACCACCCAGATTCCCAATGCTCTATCCCACCCCATAATATTGAATATATCTAGGGTTGGGGCTATGTCACTAAGCCCTACTGAGGTCAAAGATGTGTTGATCCAATATGAAAACTTCAATTTTGCTTCTTTACACACACCAGATGAACTAATTATTGATAACAACAGTGGTTCCCTTGATGAAAGGTTATATATGATCTCTCTTGAGGATGGGGTCCTGGCAGCCAGAGTGGACGAGTTGGTTATCTACAAGCCTTATACACCATATCAATTATATTTTCATTTAGGTTGTATTCAAAGGGTATCCCCTATTCATTTGGTTGGGATTTGAGGGGAATGACATCCTGAGGTTATCTATCAATTTTGGAAGATGCTGACATGTGAAGACACCGAGGATGAGATTATTCTTCTATATGATAATGCTCTTTCCACTTTCCTCACCTAGGATTATGACCAATATTGGGTATAATATTACCTAAATTTTGTGTTAAACTAGTTGGTTTATCATGTGGACAGAAATTTTGCCTCACCAAATCCATTCTTAGAGGCGATGATGGAATTGATCAAATATTTGGTTGAGGTGTCAATAAAGATACCTTAGTCAAATGATAAATACTCCAATGGTGATATAGATTCTGTTAAAGAATTTAATCCACCAACACAGGCTATGGATGATATTCCCATCGAAGGAAGGGAATATTGTTCCTCTTCTCTTATTTTCTAATTGGTTCAACTAGTTAGTCATCCTTTTATCATTCTATCTCCATTAGTTACAGTGGATCAGGCACAACATAGGTTGATCTAGAAATGGATTCATGCCTTTATCACTGAGACCCCCTTGGACGTTTTCTATGACCAAGGGGATAGCCTTCATCAATTATTTCATGACTTGGGGGTAGGTGGTTTTGACCGACAGACTCTATATGAAATTATGTGGCAAATCATCCTAACCCAATGATATTTAGCCACAAGGAAAAGGTATTTTCATTATCTCATAGATGAGGATCCTCTTTCTACGAAGATTGGGGAGACTTTAGAGGCATTAAAGTAAGGTCGTCAGTTGATATCTGAATTTAAGGCTCAGGTGGATGCTTTTACTACATAGATATGGAGATGCAAGGAAATAATATATCATATGAGTTATTATCATTCAACATTCGTAATATTCATTGGAAACTTCTTGAAAAATAGTTGAGGAGTTGATGGATTTTTTCAAGACTCTTCATCCCAGAATATAAGATGAATAAGTGGGATGAGTGGAACTTCAGCACTCTATTGATGCTTCTGGTCGGACTCTTGTGGGCCTTACTAGTACAGAGGATCAAATTTTATCTTAGATCAACCCCTATAATTCATTCCATTTCAAATACTTTTGAGATACTCTAAAATGTGCATATTCCTCCCTTTTGTTATAATATGAATTTATGAATTTTATAAACTTTCTATGATTTTGTCTAGTTTTCTTTCATTCATGATGTGCATGAAATTTCATCAATTTTATATTTTTTGAATCACCAACGATATCCATCCTTTACATTATATAAAAAAACATGAATGCTTGGAATCGAATACTGAAATTATAACATTTCCTCTTTGAGAGATTCTCATGAATTTACACCAACACGAGATCCTTTATTGATAATATGTTCAATCTATCTTGAGATTAATTAACTTGAAGAATGATAGTTAGTTAGAATTCATGTTTTGAATGGAGAGTGATTTTTCTTTTTCCAAAGACAAAAGTCTTGGATAGAGTGACTTTATCATGATAAGTCCATGTAATGGGCCTTACAAGATTTTGTAGACTAAATTTCAATCATACTATAGTATAGGGTACTTTATCTCAGACCTTATATGGATTTAGTTTGGTGTCTTTTAGCTAAAACTATATATGTATTTAGTTTAGGGTATTTTATCTTAGACCATATATGGATTTAGTTTAGGGTATTTTAACTCAAACCTCATATGGATTTAGTTTAGGATATTTTATCTTGGACCTTATTATCGATACAATTTAGGATCTTCTATCTTGGACCTCTTATGGATTTAATTTAGGGTCTTTTAACTCAGACCTTATTATCACAAAATTTTAGGGTATTATAGATCAAACCTTATGGAATATGGGTAAGGCATACTCAAGATGACTCAAAACACTATGGGGTGATGAGTTCTGTCGTAGTGGTTCCAAGACTCATGAGGTTTGGAGTTCCTTTCTTGTAAGGAGAAGATGCCTTTAGTTTATGGGTTAAATCCCTTATGCATCGATAGCATGGCCAAGAAAATATGATCTACACTCTTTTCCAAGGGATATAGATTATTTATGTGGGTAATATTCTTGAGGGAGAAATACTGTGGAAGTTAGGCCCACCTAGATAGTTGGAATTTGGGTGATGTAAGTCACAATCCAAAAAGTCTGAGACAAGTAATTTGGAATGGGGAGGACATGCCAGGAATGTCCCTTAACACTATGAGGCATCAGGTTCCACCTCGGTGTCACTGGGGCTCGCAAGTATTGAATCTCCTTTCTTGAAAGGAGGAGATACCTTTAATTGGTGGGTCTAATCCCTTCAACATAAATAGCATGGCCATGAAAATTTGATCTCCACTCTTTTTTTAGTTCCATGAAAGATTTTGTAAGACTCGTACATCTAGATGATGAAGTTGGGTATGGAAAGAGGTTGTTCGGGAAGGGTTCTGGCACGCTAGGGAAATCCAGCTCTTATGTTATGAAGTATGATCCCTATAACCCATGGTTTTCAAAAATGACTTGTGGTCCATCAAAGTTTTGGGAATGAGGTGTCATGTTCTAGCCTTGAGAAAGTGTACAAAACATGGTGATGTAAGGTCAAGGATGTCATATCCACTTGAATAGTTTGGTACGAAGATTGTAAATAATAGTCCAAAGTGCACAGATCATGAGGGGGGTTTGGGATAATCACACTAGGGATATCTTAAATCACTATCAAGTGCTAAGTTCCACTATGATGACACCATGCTCACAAGAATTAGAAATCCCTTTATATCAGATCAATATGTCTCTGGTTGGTGGGTCTAAGCCCTTATGCATTGATAGCATGCTCAAGAAGAGATATTTATTTTCTTTTTTAGGGGAAATGAAAGTTTTTTGATGACCCAATATGCTTTAAATCATGAAGTGTGATTTATGGAAAATGTAAGATACAAGAAAGGTTCTAGAAACCTAAAATTTGTGCCACCACATAGCAAACATATTCTCACGGTGGGGAAATGTGACAAATCATTTCTCTATATTTTTCCAGGACTAGGGGGTCCAGTGAGAATAGATTGGATTTTTATAGGGCTATAAAGTGGACCCTATGAGCTTTATTCCTTATTTATTTGTGCCCTAAGTTTATCCTAAACTCTAAAGATGAATAGTTTAGCAAGCAGAGACTTGACTTTTTCTTATGTCGCCCTTTATGGGTTTTCAACCAGAAAAGTTTTGTGTCTCTTTCACTGATAGTTTAAGGTCTTGTGATTTGGACCATTATAGGATAGAGTTTAAGGTCATACAACTTTGGCCAAAGTGTGGGTAGTTTAAATTCATGATGCACATAGAATTAATATGGGAGATGTTACACAAGAGCTTAATTAGGATACCCAAGGTCAAGAGAACTCCAACATCCTTATGAGCAGGAGATGGAAATGTTGTAAATCATGGATTGAGTTCCAAAGGTCATCAAAAATGATATGGGATAGTCATACCAGGTATGTACCATAACACTCTAAGATGTTAAGTTCCACCTCGGTGATGTCAGCTCACAATAATTATAAATCCCTTTATATTGGGCCAAGATGTCTTTGGTTGGTGGTTTTAAGCCTCTCTACATCGATATCATGGACATGTAGAGACATCTATTTTCTTTTTCATGGGATAGAAAAGGTTTTTGGCAACCTAAGGTACCCAATATGTGAATTATAGAACATGGGTTTAGGTTCTTTTAAAAGATGGTGGAAGCACCCCATACTCTGGCTGACTGGGATAAGGCTCTTGTGGTTCTTTGATAAGGAATGAAAAATGTGTAATGGTCTAAATAGTTTATTTTCATGTAGTAGGGAAATTTTTCATGCAGTTTAACGTCATGTGGAAAAGAAATTATTTTTTGTAGTTTATCTTCGTGAGGTAAGGATGTATTTGTTGTGCATTTTTAATGTCATGTGACCAAGACATTTTCCTTTTAGTTTAACACCATACAGTAAGAACATAGGAACTGATGTGAATGAATGTAAATGTTGCGGTTGGGCCCAAAAGTCTGGGTTTCACTATTTATCTCATGAGAATGAGAATCAAACCACACATATTTCTATGAGTTCATGTAGTTTAACGTCATGTGGTGAAGACATGGATCCCACAACATGAAATGAAGGTATTTTATCCAGGTCTATAGATAGAATTATGGGCGTCACTACGTACCCTATAATGATGAAAGTTAATCTACGCATAGTTCTTGACTAAGATCCTTGTGTAGGTATAACCCATATGCAAATAAGGGGAATATTTATATTTATTTGTTGTGACTAGTCCCGGTGTTGGAAATTCGGGCATCTCTACATATCCTATGAGGACATGAATCAAGTCGCACATAGTTATTGAATTAGAAACTCTGTCTTCGTAGTTCTTTCTTATACATAGAGGTGGGAATTGTTTCTGTTGGTTATTTTGGATAGGCCCAAGATTGAAGACCCGGGTTTCACTACGTATCCCATGGTGATGGGAATCAAGACACACATAGTTATTAAGGAACTATGCAGTTTAAAGATGTGCAGAAAGGATGAAGATGGACAGACATAGAAAAGTGGTGATGTTACAGCTGGGCCCAAGGATGGAAGTATGGGAATCGGTATGTATCTCATGAAAATGAGAATCAAGACACACGTAGTTATTGAAGGACCATGTAGTTTAACATCATGTGTTAAGGACTCATGGTATGCCTTTTATGGTCTTACATTAAGGAATTAAATGGGCCTTCCAAAAGATGTTATTCCTTGTTTGTGTGGGGAAGCTATTACTGCAATTACTAAGCTCATGTGAGCTATTCTCAGTGTGAGAAACAAGGAATGGAAAGGGTACCTATCACCATGAAGTGTAATTTAAGATCTGGATAGGGGAATTTTGTATCATGTGGTGGATGGACCAAGATATAAGATCGAGACAACCCTATGTATCTCATTGGAAATGAGAATCAAGCCATAAATAGTTATTGAAAAAAAATGCAGTTTAACATCATATGGAAAGGATGTATATGACTCGATGTGAATAAATATGGAAGTTATGGTTATGTGCATTTTTACATCATGCAGTAAGGATGTGGGTTTCTCGATGTGAAATAGAAGGTAAGTTATGGGTCTGTGTAGTTTAATGTCATGTGGTAAGGGCATTTTCCTTGCAGTTTAGTTTCATGTGGTAAAGGCATTGGATTAACCTATGTGAAAGGAAAGTAATCCTATGTCTAGGCCCAAGAATATAGGTTCAGGCATCACTATGTATCATGTGAGATAAGGAATCAAGCCATCCGTAGTTATCAAGGAACCGTTCTATTTATTGTCTTACAGCTAGGATGAACTTCGTACAGTTTATCATCATGTGGTAAGGATGAACTTTTTACAGTTTAACGTCATGTGTTCAGGATGAAATCCGTACAGTTTATCATCATGTGGTCAGGACGAAATCCATATAGTTTAATTTCATGTGGTCAGAACAAGCTCTGTATGGTTTAATGTCACATGATTAGGAAGAATGGTGGGGCTTACTCTAATGTGGATTCCCATATGATAATAGGTATGAGAAGTATTTCTTGTGAAATATCACATTGGTGGGTGGTGTGACATGCTCCCCACCCATGGTATCCAATGAGTAAGCTTCATTAGGATAAACCTTACCTATAACATAAGGTCCTTCCCACTTGGGTTCTAGATTTGGGGGATTCTTTCCTAGTATCATTGGGTCTATGAGAACCAATACTAGTTCTCCTTGGATGAATAAACAAATGTGAACCTTTTTATTAAAGGCCCTCAAAATCTGATTCTGATGGACCTCCAGGTTGTGCAGTGTGTGTAGCCTATTCTCATTTAGTCATTCCAATTCGTCTATCCACTTTTTTGATTGTTTATAATCTGATATGTGTTCGTAAATGAATATTCATAGAAAAGGAAACTTGACCTCTATGGGTAATACTACCTCGGTCTCTTACAATAATGATTATGGTGTTTACTGTTTGGTAGTATGTGTGGTGGTATGGTAGGCCTATAAAGAATTGGGGTGTTTTCCCAGCTAATATTTATTATCCTTTTTCACCATCTTTTAGAGTATATTTGATAGAGTCTTATGTAAGGGCTCTATATGTCTATTTACCACTTCATGATAGTGAGATGAATGATTAGACTTGATATTGTACTCCTGGTATAGATTCTTCAACTATATGGAACAAAATTTGGTGCGTTTTTCCATCAATATTGTGTGAGGGACCCCAAACCTAGTGACAATATGGGACTTTACAAAGTTGATGATATTCTTCATCCTGAATTCGTTGAGGGGTATCACCTCATCCCATTTGGAAAAGAATTTGTTTGTAGTAAGGATGTACTTGAACTACTTAGTTGTGGTTGGGGGATATGGCCCCACAACATCCATTCCCCAAACGGAAAATGGCCAAGAATATTTAGCTGTATGTAGAAGTTACAAGGGTTGATGGGTGAATTTTTCATGGATCTGGCATGCATGAAATTTCTTGGTGAATTCCACACAGTTCTGTATCATGGTTTTCTAGTAATATCCCAACCTTTTGATTTGGTGGGAGAGCTTAGTCCTGGATTGGTGGGCACTGCAAGAACTTGTATGGATCTCCTCCATGACATCAAGAGTTTCCCCTTATATTATGTACCTAAGCAGGATTCTATCAAAGCCTCATTTATAAAAGACTTTATGATCATGTGGGTCATCCTACAAAGTTAATTTTGCTGTCTGGCACCAAATTTGTTCCCCTCTAGCTCTATCTATTGGGAGAGTCTCATTTTGAAGATATAATATTATGTGATCCATATATCCAGGGGTGGATATTGGTTCATCATGATTTAGGTTAGTGTTAACCTGATTTATTTTTTCCATATCGCATATGATGATTGATGAGACCATTCTTAGATACATGATATGAAAGATTTATTCCTCCTAATCAGGGTCGATGAGGATGGAGGATGTGTTATCTAGTGCATTGGAACGAGCATTCTATGATCGGGGAACATAATTAAATGTGTTATCAAAAGGGAATTCTGCCATCAGTCCCTAGAAGTAGAAATTGAGAGGATCTAGTTATTCCTTTTTGATGGCATATTCTCCTTTGATATACTTTATCACTAATTATGAGTCCCCTTTGATTTTCAGGTAGGCTATTTGCAACTGTAAGGCTAGTTCCAACCTATAAATGAGGGCTTGGTATTCGGCCTCATTATTTGTGTTGTCTCAAATCGTGAGAAGGAGTAGGGAAAAAATTATTTGTCTGGAGAGACAAATACAATCCCTAGACTAAACTGATTGAGTTTTGGTTTTTCCATCCTTTTATTGATAGGACTTCGGGAGGCACCATCAAAATACATCTTCTATGTTCGGGGAGTGTCATGGGCATAAAATATCTCCTCATATGGAAGCTCGATGTCTACCGGTGTATTTTCCAGGGTAGGATGTGTTGTGAGGAAATCATCCAGGGCTTGTCCTTTCACTGACTTATATGATATGAACTAAATGTCATATTACTATAGAATGATCACCCATATATCCAACCACCCAATCAACATGGTATGTCCAAGGATATACTTTGGAAGATCAATATAAGAGACCAAATGGTCTTCATTTTGTTTCAATTAATGCCTTAACTTTTATACTATGAAGATGAGTGCAAGGTAGTTCTTCTCAACATTAGAGTATCATGTCTAATTACCTAGCATAGTCTATCTGAGGTAGTAGAGACTGTTATCACTTCCTGCATCATTTTTATGTGCAATAAGGGAACCTATTGAGTGTTCTATGGGGTACACATATAATATGAGTGGCCTCCCTTCCATCGAAGGCATCAGGACTAGTGGGTGAAGTAGGTACTGCTTGAGACTTTTGAAGTCTTTTTTATAGACTTCATCCCATTGATAGGATATTCCCTTCTTCATTATCCTAGTGAAGGGAGATCTTTTCTGACTAGGTTGTCTATGAATCACTGAATATAGGTGAGGTTAACTTGGATCCCCCTTGGTTCATTGATATTTATGGGGGGTGATATTTCTAAGATAGAACTAGTCTTATCTAGGTCAACTTAAATATTACAGTGGCATACCAAGAAGCCAAGAAACTTTCCTGATGTCACCCTAAATGTGTATTTCATTGGATTCATCTTCATACTATATCTACATAGTTTGTTCAAGATTTTCTGGAGATCTATGAAGTGATCACATCACTGTCAGGATTTAAAAACTAGGACATCAACATAACATTCATCTATCTTTCCCAGTAATGGATTAAAGATATGATACGTGGAGCATTGATATGTTCCTCTAGCATTATTTATCCAAAAAGGCATGACCTAATAGAAAAATATCCCCTGATATGCTTAGAAGGTAGTGGATTCTTCATCTTTGGGGTCCATCTTTATTTATTGTATCTCGAGTACCTATCCATTAATAAAAGTGATTAGAAGCCATCGGTTGCATCGATCAAGAGTTCTATGATCAACAATGGGAATTATTCCTTTGTAAAATGTCGATTGAGGTCTCTAAAATTGATACAGACCATAATCTACTTGTTATTATTCATGTCGGGGATGGTGTTAGAAATCCATATTGAGTATTTCACTTCTTGGAAAAATTTATATTTGATCAAATTATCAAATTTCACCTCTACATTAGTGGCATGAGATGGGTGTATCCTCTTAGATGTCTTCTTGAAGCCTCAATTCTCATCGGGTAGTTTGAGATGGTTTGTAGCCACATCTAGATCTAGTCCAAGCATTTATTTGTAGTTCCATGTGAACACATATCGGTGATGCTTTAGGAATGTGATATAAATCTCTTTCTCTACTAGGGTCATGGAATCACTAATTAGAGTAGGCCATGTGTCTTATTATGTCCCCAGATTTATCTGTCTGAGCTCATCTATAGGGGTGGAGATTCCTTCCTTGAATGTTGGATGGGCGTTCCAAAGATCATCCTCATCTTCCTCTATTCCTGATCCTATGAAGACATTTCTTGACAAAGATGGAAATTTGGGGGCTTCTCCATTATTTTCAGGGTGATAGAGGCCATTATTTTCAGGGTGAACCCCCATTAGACGGTCATGCAAGACAATTTCGTGTGGGAAACTACTGGAGGGTTTTGAGACACCTCATTTCTTATTTTGGTCCTACTGGAGTGATTTCTCAAGAGTCTCAGCTGTATATATTTACTCCATGGGGTTATGGATGGAATGTTGGCTTTCACCATGTCTGCGATGTCCCATATATCCTATTCATCGATGCATACAGCCTCTCATTCCCCAGTTATATTATTTTAACTTGTATTCAAGGGCATATTCATCATTGGATAAGGGTTCTTCTAAGTGTATCGCATTGACAGAACCAATGATGATCTCTTTGTCTAATGAGGGTTTTGTTTGGTGGGGCGGTGTTCATGATACAGATGTTGCATGGAATAATTTTTCAAGAGTTAAGTCCTACTTTAGAGAGGAATATGATTCCTAATATTCTATTTCTTCCTAATTACAATGGTTTCATCCACTTTTAATAGGCATATTTGATGTTTATCCATTATTTGTTGGAGCTATTGTGGGTCTGCATAGCTATGCTCTTAAGGTGGCATGAGCTCGATCAACTTTTTTCTAAGTCATCCAGTTGTCTAATTTTTGTGCATGTGTGGCCAAGTCTTTATTCCAAATATCTTATTCTTCTAATCAGATAATGGTTATGTAGTCCACCTACTCTAGAGATTTATATAACTTCACCTATCCAGAATCGACCATTACTTAATGGATATATTTGAAGACAAAACAGTTCTAGATATTATGACTCATCCTTCTATAGTAAGGGCAGTAGTCGAGATGGTCAGTGAGGTTGACCTTGTTAGGATTACTAGGTTGTGGAAGCTTGAGTGGGTTATTTTCTATGGCTGCTAAGAAATGGCCTAGGACTTGTTCATTTTTGAAGGATTATACTTTGTTCATCTATTCCTCAAATCCCATATGACCCTAATTTCTTTATAATTCTAGTCAAGGTTGATTCTATGGTGTTCGATGCTCGAAAGTTGGTGTTGGGAGGTTTGGAGCTTTCCTAAGTTTCTTGATGGGGACTGCTGCTAGCTTGAGAGTGACGGCTATAGATTCTGATCTATCTAGCCACTTCCCTTGTGATGAGGGCATGAGTAGAGACTTGGATTGGGATCACTGTATGGATTCTTCCAATCATTGGTCCATTTCTATAAACTCATGGAATCCACCTGAATACTTCATGAGTATCATAGGTGTTTGAAACTCATCCCTAATATTTTTAGCATAAAGTTCTAGAAATTTCTCCTATGGTAGAGGTATTATGAGAAAATAGGTTAAGCCTTTATATATCACTATAAAATCAAACACCCTATTGTTATTTCATTATTTTTAGTTAATCAGGTCAACGATCATCATCTTCCTTGGTGTTGAACTGAACTAATAAAGGAATTGACGGTAGAGGTCTTCCCATCCAGCAACGGATCTCACTGGTGAACTTTTATACCAAACAAAAGTCAACCCTATTATGATCTATATGAAACACCTTAGATTTGTTGCCTCTTTTTGATCTCAAGGTCCCATCATTGTCCCACATCGGGATACGAAGTGTGTGATATGTTTCTCAGGGTCGCCCGCACTATCGAAGGTAGAAAAGGTAGGATTTCAAAAGTTGGGTGGAGGTTGAGTATCATCCATCCATTTGGGATATGGATTCCTCACAAGCTGTTCAAGTGTGCATATCCCTTCCATTTATTCTATTTGAGTATCTAGGAACTTGATGGTGTTAAGTAAATCCAAGGTCATTGCTTTTGGAGCCATCTCACATCCACAGGGAGTGGGTGGGGGTCAATGAGGTGGCCCCTCTTTCATCTCTTACTGATTCTCGATTCTTCCTATGAATGAATGATTACCCTGGTGAGGGAGAGTTTTTCTCCACAATAGAGGTAATTCATGATAATTTTTGACTTACTCATTTATGTGGACTTTTTTTCTAGATCTGGATCTATCTCGATGCTTAGATACTACTATTTCTGTAGAATTAGCTATGGGAGGGATAATATCCACATATTCCTAAAGATGATACCCAATGGGAATATTTCCCCAAAGTATCTCCCCATTGAGCTATCTAATAGATTTTATCTCACTCTCGTATTTTTAAACTTGTTCCTCTGTAGATGGAAAATGATATGTAGCCACATCTTTCCCCTTTTCTTTGGAAGTGTTCTATCATGGAGGTTTCAACTCAATATTCAAAGGTACCATATTTTGGAGTCTTCTTGGGTTTGGGGTGCATGCATCCTCGGTTGGTGCATCCAAATCACCCTCTTCTCAGGGTAAACTTACCATATTGTGGCCCTATGTATTTTCTTCTTGATCCGCAACATATTCCATGTTGATAGTGCTGAAATTCATAGATTCATATCGAGCAATAGTGGTCATTCCATTACTTTCAATGCAATAGGATGATTCTACACTTCCTTCATTGGGGTTGTTATTCGATTGCTTGTCCATATTGGGACATTTTATCTTACACCCCTGGTGGGGTCTGATTTTCTTTATCTTACACTCTTCCTGACTTATTCTATGAACAGTGACCTTAAGGGGGTTCTAGTTTTGGTTGTTGAATGGGCCCCGATCACCATAGGTTTGTCCTGCGGTGGGAGGATTTGGTGGAATGTTGTCCATTGATTATTTCCACCCAACCTGTAGAATACTAATCCCCTCTATGGTGATGATGATGATGAAAATTCCCCCATCCCCATGGGGTGTGGGTCATCTTAGGTTATCATTTCCATTGATTGGTTCTGTTGTTGAGGATCTAATATCTTCAATTAGGGATTTGATGATTCCTAGGATGGACATAAAGATATAAATGTCCCTGTCCTAGTGGGGTTGATGTGATCTAGAACCACTATTAATGTCTCTAGGGTCTTATAAGGGGATGATAAACCTGGATATGGTTATTGGGATATAAATTCCCCTAGCCCATTGGTTTGGGCTTAACTCACAACTATCGAGGATATGTCATGGATCCTCTCAGGAATTTAAGATCCAAAAGGTGGAGGTGGTGGTAGATATTCCCTTATCCCAGGAGGCTGGTTCTATTTCAGGATGGCTGATATGGAAGCTACTACTGTGACCCGTTTGATGTGGCCCAGTTGTGCTCATGTGGTAGATGGGTGTGATGGCATCCCATGATGAGAACCATTCTTTAGGGGAAGTTGTCTAGATGATCACAAATTTAGTCTCCATGTTTGAAATGCATTATTAATAGTTCAAGGGGGATATTTTGGAATCCTTTTGGTTGTCCTCTCTCTTTGTTCATAATTTGTGTGCACCATTGAAGTGGTAGCATTCCATTGTAGTGACCAAGTGGAATGAGCGTTACCCGGTCCCCTAATTTCGTCGGAGGATATAACATTACAAGACGTCAAATATAAAGGTTTATACTATTTTAAGGTTGTGGAAAATTGTAAAACTCCATACTATCCCCATCCTTGAATATGAATGTGTGACTTGGGTTTGGAGATCAGTTGTTGAATAGTTTTGATGCAATGGTGACAAGTGTGTTACATATTTTCACTATGCTTTTCCAATTTTGGATCTCGGGCCAAGGAGATAGTAGCTAGATCCAGTTGACAACAAATTATCTTTATTGTATAAAGGTGACACTCATATCTTGGATAAGGAAGATATTGACCCTTCAGTCACTGATGAGTAGTCCAAATATTTTGTCATAGATAAGGAATTCACTCCTTTGTTAGATCATCTATGATATTATTTTCAGAATTAATGAGAGGCCAGAACATAATGGGGAGGTTGTTTTTGGCTAACTCTCTCTATATATTAATTTCGTACTCCTCCTCATCATACTTACACACATCCATCTGGTCGGACCATAGAATATGTCTATGATGGTCACCTACTAATGAGAGTGGAGTGTTGCTGGAATTTGAAGTGGGACTATATACTGTTGACCTTAGTATTTTGAGAACCTCTATATATTAATGTGTCAGAGTTTGGGACACCTCTCAATGTGAAGGTGTCTGGGAAAGGGGGAGATTTCCTTGTCTTTGGGAGATATCACCATGGGTAGGTTGACCACGGTGGATGTCCATAGTAGATTCCCTTCAATCCATCTCTATACTACCATGAGGAGGACTATCGCGGTAATGAACGTATTCTACTTCCGCTTTCATATAATCACCAATGAACCCTTATGGTGTTGAGAATGTGTCTCAAACAACCTCAAGGACACTAGCATTGAGTAGATTAGGAATATGGGACATGTTATGCATTCTGGTAGGAATATGTTAACCTACCTTTTGAAATTATGCAGGGACATGATCCTATTGTATAAATGTTTTCAGAACATGGATATAACCATCTAATATTTCAGGAGTATAATCCCACTTATGAGAAGTTGTTGGAATATGTCGATGAGTGGTACCATTATTTACAAGAATATGAGCCTTTCCTAAGGCATGTTCTATTCTCACTTGGTGAGCTATAGTCAAGATGGGGGGTATGATCCTGATCCTGAGCCTCTGGGATATGTTGCTGGTCTTTCTTGGTAGAAATATGAGCTTACCCCGAGGCATGTTCCGCTCACACCTGGTGATCCCCAGTTGGATCAGGAATATGAGCCTGGTTTAAATATGAATTCTCTGCCAGAATATGTCGACATACCTCTAAAACGGGAGAAGGGATATGAGACTCCTCTTATATTTCCTTGGAATGATGTTGGCACAGTGCTTCATTGGTAGAAGTAGTAATATGTGACTGTCTTATGTGATCTATTGGAATATGTCAGTCAGATTCACTGAAAGGAATATGAGCAAGTCTCGAGACTTGTATCATTCTCACTTGGTCATCCCTAGCCATAATAGAGATATATTTTTAATCTTGGGCCTTTGGATTATGTCTTTGAACTTCTTCGACAAGAATATGAGCCTGCCATGAGGCTTGTTCCCCTCTCACGTGGTGATCCCCAGCCAGAATGGGGATATAATCCCGATCTTGGGCCTTTGGAATATGCCACCAGACTTCTTCGATAGGCATGTGCCCCTATCCCAAGGTGTGGGACACTCTTACCAGGTGAGCCCTAGTTGGAACAGGATTATGATCCCAGTCTGATGTCTTGACCTTTATCAGAATATGCAGATAATCCTACTAGGAGGGAGCAAGAATGTGTGCTTGCTCTAGTACAACCACTTGTTCTCAATGATCAGAGTGTTGAGTTTCCCTGAATATAGGGATAGGAGTAAATTCTTGTCCCTTTATCTGTAATAGTTCCATAATATTTTGGCAGAGTTCTTCATCTATTGCTAAAATATATTGTCATTTTAGTAAAGTGTGTACATGGATATACGCCAGTGCATTTTCCATCTCCATTATACACTAGAATGTGTCTTCAATTAAAGTGAGGATATACACCCACTTTTGTCCTCCTTTCACCATCAGAATATGACAATGGACTTCGGTCATGGGGGTAGGGATATGCACCTCCCACAAGCCTACTGTGAGAATATGCTTGCAAACTTGTTCTGAGCAAGCAGGGATATGATCTTGCTTGTTGCTTCCCACCGAAGTATGTCGGTAGTCTTCATCAGCATGAGTGGAGATATGATCCATATACTAGATATCCAATGCCTTTATCTTCTAATGATCCTTCCTTTTTTCCCATGCATGGGAATCAGAGGCGGAAGTGTGTCAGATGGTACCCTCAGTAGGTAACTGGTGGGTACCAACAGGATGGTGCCAGTGATAGTGGTTTAAAGGTTCCCTCCTCGATGGCACCTGGACCGAAATGGATCCATATTTGGCTTCCTAATCCACTTTCATTAGATATATGAGGTGATAGTTGTTATTCATTTGAGATAAGATCCCAAAGTGGTTGGTTGTAGCGACAAGGGATACTGGCTTAGCAGCAGCCTTCCCTGAGTGATGTGGTCTTGCTGGTTTCTGTGCTTGGATAACCACATGGGAAGATTCCATGGTTGAGATCATACCATGCCAATGGTACTCCCAAACCATCATGTTTTCCACATATAATTGGAGTCTTCGAGTAGGTGATATCATATTGTGACCCATGGGGGTTGCAACTATAGATGATTTACTAGAGCGAATATTGGATGATGAAGACATTGTCTCAAATTGGGATACTTTCAATATCTGTAGAAATGAAAAAAACAAGGAACAAGGTTACTAATTAGTGCAATATCATAGGAATAATGTGCTCAATCAGATATGCATGGTTAACATAATTGTCCTGATATTCTTGATTCATCCATTCTGGTCGCTTGGACTTGTGAAAGTGAGGATGGAAATATTGCATGAGAACCCTGGTTATCTGCATATTCTCATCGGGTTTTCCATTTTTTTGTGTATGAGAAAAAAATGGTCTGACATATTATAACCCAATAATTTTGTTATTAGACATATTCACATCAGCTTCATCGTTTTTGTTTCTTCATAAAAATAGGTCGACATGAAATGGGGTCTGCTTTTTGGTTTGACTGCAGGTTGGTTTTCCATTTGTCTAATATTCCTTAGAAACCCCCAATGGTTCCCCCATCCATAGTTGTGTACAGACCTACTTTCCAAAGGTAGGCGATCATCTGGATTTTTAGGCCCAATAACTCTTGGGGAATCACATTGGTTGAGAGGATAGGAGGTCAGGCTCATCACACCCTTTTGGGTGGAATTTTTTCCTACTATGGGACTCTCTTATAGATTTAATATATGTTCAATAATATCTTCCTAATCCCAATACGGGACTGGTTACCCTAAAAAATAATTATGGGTTAATTCTCTTTTATGTGAAAAGGACTAGGGCCTCTCTAGTGAGTCCATTGGTATGTATCTGATGTTCTTCATCATTCACCAATAATGGGTGGTTGCTTATGTGTTGAATCCATATAACCAAGAGTTTCAAAATTAACTGCCATGCAAGGAGGTGATTAAAATTCCAAATAGGGTATTGAGGCATTATGAGGAATCCGGTGTATCTTGGTTATGGCAGGAATCAAAACCCATGTAGTTTTTTAAACTCATGAAATTTAACGTCATGTGGAGAGGACACATCTGGGTGTTCTCAGACACTGGGTGTTCAAGATCTAGTCTTGTAAGGATGTCCTAAATATCCTGATTATGGAGAGAATTAGAGTTTTCATAGTTCATTTGTATTTCTTAGTTTGGAGATAGATGAGGTAGAGTGATCATTCCATGGGAATGATTGGGTATCTATGATTGAAATGTATATGACATAAGTCTTAAAACTAAGTGGGTGTTTATTTGAGATTGGGCCTTAGGAAGGAATCCTAGGTATCATAGTTATGGCGGGAATCAGAGTTCATGTAGTTCACTTATGCCCTTAGGACTATCCCCAAGGTAGATGCCTTTGTGTAGTGGAAAATATATAATGTCACTTGTCAGATCTTACATATTATCATCTCCCTAGTATGTGGATATCTGTGATACGAATGATATGATTATTGTAACTCCCTAAGCCCATGTGAGTTATGCTCAATGTAAGAAACAAGGGATAAAAAGTAATTAGTCTCATTATATATTTATATGGGGATCATTCTCTAGGGCACCCCTTGGGATATTTAATATGGAGCTTGAGCCTCAGGGAGGCATCCTACATATACTAATTATAGAAGTAATTATATTTCTTGTAGTTTTCTTGATCGGGGATTACAAACTAGGGTTTCCCTATTGATTAGGGCTTACACGCTGAGGACGGACAATATTATCTAGTCCTGGGATGACCTTGTGAGCTGGGATTCTTGTTTAGAGGATGTCGCGTGACCTTGTTGACTTGTCCAGAGGACATCGTAAGACCTAGCTGGATTGTCAAGAGGGTGTCACATGATACAACTAACTTTCCCTAGTGTCATCATGAGAGATGACTGACACACATGGAGGGTGTCGTAGGAATCATTATGACATGTCTCAGAGGGTGTCGCATGTCTTAGATAACATCCCTGGAGGGCATTGCGAGTCTCAGCTGACTCACCTAGAGGATGTTGTAGGAGATGATCTATCATGCCCATACATGACCACGAGGCCTAGATGACCTGATCAGTTGTCATTATATAAGTCAATTGATGTATCTGAAGGACATCGTAAGGCTTTGTAAATAGTTCCAAGGGCTTCGCGAGACTAAGGTGGAATGCCCAGGAAGGACAGTTTGACTTGTCTTGACATGTCTAAAGGACTTCACATAAACCAAATCATGAGATCTTTTTGACATGTCTTGGTGATATCACATATCTTGGATGGTTCATGCAAAGTGTATGAGGGTCAGTGAACATGTTTTTTGGTTAAATTCTACCACCTTTAGTCTTTTTCTCCATCACTTTTATTGTTAATGCCTTAGATTTATTTAGTGCCAGTTTATTTTGAGTCTTGTGTGATCTAGGGGACATGTGGGATGTTCTTCATGTGTCCTACCATAGGTCCTTCACATGATTTATGAAAGATCATGTGAAGTGCCTTTATGCATGGTGCGTGATTATTCTAGTTATTCTCTTGTACATTACCTGACAGAGGACTTTCTGGCCGTGAGATAAACTGCTTTGAGAAATCTACTCTATCACTAGTTTTCATCCCATGTGTCAGTATTCCTCTCCTTTTTTTATGATGGGGTGGGGTATTTATAGGTATCTTCACCTCGATTGTTCACTAATTTGTGTGGTGTATCTAGCGCAAGTCCAGGCTGGAGTCGAAGAAAGGCTCTAGAACCACATGTCTTCATGAGTCTCTCTTGTGGATCGCTCCTGAGTACGTCACCTAATTTTTAGAGGCTATGAGTCCCTCTCGTCAACACTTAATTTATTGTATTATTTCCAATTAATTAAAACTTGGTTGACTCATGCGGGCGTTCCCAAGGACTTTCTTGTTTTCAAATTGATATTTCCAAGGGACTTAGTGAGATCAAGGAATCTATTAAAATTCATATGTGATATGCTTGATGTCTTGCCTAGTATATTTCAAGAGGTAAGGGTGGCTTTTCTGGGGGTCTTTGTGAGACTAGAATGACTTGTTAAGTGGTCTTGTGAAACAATGTCGCAGACTTCCTTAGCGCGTCATAAATGTCTTATGATCGCGGGAGGCTCCTGCCTCCTCCCTATTTTATTTCCTTTGTTTATTTTACAAAGGTTGAGATTCATGCAAAATTACATGAGTAATGTCTAATATAATTACTCTATTTTTTGATGATGTGCCACATGACCAATATGGGTCATATGGGGGTGCATGATCACTTCATGGACAAATTCATCCATTTTTCTTTGGGATCCAAATGGGAAGTGTGAGTTCTCTTGGACATATCCAAGAATTTTCATGAAATGAGGCTGATAAGTGAAAGGGATTTTGTGAGATAAGGTAGGAATGTCACCAGGGACTCATGGTGTCTTCCAAACTTTCAGGGGCATATCGCATGTCTTTTATGACCACAAGTAGTTCCTGCCTCCTCCCTTTTTATCTCCTTTAATTTATTTTACAAATGGTTATGGGTCTCATGAATTCACTTGGATGTTGTCAATGATAATTATCCTTCCCATAGGTGATATGTCACATGATCTTTATGACTACTAGGGGCATCCACTTTTGGATATCTTTCCTTCCATTCTTGAAGGATTTTTTGTTTGGTTTTTAGGTTCTTGTTGCTGAAAAACCACATGGATTAGGGGAGCTTATATTACTACCACTATGTAGTCACTAATTGTCCGGATCACCATCTCAAAAATGGGAGGTCTTGTTGAAAGGGGTTATGCGGGGTCTATTATAGGATATGCGTTGTGCGTGAAGTCTTTGGTTGACCTTATAATTGTCCATCAAGCGCGAGCCCCATGAAGGCTCATGCAATCCATAGGTCTTATCCACCTTCTTATTACTTTGATTTTGTGGGTAAAATAATACCCATATTTAGGTATTTCTTCCTTTATTAATTTTTCGATGATAATTTGGAGAGTGTAAACACACCTCTAACATTTTATACTCATCTGATTGTGGATGTACACTAGTATGCATGGGATCTGTTTTTGATATCAACATATCCATGGTTTTCATTGGTTATAGCTAATCTAAGCTCATATAATGATTCATTTATCATGCCTCTGTCTTTCATGATTGGCCCTTCATAGGTCGTATGGTTCCCCCCTCAGATGTTGGTTGGTCCTTCCACTTACGCGGTGGGAGAAGGATCAGGTGCACATCATGGCACCCTGATGAAACCTCCACCCGATGATTTACAAACACAACATCAAACAGTTGAGGTTCCAACACTTGAGGAAGATCCCCCTCCAACTCATCACAGTCCACCCTAGCACAAAGGATGATGATCTTGATATAGGAATCACATTCACACATCTGATTGGTGGACAGGACCTCATTATTGATAGTGATTATACTCATTCATTTATATGTTTTCTATTAACTTAAGGATTTGAAATAATAATTTTTTTTATCAGTTATATTATTATATTTATATTATATTAATGAAATTATTTTTTACTTTCAACTATTTTTTATATGTTTAGCCTATGTTTTAATTTTCATTTATATTGTACTTATGTTTTAAATTTTTTAACCTTTCAAAGTCGACTACTTGAAACATATGAAAACTTATTAAATTTCAAGTTAGTAACTTTAAAATATTTTAAAATATAAACTATAAAAACAATTTAATTAAAACTTAAAACATAGCCTAAAAATATAAAAATATTTGAAAATAAAAAAAATTATCAATATAATAAACCTAAACTAATTTACATGACATAGGCATTATTCATTAAAAACATCATATTTTCACATTAAAAAATATATGAAAATAAAATATAGTATAAATAAAATATAAATTAAATTTATAACATCAAATAAACACATAAAAATAATTTAAAATAAAATTAATGCCAAAAAAATTATAAATACAAATTTAATTTTTTAAAAAAACAATATTTTGTGCTAATAAAATTTCTTTTCATTAATTGTTTTTATGATTATTTTTATTTTAAATTATTTTTTATATGTTTATTAAGTCTATAAAATTTTATTTATATTGTATTTATACTTTATAATTTGTATTCTTTTAAATTCATCTACTTGAAACATTATTATATTTCATGTAGGTGACTTTGAAACCCTATAAATTATAATGTATAAATACAATCTAAATGAAATTTGACAAACTTACTAAATATATAAAAAATAATTAAAAAAATCTTAAATATAATAAAAAAATAATTTACATGTACCAAGATTTATTTCTTAAAAACTATAATTTCCTGATTTTTTAAAAGAAGACTATGTTCGATAGCGTTTAGAACACGCAACACCAAGTTTAAACAAACTATGAAATATTATTATTTAAATATGTTGTTATAACCTTGCTATAAAATTGGTGCGTATGAATAAGAATAACCATATTATGAAATATATTTGAATTTAATATTTAATACAAATTTATTTTTATGAAATAAACACTCAATTTTTAGTAAATTCATTTTATTCTTCAAAAATAGGTTTTCTTCAAAAATAAATTTTTATTACTTACCAGGAGAAAATTAATATAATTATTTTTTAAAAACTTTTAGAAAATTTATTTAATAAAATGAAACAAATTTTTTAAATCATCATAGAGAAATTATCTTACGGTGAATTTTTAGTATTTTTCTAAAAAGATAGATTTTCCAGTGAATAATGAAAAATACTGCTTTTTATTAAACCTGTATTTTTGTTTCTACCATTTAAAAAGATACATTTTATTTTAATAAGGTTTAAAAGTAAAATTATTTATATTATTAATAATATAATTAATTTAATTAGAATCAATTTCATGTTTGAATTTGGTATAAAAACATTTTTACACTTAAAAAGGAATTTTTTTGAAAAAACAGTTTTTCGTCCAGTTTTGCTGGTTTAATTTAAAATTAAATTCTTCAAATTATATATTTTAAAATTTTAAAAAATGATTATATATTTTTATTCAATTGGTCCAAATTTATTAAATATGTCCCTTTTATTTTTTGTGAGTATGAATAGTAACCTTAGTAAGTTTTGTTATCACGATAAAGTGTAAATCGAGTAATTAAAGTTAAAAATAAAATTATAAGGACTATAAAATGAGTCTAAAATTTTACTTAATATTATTTTATGATTAAATTTCATCCATAATCATCCAATATTCAGATATAAATAATTTTATGGTCATTTTGATGAGATTATGATCTTTATAATATCTTATTTCAAGAGAAGTCAAACATGTCACACTCTTGTTTTTAATAACTATAATATTTTTAATATGAGATTATATAGAGGATATGTTTGACTATAAATTTTATTTTTAAATATAAAAAAAATTATCTTAATCATAGTAATTTATTTTTAATTTTTAGTGAAGAAATAATTTTCTTTAATTCTTACACAACGTTGACGTGATAATTAAACAATTAATAGAAAAATAAAATAATTGATATTTATAATAATAAAAGTAATATAATTTGAGATAAATAATGTATTCAAAGAATTTTATAGATTAACATGACATGTTATAGATATAATAAAATATTTTTTTATAATTCTAGGTGTTGTCTTGATATTATTAAAGTCAATGTAATGAATATTTCAAAAAGTTGATATTATTGATATTTTATAATAAATAATATTTTATTAAATTATTAAAAAAAATACCAAAATATTAAATTTATAAAAATTAAAGTTATATTTTTAATTAAATCTACCATCGTCCATTTATGTGTCTTTTTTATTTTATAGTAACATTATTTACCCTTAGAGAGAAGAAAATTTTAATAGTACGGTAATTGTCAAAAGGGTTAACGAGAGGATAAAACAAAAAGATGTGGGTGAAATCATCACTTAAACTTGACTGAGTTTTGTTTTATAAGATTATTTATACCATTAATCATCATTTATTATAAATAAATCATTTTTTATCCATTTTTACATCAAAATTAATTTATTTTAATTTAGTATTTTAAAAAAATTCAAATATTCCTCTCACCTGAATTATAAAAGGGAACCTCCTTACTCAATTATTTACATCACTTTGATCTATATAGATCGGAAAAATACATCCTATTAATCTTCTAAACATACTTATCCAAGTTCTATAGGTTACTTTCCTTCCAAAATGCCAACTTGATATCCCTTAAGAAGAGATCTAAAAGAAGTTAACCGAAGAAGAGGTAATTATCTTTACCAACTCTTTCAAGTTTATTTCTTCTTCTACTTCCTCTTAATATGTTTTTTTCATCCTAAATTAATAAATCTAGTATCATATATATAATTATATATTATTATTATTATGAGATATTTATATTACACCTTTTATCCATTCTGTGAAAAATGAAAGCACTGCGCGTGCGTACGTACGGTTCACCATCTCCACGATGTGGTGAGATTTTTTTTAATCGCCACTTTACTTGGATGGTTATAATTATAGAAATAATGGATATATATATATATATATGATAATTATGATATGATATTCATTCTTTAAAATTAATATATCATCCACTTACTTACCCTTTCAACCATTTAGAAATAATATTATAGCTCGTGCATATGTATGGCTTAACGTCTCCACGAAGAGATGTGACTCATTTTCTATGTCCACATTTCAAGAATGATTATAAAACTATATATAATGAATAAATATGATATATATGACCTTAGTATAATTATTTAGATTATTTAACTATATCATGTGCATAAGAACTAAAACTTACATGACAAAATGTGCATGGGAAAATAAAGCAGTTAACACCAAAAACAAGAGTAATAATGAAATATTATTAACAAACAGGTGATAAGATGATATTGGAGGATAATATATTATATTATAAATATAAATATGTTTTTTTATAAATTAATAACATGATTAAACCCATAATATATAATATTAAAGCACGTTCAACTAAAGGGAAGCGTGAGGTAAGGGATTTCGTCTCAATTTCCACTCCATTGAGGCATATTTGGTAATATGCACATGTTTATTTTTATGTGGTGTATATATTACTAAATTAAGGTATTTAAAATTAATATTTATTTATTTATTATTCATTTAAAGTTTAATCTTTTAAATATGCTTCATATTGTCTTCCAAATTTTCATCTATTTGGAACTTGAATCAATAAAATAAATGTTTAAAAGAAAAATAGATATTATTTATCTTTTTATTTGATATATTTTTCTTCGAAATCTATATTCTCTGTAAAAAAAATCAAAAATTTTTTTACACCTATAAAATGATTTATCAAAATAAATTTTTACCCATGTTTTAATTTTTACAAAATGGTTTGAAAGGAATATTTTTTCTGTTTTCCAAACGAAGTATTTTGTGACTTTTCCAAAAAAAGTATATGAAAGGAATGTTTTTTTAACTTATATGGAATGAGAATATTTTCCCACTATCATGAATGATCTTTTTTTAAGTTTACTTTACAATTTTACAAGGTTATTTTCAAATAAAATGTTTTACTTTATTTTTTCATAGTTTTTTTTAATAAGTGATTTCAAAAATGAAAAGGTTATTTTCCTCAAGAATGTTTTAATGATATTTTAATGGAATTTATATTCATCAATGAAAACAACACTTTATTTTAATTATTCAAAATTGGGGATATGCTTTAATGATACCATCTTTTGACACATTCCCTTACTTTTTATCAATGTGTATTACATTTATATTAAATATCCATATTCTTTGTATCATGGATATAATTATTTCCTAAATAATATTCCATTTTACATATGGTGTTTTAATATGGAAATTATTTGATTGAATAGGAAAAATGTTGATAAATATATATCCTTTATTCAATATGGATAGTTTTTTATAATTCATAATGTTTATAAATTAAACTGATCATTTAATATATAAGTAATTCTTGGGACATGTAGTGATAGGTGGGACCCGGTTATAGATATCCCCATGATGCATTGATAGGTTTCATGAGACAAATCAGTTGTCCAAATTAAATGGTTCTTTACCCATAGTTTTAAATTGCCTTGTGAAATTTCTTAATGGTAGATGTATCAGAATACCTGAGATCATGATGTCCAACATTAATCATTTTATTAATTTAGAATTCAGTTATTATTATTATCCATGATTTTTTCACATTTATATTATCTATGGATGTATTTCATTATCAATTTATTGATTTAATTGCATGTATTTTTAGTTATATACCTTTTTATATTGATTATTACTTATTTAATCATGATAGTTTCCACTACAAGTAACCTTTACTGAGCATTTGATCTACCTTATTTTGTTTTCTTTACCCATGATATAAAGATGAAATATTTGAATTAATTCAAGGATTCATATTACTTTTCTTTGTTATGTTCTTTGTTTTATTATCAATGTAATAAGGGAGACATGTATGTATCTATTTATTCAATACTACTAAACTGATCGATCCTTGGTAATGTGGTCCTTTGTATCTTATACCAATGTAATAAAATAACTACCAATTTCTATAATCTAGAATTGGGGGTTTTATAGTTGGAATTAGAGTAATTTTAATAGAAACATTGAGAACTAGATTTTAAATAAACATAGATAGCATGAGAATTATGATAATTTTTTATATTATTCAAAAAAATACCATTAGATGGATTTTTATTTTTTGGTTCAATATTCATGATGAATATGAACTAAAACAGTGTGTTCCATTATTTAATAATGGAACATAATGGAAGAAATTGAATCAATACCCATGGTCAATATAGGGATTACCCTGTTGATAAAACCAAAATAGTTAGTGTTGGAGCTGATCATATTATGAACATATTAGGGAAAAATACTCAGGTTATGATGGATAATCTTTCCTAAATAGAGAAACATGATGCTCCGCGGCATAATAAACCTATGTTAGATCTTTCATGTGGCTTAATACCCCATATTTCATTAGTACTACCAATCTAGTGGTAGTTGAGAAATGGATAAAGTCCCTTCAAAAGATATTTATGGCTTTCAGATGCAATAAAAGGGAAAAGGTTGTAATGAAAGTATATTATCTCAAGGGAAATATTGAGCAATGGTTGTTGTTAATCCATAATAATATAGAGGAAGATGAAATAGAACACGTGTTATGGATAAATTTTAAAGAAACATTATTCAAAAAATATTTCCCTCATGAGAAATGAATGAAAATAAATAAAAAATTCCTCAGATTGAATAAAAATGAATAATGGAGTGTTTTAAAGTATGAGAATATATTTAAAATACTAACTATGTTTGCTACAAATTACATATATAATTCAAAAATAAATATTGATCATTTATTTAAAGTTCTTAAGCTGAGTCTTTGAAGGTAATTGGATTCTCAACCTTTTTCATTATATGATGAAATAGTATTATGTGCCATAAAAATTGAGAAGGAATTTTCTAGATCCTATATGTTCAAGGGAAAGAAAAAAATAAGAGGTTATCTAAACACCAAGGAAAAGGGAACACATCAAAAAATAATAAGATGATGAAGAAATTTCCATCATGTGAAAATTATGGAAAGAATCATCCTGAAAAATGATTTAAGTGCATTGGAGTTTATTATAAGTGTGTATAAAAGGTTCATGTAGATAATTAGTGCATGATGAAGAAATAAAACACTATTATCTGGTGCTTTAACTATAAATAAATGGGTAATTCTTTAAACTAATTTCCCAAGTGTTAAGGGAACTTATTACAAAAGAGGTCTAGGTCCAAAGTCAAAGCTTATGAAATCACTACTTCTGAATTTTAAGTTCTTAATGGTGTGGTGGTAGGTAATTTAATCATATATTAAAATTTATAAAATGATTTATTTGATTCTGGATCCTCACACACTTTTATATCTTCTATTTTTTCTAAGAAAATTACATATTTCCCTAGAACCTTAAGGAGGGAGTTGTAAATAAAAACTCCTAGTGTAAATATCACTATAAAAAGGATATGTTAGGAAGTTCCCATTATGAAACATAAACATGTTCTATTTACTAAATTTATTATCATAACTATGGTTTAATTTGATATAATCCTTGGTATGGACTGGATTTTAAAATATTATTCAAAAATGTAGTGACCCCAAGCCCAGTATCTTAGATCCAGTTTATGCTTTATTACATTGGAATAAGAAACAAGTAATCTCATCTTGAAAGATCAAATATTTTATTAGTATTAGTAAACTAGATACATACATGTTACCCATGTAACACTGAAATACAAAAATTACAACATAATTTTTTTCAAGAATAACTTTATTATATATAGTATATCCTTGCATATCATTTATAGTAAACTACATGGAATTATAGGGAATGGAAAAAAATAAGTGTGAGATCAAATGCTCGGTGAGGGTTAAGTACAGTGGAAGAAATCATGAATAAATGAAGCATCATCAAAAATTAATTAACAATATAGAAAGGCAAATATCTAAACACACATTCCATTTAAATAATAGATTATCATAATCAATTTCAAGATAAAAAATTGAAAATACATGTCATTTAATCAATAAACTGACTATCATAACTGGATAAGGCGTAATTAATATAGAAAGGTAAATAACTAAAACACATTACATTAATCAGTAAATGATAATGAAATTAATCTAGAGATAATATCATTTCAAAAATATCATTGATAACAATAAATAAACATTGAATGAAGGCAATTCTTAAATATCATACATCATGTTTCCCAGGAACATGATACCTTTAACATCAATACCTTTCACAAGAAAATTTAGAACATACTATATAAAACCTCATTTAACTAATGCTATCCAACTAATTAGTCCCATGAGACTATTTATACATCAAGGGGATTTATATAAATGGTCTCCAACTCAAGGCATGCATTTCCAAAGCATTCCTTATATATCTAATAATCGATTTAATTCATAAACAATGTATCTTATCATAAAGTATCTATATTGAGTAAAGAATATAGATTTATCAATATTTCCTTATTTAATCAAATAACTTTAAAAATAAAACACCATATATATAAATTAGATATAGTTTAATCAATAAACATGGGGAAATTTAATGTCCAATTGGAAGTGAATAATTCAAGGGAAAGTTAATGACTACAAGAATGAATCAAGTGAATGTCAATACTATACTTGGTAAAAATAATCACAAACCATCCAAATTATAAATAATGATGGTATCAACATATACCCATTGGAGTAGGAATAATGGTTTTTTGTAATTTATGAATAAAAATACCATAAAAATATCCTTAGGAAAAAATAATTTTCATTTTGAAAGACATTTTGAAAATATTTTTCTTTAAAAATAAATGTTAAAAAAAATTTCTTTAAAAATATCCTCATAAAATTTCAAAATAATATTCAAATAAATGAATATCATGATGGTGGTTAATTTTATACATGACATAAAAGTTAAAAAGAACATTTATTTTTCACTATAAAAAAATAGGAAAGTACCTTGTTCAGAAAATGATAAGAAGATTCCTTTCACATTTTCGATAAAATCTAAACAGACATTATTTTGAAAATGACATAGGATTCATTTGAAAATTTTAAAGATTAAAAATTGTTAAAATTTTATTTAATAAAACATTTTTATAAGGTTAAAAAAAATTTCGAAAACATTTTTAGAAAACATGGTTTTGGAAGAAAATGGATTTCCAAATGAAGAGAGAAATGAGGTCAGATTTTATTAAAAAAATTATCAATTATTTTAAGTACCAAATATTGTAAAAATGGTACTATTACTTTAAAATATCATGAATAACCATATTATAATAAATTGAAATGTTTTTATTTATAAATTTTCAAATAATTCCATTTAACTGAAATTTAAGAATAAACAGTCTCAATGAGATTGGGAAATAAACTCTTACAATGATCATAACATTGAAGTGATAATTAGTAAATGAATTGATTATTTTTATAAATTTTAAATCCACATAAAACAATTATAAATACAATATAATATAATAAAAATTAATTATACACAAAATCATATAATTTCAAAGATGATGAATAATTAATATAACCCAATAAAAAATTGAGTTATAAAATTCTTTACCACTTGGTGACCCTTAAGTCAAATCCCTTTAGATTAAATAATTCAAATTGAAACTTAAAATACAATAAATAATTAATTATTCATGATATTAAATGTTAATGGGGTAGTATATACACCATATAAAAGTGAATTGGTTCATAATAACAAATAAGTTTCAATGGAATGTAATTTAAGATGAAATCTCTTACCATGTGCTTCCTTTTGGTTGAATGTGATTTAATCTCATGTATAGTTATTTTAAACATGTTATTAACTTATTAAAAATTCATATTAATATTTATAATATCATATATTATCCTTTTATAACATATTATTACCTATTAATTAATAATATTTCATTATTTTTGTTTCTTCGGGTGTTAATTTACTTATTTTCTCATACGTGTTTCGTCATGAAATATTTGATTCTTGCATATATTATATAGTAATATCATATCCATAATAATAATCAGGAAATAATTATCATATTTTTACATCAATTTTACTTTTAAAACCAATAATTTATGATGGTTATGAAAAATTAAGTGTGTTATGGTCATGGAGATGGTAGGCCATACGTATGTATGAGTAACATTTCCATTTTCCAAAGATCATTATGGAAAGGAGTTATGTAATATACCAACTTTCCATAATGATAATAATATAATATATACCATATTATTTACTAATATATATAATCCATGTGTTTTGGTGATGAAAAGAGACCAACATTGCTTCGTGAAGGTGGTAGTCCACACGTACACGAATTATGTTATCATCTTTAAGTGAGTGAAAATGTAAAAAAATGATATATATTATCTTTAAAGAATGTTAAATATGTCATGAATATCATAATTATTTCATTTATATCACATATATTTATTAAATTTAACATTATTATATTCCATGTGAAGCGTTAGTGAAAGACGATCACATCGCTTTGCAAGGCTATAGTCCGTCGTACACACGAGAGACGCCATTGTATCGCCTATGGAATGGAAATTAATATATATATATGATATAATGACTCCATAGGTATAAATATTTTATAAATATTATATATATACTTTATATACATCATCATACCCAACTGTTAAAGGTGGTAATGGAAGACTGAATGACATCGGTTCACAAGCCAGTAGTCCATCGTAGTCATGAACGATGATTTCATAAACCATTTGATGGAAGTGGGGATGGTTTTAGGTCATTAAATTATTATAAAAATGTCCCATTATATGGTATATATTGGGTTTTTTATACCAGTATGGTTTAATAAAAATTTAAGTATGTGGATAAATAAGTAAAATAAAGACGCTCGTTGAAGAACATTACCTCTTCTTTAGGTATCCACCTTAGGTTTGTGCTAAAGCCTTACTAAGTTGGATTAATGCCCAAAATAATGCTTCTAGGATGAGGTTATGGAAGTTAATAATTGATTTTGTTAGGTCTTGGTTGAATCAAAGAGGTTTCAATGTGTTATTAATAGAGGATATGGGTGGCCTTTTGTAAGTGGGGGAGAGGACACACTTGGTATTTTCTAGAAGAATTAAGTGATACCACATTTTTTATATTTAAAAAGGGTCCAGAATAGACCATTATCTAACATTATAGGTTTAATGGTAGAAATATTTCCATACAATAGTTTTTATACAAGTTTATAGATCATTTTACCCTTATATTTTTAGTTTAAACCCCTGGTAAACACATTTTTACCTTAACCGTGGTAATTAATTTTTACTGCATTCACTATTCATTTTGGTAAAAAAAACTATTTTTACCTTATTAGAAATTATAAATTATAAAATTTCCAAATATTTAATCCATTTTTCAAAATTCAATTCACATAAGTGGAAAAAATTAATTTAAAATAAATCCCACAGGCGCGATAAAAAAATGGGTTTTTAAAGAGAAAATGTTCAAAAGTTTACAAAGTTTTTATATCAAAATTCAATATGAAAATTAATCCAGTAACCAAAATTGTATTGATTGATATAAAATTTAACTAATTTTACTTTAAAAATGTAACGCCCTGACCCTAGAATCCTAAAGTTGATTCATTATTTTATTACATTATCATAATTACAATGAATCAAATATCGATGGAATGATCATTTTAGCAGTCTTGGAAAACTAGATTATATACATGATACTTATAATACATTGGGAAAAGAAAATAAAACATGAAACAATATAAAATTAAATAAACTGCATCCTTGAAACCTTATACAATTTTTTCTTCTTCATAACCTAGGTAAATTAAATATAAGAAATAGGTGAGCTCATATGCTCAGTAAGGTTGCATAATATAGTGGAAGCATAAATAATAAGTCATGGTGAATAAATAAAAATACACATGACATTAAAACATAATCTTGATCATAATATGGAAAGAATAAAATATGAATGAATAATTATATAATAAAACATAACCATGGATATTCTGCTAGTTGAATAATCATATGGACTATCAATTACTAGCTTCAAAATGAAGGAATTCATAATGTATAACATCATAACCATGTTGTCAAGGCCTCATTACAAGACCATACATAAATGGGTAAAAACTCAAACTAGTTTGTCTCATGAGACCTACTGATGCACCGAGGGGCTATAGTGGGCCTCACACAACACTTAATAAGTCCAATGCATTCCCCATATGAAAGGGTTTAACATAATCAAAATATAAATTCATATTGAAACTAACATATTAAATTTAAATAACTTTCCCCAATCATTAAACATAAACACTAACCATTTAGAGTAATATGGTGAATGGTATCAAGATAACACATCCATAGCCAAACTAGTCAAAAACCCTTAAACAACATATTTTATATGATATCATAATAGATAAACTTAAATGGAGTACACGATTCAATAAAGGATGTTGACATAGATGAAGATACTTTTAAGTGAGACCATTGAAAAATTCTTGAGGAAATAATCCTTAAACATCCCAAAGTGTCCCATAACACCTTGAAACATTCAAATCATAATCCATTATAATATCATGAGAATAAAGATACTCTTGATATGATATACCAAATGTAATTACATACACCACATGAAAGAAATAAGTGGTTAACAAGGCATATATCTCACAGAAGTAAAAGTGAGACGAGAAAAATCCTTTTTACTTTGGAAAGAAGAGTTCTTTTGGAAAATCATTTTTATTTATCATGAAATTAGTTTTAAACATTTATATCCTAAAAAATAAAATTTAAGGACAAATAAATTATATTTTAGGAATAAATAATTTACCACTAAAGTGAAATCATGTAAAAATAATTTTTAAATAATCTTTAGAAATAAAACATTTTAGCGTGGTTTAAGGAAAATATTAAAGATATTTTAAAGAGGAAAGGAATTTTTGTTTTAATAAAACCAAAAATGAAACAAGATAGTTTTTCATGATAAAATTATTTATTTTAGAACAATAATGATGTCTTAAAATAGATTATATATTGAATTTGAAAATGGGTAATAATTCGAGAAGTTCCCTTTAATCGGACGTGTTTATCGGGAAGAATTAAGAAAAAAACTATTTTAAAACATATAATTCCCATAAATGAAAGATGAAATGATCTGAATATATGATTTTGTAAAATAAAAACAGAATATAGAATATGTACATAAAAATAAATAATCTTTACATTTGGGTAAGGATAGTTAAGGAATAAGTCGAAGGAAAAATGAAGGTTCGGATGGAATCTCTTGCCACTTTATTATCAATGGAATCATATGCCCCAAAAATTAATAATCATAAAATGATAAATTGAATACCATTAAAATAAATATATTAATTATATGATACATCAATGTGATGTATACATACACCACACATAATAATTAGAGGCAAGTAAGGCATATCTCACGAAAATGAAAGTGAGTTGAGAAAACCCTTACCTTATGTCTGAATGTATTCTGCACTTGACTTTAATTTCCTTGAAAATAAAATTAAATCCATTAATTAATAAATAAATAAACTTATATTCATATATTTGATTCATTATAGTTTTAATAAGTTCATTTATGTCTTTATTGATAAGTTATAAGATTGAATTCCGTCATTCTAGAGTGTTTGTTTCCTTGATTTCATGATCGGTTTGCTTGATTATAAGTAATGGAGTTCATGTGGAATGGATATAATTTTATAGACTTGATATTATATATTATTAGTGAACATAAATAATTGTAAATGGTTATATATATTATTTTTTTACATGGTATGAGTATGAATCAATATATAAGACATTTAATGACAACCGTTTAAATTTTTACGACGGTTTTTCGATCACAATAAACTAGTTTTGTTCTATTATTTAATATCATGTATAAATTATGGTTACAGAATCATTAAATAAGATATAATAAATATTATAGAATCTATTTCAACCATAAAAATGGTTTCATGACCAGCCTTGAAGAATAAATTGAAGAACAAAACTTCATCATCCATGAAGGTTGTAAATTGGCACCTCCCGAACAATGATTTCATTTATAAAATAAAAGAGAAAGAGTGAGGAGATTAATAATGGTTATTAAATTAACATGATATAATTAAAATATATATATGATACTTTAGTTATAAATATCAATTGAATTTATTAGGTTAGGATAGAATAATAAAATAAAGAACTTAAAAAGAAATTAAATGGGAAAAGGAAGAGGATTTTACCTCTTGAAATATCCTCTTTGAGAACCTCCTTAAAGGAACGGGTATTGGTCTTTTGGAAAGACCAAGATCTCCTAGATGTGGGGTGATACTAGGAAAGAGTATTTGGGTAGAAATTTGAGAAGATTAAAGTCTTATATGAGTAAAGAGAAGAGGGTGTGAGGGGTGGTTTTATAGTGGAGGAGATGAGGGTTTTTCCATTATTTTAATCATTATTTTATTATTTTGGGTCAAGACTATGAATAGTTTAGATTCATGTGAATAAAAATAGTAATAAGTGTATGTGAGTTTGAACTAATTTCCATTTAAATCATCCATGACTCAAGCATGATGTAGAAATTCATTTATTTAGCATATTTCGTAAATTATCGAATTTTACTATTCACCAAAAATTAATGTATTTTAGATAAATCCCAAAAATTCACCCTAACTATTTTTTGATGTTTAGAATCCAAAAATGAAATCCATTTTATGAAAATAATTTTCTAAATATGAGAAATTTAATTTCTAAATCAAATCACCATTTACTTATAAAATATAGTTTTTAAAATTATTACTGATTTTATAATACCCTAAAAATTTAACTAAGGTCTCATTAAATTATCCCAAAATCATAGGAAAACAAAATATTGATTTATTATTATATTTTATGAAAATAAATTATCTTTTAAATTAATTTATTAATTATAAAATTGTAATTAAATATTTATTGCTCACAAAAATACCAACACTTAATTATTAATTTTTAAAATATTACCTCCAACAAACAACATATTTTATTAATAATAAGGGTACATTACTATTCATAATAGTTGTGTTACTATTAAAAAAAGATTAATTTGATTCTATCAGACTCTAAATATCTCACTGAACATAACTGTGTATGTCTGTTTTTTGAAATTCAAAACACAAAAGTGGAAAAATTAATTTTAACGACTAGGTTATTTTTTTGTAGAGACTCAGTGTTGTGTTCATATAATCTATATAATGAATTGAAAGTATTTATGAAGAAACATACCATAAAATCTTAGGTTTTTATATTAATAGTGAACAAATTTCTAACATAATTTAGTATTTATCAAAATAATTATAATAGTCAATATATATTATTCTTAAATATTTAATTAAATAATATATTCAAAAAAATAAATTTTTTAATAAAAATAATCAAATATATATATTCTTATTAAAATATTCTTTTATACAAAATAATACTGTAAAATAGTATTTTTTTTAGAACATTAATTTAAAATTAATATGAAAGCTATAAATTTGAAATATAAGTATTGTTAATTAAAACACATAATTTTAAATTATTATTTTTCATAACTTAATGTATTTAAAATTTTAAAACAAATTACTGGGTTGTTATATTATTCCCCTTCCCCCACTCAATATAATTGTGTCCTCACAATTCAAAATTGCACTTCGAAAGTTAAAGGTTGATACTTGAAAATTCTCTTGTGAGAAACCCACGTTGTAAAAAGGATTAATAAAATGTTCTCATAATAAGGGGGAAAGTGAAATATATATTTTACCACAAAACTATGCATTCAAATAGGATAATATTAGTGTGGATTGAAAATATGGACATTGAAGAATAATCTAACCATCATGTTCTGATGGAACGTGATAGAGGACATGGTCAGGAGGAAGTTAACATTCACAAATCCATAAATCTACAACAATATAAGGGACCATTTGATTCATCGTAATATAAGGTACTAGTATAAAAAAATTGTTTCAAGATACTTTCCCTAAATTTGAGAAATTATTTCACTCAATAATGTAAGGAAATATAAGTACTTGATACACAATCTTATCCTTTGATTGTGCCTTTAACTATTCCTACTTAATTTCAGGGCACAAGTTGTATCATTGGGTAAAATAATTTCTAAAACTGTGTCCAAATATCAAATTCAGCCATTTTATAAATGGTTAAATTTTCCAAAACATTAGGATCCTATTCTTTAGAAATAATGTCACTGAATTTCTATAATAAACTTAGTAATCAACGTGAAGTGTCTTCTTAATCATCACTTAAAACATGTGAGTACATTCTCTCGGTATTATCTTAAAGAATTTTAATAACTTGAATTACCAAAAAAACCTTATTGAATACGTTCATGTTTCGTTATTCTATAGGTAAAACATAAGAATTTAGAAATATTCCTCAATTCCAAAATGTTGTAGACTCTACCAATTTTTAAAAAGTTCATTATTTAGATCCAAGATAGTAAGTGTTGCCCTATTTACATTATCCAAATCATTAATCTCTTTATTATGAAATTGATATCTTAGTATCAGTAACATATTAAGGGTTTCCTTTCCCACAACCATATATTTTTAGAAAATTTTAACTTGTTACTGATTCACTTTTCCTTGGTACCATTCAACATAAAAACTCAAATCCTTAATGAAATAGTACTAAAATACAATCCTTGTATATTCTATAATTCTTATAACAAGAATAACATAACACGGTTCATTAATCCATAAATAAATTAATTATTCTACGTTGATCATAGTAACATCATAAGCTTGACCATGATACCTTTACTTTTTTGGAGCTATATTTCCTTAATGCTTGGGACATTCATTTGCATAGTTCCCCATATCCTTACAGTTAAAACATTGAATATTAGAAAAAAATTCCTTTTATTATAATTATGATCAGGGTGGACTTTTTCTCCACACTTGAAGCAAACTCATTTTTCTCTTAAGAATATACCAAGGTGTCTCCTTTCACAATTATCACATGTGGGAAAATACTTATTTTCCTTCTTCCCTTTATCTATCTATTTCCCAGTTTTACTCTTCTTCATATACTTCCTTCTGAATCCATAATACTTAGAAAACTCTTTCTACTTCTTGTTAGGACATGATATTATATCCTTATATGATGAGAATGTTTAAGAGACTATTTCTTTTCTAAATATTGGATTAAACCCATCTAAGGAATGAGCATTATTACTCTTTGGATTATGTGCATTAATGCAGATCCCAATCCTTCTACTAGGTTTCATTTCTAAAAAAGTTCATACACTATATTAGATCATATCACTATGATACATAATGTATAATCCAAATACTAGTGAAATAATTAACATAAATTGAAAAATTTATGCATAGCTAATATCATAATCATAAACATGGTTTCTTTGAGGACATGTTTACATTTAAATCCTTCATATTAGTTTGTAAATATTATTTGAATTATCCTAATCATATCCCTAGGGAGTGCCAAACTAGGTGCATAGTAAGGATCGTTTTCACGTACCAGGTTACCCCGAGTCAATCCCGGAACACCTTGTCGGAGTTGTTACTTCTAGGTACATCTGTTCCAGAACCATATCCACTTTTAGTATCTAGATAGGGATGTATTTTATAAGAAGATCCAGATAATCTATACCTTACCAAAATTCTAGGATGTTTTTGTATACTTATCCTTAAATATTGTTTTAGGTTTATGTTCTCTAATCTATGTTTTCTAAATCTAGTTTTTGAGGTTTCTATTAAACTTCATTTGATACCAACTATAACGCCCTAACCCCAGAATCCCAAAGCTGGTACATTATTTTATTACATTAGAATGATAACAAGGAAAAAAATACTGAAGGAACGATCCATTTATCAGTCTTGGAAAACCAAATTACTTACATGATACCCATAATACATTGGGAAAAGAAAATAAAACATGATACAGTATAAAATGAAATTAAATACATCCTTAATAGCTTATACAATGTTTTCTTCTTCATAACCTGGGGAAATGAAACATAAGAAAGGGGTGAGCTAAAATTCTTATTAATGGTAAGTAATATAGTAAAAGCGAAAATAATAATTCATAGTGAATAAATAAAAGTACACATGGCATTAAAACATAATCTTGAGCATAATACGGCAGGAATAAAAGCTGAATGAATAATGCCATAATAAAACATAACCATGGATATTATTCTAGTATAATAATCACATGGACTATCAATTACTAACTTCATAATTATGGAATTCATAATATGGGACATCATAACCATATTTTCAAGGCCTCATGCCAAGACCATACATAAATAGGTAAAAAATAAAATTAGTTTGTCTCATAAGACCTACCGATGCACTGAGGGACTATAGCAGGCCCCGCCCAACACTTACTAAATCCAATGAATTATTAATATGAAATGGTTGAACATAATCAACATATACATTCATATTGAAACTAACATATGAAATGTAAATAACTTTTCCCAATCATTAAACATAAACACTAATCATTCGGAGTAATATGGTGAATGGTATCAAGATAACACATCCATAGTCAAATTAATCAGAAACCCTTAAACAACAAATTGTAGATGATATCATAAGAGATAAACATAAATTAAGTACAAGATTTAAAAAATTATGTCGATGTATATGCAGATACTTTTAATTGATACCATTGAAAAATTATTTAGGAAATAATCCTTAAACATTCCAAAGTGTCTCGTACCACCTTGAAACATTCAAATCATAACACATTAGAATATCATGAGAATAAGGAGACTCCTAATATGATATACCAAAGGTAAGTATATACACCACATGCAGGGAATAAGTAGTGAACAATGAATATATCTCATAGAAGTAAAAGTGATATAAGAAAAATCCTTTTTACTTTGGAAAGAAGTGTTATTTTGGAAAGTCCTTAGTATTTTTCATGAAATCAGTTTTTAAACATGTATATCCCAGAAAAGAAAATTTAAGGACATATAAATTATATTTCAGTCATAAATAATGTCCCACTGAATTTAAATCATGTAAAAAAGATATTTTAATGAAGCTTTATAAATAAAACATTTTAGTGCGATTTAAGGAAAATATTAAATTGGAAAGGCATGTTTGTTTTCATAAAACCAAAAATGAAACAAGATAGTTTTTCATGATAAAATGTGTGATTTTATAAAAATAATTATGGCCTAAAATATATTATATAGTGTACTTAAAAATGGGTAAGAATTCAAGAAGTTCCCTTGAATCGAGCTTGTTTACCGAGAAGAATTAAGAAAGGAACTATTTTAAAAAATATAATCCCCATAAAAGAAAGATGAAATGATATGAATATATGATTTTGGAACATACAAATTTAATATATAATATATACAAAAAAATAAATAATCATTACATTTGGGTAAGGATAGTTAAGGAATAAGTCGAAGGAAAAATGAAGGTTTGGGTGGAATCCCTTACCACTTTGTAATCAATCGAATCATATTCCCCAAAAATTAATAATCATAAAATGATACATTTAATACCATGAAAATAAATATATTCATGATATTAAACATAAATGGGTATTATAAATACACCACACACAAAAATTAGTGGTGAGTAAGGCATATCTCATGAAATGAAAGTGAGTTGAGAAAACCCTTACCTTATGTTTGAATGTATTTTTCACTTGAACTTAATGTCCTAGATAATAAAATTAAATATATTAATTAATTAATTAATTAGGAACCTTATATAATTATATTTGATTCATTATAGTTCCATTAAGTCCATTTATGTCCTTATTGATAAGTTATAAGATTTAATTTCTTCATTCTGGAGTGATCGTTTCCTTGATTTCATGATCGGTTCGCTTGATTATAAGTAATGGAGTTCATGTGGAATGGATATAATTCTCCAGAATTGATATTATATATTATTAATTAACATCTAGAATTTTATATGTTTGTATATATCATTTGCTTACATGGTATGAGGATTAATCAATAGATAAGACATTTAGTGATAATCATTTAGATTTTTACGATGGTTTTTCGATCACAACAAACTAGTTTTGTTCTATTGTTTAATATCATTTATAAATGATGGTTCCAGAATCATTACGTAAGATATAATAAATATTTTAGAATATATTTAAACCATAAAAATTGTTTCATGACCATCCTTGAATAAGAAATTTAAGACTAAAACTTCATCGTTCATGAAGGTTGTAAATTGGCACCTCCTGGATGATGATTTCGTTAAATAAACACCATTTTTGAATTACAAATGTAAAAATGAATATAGTCTGAATTTTTAGAAGTTTTCTAAGAAGTATCAATTTTTTGATAAATAGTATTTTATTTGATGAATAGTTTTGTATTAATAGTGTTTTCTCAATGAAAAGTATTTTTATGAATAGTGTTATGTTGATGAATAGTAAAAAAATATTTCATTATTAAATAACTTTTTCTGTGAAATTTTTTTCAAAAATATGTCATACATGGTTGTAATTAGGGTGAAAATTTTGGTTAAATAAGATCAAAATAATTTTTTGGTGAATAGTAACATACCCTTATGAATAATAATGAATAGTAAATCGGCCAAAAAAATAGAAACTTCACCCATGAGGAGATTGATAATGGTTATTAAATTAAAATGATATAATTATAGTATATATATTATAATTTAGTTATAAAGATAAATTGGACAGATGAGGTTTGGAGAGTAATAAAATAAAAAACTTAAAAATAAATTAAATGGAAAATGGAAGAGGATTTTACCTCTTGAAATATCCTCCTTGAGAACCTTCTTAAGGGAGAGGGTTTGGGTATTTTGGCAAGACCAAGAGATTCTGGACATGGGGAGAGATTAGGGAAGATTATTTGGGTAGAATATTGAGAATATTCAAGGTTTAGAGGAGTGAAGATAAGAGGGAGTGAGGGGTGGTTTTTATAGTGGAGGAAATGAGGGTTTTTCTATTATTTTAATCATTATTTTATTATTTTGTCTTAGGAATATGAATAGTCTTGGTTCTTGTGACTAAAAAACATTAATAAGTGCATGTGAGTTTAAAACAGTGGACATTTACATCATCCATGACTTAAGAATGATGCATAAATTCATTTATTTATCATATTTCATAAATTATTGAATTTCACTATTCACCAAAAATTCAAGTATTTCAGAAAAATCTAAAAAAAATCACCCTAACTATTTTTTGATGTTTAGAATCCAAAAATGAACTCCATTTTATTAAAATTATTTCCTAAATATGATAAATTTAATTTTTAATTCAAATCACCATTTACTCAAAAAAATACACTTTTTAAAATTATAATAGATTTTACAATACCCTGAAAATTTAACTAAGGTCTCATTAAATTATCCCAAAATAACAGAAAAACAAAATATTTATTTATGAATACATTTTATGAAAATTAATTATCTTTTAAATTAATTTATTGATTATAAAATTGTAATTAAATATTTATTTCTCACAAAAATACCAACACTTAATTATTAATTTTTAAAATATTCACTCTCATTTATAAGGTGACTAAATTTTATTTATACTAACATGGGTGAGGTTACTATTCATAAGGGTATATTACTATTCATAAGGGTCATGTTACTATTCCTAAGGGTACATTACTATTCATAAGGGTCGTGTTACTATTCACCAAAAATTAAGTTGATTCTATCATACTCTAAATATCTCACTGAATGCAACTGTGTATAACCATTTTTCGAAATTCAAAACATAGAAGTGGAAAAATTTTGTTTAACAGCTAGATTATAACTATAAAAAAGTGTTGTTTCACAGAGACTCAGTGTTGTGTGTATATAAGTTTTCTAATGAATTGAAATTGTTTATGAAGAAACATACCATAAAATCACGGGGTGTCATATTATTAGTGAACATATTCGTAAAATAATTTAGTACTTATCAAAATAATTATAATAGTCAATATATATATTATTCTTAAAATATTTAATTAAATAATCTATTGATAAAAATGAATTTTGTAATAAAAATAATCAAATACATATATTCATATTAAAATATTCTTTTACACAAAATAATACTATAAAATAGTATTTATTTTTAGGACATTAATTTAAAATTAATTTGAAAGCTATAAATTTGAAATCTAAGTATCATTAATTAAAAAATATAATTTTAAATTATTATTTTTCATAACTTAATGTATTTAAAATTTTAAAAAAAATTACTGGTTTATTAAAAAAAACCAATTCAAAATATAATTTAATCATATAAATTATTTAAATGAAAAGGTGGTTTTCAATAAAAATTTAGTATTTTTCACTATTCATCAAAAAAATGAAACTTCATAGAAAAATATATAAGAAAATCACCCTAAGATAATTTCAATATTCCAATTTCAAAAATTAATTTTATTTTTTCTTATAAATTTTATAAAATTGCTAAAAATTAATTTTAAATTAATTGCACAAATCATGACTAAACCATCTTTTAGGAAAAATACTATTTTCAGAAAATATTTATTTATTATTTTAAATGATGATTATTTTATTACTAATAATTAATTAATTAATAAACATGTTTAAACTATATATTTTCATAATTTATTTAATCCTATTCATACCCACCATTCTAACATCTTGGAGATAAATGTCATATTAAATAATAATATTAATAATATATTTTTGTATGGTAAAACACACTCATGTGTGTAACGCAAGCTTTTGAAGAAAATCATTATTGTGTGTATCATAAGCTATCAAAGAAATTAGATTTATTATAAAATAAATATATTTTAACATCTTGGTGTGAAATATTCCCTTCTAAGCTAGGTCTTGTGTGTCACATATGCTATTGAATAAAATGTTATTCTTTTAGAATTTTGGGGTGTTACATTCTTCCCACCTTAAATAAATTACATCCTTGTAATTTAAACTTGATCTCGGTGATCAAGCATTTTACATTTGGAAATTATTTTATTGGAAGAATGAGAGGGTATGGAAACTACCATCGAGACCATGTACCATGCAACTCTACACGGGGCAATGCTAATCGATCATCCATGTGAGGTAGGGAGCTAGGAACCTTCAAGATGCAGATGCTAGGGAGGGGTTGTTTCAAGTGTATCAGGTTTTCGGCCTTTAAGGCCATGTATTGGGTTTTGTATGGACCTTGTGCCTTGGGCCTATAGGTCGTGTTCAACACTTTAAAGGGGTATTATCCAAAAAAATAAAAAAAGAAGGCCTTTGGGCTATTCGGGTCGAGTCAAGGTCATACGAAATAACATATAAATAGGTTTCTACATAGGAGAACATTGGTGGCAAGTGAAAATGTGGACATGGAGGAAAAGTGTAAATAATTATAGAGAGTGATTGAGGTCATTGATCGTAGGTAAGTGAATGGTAAATGGAAAGTTAAGGGTCTCAAAACCATAAATCTGTGATGATTTAAAAGACCATCTGATTCATCATATATGAATGTAATAGGTTAAAATTTTTGTTTCAAGATCATTTTCCAAAAGTTGAATAATTATTTTACTATTTAGGAATACAATGAAATATACTCACATAATACAAACTATTTCATAAGAATGATTTCATCCTTTGGTTGTGCTTCGATTAATTTCCAATTCATCTCTTACTGTAAGAAATGAATATCCAAAAATGAATTTTTTATGCTTGAACCACTATAATTCACTTTTATTGGGTCATAATATCCACAAAAGAGTGACAAGTCTTTCCTTCTGTCTCTAATTATTTTACAAAACCAAAATGGTTAGCACAATTTATCCAATAAATTAATCTCTAAACCTCAAAATTTACACCACTGGTTTATCATTAATATTTTTTTTCAAATTATTTATCTAAAAACAATGACACATTAACTAGGATTTCACGTTGGCTAGTGGTAGGTGTTAAACCCTTATCATCCTTTGGTCATGGGTTCAAGCCCCGCGACCTTTCAGAATGCTACAGGTCATCACCTTTCATGTGGGTTGTCCTTTTTATAAACTATATTAATATAATTCTAATAACATTCCCAAAATAATATTATGGACATACTTGAAATAAAAAAATTAATTATTAGATAAAAATTTTAATAGGGTTCTCAATACAAATTATTTTTTTACAAAGTTTAACTATATTATTTGACTATTATTATAATGTCTTTAATGATTGTATCAATCCTAAAGATTTTCAATACCTTTAAACTTATGTCTATAAGATGTAAAGGCATTATTCCAACAATAATTTTTTCACTAAAACATATACTAAACAAATAGTTTGTATTCCCATAAATGTTTTCTAAAAATTTCCCTAATCTTGTGACATTCCTACCACACAAATTTTTGAAGGGGGTGTTAAGACTTTGAACTTATGATCAATCTTAAACTCATAACCCATAATGGTATCCATAAATCCTAATTAAATGAAGACATATATGATTTTAAATTTTAACTCAATACTTATACATTTTATGATTCTTATACCAAAATACCATTGGTAAAAATACTTCTATAATTTAATTCTTGAATCCCAGTACACAAATACTTCATCCATTTTATTTAAACATAGGTCCTTAATTTATTTATGTTTTAACCTTTATAAGAGGTCATTTAATTGAATAATTTATAGGTTATACACATTTAAGACAAGGAACTATAAATAGATCACTAGGATGTGATTTATTTCCTTTCGTCATACTCTTCATTTCTCCTCAGCAATTCTTTTCTTTATACCCTTCCTTCCCATGCATAAAGCATTTTCCCATTCCATTGAGACACTTTCCTAGGTTTATCCTTCCACATTCATTACATGAATGAAATTAATCCTTCTTTCCTCCATGATCTCCATCACTCAAAATATTAGTGAACTCTATTCTTCTCTTATTTGGTGAGTCCAAGAGTTGGTTGAGGTATAGGTTGTTAATCATATTTTGGGATAACTGATTTGGTATAATTATGATATCTTTCACTCCTATCATCATCCCATTTGGTTTCTCATAATCATCGTATTTTCATTAATGTTTAATGTTAACATGTTCCCTTGGGGTTTTATCCATTAAATAAAACCAGAATTATAGTGTGAGCAATAATAATCATAGTCAAAAAACTATATAATCATATATAGGTTGTCTAAATCATGACACATTATTTTCAATCTAAGAAACCTTAGGTTTAATCTAGGCCATTAATTATCATCATCTATTCAAATCTTTTATAATGGTTTGTAAAAAAAATTGATTTATCCTAATCATATCCCACAAGAGTATCAAACCAGGTGCACATTAAGGCCCATTTTCATGTACTAGGTAATGTTTAAGTCAAGCCTGATGTGCCTTTTTAGAGTTATTTCCCCTAGGTAACTCTATGCTAGAACCACATCCACTTGTAGTATCCATACAAGTATGTATTTCTAGGAAATACCAAAGAATCTCTACCTAACCAAAACTTTAGTATATTCTTCTATACTTATCCTCAAAGTTTTTCATAGGGTTATGTTCCCTAATCTATGTTATCCTAAATTTAGTTTCCATGGTTTCTACTAAACTTCCTCTGATACCATATGTAGTGACCCCGACCCCATTATCCTGGTGTCGGTGTCTAATTTATTACATTGGCATAAGATATAATGAATCACATACTAAAGAATTAAATAGTTTGGTAGTATTTATAAACTAGATACATACATGATACCCATATTACATTGGAATACAAAAATTACAACATAATTGTTTTTTGAGAATAACTTTATTCCATCTAGTGTATCCCTACATATTAGTCATAGTAAACTTCATGGATTCTTGAGGAAAAGAAACAAAATAAGGGTGAGCTCAAATGCTTAGTAAGGGTTAAGTACAATAGAACCAATCATGAATAAATGAAGCATTATCAATAAAGAATGAACAATATGGAAAGGTAAATATCTGAATACACATTCCATTAAAATAATTTACTAGCATAATTAATGGAAAGGTAAATAACTAAAAACATGTTTCATTTAATCAATAAAGTGAATAACATAACTAGATAAGGAATAATCAATATGGAAAGGTAAATAACTGAAAAATACATTCCATTAATCAATAACTAAGAATGAAATACATCCAGAGATAATATCATTGCAAAAATATCATGGATAATAATAACAGAACTCTGAATGAAATAAATGCTTCAGTATCAGATGTCGTGTTTACCAGGCACATGATACATTTACCACCAATACCTCTCATAAGAAAAATTATAACATACTGGATGAAAACCCATTTAACTAAGTCTATCCAATTAATTTTTCCTATGAGACTATCAATGCATCAAGGGAATTTCTATAAATGGTCCCCAAACCATTTCATGCATGTTCAAAGCATTGATCATATATCGAATAATCTATTTAATTCATAAATGTTATGCCTTATCATAAAGTATCTGTATTGAGTAAAGAATATATATTTATTAATATTTACTCAATTAATCAAATAAATTTCAAAATAAAACTCTGTATATGGAAATGATATATGGTTTAAGAAATAAACATATCCATGATAAATAATATGGACATTTAGGGGAAATTTAATTTCCAATGTAAATTGAATAATTCAAAGTAAAGTTTATGACTATAAGAATGAATCATTGAAGTTAATGGAAATAATATCCTTGGTCAAAAATTATCATAAACCATCCAGAGGATGAATAAGGATGGTATCAACATATACCCATTAGAGTAGTAATAAATGATTGTTTTTGTTTATGAATATAAATACCATAAAAATATCCTTATAAACATTCTTGAGGAAAATATCCTTTTCATTTTGAAATATATTTTGAAAATCCTTTTCTTTGAAAATCACTTTTAAAAAAATTCTTTAAAAAGATCTTCATAAACTTTCAAATAAAGCTTCAAATAAATGATGGTCATGAAAACGGGTAATTAAATACATGATATAAAATTTAAAAATAACATTCATTTTTCACTATAAAAAAGGTTATGAAAGTGCCTTGTTCATAAAATCACAAGAAGATTCCTTTCATGTTTTCAGTAAAAACCAAATGGGAATTGTTTTGAAAACGATATAATATTCCTTTGAAAAAAATTAAAGGGTATAAATGGGTAAAATTTTATTTAATAAATCATTTTAAAATGGTTGAAAACATTTTTTAAAAAAAATTTAGAAAACATGGTTTTGGGAGAAAACAAATTTCTGAACCAAGAGAGAAATGAAATCAGATTTTATTAAAAACATGTTATCAATTATTTTAAGTACCAAAGAGTGTAAAGATTTTAATATTACTTGAAAATATCATTACTAACTATAGGATAAAAAAAATTAATGGGTTTATTAGGAAATGGTCAAATAATTTCCATCAACTGAAATTCAAGAATAAACAATATCGATGAGATTATGAAATAAACCTTTACAGTGATCATAACATTGAAGTGAGAATTAGTCAATGAATTGATTATGTGTATAAAATATAAATCCATAAAAAATAATTGTAAATATAATATAAGATAATAAAAATTAATTACACACATAATATTATAATATCAAATACAATAAAGAAGTAATATAACCCAATGAAAATAAATTGAGTTTTGAAATTATTTACCACTTTGTAACCCTTAAGTCAAATCCACTTAGATAAAATAATTAAAATTGAAACTTAAAATATCATGAATGATTAATTATTTATGATATTACATTTTAATGGGTAATATACACCATATAAAATTGAATTAGTTTATAATAAAAAATAAGTCTCAATGGAATGGAATTTGAGACGAAATCTCTTACCTTACGCTTGCTTTTGGTTGAATGTGCTTTAATCTCCTGTATAGTGGTTTTAAAAAATTTGTTAACTTATTATAGAACCATATTAATATTTATAATATCATATATTATCCTTTTATAGAATCTTATTACCTATTCATTAATAATATTTCATTATTTTTGTTGTTTCGGGTGTTAATTGCCTTGTTTTCTCATGCGTGTTTCGTCATGAAAGATCCAGTTCTTATGTATATTATATAGTTATATCATCTATAGAATAATAATAATAACATAATTATCATATTTTTACATCAATTTTACTTTTAAAACCAATCATGAATAATAGTTATGAAAAATGATGTACATTACGATCATGGAGATAGTAGGTCATACGTACGCATGAGTAATGTTTCCATTTTTCAATGATCATTATGAAATAAGGGTAAGTAATATATTATCTTTATATAATTATAATAACATAATATATTCTATATTATTTACTTATATATACCATACATATGGTTTGGTGATAAAAATAGAGACACATCGCTTCATGAAGGTGGTAGTCCACACATACACAAACGATGTTATATTTAAGTGAGTGAAATGGTAAGAAATAAAATGATATATATTATCTTTATAGAATGATAAATATATCACGAATATAATAATTATTTCATTTATATCATATATATTTATTAACTATAACCTTATTACATTTCATGTGAAGCGTCAGTGAAAGACGAATCGCATCGCTTCGCGAGGTGATTTTCCGTCGTACACACGAGTGACGTTATTGTATCCCCTACGAAATAGTAAGTAAAACAAATATATGTGATATAATTACTAAATTGGTATAAATATTTTATAAATATAATATATATATATATACTTTATATCCATCATCATACCCAACTGTGAAAGGTGGTAATGGAAGAATGAATGACATCGGTTCGCAAGGCGGTAATCCGTCGCACACATGAACAGTAATTTTATAACCCATTTTATGGAAGTGGGGATAGTTTTAGGTAATGATATTATTATAAAAACATCCTAGTATATTTAATATAATTATTTTATTATAACATCAAGTTTTAATAAAAAAACTAAGGAGGTGGAGAAAAAAAGTAAAATAAAGATGCTCTTTGAATAACATTACGTCTTCTTCGGGTATCATCATTAGGTTTTTAATAAAGCCTTTCTAAGTTGGATTTATGACAAAAATATGGATTATATAATTATTTTAGGGTATTTTTTAAGTTATTTAGATAAGTATTATCATAAATAAAGATTTTTGATGGTGTGAAGAAGAAAGGAGAGGGGGTAGCCTTTTATATGTGGGGGATAGGACACACTTGCTATTTTTGAAAATAATTGAGTACTCCCACATTTTTCATGTCACAAGGGTAAAAAATGGACCATTATTGAAACTTACAGGTTTCAAGGTAGAAATATGTCAAGAAAATATTTTTTAGACATGTTTATAGGTTATTTTTAACCTTACCTTTTTAGTTTAACCCCTGGTAAACCCATCTTTACCTTAACTGTAGTAATTAATTTTTATTGCATTCACTTTTCATTTTGGTCAAAAATTAAGTTCAAATTATTAGAAATTATAAATTATTAGGATTCGAAATATGGAATAAAATTTTAAAAATTCACTACCTAGAAGTTTAAAATTTTAATTTAAAATTAATCTCGTAGACGCTACAAGAAAAAGGGGTTTTAAAGAGAAAATGTTCAAAAGTTTATAAAGTTTTTATATCAAAATTCTATATGAAAATGATTCCAATGACATAAATTGGATTAATTTGAATAAAAATGAACTAATTTTACTTTTAAAACAATTAAAAATATAATTTAACCTTATAAATTATTTAAATTAAATAGTAGTTTTCAATTAAAATTCAGTATTTTTCACTATTCATAAAAAAAATGAAACTTCTTAGAAAAATCCCAAAAATTCACCCTAAGATAATTTTGATAGAATGATTTCAAAAATTAATTTTATTTTTTCTTATAAATTTTCTAAAATAGGTAAAAATTAATATTAAATTCAGTGAGCAAAGCGTGACTAAACCATCTTTTAGAAAAAATACAGTTTTCAAAAAATATTTATTTTTCTTTTAAATGATAATTATTTTATTAATAATAAATATATAATTAATAAAAATGTGTAAACTATATATTTTGATAATTTATTTAATCCTATTCATATCCATAATTCTAACAGCTAGAAGATAAATTTCATATTAAATAATAATATTAATAGTATATTGTTGTTCAGTAAAACTCAGTCTTGCATGTAACGCAAGCTATTGAAGAAACTCTTTGTTGCATGTATCATAAGATATAAAAGAAATTAAATTTATTCTAAAATAAATATATTTCAAAGTCTTGGTTTGTTATATTCTCTTCTAATTTAGGTGTTTTATGTCACATATGCTATTAAATAAATAGTTATTCCTTTAGAATTTTAGGATGTTATAAAACAATTATTACAAAGAGAAGGAAGTTATTATTTGTAATGAAGATGTGGAATTACTTATCTTTAGAGTGGATAATTCATCACCTAATTCATACCTAGTCCCACCCCTAGTATTTCTTATAAATGATATTCTAGGGGAATAAGATAAAACACAATTTGTGGATGAAAAAGCTAATGTCCAAATTGAGGATGTACCAATTATATAAGAATACATTGATGTATTTCCTAAGGAATTATCTAGAAATACACCAGAACATGAAGTGGAGTTTTCTTCTGAAATAATCCTTGATTCTAAACCTATATCAATGACTTCCTATATAATGGACACTCTGGAATTATTGGAGTTAAAGAAATGAATGTAAGATTTGTGTGATAAGGGATTTATACGCCATAGTCTTTCACCTTGGGGAGCCCCTAATATTTTCATCAAAAATAAAGATGGATTTATGAGGATATGTATTAATTAAAGGGACATCAATGATACTACAATAAATAAAAATTATCCTCTACCTCATATTGATGACTTATCTGATCAACTTCACGGTGCTCAATATTTTTCAAAGATTGACCTTTGTTCTGGATATCATCAATTGTGAGTAAAGAAGAAAGATATTCTGAAGAAATCACTTCGTATGAGGTATGGATATTATGAGTTTTTAGTAATTTTATTTGGATTAACTAATTCACCCTCTTTTTTTATGGATCTAATGAACATAGTATTCATGGAATATATTGATAATTTTATTGTGGTGTTTATTAATGATATCTTTCTATAATATAAAAGATATGAGGATCATGAAAATCATTTGAGAATTATTTTTAAGACCCTTATAGAAAATTAATTGTTTGGTAAATTTATCAAGTGTGAATTTTGGCTATAAAAAGTTAATTTTATTGGCTATATTGTCTCAAAGGATGGATTCTGAATCGATCCTACGAAGATAAAAGTAGTCAAATAATGGACTACACCAATGAGAATAATTGAGGTAGTAGTTTCATTGGTTTAGCATGTTACTATCAGTGATTTATTCAAAAAAAATCTTGATTAGCTAACCCATTAATCAAGATTACACATAAAGGGATTAAGTTTATATGGACAAAGGAATGTAAATAATGTTTTGAATAATTTAATAGGATATTTTTAAATGCTCCAATTTTAACTCTACCATCAGGAAATGATAGATTTTGTAATATATAGTGATGCATCAAAGAAAATAATTGGTTGTGTCCTTATGTAGAATAATAAAAATATTTCATATGCATTAGTTCAGTTAAAGATTCATGAATAGAAATATCTAACCCAAGATCTTGAGTTGGCATCCGTAATATTTTCTTTGAGGATATGGAGACATTATCCATATGGTGAAATATGTGAGATATACAATGATCATATGAGCCTAAAGTATATCTTTTCATAGAAAGATATAAAGATGTGGAAAAGGTGATGGCTCTAGCAACTCAAGGATTATTATTTCCCAACACACTACCACCCATGGAAGGAAAATAAGGTAGAGAATGCATTTAGTAGAAAAGATCATGGAGTCCTGAAAAAAATAAGGATTGATAGAGGTCCTATGTTCAAGGATTTGGTAAATATGTATATGGGAATTTTTAAGGAAGGGGAAGAGTCGCTCCTTTTTCAAATGATTATAAAACCATATTTATTAGAAAAGATAAAAACTTCTCAATCTGCTGATGAAAATTTTCAAAGGAAAATTAAAGTTGTGAATAATGGAAAATTGGAAGACTTTATATACAAGGATGGTGTTGTGAAATTTGGAAAAATATTATGTGTTCTATTTATACCTGAGATGAAAATGAAATTTTTGGATGATTCTTATGGATTTAATTTCTCTATACACCCTAGAAGCACCAAGATGTATAGGTATTTGAAGAAATATTTTTGGTGGGATAACATGAAGTGGGAAATTTATGATTATGTATCAATATGTTTGGTTTTTCAACATGTGAAGGTAGAGATAAGACATCTTAAAGAATTCATGAAACCACTACCTATTCCTATGTGTGTGGGATGACATTACTATGGTTTTCTTCACTAGAATACCAAAGACTCCCAAAAATAATGGTGTAATATGGGTTATTTTTTATCACCTTACCAAATATTTGAATTTCCTTGATATAAGAGAAGATTTACCTCTTGAGAACCTTTCATGAATCTATATTAATGAAGTTTTAAGACTTCATGGAACACCTATTTAAATTGTTTCTGATCATAATCTATGATTTAAATAAAAATTATGGAAAATTATTCAGAAGGATTTGGATATTAAGCCTCATTTGAGTACTGTTTATCACCCTCAAACTAATGGAAAGTCCTAAAGGAATATTCAAACATTAGAATACATGTTGTGTCATGTCCTTGTTTTGATTTTGAGGTATTATTTTGTTTATTTTTTTTATTATCTTGTTTGTGTGGATTTTTCAGGTGTTTTGGTGAAAATTGGATTTTTTGGACCCGACATAGTTGGCACACAATTAGTAGAAATTGTGTGCTAGACTAGGATAAACTATGTGACATGGATAGTATCATTATCCAAACCACAAGACCTATTGCACGGGCGTGTGGATAACCGTGCGCCTAGACCAGTGGTTCTGTCTAAGGAACACAGTCACCACAAGGGCATGTGGCCTCCCCTAAGAGATCGTGTATCCTCATTCCTCTTTGGAAAAATATGGATACATAGTTTCTACATGGTTTGGAAAATGATGTGGCCAAACCGTGTGACCTATTTAGGTCATTAAAAATATAAAAATTACCCTTTTCCCTGATTTGAATTTAACCCTAATTCTACCTTGTTTCTCCCTCATTCAGGATTTGTAGTCCTAAGCGCCTCTCCCTCTCCTAGTTTCTCCCTTATACCTTTAATTTTTGGGTGGTTTTGGTGTGGGATCTTCAAGAATCGTCAATTAAGTCCCTTTTTTCTTGATTTCTTCCTTCCTCTTGGGTTTTCCTTTCCTCTTTATTGGGTTCTCTCTTTTCCAATGGGTTGGTTTCCCTAAAATGGGTAAATCCATAGTTACTTGGGTTTAATATTGGTGTTTATAGGTTGTTATTTCCTTTATAGGGTCCTCTTGAGGTGTGGTTGTGGTTTTTCACTGCATTCAGGAAGTTTCCAAGTGTGAGGTAGTTGGTTCCATGTTTTAGAATTATTAGATTATTTTGGTATGCTTTTTTGGTTTATTAAATGTGTTCTATGGAATATGTGTGTGGTAAGAAATGTGTTCTATAAATTTTTTGAGGTTTGTCTGGCTTGAAAGATGATTTTACAAATGAAATTGGATGTGTTTCATGTGTGCTCTCCTTTTTGTGCTTCTAAATGGTTTTCATAAATTTCTTAAGTGGTGCAAAGCATGTTTTAAAATATATTTGGTGTGTGTATGGATTTTAAAGAGGGTTTTCTTATGAAAAATGGTTTTTGTTCATGTGTAATCATATTTATTAGTGTTTGTATGTGAATGTGGTTATCTATGTGACATGTGGAATGGAAATTGAGATCAAAGGGAATCCTAGGTATCTAGGTGAGTTGACTAGGACTAGTACTCTAGTTAGATCGGTGGGGCCGAGGCCCAGTTTCTTTTATCAAGATTAATGCTACAACACTAACTAAATTATGGTGATGATTAGATACCACTATAACTTTTGATATATTCCTATCTAGTGGCTCGTGCACAAGGATGTTGTGGGTTATGGTTGTTATACCATGTTTCACCAAGATACGAGGTTCCTAGGGTCCCACTAGTGCTAGTGCCTTTAGGGATTACTCATGGTGCTCTCTTGTGATTTGGTTCCCATTGTTAGCATATGGTGGACCTTTCTTTCATTTTAAGTTCAAATCATGCTTCTTTTGAAAAAATATTATTTAAAATGTTTTATTAAAAAAAATCCTTCTTTTTTTTAAAACTAGCATGGTATTTTGTCTTCTAATGTTTGGGCATGGAATCTTTTTTGGTGTGGCATCCTAATAGAAATTTTCTTACACCCTACATACACCATCAAGTGTATGTAGACCTTGTTATGTTTGACTCAGGTGAAGGAAATATGTATCGTGGTGGTGATGGTGGATCTGGTTGCTAGTATCATTATTCTTACAGGTGTTGGTGGAGGTGGCATGTGGGCGTTGAGCCTTTTATTACACAGAGGTAGAGTTTTGTAGTTGGTACCCATCTTTGTTTTTGTATTTTGTTTTTTTGTTAAATCTGTAAAATGTTTAACTTGAATTTTTTTATTTATTTTGGTTATAGATATTGATCTTGGTGTGATGTTTTATTTTGAGAATTTTTAATGATTGTTATTATGGGTGAAATTATTCCCAAAGGTGTAATGTTGATACTCAGTCACTAGTTTCCAGCCCGTGGGGATCAGTAACACCCTTCAGACCATGCCACGGGCCAGGTTAGGTGTCGGTTTGGATGGAACCCCAACTTGGTTTGTGAAAAAATGGTATCAGAGAATGGTTTTTTCCCTTTCTTTGGGTCAAGTTATTTGGGAGAGTCTAGATATATATGATCTAGGACTTTAAGGGCTTGAGTTTTTGATTATGAGTGGGGTGTCTGACCAATACACCTCCTAACTGGACTTAAGTCTCCATAGGATGTCGAGATTTGGTATGACTTCTCCTCCATTTGAGACGTATAGGCTGCAGACTATTCATGGACATTGGGCCGGTGTGAAGTGGTTTGGATGTCTTGTTGTTTTTATGGGTATGATTTTTTCTTGACAAATGAAAATTTTTGGAATTTTTTTTTTTTTTGCTAAAAAAATTTAGAATAGTGTATTGATGGTTTTCCTTTGTGGTTGTTTCTTGATGTAGTAATATTTCTCCCCGAAGACTTCCTTTGAAACTATAGGAAGATGATGGAGAGAGTTTTCCATCACTAATTGATCAGATAATTGTGGAAGTAGTGGTTCGTGGTCTCTAAACCTTAGGTCAGGGAGCGGGCCCTGGTCATGATCAGGTTAGAGAAGTTGAACTAGGTCTAATAAAGGAAAAATTAGTTCCTCAAGAAAAATCCTCCTTCCTTCTGGGGTAGCACGGATCCCCAGAAAAAAGAAGAGTGTATTGATAATATTGAAAAGATGTTTGGGTTTCTTGACACTCTTGAGCTGATCAGGGTAAAATGTGCTTCATTCTTATTAAAAGGTCCCAGTTGAATGTGGTGGGACTTAGTGGTCCAAGATGGGAAGCACAAGTAGATGGGTTGGAAGTATTTCAAGGTCATCTTTAGCAAGTAGTATTTCCCTGAGACCTCAGCTTTCACTAAGACTCGAGAGTTTCTAGACATCCACCAAGGAGGTCAGACTGTGATGGAGTATGCCAATTTTTTTCTGAATTGGTTTAGTTTTCACCTGAAGTGGTTTCTAATGATTATTTGAAGACTCAATAGTTTGATATGGAGTTGTGACCAGAAATTCGATCCCAAGTCTTCTTGTTCAAGTTGAAGACTTATGCTAAGGTGTTTGATCATGCTTTGATGGTGGAGATCGATCGCAGTGGAAAGTCTGGTTTCTTTGGAGAAGTTCTAGCTATATTCCAAGGTAGTGGTAGTTCATTTGAGAAGAAGAGGAAGTAGAGAGAATAGGAGAAGAAGGGAGGTGGTAGCTCATACCACCCTTCCCGACTGTCTTTGTCTATGGCTTTAGTTGTCAAATCAATCACGTACCATCAATGTGGGAAGGTAGGGAACATGCGGTCAATGTTTCTATCCCCACCCAGACCTTTCCATCAATGTAAACATATTATTAATTTGCATCATTTTTGTAGATCCATGCGTCCATATTAGGGTGGATTAGGTTCTATGGACTCTAAAAGGATGTAAGACCAGTCAAAACTGTCCAGGATAGTGGGTTCTTGATTTGGTGGTTGTGGAGGTAGGGCTATATTTTCTTCTGGTCAGAGTCATATTAAGGCAGATCAATAGGTCAGTGGTCATCCTCAGGCTCAGGTAGGGACAAGGCATCATCATGTTATAGATAAAGCACCAGTGGAATCGGATGTGGGGCCTACGATTATTCGAGGTATAATTTTTACTAAATCATTTATAGCTATTGATCTATTTGATATTAGTGCCTCTGTTTCTTTTATATCTACCCATCTTTTGGATGTGTTGAATTTTCCGGTTTAGCTTATTCCATATGCGATGGATTTGGTGACTTCGCTTGGTTAGAAGATAGATCAGGGTTTCAGGTGTCTCTCTTGTGCACTCACCATGTTGGGGGTCGAGTTGGAATGGGATTACAAGGTTTTGGAGATGTACCTCTTTGACTTAATCCTCAATATGGATTGGATGTGTATTTTTAGGTGCACATTGATTGATATCAGTGACGAGTGAGTTTCATGGAACCTGATGGAAGCGACCGGGTTTTTTTTGGGTGAATAGGATCCTCAGTCAGGACGTGTTGGACCTCCTCTTCCAGAATTGGGAAATCTGGTTTTTCAGATCTTGTCACTCATGTTGGAGGAAGATGGTGGTAGTGATCTTGAGATTGGGTAACCTCTTGTGTTGAATGAGTTCTACGAGGTGTTTCTAGATGATTTATCAGACCTTCCTCTGAAACAGGACATGGATTTCACCATTGATTTGGATCTGTGAACATATCCAATAAATCTCCCTCATACTATATGGACCCCACAAAGTTTAAGGAATTAAAGATATATTTGGAAGATTTGGAATCCAAAGGATTCATTCGCCTGAGCATCTCACCTTGGGTTTCCCCTGTCTTGTTTTTAAAGAAGGTCAATGGATCTCTCTGGTTGTGTATAGACTACAAAAATATAAACAAGTTGAATACCAAGAATATATAACCCTTTGTCCCATATTGAAGACCTTTTTTATCATCTTAAGGGGTCAAAGTGGTTTTTCAAGATTTACTTGCATTTCAGGTATCACCAGGTTAGAGTCAAAGAGGTGGATGTTCCGAAAATAGTTTTTCAAAGTAGGTACGTCCATTTTGAGTATTTGTTCATGCCTTTTGGGTTGAAAAATGATCTATAGGTCTTTATGGAACTCCTGAAAAGGGTTTTCCATTGGTATCTTTAGTATTTTTCATGGTATTCATGGATGAAATCCCGGTCTATTCAAGGACTAAAGAGGAGCATGAGCGTCATTTGAGGATTTTGTTGAGAACTATTTGATATCATCACCTCTATGATAATCTTTCCAAGTACACCATCTTGGTTAGGTAGGTGAAGTTTCTATATCATGTAATCTCATAATGAGGGGTTTCGATGGAACCCTAAAAGAACAGTGTAGTGATTTCATGGGACCATCCAAAGAATGTTTTTTAAATCGGGATATTTTTTGGGTTTGGAGGGGTATTACAAGTGGTAAGTTATATATTTCTCTAATTTTTCTTCACCCATGACCACACTTACTCATAAAGGGGTGAAGTTTGAATGGAGCTTGAAATTTCAGGTGTACTTTGAGAAGTTTAAGCAACAGTTGACCACTACCCCAATTTTGATCTTTTCAGAATCTGGTAAAGATTACTTGGTCTACTGTAATTCCTCAGGTATGGTTCTTGGGTGTTTGTTGATGCAGGATGATCATGTTGTGGCATATGGTTCTCACCAACTCTAACCATATGAAAATAATTACCCAACCCATGACTTAGAGTTAGTGATAGTGATCCATGCCTTGAAAATGTGAAATCATTACTTTTTTGGGTATAAGTTTGTGGTTTATCATAAGATCTTGGTCTACATATTCTATAAAAAATATATAAATTTAAGGTGGTTTCTTTAGGTTTAATACCTTAATGGGTTCAATTTTGAGATCATGTACACCCCCAAAAAGGGTAATGTGGTAGTAGACACCTTAAGCAGAAATATGTTGGCGCAAGCAGTGAAAGAGTCCAGTGATGAGTGTAACTTGATTGGGATTTTTTACCAAATGCATCTGGAGACCAAGTAGAACAGATGAGGTGCGTTCTTGGCTAATTTTCAGCTAATGACCTCCCTTATGGAGTTGATTAAGTAGGAGAATCCTAAAAATGAGTTGTGTTAGCATTCTATGCAGGTCCTAAATGGTGGGAAGGTTACTTCTGAATAGTCTTTGTCTTCAGATGGGGTACTTTGTTTCAAGGGTTGTGTGGTAGTGTCGTTGTCACTGCATAGGGTGGTGATGTAGGATAGACACCAGTCTCAGTGGGTTGTTCATACTGGTACCACAAAGATGTTTTATGATGTGAGTTGTTAGTTATCGTGGCCGATTATGATATGGAACATATCTGACTTCATATCCATATGTTATATGTGTCAGCAAGTTAAAGAAGAACACTAAAAGTCATCTGGGTTGCTTCATCCATTACCCATTCCTAACTGGAAGTGGACAAGGTCTCCATGGACTTTATTATTGTTCTACCTCATACACCCTAGTGACATAATTCCATATGGGTAGTTATTGATCATCTAACCAAATAAGACCATTTCATTCTGATCAAAGATTCAACCAAAGTGGAGGAATTGGGTCGACTATATGTTCAAGAACTAGTGAGGCTTTATGGTGTTCCATTAGATATTTTTTCATACATGGACCCTCATTTTACCTCACAGTTTTGGAAATTCATTCATAAGGCTATGGGATCCCATGTCATGTTGAGCACGACATACCATCCTCAAACAGATGGTAAAATGGAGTGGGCAAATCAGATCCTAGAAGACGTGCTCCGGGCATGTGTGTTGGATTTTGGAGGTTCATGGGATGACCATTTGGTGTTGGTAGATTTTTCCTATAATAAAAGTTACCAATACTTGATAATAATGGAACCCTTTTAGGTGATCTATGGTCAGTCGTGTTGGTCTCATTTATGTTGGGTAGAGGTGGGTGAGACCTCATTATTGGGATCGAGCCTTGTGCAGGAGACGTCTGATAAAGTGAATTTGAACATACATCATTTTTTGATGGAACAAAGTATCCATAAGTATTATGTCAATCAAAGGATATGATCCTTGGAATTATCTGTGAGTAACCGGGTGTATCTAAAAGTGGCACCTCGCTTGGGTCATCGTCATCTTGGTAAGAAAGGGAAGCTAACATAGAGGTATATTTAACCATTTGAGGTTACCGAGAGAGTTGGTAAGGTGGAATACCAATTATATTTTCCTCCCCAGTTGATGTCAATTCAAGAGGTGTTCCATGTCTCAAAGTTAAAGAAGTATAATTTGGACCTGTCTCATGTGCTAAATTGGGAAGAGTTAGAATTGGAACCCGAATTTTCTATGTTTGAATGGCTAGTGAAAATTGTGGATTCCTAGGATAAAGTGTTTCCTAGGAATTCCATACCATTGGTTCAGATTCTTTGGAAGCATGGTAATGATGAGAATGAGGCATGGGAGCGGAAATCTTGGGTTGAGGAGTAGTATCTGTTTTTTTTCTCTAATCATACATCGAGTTGAATTTCCAAGGGAGGAAAGTTTTCATGGTGGGGAGAATTATCACATATGTGTTTTGATTTTGAGGTATTATTTTGTTTATTTTTTGGTATTATCTTGGTTATGTGTCTTTCTCAAGTGTTTTTGGAAAAAAAATTGAGTTTTTTGAACTGACAGAAGGTGGCGCATGGTTGGTGCACAGTTAGTAGAAATTGTTCCCCAATCCAAGAGAAACCATGTGCCCTAGATATTGGCATTGTCTAGGCCGCATGGACTACCACACTAGTGTGTGACTAATTGTGCACCCAGAACAGTGTTTATATCTAGGGCGCATGGTCACTGCACGAGTGTGCGACCTCCCCCAGGAGACCATGCGGCCTCATTCCTCTTTGGAAAAAGAGGGATGCATGGTTACCACACAGTTTGTAAAAACATGTAGCCAACCATGCGACCTGTCCAGGTCATTAAAAATTTGGAAATTTCCCTTTTCCCCTCTTTTAATTTAACCTTAATTCTTCCCATTTCTCTCTCATTTGGGATTTTCAACCCTATTAACCCCCCCCCCCCATATCCTCCTTTCCCCCTTTTACCTTCAATTTTGGAGTGGTTTTGGTGTGGTATCTTCAAGAATCATAAATTAAGTCCCTCTTTTTCTTGATTTCTTCCTTCCTCTTAGGTTATCCTTTCCTCTTTCTTGGGTTCTCTCTTCTCCAATAGGTTGGTTTCCCTAAAATGGGTTGAAACGTGGTTCCTTGGGTTTAATCTTGGTTTTTTTGGGTTTTTCTTTTCTTTATAACGTCTTCTTGAGGTTCAGTTGTGGTTTTCCATCAAATTATAGAAGTTTCCAAGTGTGAGGTATGTGGTTTCATGCTTTAGCATTATTATATTATTTTGGTATTCTTGCTTAGTTTCTTAAATTTTTTATATAGAATATCTGTGTGGTAAAAATGTGTTCTATAAAGGTTTTTAGGTGCATATGGATTGAAATATTGTTTTCCAAATGAAATTGGTTGTGTTTCATGTGTGCTCTCCTTGTTGTGCTTCTAAATGGTTTTCATGGAATTTTGAAGGTGGTGTGAAGCATGTTTTAAAATATATTTGGTGTGCATATGGATTTGAAATAGGTTTTTATTATTAAAAATGGTGGTTTTCATGTGTAATCATATTTATTTGTGTTTTTATGTGAATGTGGATATCTATGTGACATGTGAAATGGAAATCAAGAAAAAAGGGAATCCTAGGTATCTAGGTGGGCAGACTAGGAATAGTATTCTAGTTGGATTGATGGGTATAAGGCCCAGTTTGTTCTAGAAATATTGAAACTACAACACTAACTAAACTATGATGATGACTGGAGACCACTAGAACTTTTGATAGATTCTTCTCTAGTGGCTTTCGATAGATTCCTCTCTAGTGGCTCGTGCACTAGGACATTGTGGGTTATGGTTGTTATACCATGTTTCACCGAGATAAGAGGTTCCTAGGGTCCCACTAGTGTTAGTTCCTTTAGGGGTTACCTGTGATGCTCTCTTGTGATGTGGTTCCCACCATCGGAATATGGTTCACCTTGCTTTTGTTTTAATTTCAAAGCATTCTTATTTTGAAATTTTTTTCTTTAAAATGTTTTATTAAAAATGTTTTCCTTCTTTTTTTGAAAACTATCATGGTATTTTGTCTTATAATGTTTGGTAATGGAATATCTTTTGGGGTGTCATCCTACTGGGAATTATCTTACATCCTAAATGCACCCTCAGGTGTATGTAGACCTTGTTATGTCTGACTCAAGTAAAGGAAATATGTATCATGGTTTTGATGGTGGATCTGGTTGCTAGTATCCTTCTCCTTACAGGAGTTGGTGGAGGTGGAATGAGGGTGTCGGTCCTCTTGTTGCATGGAGGTTGAGTTATGTAGTCGGTACCCCTCCCCATTTTGGTATTTTGGTTTTTAGTTAAAGTTGTAAAAATTTTAACTTGAAATTGTTGTATTTATTTTGGTTATGGATATTTATCTTGGTGTGATGTTTTATTTAGAGAATTTTTTTATGGCTGTTATTATGGGTGAAATCATTCCCAAAGGTGTAATGTTGATACTGAGGTACTAGTTTCCATCCCATGGGGTTTGGGAATGCCCTTTGGGCCATGCCATAGGCCGAGTATGGTGTCAGGTTGGATGGAACCATAGATTGGTTCATGACATGTTGAGATCGTTCTCACTTGACTTTCAAGGTATATGGGATCAATATTTACATTTGTTATAATTATCCTATAACAATAGCTTCCATTAAAGTATTCAAATGGCGCCATATAAAGCATTTTATGGAAAGAGGTTTCATAATCCAACCTATTGGGATGACGTTGGTGAAATGGATCTTGTAGGAGCAAAACTTGTCAAGGAGACAACTTCAAAGGCAAATAATATTCAGAATCATATTAAAACAGCTCAAAGTAAACAAAATAGTTATGTTGATAACCAGAGGAAGGATTTGGAATTTCATGTAGGAGATACTATTTTCTTGAAATTATCTCCATGGAAGGGTTTTGTTAGGTTTAGTAAGAAAAGGAAACTGAGCCCCGGGTACATCAGACCCTTTTAAATCCTGGAAAGAATTGGGGTTGTGGCTTACTATTTGGCAATACCACCAAGTCTTTCTAAAGTACACGATGTGTTCTATATATCATTGTTAAGGAAGTAAATTCCAGACCCAATGCATGTGCTCACCTTTGAAGAAATAGAATTATAACCTTATCTATATTATTGTGAAGATCCTATCAAGATTATTGACACTTGAACACGAGTTTTAAAGAACTGGATGACTCAACTGGTAAATATACTTTGGAGAAATATTAAAATAGAGGAAGCAATATGGGAACCAAAGGATACTATGAATAAGAACCACCCTCATATATTTAAAATGTAATATTCGTGAAAATTTTAATGAAAAAAAATTTGTACGAGGGTAGATTGTAATATCCCAAGTTTTTAAAATAAGACTATGTTCAATAGCATATAGAACACGTAACACCAAATTTAAATAGGCCATGAAATATTATTATTTAAATATGAACATTATAACCTAGTCATTGAATTGGAATGTATGAATAGGAATAATCATATTATGAAATATATGTGAAGTTAATATTCAATATAAATTTATTCTTAGGAAATAAACACTCAACTTTTAGTAAAGTCATTTTATTCTTCAAAAATATGTTTTCTTCAAAAATGAATTTTTATTATTTACCTTGAGAAAATAAATATAATTAATTTTTTGAAAATTTTAGAAAATCTAATTAATAAAATAAAACCCTTTTTTGAAATTAGTATATAAACATTAGCTTAATGTGAATTTTTTGTATTTTTTTGAAAAAATTGATTTTCTAGTGAATAATGAAAATGATTTCTTTTTATTAAAAACTATATTTTTGTTTCGACCATTTGAAAAGTTAAATTGTATTTTAAAATTTTTTTTAAGTAAAATTATTTATACAATAAATAATTAAATTAATTTCATTGGAATCAATTTCATGGTTAAATTTAGTATAAAAACATTTTTACACTTGAAAAGGCATTTTTCTAAAAAAAACTATTTTTCGTTGTGTTTATTCAGTTTAATTTAAAATTAAATTCTAACACTTATATGTTTTAAATTTTGAAACATTTATTATATATTTGGATTAATGGGTTCCAAATTTAGTGAATAGGTGACTTTTATTTTCTGTCAATATAAATAATAATTTTTGTTACCACGGTAAAGGGTAAATCGGGTAATTAAAGTTAAAAATAAAATCATAAGGACTATAAAATGAACATAATACTTTAATTAATATTATTTTATGATTTAATTTCATCCATAATCATCCAATAATATTTTATATGTAATTTTATCACCATTTTGATGAGATTATGACCTTTATAGTATTTTATTTCAAGAAAAGTCAAACATGTTACACTCTTGATTTTAATAACTATAATATTTTTAATATGGTTTTATTTAGAGGATGTGTTAAAATATAAATATTATTTTTAAATATAAAATATTTTTCTTCATCATGGTAATTTATTTGTAATTTTTAGTGAAAAAAAATAATTACCTTAAATTCTTACATAACGCTGATACAATGTTTATTCAATTAATAGAAAAATCAAATAAATGATATTTAAAATATTAAAAGTAATATAATTTGAGATAAATAATGAGATAAGAGAATTTTATATATTACTATGACTTTTTAGGGATATAATAAAATATGTTTTTTAAATTCTAGGTGTTTTCTTGATATTAAATTTAGTGTAATGAATAGTTCAAAAATTGACATTATTGATATTTTACAATAAATAATATTTTATTGAATGATAAAAAAATTATAAAAAATTTAAATTTGAAAAAATTAATGTTATATGGTTAATAAAATCTACCATTTTCCATTTATGGGTCTTTTTTCATTTTATAGTAAAATTATTAACCCTTAGAGGGTAAAAAATTTTAATATTATGGTAATTGTCAAAAGGGTTAACAAAAGGTTAAAACAAAACGATAAGGTTAAAACCATCACCTAAACTTGTAAAAATTTAATTTTATAAGATTATTATGACCCATTATAATCCTGTATTTGAAATAAATCAGTTTGGATACATTTGTACATCAAAATTAATTTATATTAATTTAATATTTTAAGAAATTCTAAAGATTCCCATCGCTTCAGTTAAAAAATGGAACTTCCTTACTTATTTACATCACTTTGAGCCATATAGATCAACAAAAACCTATTAATTACTCTTTTAAACATCATTATACAAGTCATAATTGTTTTTTTCCTTCCAAAATACTATCCTGGAATCCATTAAGAAGAGATCTAAAGGAAGTCCACTGAAGAAGTGGTGATCATCTTTACCAACTCTTTCAAGTTTATTTCTTATCCTACTTCCTATTAATATGTTGTTTTCATCCTAAATTAATTAATATATTATCAAATATATACTAATATTTTATTATGATTATGATAAAAATATATTACTCCTTTTATCCATCCTATAAAAAACAAAAGCATCGTGCACGCGTACGTATGGCTTAACGTCTCCACGCAGCGGTGTAATTTTTTTCATCACCACTTTACGTGGATGGTTATAATGATGTAAATAATAGATATATATGATAATTATGAAATGATAATAATTTTTTAAAATTAATATATCATCTAATTCCTTACCCTTTCAACCATTTAGAAATAGTATTGTTGCTCGTACATACGTACAACTTACTGTCTCCACAAAGCGATGTGACTCATTTTCTATGTCCACCTTTCAAGAATGATTATAAAAATTTATATAATGAATAAATATGATATATATGACCTTTATATAATTATTAATATTATTTAACTATATCCTATTCAAAAGAACCAAAACTTATACAACAAAACATGCATGGGAAAGTGAAGCAGTTAACACCTGAAATAAGGGCGATAAAAAATATTATTAACAAACATGTGATAAGATGATATAAGAGGATCATATATGATATTATAAATATAAATATGGTTATTTTATAAATTAATAACATGTTTAAAATCATTATATATTAGGTTAAATCATGTTTAGCTAAAGGGAAGCATGAGGTAAGGGATTTCATCACAATTTCCTCTTTATTGAGACATATTTGGTAATATGCACCTGTTTTTTTATTTGGTGTAAATAATAACACATTGATATATTTAACATGAATATATATTTATTCATGATCATTAAAGTTCATTTCAAATTTACTCATTTAAATAGTTTCCTTATTGTCTTCCAACTTTTCATCTCTTTGGAAATTGAATCAAGAAAAGAAATGTTTAAAAGAAAAAAACCAATATTATTTCTCTTTTGATTGGATATATTTTTCTTCCATGTCCATATTATCTATAAAATTTTTACAAAAAAAATTATACTTCTAAAATTATTTATCAAAAGACATTTTTACCCATGTTTGACTTTTTACAAAACAGTTTGAAAGGAATCTTTTTGTCATTTTCCAAATGAGGTACTTTGTAAATTTTCTGAAAAAAATATGAAATGGATATTTTTTAAATTATATTACATGAGAATATTTTCCCTATTTCATGGATAATATTTTATTTGAAGGTTCCTTTACAAGTTTACAATGTTATATTCAAATAAAATGTTTTACTTTATATTTGCATAGTTTTTTTAATAAGTGATTTCATAAATGGAAAGGTTATTTTCCTTAAGAATGTTTTATTGATATTTTAATGGAATTTATATTCATCAATGAGAAAACCCATTTATTTTAATTATTCACTGCTATTTATATGTTTTAATAATATCATCCTTTTACACATTGACTTACTTGTGATCAATAGATATTATATTTCTATTAAATATTAATATTCTTTGTATCATGGATATGATTATTGCCTAAACTATATACCATTTTACCTATATGGAGATTATTTGATTGACTAGGGAAAATGTTTATAAATATGTATCCTTTATTCAATATAGATAATTTTTTATAAGTAATATTGTTTATAAATCAAACTAATCATTCAATATATGATGAATGCTTTGGACATGTAGTGATGGGTGGGGTCTAGTTATAGATTTCCCCTCGATTCATCGAAAATTATCATGAGTCAAATTAGCTAACCAAATTAAACAGGTATTTACCTGTAGTTTTAAATTGTCTTATGAGGGGTCTTGACAGTATATGTGTCATGGTTCCTTGTTAGAATTGGTTCCCTAGAACCAACTTATACATAATTTATGATGACTTTTATTCATGGTTTTGAATATTAATAAACTAATTATCACATCATGATTATTCTTTTATATAACATTGTATGTGATAATGTCCTAATAGTATCTATCATACTAAAAGGTCGTAGAAGTTTCCCACTATGATGATAACCCGAAAGTACTACGATGCTATTTTTAAATATATTTTCTATAGCTGGATGATATCATTTTAGGGAAACAAATGATATAGGATATTAAAGGTGGAGACTCATAGGACTTTGAGGCACATTCTCATGGCGTACTTCCTTGGTGATATCCAGTAGGATATTATAAGAACAAGACCCTCTAGTAAGAAATCCACATTTATATGTTTCATTGGATGTTTCTATCTACGGATGTGTGTATTGATCCTTATACTTTAAGATTATTTTTAATGATTATTATGATTCTCGTACTTTGATGTTTTAACAAAAACTATGACAACATATGTTTATGATGAGTTAGGATACGTTAGGTGTGTCATGATTAATATTTCATTAATGAATAATGTGAGAAAGGATTTTTTCCCTTATATTCTTTAATGTAAGTTGATATCTTAGGTCCTTTGATGGAAATTATATAGCCTAAATAAATCCATGTCCATGGTTTTACATAGGAAAGTTGTATTTTTAAAAATTCATGGAAAGAGAAATTGAGCTCATGGGTTGATGGCACCGACATTCAACCTTCTTGATTTGAGATATCATGATAAAGGGATTATATCACACAGTAAGAATTTGTATGAGGTAACATGTCATTATGTAATTAACTTCTTTCTCTATGGGTGTCATGGCATGTTGTTAGATGTTAACCTTGGACTTTAGGCTGCTTCGCCTGATGCCATTGAGAAAGAGGCCTAGAGGGTCACACACTAAGTGTATCCAGAATCTCAGTTAAATAATATATTATTATTTATTATTAACAAGTTGAATAAATATTATTCCCAAATGTGGATTAATAATTATTCATGTATGCTTGATCGCATATATTCTATCACCAGTTATTCAGGAGAATATAATGTGAGTAGAATATTTAATAAATATTTATTTGATATTTACTGAATATAATATTTACTTATATATTGGAAAATAATGCAATAATATTTATTTAATAAATAAATAGTTTTTATTCAATACTTAAGAAATATAGAGGAATGGAGGATTGATTTTTTAGGTCTGATGAGAACTAATAAATATTGAATATTATTTAATTAAATAATATTTAATATAATTTTCAAGTTAAACACATGTCGAGAAATAATAATATTATTATTATTATTTGACATGGGGTTTTACAGAGATTAAATAAATAATAAAGGAAAATTATTCTATTATTTTATTATAACCCTAACAATATCTAAACCCATTTATATTATTTTCTCAATAATCTGATTCATTTGTCTTGGTTGTGCACAATGAAATTAGAGAGTCCTCTTAAGCTCTAGAGAGCTCCCTTCTCCAAGAACACTCCTAATAATAGAGAGAAATATTCCTCCACCAGATCAAGGAGAATGCTTTAGAAGTAATTCTCATAGTGATCAAAGGCGGACGATGGAAGCACAAGGATTTTTCATGCTAGCACCCAAAGGTTCCTTCAGTGATGTATGGAGATTCATGGAACATGTGTGGATTACCACTAGAGGGAATCTGCACTTAGTTCCTTCAACTCAATGACGGTGCATCACAGATTTGTTGCCAGATCTATCAATGAAGGAAGAATTCCAACAAAGGTAATTATTTATTTAATTAAATTAATTATAAACAATATGTGATGATTCTACCTTTGGTTATAGCATGATTTCCCTTGTCTGTTTTCTTTGATTCAATTCTGTAGATGTTGGCATTTATCGTCGTTTGGATCTCAGATTAACCATCGATCATGAAAAAAAAGGAACCTTGGGTACCGCCTATCACACACTTCTACTACGCCTAGAACCTACAAGTGGTGTCAGAGCGGAACATAATTATTTATAATTAGTTAAATATCGTTGGTGATTTACACATTTTAATTTAGTTTTTCAATTCAAATGTAATCAGTCTTTTATTCTGAATCATGATATTTGTTTATTCCTCCTTCGTTTCTCATAGATCTAATCAAGAAAATTAATTTTTATGAATAAAATAAAATTGAGGAACTCATTAGAAGGTGCCAAGGTTTCTAGTCAGGTAACATAGGAGTACACGCCGTGTAACTAGAGTTACACGACATGTACTTGTGTTCAATGCACCAGGAGTTAATTTGATAATTACTCAAACTATGTGCATTGATTATACGTAGATTAGTTAATTCTTACACCACGTGTTGACTAGGCCAGGGTGGTGCATGGTCAACTGAATCACACAACTTATAGCCCACATACACGGTATGTAGCCCCTTTGAGTCACATTTGGGCTATGTATTAACATACACAACCTACCTGACTGGTGATCGTGTAATTTGGAGGTTACTCCATGTGTATCTCATTGGACACACCGTGTACTCCAGTTTCTAAGGTATGATTTACACGCTAAGTCCCTGGGTGTGTACCTCAAATAGATGGAGAGAGATGTACATTTTGTGTATCTTGGATGCATGCACTGTGTACTTATACCAAATTATACATATTTAAAATTTATTTATTTTACTATGTAAATCTTGATGCATGTACTTGCGCCTGGTCCTAAATATATGACACGCCATGTGATAGGTTTTAATATACATAAATATATAAATTTTTAATTAATATCTGTGTAATGTTTAGATCATCATATCGTGTATCAATCATCATACAAGTTGTTACTCTATGTGCATTGAAGCATAACACATGACCAAAAAATCATGTAATTCGTGTAATCATACATGAAGTACATGTTGTGAAAGTATGTGATAAGTCATGTATGCCAAATATCACAAGAGTAAAATAGTATACAATTATAATACATATTGGGTAGAATCGGACAGGTATTCATCATGTTTCCTCTAAGGTACATTTATGTACACAATTAATTTTAAATGAATTTATTTAATTTGATTAAAATTATAATGGATGAGAATCTCAAGGAAATTCATATGAGAATTAAGATAAAATAATTTATTAATTAAAGATAATAATTAATTGATTCGAGTTTGATTTATCTTAAATAAGAATGATTAATAATTTAATGCTAGTTTTATTAAATGCATAATTCGTTGCATGCATGTGGATGATCATGAGTATAGACCAAACCTTTGTATGTGATTTTTTTCATTTAATTTTTATTAAATTAAATTATTGACCTACGAGCCTTCTCCCCTCTTATTATGTAGGGTCGGAATGCCCATAGTTTCTTTTATGTAAACCCCTTTTCCCTCACCTTCGTGTGAGTAAAAGCATATGTAATAGATGGAGCTCTCAAGCTAGTGGAGGCGGTTTAAGTTAGGATCCAAGTTGAAACCAATCCAAGGAGATTCATTGTTGGACATGTGGAAAGTTGTAATATAAACCTTAATTGGTTCAATGTGTTCTCCCCTAGGTTTGCAGTTAGTTTATCAATCGTTGGATAAACTAAACATTAGTATAATATCATTATCATATCGCTTTATTATTTTATTTCTGTAAAGTTACATGGTTATTTCATAATGTATGTTTTGTCGTGATCATATAATTTAATGAAATTAACGATCATGAAAGATAGAACTAAAATAAATTGTCTTATGCATAAATATTATCTAAGTCATGGTTAATCACTTAATTAAATCCACTTAATATTAAAAATCATGTGATAAAGATAATAATTGGAAATTTATGAATAAAAGGATAAAATCCATCAATTAAAAATATTAAGTCGGTATAGCATTCCACTAATTCAGTTAAAATCGAACCATAGTTAAAAGTGATTGACCAGCAAAAGTTGGGATACTTTCAATTATTGGGGAATCTAACTTGAAGTTTTGTGTTGACTTAACTTAGTTTACATCAAGGGTTGACTGCCAAAACGAAACTTGGTGTAACTGAGAGGCAAGGTTGAGAAAATCCATTATAATTATTTTAGGAGTAGGGAGTCCACTCAGAAGGTCAAGGAACTGTGAATTAATGAAGTTGGAATTTGGAATATCTACCTAAATCCATTCAAGTTTCTTGACCAACCAAATTTGGGGTAATGAGAAGGGGAATATGGATCCTTTCCACTAGGATTTCCAAGAAACATGATATTTTAAAACCTATGGTGAGGGCTATTGGGTTTCGATAAAATAGTGGGAGACTAATGAATATAATATTTATTTATTTGTCTAAATTTTATCAGATAAAGTACTAAAATATATTCTCATCTTATTTGTAGAAACAACAATAAAATGACATCTAATATATCATTTCGATCTATACTTGAGAAGGATAATCTTCTCACCGGCACAAATTTCCAATAATAGAAAAGGCATCTATGTGTCATCCTTTGACATGAAAGGAAATTATATGTGTTGGAATAACCTTTTCTAGTTGTGCTTGGTAATGAGGCAAATGATGAAGAGTTGTCTCTCTATGAGAAACATATGAATGATGCTACAGATGTTCAATGTTTCATGCTATCATTCATGTCTAATGATATTTTGAAGCAACATGAGGACATGAACGCGTATAGCATGATATCTCACCTTCAGGGTCTGTATCAAGAGAAGTCAAGACAATAGAGGTATGATATCTCTAATGTTGTGTTCACAACTAAGATTAGAGATTCTACGCCATCTGGGCCTCATGTAGTCAATATTATTGGCTACATTGAACTCTTAGATATCTTAGGGATTAAATTCTCAGATGATTTGCTTACAGATATCATAATTTCATCACTTCCCAAGACCTTCTCTAGTTTTATTTTCAATTAAAATATTTCAATGATGAGAAGAGTCTCTTAGAAATCCTTACTTTGATTCTCCAAGTGGATAAGGACATGGGGTGTGATAAACTCGTGGTCCTTATAGTGAATAAGAAAGGAAGAACAAGGAAAAGGGGCCTAAGAATTATAAATAGTCTAAAGCTCTTGAGCCTCATCCTTTCAATATGAAGAAGATCCAAAGGTAGGGCAAGGAAAAGGAGGAAGTATGTTTTGCATGTGGAAAGTCAAACCACTGGAAGAGGAACTGCATCTAGAAGCTAGGGGAAGATAAAGGTGCATTCATCATTGAGTGTAATCTTTTCATATCTACACATTAGGTATTAGATATATCTTTTGGTGCTCACATTTATATCCAAATGAAGGAACCAAGTAGATTTTTGAAAGATTTGCAGAGAAGAGGTGGATCTGAGAGCTTTCAATGGTGCAAGGATGACTACTATGTCCATTAGTGACTACCACCTTTCATTACAAATGGTAATGATTTTAGTTTTGAAATATTGTTATTATGTATCTACGGTTACCAAGTACATAATTTTTTTATCATTCCTAAATACAGATGGTTTTATTTTCATGTTTGGAAATAAAATTTGTTTCTTAAGTAAAACATATGTTATGGTATGGAACATTCAAATAATGGTGTTTATGTATTAAATTATGAAAACCAATTATTTTAAATTGACAACGAATCATGTTCACACGACTCATACAAAACCCATATATGGCATCACTGTCTTAGTCATGTAAACGAGAAGCATTTGAAAAAGCTCTATCAAGATGGTTATTTAGACTCTTATAAGATAAAACCACTTGAAAGATGTCATGCTTGTTTACAAGGAAAAATGACCAAACCACCATTTGGTGGATAGGGTGAAAAGAACACAAAACTTCTAGTATTGGTACACACTAATGTGTGTGGACCATTTCCAGTAGAATATAGAGTTGGATATTCTTACTTTATAACTTTTACTAATGACTTGAGTAGATATGAATATGTATACTTGATGAGGTATATGTCTGAGTCCTTTGAGAAATTCAAGGAATTCAATAATGAAGTAGAGAATCAACTTGGTAAGAAGATAAAGAATCTTCAATTAGATTGAGGTGACAAATATCTTAACCAATAGTTCATCGATATTCTATAGGAGTTTGGTATTCTATTTCAACTCACTCCACCTTACACACCATATTGGAATGGTGTTAGTGAAAGAATGAATTGAACCTTGTTAGACATGGTAAGGTCGATGATGATTCATGCAAATCTTTCATTATCCTTTTGGGTATATGCATTAAAAATTGTGGCATACACATTAAATCGAGTACTAATGAAAGTGGAAAATGGAATTACCTTCGATCAATGGAGTGAAAAGAAACCCATTTTGTCATAGACACGTGTATGGGGTTGTGATGCATTTTTTAAGGCCTTCTCAGGAAAAAAACTAGCACCCCAGAGCACTAGGTGTATCTTTATAGTGTATCCTAATGAAATAATGGGATACTACCTATACAACCCTTATACAAGAAAGTGAATGTCACCAGACAAGCCTTCTTTCTTGAGAGGGAGCACATCCTCAAAAAGGATAGTGAGAGAAAGATTGACTTTGATGAAGTTGGTGCTCAAGTTAGAAAAGAGTTGGTAAAGGAAAATATTTCACAGGTCCCCGTGGAAGAAGTGGTTCCTGAAATACAAGTACTATGTAGGAGCGTAAGAGATGTAAGAGAACAATATAAATATGGTTTTCTAGTCACCAAAGATGGTGACACGTTATTGGTTGACAATGATGAACCTCTCTCCTACAAGGAGGTAGAAGAGAGCTTAGAAGCTGCAAGATGGCATGAATCCATGAATTCTGAAATGGATTCCATATATCAAAACCAAGTTTGGGTTTTGGTCGATGCCCCAATTGATGTAAATTTTTTTGGGTGCAAATAGTTATTAAATAGAAAACTAGATGTGGAAGGTAAAGTAAATACCTATAAAGCAAGGCTAGTGGCTAAAGGGATTAAATAGCATCAAGGAATTGAATACGATGAAACCTTTTCACTAGTTTCCATGTTTAAATCCATCAAAATTCTACTTTCCATAGTAGCTTACCATGACTATGAGATTTGGAAGATGGATTTAAAAACTACATTCCTTAATGGGAACCTTTAGTAAGATGTCTATATGACACAACCAGAAGGGATTGTGACTCCAAGTGGTGCCAAAATGATTTTCAAGTTGTATAGATCCATTTATGGGTTGGAGCAAGAATCTTGTTCATGGAACATTTGATTAGATGAAGCCATAAAAGAATTTGGTTTCATTAAGAACGAATATGAGTTATATGTTTACAAGAGGTTTAGTGGTAATGCAGTTGTTATCCTAGTAGTATGCATTGATAATATATTACTTTTTAGAAATGACATACCAGTATTACGGTCTATTAAGGACTGGTTAAATAAATGTTTCTCCATGAAATACTTAGGTGAATCAGCCTACATCTAGGGATCAAGATCATTCATGATATATCCAAGAGGCTTCTTGGACTAAGTCAAAGTATATATATTGACCAAATACTAAAGAGATTTAGTTTGGAACAATCCAAGAGGGGATTGGTTCCAGTGTCAAATGGTTTACATCTTTTTAAGAAAATGTTTACTCAGACATAACAGGAGAAAGAGAGAATGGGTAAGATCTCATACGCTTCAGCAATAGGATCAATCATGTATGTCATGTTATGTATTGGACTTGATATTGCCTATGAATTAAGCATGGTAAGTAGATATCAAGTAGATTCAAGAGAACAACATTGGTATGTTGTTAAGGTTGTCCTTAAGTATTTGAGAAGAACCAAGGATATTTTCTTAGTGTATGGAGGAGATGAGGAGTTAGTCATCAGGGGTTATACTAATGTTAGTTTTCAGACAGATCTGAATGATCTGAAGTCACAACCAGGATATGTTTTTTGTCTCAATGGAGGAGCTATGAGCTGGAAGAGTTTAAAGTAGCCAGTTGTCATTGATTCTATAGCGGAGTCTGAGTATATAGTGGCTTCTGATGCGGCTAAGGAAGCTGCTTGGATTCGTAACTTTGTCTAGGAGCTTGATGTGGTACATAGCAGTAAAGACCCTATCACATTGTATTGTGATAATACTGCAGCGGTGGCTCTCGCAAAAGAGTCAATATCACACCAACGGATAAAGCATATACTTCGGAAGTATCACCGCTTGAGTGATTTCTATCAGAGGGGTGAAGTTACAGTAAGAAAAGTAACCATGGAAGAGAATGTGGCAAACTTCTTGACTAAAGACCTATCTCAGGAGAATCGTGAATATCATGTAAGAGCTAGCGGACTGAAGGTTGTTAGTAGTTGGCTCTAGTATGGGTTGTATGTAATGTTTGAAGCCTACGGGCAATGAATTCCTCTAAGGACTATGGTACATGTAATACTTACGCCTACGGGCCTTTTAAGGGTTTCACCTCACCCCTTGAAAGGTGGATTATCAAAAATCAATAAAAAATGAAGGCCTTCGGGCCATTGGATGGATGTGCTTTATGATAACTTGTATTCATGGTTTTGAATATTAATAAAATATTTATCACATCATGATTGTTCTTCTATGTGACATTGAATATAATAATGTCCTAATAGTCATTGTCGCACTAAAAGGTTATAGCAGTTCCCTGCTATGATGATAACCCAAAAGTGATATGATACTATTCTTAAATATGTGTTCTATAGCTGGATGATATCATTTTAGGGACACAAATGATACAGGCTATCAGGGGTGGAGACTCATAGGACTTTGAGGCACATTCTCATAGTGTATGCCCTTTGTGATATCCATTAGGATATTATGAGAACGAGATCCACCAGTAGGAAATACACATTTATATGTGTCATTTGATGTTCATATCTGCGGACATGTGTATTGGTCCTTAGACTTCAAGATTATTATTAGTGAGTATTATGAGTTGCATACTTTGATGTATTGACGAAAACTGTGACAATATATGTTCACGATGAGATAGGATACGTTGGGTGTGTCATGATTAATATTACATTAATGAATAATGTGAGAAAAGATTTATCTCTTCTGTTTTTTAACGGAAGTTGATATTTCAGGCCCTTTGATGGAAATGATATACTCTAAAGAAATCCATGGTCATGGTGTTCTATAGGTAGGTTCTATTTCTAAAAAGTCAAAGAAAGAGAAATCGGGCACATAGGTTGATGGCACCAGCATGCAACCTGTTTGATTTGAGATATCGTGATAAATGGATTATATTATAAAGTAAGCATCTGTATGAGGTAACAAGTCATTGCGACATTAACTTTTTTCTCTATTGGTGTCTTGGCGTGCTGTTAGACGCTAACTTTGGACTTTAGGTTGTTTCACCTAATGGCACTGAGAAAAAGGTCTAGAGGGTCACACATTAAGTGTATCTAGAATCTCAGTTAAATAATATATTATTATTTATTATTTAACAAGTTGAATAAATATTATTCTCGAATGTGGATTAATAATTATTCATGTATACTTGATCACATATATTTCATCGCCAGTTATTCGAAAGAATATAATGTGAGTGGGGTATTTAATAAATATTTATTTGTTATTTAGTGAATATAATATTTATTTATTTATTGACAAATAATGCAGTAATATTTATTTAATAAATAAATAGTCACTTTTCAAGATCCGATAAATATCGTGGAATGACGAACCGAGTTTTTAGTTCCGGTGATAAATAATAAATATGAAATATTATTTAATTAAATAATATTTAATATAATTCACAAGTTAAGAGTATGTCGAGAAATAATAATAAAATTATTATTTGACATGGGGTTCCGTAAGGATTAAATAAATAATGAAGGACACTTGTGCTATTATTTTATTGTAACCCTAGCAATATATAAACTCGTTTATATTATTTTCTCAATAAGTCAATTCATTTGTCTTGGTTGTGCACACGTGTGGATCACCGATAGAGGAAATTTACACTTGGTTCCAATGACGGTGCATCACAGATCTGTTACTAGATCCATCAACGAAGAAAGAATTCCAACAAAGGTAATTCTTTATTTAATTAAATTAATTATAAATAATATATGATGATCCTCCCTCTGGTTTTGGCATGATTTCCCTTATCTGTTTTCTTTGATATAATTCTGTAGATCTTGGTGTTTATTGTCGTTTAGATCTCGGATTGATCATTGATCATGACAAAAAGCAACGTTGGAAACCGCCCATAGCACACTTCGACTACGCCCAGAACCTGCATGCCTGAGATCATGACGTCCAATATTAAGCATTTCATTCATTGAGAATTTAGTTGTTATTATTATCCATGAGATTTTCACATTGATATTATCTATGGATGCATTTCATTTTGAAGTTATTGATTTAAAAGTATGCGTTTTCAGTTATCTACTTTTCCATATTGATTATGTCTTATTTACTCATGATAGTTTTCGTTGTAGTAAGTGTTTGAGTTAACTCTTATTTTGTTTTCTTTCCCACTACTACAATATTAGCTTTTAGTGACCGCCAAAAGCGGCCGCTAAAGGGCTTTAGAGACCGCCCAAAGACCGCTTTTGGAGGTCGTAGTTGTTCCGACAGTAAAGGGCAATATTGACCACCAACGGCGGTCTCTAAAACTTGTCTCAAAATCGCACCTATTCCCATTGTTGGGGACACGAATGGAGATGCGAGGGACTCAGGTGTGGGTGAGGACGGACTGCGACCTTCGATTGTCGACCATGGAAGATCTACGACGGCCGGAAGGAGGTGCGGTAAGATGATGATGGTTGAGGTGGGGGTCCAATGTCGTGGGGGTGACGGGGGGCAGCTACAGGAGGGGGGGGGATGTAGGTGGTGGCAAGGGTGACTGGATGAGGTGGGCGGTGGTGGGGACAAGTGGACAGCACCGACCCTTGTTGCAGCGGCGGGGTAGGGGAAGCAAAATGATGGGGCGGGAAAAATCCGGCGTTTCTTTTGTTCCAGATTAGCGACCGCCCCTGGTGGTCGCTAATAGTATCAATAGCGATCACCAATGACAGTTGCCTGATTCCATGTGCACAAAAACTCCAAAATCTAGCAGTGTCCCCAGGTAATGAAGATGAAATATTTAAATCAATTCAAAGATGAAGATTACTTTCCTTTGTTATGTTCTATGTTTTATTACTAATGTAATAAGGGAACCATGTATGTATCTAGTTCTTCAAAATTACTAAACTGATCGATCCTTGGTGATGTGGTCTCTTGTATTTTATGCAAATATAATAAAATAATTATTGATTCCAGGCTTATGGAGTTGGGGTTCTTACAAAAACATAACATCTACAATTTAAAAAAAATAATGTGCATAATTCTTATTAAGTATTATATTATTAATTACATTATTATGAAGTATTATTAATTATATTATTATAATTAAATCTTAATAATTACATTATTAATAAATAATAATTCTATTATTAAATATTTACAATAATTAAAATAATCAATATTAATAATGATGTAAATAATAAAATTATTAATGTAACTAATAAGGCAGATAATAAAATAATTTAAAAAAAAATATTAATGAAGTTAGTAATATAGAAAATCTAATTATTAATAATAATGATATTATTAACGAATTATTATACAATTAATAATAATTTATAATAATCATAAGTCATTTTTATATGTATATATATGTATATAAACAAAACAAAAATAAATATTTTAAATTTACCAACATATATCTCTGCGTGTGTAATTTATTAAATGTTTTTTTTTAGTCTTGGAACGAAGGCGTTAAGGAGCTTCACGCCTTTGGCCCGAACACAAAAAGGCCAAAAGCATGAAGGGAGTTCACGCCTTTTTGCCTTATTTTTAACAAAAAAAAATTAAGTTAGATTTGTTTTTTTTTTTCAAACTTATATAAAAAACCTCATATATATATATATATATATAACTTTAAATTTTGGTATGAATGTTTATGCAATTTTGGTATGATTGTTAATATCAAAGAAGTATTTTTAGTTAACGTTACAAGTCACGCCAGATTTTCTTTTGTGTTGGTGGCAATAAAAGTAAAATTCGAAGGTTGGGATATTTGATGATCGGTGCTAGTTGTTATTTTATAGTATTCAATTAGAACACGATTTGCAAAGTCATGAATTGGAAAATACATTTTTATTTTATTTAAATATTATACTATTTAAGGATCACATAGGCAAAACGAAACACAAGATCAAAGCTGGGGCGCGGTTACAGTCTACTCTCAGGGTTTTCAGCAGAGAGACAGACGGAGGCGCCGAGATTCCCATTTCTCATTTGTTGTTCTTTAATCTGCCGATGATCCGGTTTGGTTCCACTATCTGTGGGAATTGACGGCGTTCCCGAGCTTCACCGGTTATGGCGCGAGTACAGAACTGCAACCAGAGATTCCGGTGTTTCAGGTAGGCGAAGGGTGTTGTTCGTTTGACACAGAATTTGCAATCCAGAAACTCATTGTTCTTGATCATGTGCACAGATTTTCCCGAAGGCGCGTCCTCCTCGGCCAATTCTGCGTCCAGTCGTCTTCCCTCTCCTGGTCGAGCGACTGATCAATTTTGAGAGGCGATATCCAGATGATCGCTAGGGATTGCGGCGAGCAGTCGCGGGGAGGGATAGGGATGACGAAGTGGGTCCTGGTGAGGATCGATTGCTGCCCTTGAAAATCACGAGTTGCAGTCCCGAATCTTCTTCTAGAAAGCACCGTCGCTTTCTCCCCTGTCGATATTGTGTTCGCAGATATTTATTTATCCCATCTTGTTTATATAAAACAAGAACTCGGGGGGATCCGTGTAGCGTCGCCGGAGAGGTTTTTGATTGGCGGCAAAATGCACAAAATCCGATTCGTAGAAGGCGGTGTTGATGGAGTAAAATCGCAGGTTGAGTACGCGGAGACCGATCCTTCGGGGCGCTTTGGGCGCGTGAGTGCCTGAATTTTTCTTTACATGTTTCATGAACATCAGACGTTACTCGGACTGGTTTGATTCATGAACATGAACACTGAAATCATCAGTTCAGGGAGCTGCTGGGGAAAGGGGCGACGAAGAGGGTATACAGGGCGTTCGACGAATTGCAGGGCATGGAGGTGGCGTGGAACCAGGTGGAGCTCAGTATGGTGTTCCAATCCCCGGAGGGTTTCCAGCGCCTCTACTCGGAGGTTCACCTCCTCGCCCACCTCCGCCACGAATCCATCATGCGCTTCTACGCCTCCTGGGTGGACGGCCGACGCCGCACCTTCAACTTCATCACCGAGATGTTCACCTCCGGCACCCTCCGGGAGTAAACCCATTCACCTCTTTCGCCCTCTGCATCGCACTGATTTCTTGACTCGATAGTTCGCCATTTTTGTTCAGATACAGGTACAAGTTCAGGAGTGTGAATATCAGGGCGGTCAAGAGCTGGGCTCGCCAGATACTGCTGGGCCTGGCGTACCTGCACGCCCAGGATCCGCCGGTGATCCACAGAGACCTCAAATGCGACAACATCTTCGTGAATGGGCATCTAGGGAAGGTTAAAATCGGAGACTTCGGCCTGGCCGCCGTCCTCAAAAGTTCCCAGCATGCCCACGCCGTCATCGGTGAGACCCTTTTATACTGTATACTTCTTCTTCTTCCTCTGGTTTCATTTGAGATTGGCAGGTACACCGGAATTCATGGCGCCTGAAGTTTACGAAGAAGAGTACAATCAGCTGGTAGACATATACTCCTTCGGCATGTGCGTCCTGGAGATGCTCACTTCTGAGTACCCGTATTCTGAGTGCTCCAATCCTGCTCAGATTTACAAGAAGGTCACTTCGGTAGCCTAGCCAGCCCCTCCACCTTCTGTCGTCTCTTTGCATACTTCATCTTCCTCTTGTGATCCGTCGCTTAATCTCGATCCAGGGGAAGCTGCCAAACGCTTTTTACAGGATACAGGATGTGGAAGCGAAGCGATTCGTGGGGAGTTGCTTGGAGAAGGTTTCAAACAGGCTCTCTGCTCAGGAGCTTTTGCTGGACCCGTTTCTGGAATTGGATGAAGAAAAGCATCAATCACTGGGAGCCTCCGAACCCGCCATTCCTAAGAATGAAAATCTTTCGAGAACCACCGCCATGGTCATCACGGCTACAATGAACCCAAATGTGGAAGATACGGTTTTTCTGAGGGTGCAGATCTCCAGCGTGTTAAATGGTGCTCCCCATTTCGTTTGTTCCCAGTTTCTGGGTTCCATTTTGTTGATAAATTTACGCGTTCGTACGTGTTCTGCAGGTGAGGCGAAGAACATATACTTCCCCTTCGACATTGAGAATGACACTGCGTGCGATGTTGCACTGGAGATGGTGAAGGAGCTGGAAATCAAGGACTGGGAGCCGTCGGAGATTGCCACCATGATTGAGCGTGAAATGTCGTCACTGCTTCCGTTTTGGAAACAACAGGGCAGCTTCATACATGACGAAGACGAAGAAGGGGAAGGAAGAGGGGGGCAGGAAGAGGGAGAAGGGGACGGAAATGGAACTCTTCATCCATCCCCGCCCCCCTCGCATGGTAATACTTTCTTAGGTGCAGAGACTGGTTCGTTGAAAATCGAAGACGATGACGCGACCTCCGGAAGCTCCTTCAAATCTTACAAGAGCTCCGGATCGAATTCCGGATCGGTCCACGAAGACGACGACGGGGTCGGTGGCTATTTTCAGGATAGGAGTCCGGAGGGATCCGGGGAGGCCCGTCGTGGGTTGACGGCGGAAGCCCAGAAAAAAAGCTCGAGGCTTTGCCCCACGACTGCGTGCGACGGCAAGCGGGTCGGCGGTGGGAGGAAGGAGGGGAGGAAAAGCCAGTCGCTGCTGGACGCGCAGAGCCAGCTGCTGCACCGGTCACTGGTGGAGGAGATCCACAAGCGGAGGCTGTACAAGACGGTGGGGACGATCGAGAGCATTGGGTTTCAGGACCCGACGGCGGCGGCCGGGGGTCTTCAATTCAGAGGCTGAGCCGAGTTCGATGGAGCGCAGCAGCCGAATTACCTTTGTAAATCAGTTGCATGCCTGTTGTGTTTTTTTTTTTTTTTTTACATTAGGGAACAAATAAATATCCTAACTAATTGCACGGGGAGACTCTAAACGGAGACCTCCCCAAACACCATAACAAAACGTCACCACTAGAATGCCCATGGGGCATTTGCCTGTTGTTTTTATTCCCTTATGGATACATAAACATGAATAATTTAAGGGATATTTATACATAAATTTATTTTTTGAACTTTATTTATCAATTGGGTCATTTAAAGGTTTTTTTTTTATTTTTTGGAAAATTTTCTATCTTTCATATAAAGAAGTTAAAAAAATGAAGTTGATTGCTAATTGTCTTTCATGTCGTGACCCAATAAAGGAATTGAATCTCCCTCACCGCTCTTCTTAACCAATAGAGGAGCAGAATCTCCATCACCCAATTACCTTTGTAAAGTAGTTGCATGGTTGTTGTTTTCCTTCCCTTTGGTTATGCTGGGATCATTTCTTTTTTTGTCGGCGGGATTTTAACGGAATAAATAAAATCATCAGATATTTGAAGGATTAAAAAACACGAATCAATTCTAAAAAATTCATGAACAATCACAGGATTTAAAGATTGTTGCATGATTGTTGCAATTACCTTTGTAAAGTAGTTGCATGATTGTTGTTTTCGTGTGTTGAAATCACAACCTACCCTCCCATATATGCCTGAAAATTATTATGTGACAAAATGTCACCACCAAGGTCTTGAATTGAACACGCATTGGTGTCATCGTAGAATCTAACTCCACAATCACATCCTTTTGGAAAGTCTTATGACTCTACTCAAACACCCAATACTAGAAAAAATGTGGAATCGGACGACCGCCATTGGAGGTCGCTAATGCATAAATAAAATTAGGCGGAGCGTTGTCTTCCCAACATGCCTGATGTCGCCTCCACCGTCGCTCTGTCGTTGCCCCACCATCCACGATCACCCTTGACACTCCCCAATCGCAACTTGACTCCCCCAAAATAGCGGTCCTAAGATTGCTCCCGCGACATTCCCCCACAACCCTTCGACATTCGTTGTTGTACCCTCTTCCTTCCGGCCGCCGCAGATCTACCATGGTCAACATCAAAAGCTTTGGGGTTCCTTCATATTATCAATTGTGTTCCCTTATGCCACGACAAACACCACATGAAATCAAGTGTTTTAATGGAGAACTTTTAGTGACCGTCAATAACAGTCAATGTTCAGCTTTACCAACGAAGCAATTGCGATCAGCAAAAGCAGTCGCAGGACGACTACTAAAGTCCGTTATTCTAGTAGTGACCATACTATGCTACAGTGGACTAATTCTTGACCGCCACACTATTGGGTCGGAAGCAGATCAATTTCAGAATAAATCTCAGTTGCGACAACAATAATCGTAAGAATCGCTAACATAAATGAAGCGCAAAACCAAATAGTAGTAAATAAATGGGAACACAAATTTTAACGTGAAAAAACCCTTCTTGTGAAGGATTAAAAAACCACGGGACAACTCTGAGAAAATCCATTAATAATCAGAGAGTACATAGAATCTAAGTAGAGGCTCAAACTTGAATTATAAATGAGAGCGTAGAAAACCTGTGTGACAATCCCCACTCTGATACGTCTTTGCCACCGTTAATAATCGTCTCGTGAAAAGACATCACCCTTCAAAGATCAAACCGCACACCAACGTCGCTGCAACACCTCAAATAAACCGCTGCACAACCCAATTTGCAGGGTGCACGGTGCAGGCCACTGCACGCTGCTGCCCACATCCAAAACCAACCGGTACCAAATATGCTTGGTGTGTCGGTGCACACCACCTACTGCGCAAACCTCTTGATAGTATATCTACGCTGCCTCTTCCCATATCTGCTAAAACAGCCCCCAGCTTTGAGAGTTGCTGCCTATTTCCTTTTAAAGGGCCCCATGCAACCCACGTATCTTCCCCCCACGATCCATTCAAAAAGATATAAAATTATCTTCAAAAAACCCACCGTGTGCCAAGGAACCTGAAGGCCACCATTCAAATTTTTTAAAAAAATTATCTTTTGTAACGACCCCTCTTTTCATGAAAATATGACTCATTTGTTTTTCAATTTAATTCCTTTGTTTAATCTTGGTAAATGTGTGTGATAGTCTAGGAAGGTCTCAAGAGCGTCTGAGGCTTGTTCGGAGCCTAAAGCTCCGAAAAATGGGCAAATAGACTAGGTTGCACGTTTACTGCAGGGTTAGTAGTAACCGTGCGGGGTAACAATGCGGGGCACCTTGTGAACACAAAGGGTCGCACGGTTTGTCTGCAACCGTGCGACCCGAGGCGCACACCCGTGTGAAATACTACAGAGATTGGACAATGAGATTTCGCATGGTTAAGGAAACCATGTGCCTTAACCATGCGGGGTCTTCCCTTGGGCAATGAGGGGAGCATAGTTTGTGCACGGTTTGGTCAAACAATGCGGCCAAACCGCGCACCCCCTGTTTTGAGGGTGAAATGTCCAAAATGCCCTTAATGAAACCTTAAATGTAATTTCTTATTTCTCTCCTCCCATTCCAGCAGATGAGTCCTCCCTTTTCCTCCCGTAGGCCAACTCCTCCTTCAACCTAGGTTCTTCAATATCTACTCGATCCGAAGTCCAAATCAAGATTCGTTGGAAGCATTAGATCCATCTCGGTAAGATCTATGATCCTCTTACTTTCTATCTAAGTTTATCTTCAGATTCGTTGCGCTATTTAGGTGAAAGCTCATTTTCCCTATTTTCAGGGCGTCATACCATTTCTTCGATTTCTCTCAACCTACTTCGAATACGAGGTCTCCGTCGGACGAGGAGTCGTCAACAAGCCTAAGATAGGTGGTGTCGTCATTTTCCCCAAAAGTTATAGTGTTTTCCTAGCTTTGCTGTTGTGCCACATGCCAGTCTTTGATGAGCGGTGCCTTAAAATTGTTTTCTTCTTTCTAATTTGTTATACGCACCTTGATATACTCTCGAGGAACATAGTTTAGTGAATTGAGGATGCCGACCTCGATCATGGACGCCCCATCGGTGTGCCGACTTGAATTTTCCTTTATAATTAATTGTTTCAAGGTCCGAAACGCCTTCTGAGCATTCATCTTGGGTTGTAATTTAATTTTCCCACTCATGTATAATTGTTTAGTGAACCCAATCATCTCCTAAGTGCTTGGCTTGCTTTGCAGATGGAATTGCCCATGTAGAAAATTGCCCAATTGACTTTGCACCTTCTAAATGCCTCATTGAACCTTGAAAATTGAATTGCCATGCTTTGATAGATTAATGGCATGTATTAAATTGGGTGACTTATTTCATAATGGTTGGACTTGCCTAGACAATTAAATGGTTTAATTGATTAAATGATTAAAGGGTGACAAGACCACGCCTCTTGTTGTGTCTTTATTAAATGCTTTAATTGATTTTGCACTGCCTTGCTTATGTTTGGGCTTGATAAGAATAATGCACGAGAGGTAATGCCTCATGGATTTTATTATAAATGTGATTACGTCTTGGTATAGGTTGTGGTACGATGGTAAGGGTTCTGATGGGCATGAAAATTCATACTACCTTATATCAGGTGTTGAGTATGATGTCTCACACCATTGACACTATTTGGACGATGGGCATGACACACAACATCCCTTGTTTCGGGTGTTGGCATGACGACACACCCACCATCTTGAGTGATGAGCATGATGTCTCCCACCCATTATGAGATGCAGGGCATGTACCATTTTTCTTGAGCTTATAGGCTCATTTAGACCAGTTATGGATGACTGAGTTACGCCTTGGTTCATCTAACACCTAGTATTCCAGGTATATGGCCACTTACACCCGCATGTACTTGGTTCATATAGGTGGATTCAATATACAACTATATATATATATATTACTACTATATATATAGTTACTGATCAGACACTCATTCCGGCCATGGGTTGAAGCAGGTAGAGCCTCTAAGTGTCCTTTAGGAACCTGAGAAGGCCATTTATTTTTATTCAGCATTGTTTCTTTATTCTGTTTATACCTGCACACTACTGTAGCTATGTACATTGCTTGGATACTTCTAGATACAATTGGTGGTGACCTACTGGGATTTTACCTCACACCCTACTTGGGTCGCCTTTGGTACCCGAGTAGATTACCTGTCTACAGGTATGGATAAGGGTAAGCGCCCTGCTATAGAGTTTTGATATACTTTACCTATAGATGGAGCATAACAGCAGAGGACCAAACATATGCTCGAGATGCTAGTGGATCATCCTTTCGCTATTTTCTATCTTTTTGTATAACATGATTGTATAAGTCTGTCATATGTTACCCTTTTGTATAACAACATGCCATCCTTTCGCTATTTTCTATCATTGTTCTTTCATCGAGTCTCATCAATCAACAATGATGAAATCACATCATCTATATTTAGTGTGTCTTTCTCGAACAAAAATGCGGTGATGAGATTATCATATGAATTAGAAAACAAACCCAAAAGAAGAAACACTTTGTCTCCTTCTTCCATTTTAACAGGTACCATGTTACTTTTATCATTGATCTTGATCACCATCGAAGATAGCTCCATCTAAAGTTTGGTAAAATCATCCAGATGGTTACCAAAATCTCCATTCTATGACATTAACAAACTATACAACCAGTTTTTCAGCTATAAAAAATTTGTGAGGGATTTAGGTTTATACCTGCTTTTAAGCTTCACCTATATCTCCTCTGAATCTATCAGATTCATCACTCCCTGTAGATTATTATCAGCCAAATACATATGAATCATGCTTGTATCCAACTCTCTCATATCCTTCCAATCACCATCACTCATTGTCTCTGTCTTCTTTAATTTTTTCTTTGATGCCTTCACTGTCTTCTCATGGAAAAAAATATTTTTAACATATTGTTGTCATAGAGTAAAATAATTTTTCCTTTTTAAATAGTTTAATGTTGGTAGAAATCCCATGGCGTAAATCACCCATATTTAATCAGTAAGAAACCTGGATAACCTCATTTGATACTAGTTACTGGTTCAAAAGTGGATCAACTTCAGAATAAAACTCAGTTGTGATAAAAACAATTATGAGAATCACCAATGTAAATGAAGTACAAAACTAAATAGTATAAAATAAGCGAGGACATTGATTTTAACATTGAAAAACCCTCCTTGCAGAGGATTAAAAAACCATGGGGAAACTCCGATAAAATACACTAATAATAAGAGAGTACACAAAATCAATATAGAACCCCAAACTTGAATTATAAATGAGGGCATAGAAAACCTATGTGAAATTGGTATGCTTGTCAGGATCGATTTTTTACAACCCTAGGTATCCTAGGATCAACACATAGGCCCTTATGGGGTTCCATCCTAAAACCCATGGGTGATAGGAGGAATTGTTCATCCAAGATTATATGAGAGACACCATCCTTGGTGGAATCCAATGTGGGACTTGGGTTTGTAACCAACAATCCTACCCTTAAACTAAAGACCACACAATTGGGCCTCCCCTTCAACAATAATGCATCATATCCAACCATCTTTCACTACCGTTTTTCTCATCACCGAGACTTTCCGCCTGACCATCATTTTATCATGAAGACTTTCGACACAAGGTACCATGGATTCACATGCTTCAAATGCGCAACCACTATCATTTTAAAACTAGTTTAGGGAAATTCTCCACCCTGCATCACACCTGGGTTGAACCGTGGATCTAATACCACTTGTCCGGATCAATTTCCTCTAAACCTAGGTATCCCAGGCCCAACACATAGTTCCTTCTAGGGTTCCATCCTAAAAACAATGGCTGATAGGAGGAATTTCCCATCCAAGATTATATTTGAGCCACCATCCTTAGTGGAATAAGATGAGGGACTTGGGTTTGTACCCAACACACACCACTAGTTATCATGTTGTACTTGTTACCTTCAAGCCCCAACCAATCGTTACTACTTGGTGCAACCTTGCCACTAACCCTCACCTCATATTGAAGCCTTTTCCCACACCCCTCTCCATGAATGTACATCCAAAGCTGCTTTCATGCTATTCATCTCTAAAAAAGTGATAAAAAATTTATCCATTCTCATCATTAGAATAATAGAAACCACCACCTTTCTCTATATCCTTTAAAAAAACACTCAAGCCACTTTATATTAATTTTTTTTTAAAAAATATCTAATTTTAAAAACTGGGTTGAACCTTATTAATCTATACCTTCAGCCCATCTTAGAAGTAAATATCATCCAATAATATTCACTACCACAAATCAACCTTTTTTTAGTTCTAGAATTCGCATTTATCAACACTAAAAACACTAATCTTATAAGAGCTATTAAAGGTTGGTCACTTTTATCATCACTAAAAAAAGTTCTAATAAAGAACCATTTTATTATATTTCATTTTATCAATATTTTTTCTGTACTAATAAAATTAGAAAAATATTTTTTCAAATAATTTGATGTATGCCGCTCCCACCCCCTTTATTAGTGTTTTTCAGACCCCCACAACCTATGTATCAATGATTTTCATTCCCTATTCCATTCCCACCCCCTTTATCAATGATTTTTGCACCCCACCCCCTTTATTGGCTCTTTTCATGCCCTGTTTATCCATGCCCGTGCCTGAATTCAAACCTCAGACCTCTTCCTTCAAAGTTGAATGTCATTGCCACTACACTACCCAGATTTCTTCAATGTTTTATGAATTATATATTTATTTTAATAAATACATAATAATTATTTATATATTTAGTCATATAATTATATAATTATTTTTAAATAAAAATGTTTATATATATATTTTTTATATTTACATATAAATATTTTATAATGAAACTTTAAAATGAAATATTTATTGTAAATATGTTTATATATTATATTTCTATAATATGTTTAAATACATTTATATTATATATTTAATGATATATTTATATAAATACAATCATATTATGTACACACACAATATGGACACACACATACACACACATATACACACATACTTACACACACAAACAAATGCACATATTTATATTTCACAGACATAGAGACACTCTTATATTTATATTTATATATTTATATACTACACACATATATTTATATATTTATCTATATGATTCATGTCACTATATCTTATAATATATATATATATATAATTATAATTATATATAAAATTATAAATAATAAGAGAACAAAAAAAATTATAAGTGATTATATATATATAATGTATTTATATAAACATATATTTATTGTTATATAAATCATATTTAAGAATATATAAATATGTATATTTAAAATATATATGCAAGGTACCCTTTATGTATGAATGTTTATATAAACACACACATATATATATAAATATTTATTTACATATATTAGAAATATATATATATATATATATATATATTTATATTAATACAAACACACATATATTTATATATAAACAATACATATAAATTATTATATGTGTATATATATATGTTCATAATTTTTTATAAGGAAAATAAAATGGATAAAATTATATTTTAAATAAAATGTATAATAAATATTTATTTACACTTTGTTTATATGTTTAAAAATATATTTTATATGTAAATATGTTTAAATATTTATTTATACAATTAATTTTTTATATGTAAATATATACAAATATGTGTATATATACATATGTATATATTTAATTATAAGTAACTCTATAATATGAAAAACGATAAAATTTGAATATCATAATATCCATATGAAATTAATCCCTAGGAATAAATTCAATCTTCACCAAAAAAAGACAAGAATACCCTTTTAAATGAAGTTGAAATTCCATCAAATGTTCAAAAATTAGGGTATCTCAACTAAAAAATCAGTTTTGGAGGCCTTTCGAGGATTTTTTAACCTAAAAAAAACCATAACTAGGGTTACCCCTATTAATATGACATCGACCTCTTTAAAGATTTTGATTTGATATCCTGTGAACTCCATGTCACGACCCGTCCCAGCGGGGCCCACACCGTGACTCTCCAAGCTCGCCTCCAATAGGCCAGGGGCTGGTGACTAGCACCGAGTAGACATATTACTAACATGGGAGGCATTGCCTATGCACCTGTACACACACACACATCTCTAAGCCCACAAATGATAAAATGTAAAAACCACTAAGGAAAAAGAATGCATGCATACAACTAAACCCAACCAACAGAGTACGACGAAAGGTAGAGTAATGTAAAAGTAAACTGGGCCAAAAATACAAGCCCACCAGAAAGCAAACAAACAAGAGTCTGAAAACTGCAAGTCCAACCTGTAAGCACAAGAAGGTACTGGGACTGCTGCTCGTAGCTGTAGGAATGCCTCGGCCTGTAGGGAACTCAGAAAGCTCGGTCCTGTCTTGGTCCGCCCTGGACTCTGTCAAAAGGATGCTCGTCTGCACAAGACACAAGATGTGCGGGCAAAGCCCGTGCAAGGGTGAGTATAACAATACTCAGTAGAGGACCCCGAAAACCACAAAACAATACACAAGGTAAAGGTACAGTCAGCTATACATAGTATATGTCCACATATATCAAGTGAAACACAATCCAGAGATACTCAAAACCCAGACTCGCAGTCTAGAGGCAAGTCACACAACCGCATACCCCCGTTAGGGATTCTGTTTCAAGATTCCGTGATGCACTGGTTCCGGGAGAACACACTCCTCGAGTCTTATAGCTCTGATGAAATTCGTCCGAGAAGTGCTGTTCATCGGGAACCGTCACGAGAGGTAGCTGCACTCATTACGGGAGACACACTCCTAAGTGGGGAAGTTACGATAGATTGAAGCACTCATTACTGGAGACACACTCCTGAGTGGGAAAGATCACGATACACAGATGAGGATCACTACCAGGTCCATGGAGGATACCGCGACTCATCCGGATTCACCAGTCAGGTGATACCCCAGCTAGGTAGAGGATCAATGCCTGGTAAGGTTGGTCACGTCGATGCCTGACTCTACCTAGGGTCAAGAAAGGATAGAGGATCTCAATCTGGGCCTCTCGGATGGATGCCTGACTCTATCACAGAAAGTCCTGCTAAAGGGATCATAATCCTGCGTAAGGGAATGATGCCTGACCTTCAGGGGAACAAGAAGAAGGGGCACTAACCCAAACAAAATATTTCCAAGGCACGGTGAACAAGAGGACCAAGCCGTCTTCCAAAAAGTACACGACGTGTAGAAATTATACACACCGTGTTGTCTGACCCCGGGTAATGCCCGTGTACAATGACCCATGTCGTGAGGCTGGTCGTGTAGGAAAAACTATGTACACGGTGTGTAATACGGTGTACATTCCGTGTCTGGGTAACTAGGGTTGGCTCTGTTTACTCTAGCCATGTGCCCGTACACAGTCATCAACCTGTGTACATCAACCCGTGTAATCCGCACACGAGGTGACCCGCGCTGCCGGCCTCACCTGGCCGTGTGATGGAGTACACGGTCGTGTACTCCATCCCGTGCCCGCGTATCCGCGAGAAACACGCCGAGCTCCTCATAGCCGCTTCTGCCGCGCTGTACACGCCGTGCCGCCTGAAGCCGTGTAGCTCATCCCGCATCTGTGTACTACCCAAAGTACACATCGAGCTTCGGGGAAGGTCCAACATGCCGCGTGACCAGGGTCACACGCCATGTGATTCTTCTCTGACCCCGAAACCCTAGCCGCCGCCACCAGTACTACACAACGTGTTCTTCGGAAGTACACACCGTGTATTCTGGAAATTTACAGAAACAACGCTCTTCGTTGGCGCACCTCTCGTGCTGCTCCGATCATTGATCCAGCCGTCCGATCACCACGAAACCTTCAGGGTTTGGTCGCCCTGATGCCATGAAGCTTCTCCCGATGTTTTCAGACATTCGATCGGCCCTGAAAACATGTCTTGATCTTCCTGCGCGAAGAACGCTCGAAGAACGCCCTTTACCGATCCGGTCCGATTCGTCATCCGCCATCATCGTCGCACCTCTACAAGGTCTCTGTGGTGACGAACCCTTGATTTTGGATCGTTGCGTCATGAAACGGATGCACAATGATCTGTTGTTCGTCACCCCGTGAAGAACGCAAAGAATGCTCGAGAAAGAAGGGAAAGAATCCAATAAACAAAATTGAGGAACGAACCTCCACCGTTGTTCGTCACGACGTTGATCCGCTCCCGTTAATAGGCTTAAATGGAGCAGAAATCAACAATAACATAAGGCATGGATCAATTCCCCATAATCATCTCAAGGAAATCCCTCCCGTAAGAATGGATGAATCCGCGGATCAACTTGTTCGTGGTTGATCCGCGTTCATGGTTAAAACTCAAAAACAGGGAAAATGAATTGAAATAACAACCCCTACCTTTCGAAAGGATCGATCGTTGAAGAAGGCGCAACGCTGCCATTGTCATCGACATCCTTCAATGTTGTTGGCGTAGCGATTCTCGACTTCGATCCGTCATCGTTCGTCGCTGAGGGTTCACTCCAACGCGCCGCAGATTCAGCAGAGGTTCCTCTCAAAAGTCGCCAATGATCAACAATTGCTTAACCCATTAAAAAGGGAAACATGTTGTCATTTAATTACGCGGAAACATTAATGACGTTGACTCACCATTTTGAAGCTATTATGACACGCTATTTAATTTAGGAAAAAGCTGCACCGTTGCCACGCTGCAGTGGATGTTTCCTTAAATGAAATAAAATAAACTTGTTAATTTAATTTATTTTATTTTACTTAAAACGTCCGAAAATTAACTTTTTCCCTCGACCCACGCCAGTCAAGGTTAGCCTCATTCTTAGGTAAATTCATTGTCCCAAACACAACGGTGTGCTCAGATTTTTAATCCGGGCATCCGTTTGGAAACTTCCACAACCGCGCACAAGTGCCGACTTACTTAACTTAAAAAAAGATCAAACCACCATTCTGGGCTTACTGGACCTCGGAATGATATGCCGTCTTCACGCGCAGTCTCTAAATAATTCCATATAATATTTAAAAAATAATAAATGGAAAATCAGAGACATTACATTCTCCCCACCTTGGAGCTTTATGTCCCCGAAAATCCAAAACAAAGGCTACTCAAAAAGATGAGGGTACTGGGCACGGATCTGGGCCTCCCGCTCCCATGTGCTCTCCTGAAGATTCCCATGCTGCCACCGGACACGCACCAAGGGAATCGATCGCCCATGAAGGATCCTCTCCTTCCGATCCTCAATCTTCACCGGGTACTCAGCAAAGGTCACTCCATCCTCGATGTCCAGCTCACCCCAGTCGATGACGTGCGATGGGTCATGCACGTACCTCCTCAGTTGCGACACGTGGAAGACATCATGTACCCAATGCAACTGTGGCAGTAGAGCTAGGCGATATTCCACCTCTCCAACTCTGAAAAGAATCTAGAAAGGTCTAATGAACCTCGGAGATAGCTTTCCGCCTTAGCCAAATCTCCGCAACCCTCGTCGAGGTGAGACCCAAAGAAAGACGTGGTCTCCCTCTTCGAACTCCAGAGGTCTCCGTCACCTATCAGCATAAGACTTCTGATGGCTCTGTGCAGTATTCATTTGATCTCGAATGACCTGCACTTTCTCTGTGGTAGCTCGCACTAAATCTAGACCAATGAGTGCTGACTCTCCGGGGTCGGTCCAGTAAAGCGGTGACCGACAGGGTCTCCCGTACAAAGCCTCGAACGGTGTCATACCAATGGTGGAGTGGTAACTGTTGTTGTACGAAAACTCCACCAGTGGTAGGTGGTCCTCCCAACTGGGACTAAAGTCAAAGATATAGGCTCGGAACATGTCCTCTAGAACCTGAATGGTCCTCTCTGTCTGACCATCCGTCTGGGGATGAAACGCTGTACTCAAGCGTAGATGAGTCCCAAAAGCCTCATGCAATCCATTCCACAACCAGGATGTGAAGCGGGCATCTCGGTCTGAGACTATAGTCGATGGGATTCCATGAAGCTGAACTACCTCCTGCACATAGAGGTGTCCCAAGCTCTCTACGGAACTCTGCTCCCTGATAGCTAGGAAGTGGGCCGACTTGGTGAGTTGGTCAACTATCACCCAGATGGAATCACGACCTTTGGACGTCCGTGGTAAGACTGTTACGAATTCCATCGATATTCCATCCCACTTCCACTCTGGGACTTCTAGGGGGTGAGATAATCCCGCTGGAACCTGGTGCTCAGCCTTCACCTGCTGGCATGTGAGGCATCGAGAAACGAACTCTGCTACTGCCTTCTTCATGCCTGACCACCAAAACTGTCGTCGGAGATCCTGGTACATCTTTGCCACTCCAGGATGTACCGCCAAAGGGGATGTATGAAACTCCCTCAGGACCTCATCCTGGAATGCCACTGGTACAATAGTGCGTCCTCTGAAAAGAAGTACGTGCTCCCCACCTTGTGAATATCCATCAGGAGAATGTCCTGTGGATAACTGAGCACGTAAAGCCACACAATCGATATCCCCAAGCTGTGCCTCCCTAACTCGCTGTAAGAGTGGAGGGGTGACAACCATCGACTGTAGGTAAGTTGTATCCTCTCCATCCACGAAGGATAACTGTAACGCAGATAACTGCTGTGTCGCCTCATTCAACAGCTGTGAGCTCGACCTTCTGCTAAGGTAATCTGCCACCTTGTTCCCCTTTCCAGAACTATATATGATCTCAAAATCATAGTCCTGGAGGAACTCTAGCTAAAGCCTCTGCCTCAGATTTAGATCCTTCTGTGAGAAGATGTACCTGAGGCTCTTGTGGACAGAGTAGACAATGAACTGCTCACCCATAAGGTAGTGTCGCCACATCTTCAATGCAAATACTACCGCTGCTAACTCGAGATCATGGGTCGCATAGTTCTACCCATGTGGACTAAGCTAGCACGAAACATAAGCAATAACTGCATGCCGCTGCATCAGGACACAACCGAGCCTGGTCCCTGATGCGTCGCAGAAAACTATGTACTTAACACCCTCCTCTGGCAATCTCAAGACTGGGGTTCTCGTCAAACTCTGCCTCAGCTGCTCAAAAGCCTGCTGGCACTTTTCTATCCACACGAAGGGTTTCCCCTTCCTGGTCAAGTCCGTCACCGGTGCTTATATCCGAGATAAATTAGGAATGAATCTCTGGTAATATCCTGCCAACCCAAGGAAGCTCCACACCTCCGTTACACTACGAGGTGGCTCCCATGATAACACAACCTCCACCTTAGCTGGGTCCACAACTACTCCATATGTTGAGATGAAATGTCCCAGAAAGTGGACCTCCTGAATCCAGAACTGACACTTCGAGAGTTTTCCATAAACCTGGTGCTCCCGGAGTACGTCCAGAACCATCCGCAGGTGTCCCACGTGCTCCTCCTCTGATTCCAAGTACACAAGGATGTCGTCAATGAAGACCACTATGAACCGGTCCAAGTAAGGCTAGAAGATCCAGTTCATCTGTCCCATGAACACTGCGGGGGCGTTCGTCACACCGAAAGGCATCACCAAGTACTCATAATGACCATAACGGCATCTGAAAGTCATCTTCGGTATATCCTCATCCCGCACTCGTAGCTGGTGATAGCCTGATCGAAGGTCAACCTTCGAGAACCACTGTGCCCCTCTTAACTGATTGAAGAGGTCATCGATCCTTGGCAGTGGATATTTATTCTTCACTGTCACCTGTTTCAGGCGCCGGTAATCCACGCACAACCTCAGACTTCCGTCTGCCTTCTTGGCAAACAAGACTGGGGCCGCCTAGGGTGAAACGCTGGGTATCACGAAACCCTTGCTCTGCAAATCCTCCAACTGCACCCTCAGCTCGCGAAGCTCTGTGGGAGCCATCCGATATGCTGATGAGGAAATCGGTGTCGTCTCGGGGTGTAAGTCAATGCAGAAGTCAATTTCCCGGTGGGAAGGTAATCCTGGAACATCTTCGGGAAAGACGTCCTCATACTCCACCACCACTACTGGGAACAGAGTGCTCACAACATCTACTGCTCCGAGGGTAAGGATAGCCAACTCATGAGTGATTGGCTGCACCCTCCTATGCATGAGCCCATTTTGTGCTGCTTGGGTCTCCTTTTCTCCGACAAAGGAAAACCTCATTCCATCACGGCGGACACACCGCACTCTTCGCCTAAAACAGTCAATCTGGGCATGGACCGAAGATAACCAATCCATACCGAGAATGACGTCGTAAGGCCTCGATGCTACCACCAAGAGGTTCCAACCAAAACTCTCACCTCCAAGGGTAAGATCACACTGTCTGAAAAGGTGTGTGATCATCATGTCTCCTCCCGTAGGTGTCTCCAAGCATAAGGATCGAGTCAACGGTTCTACCGAAATCTCGAGGTTTTGTACAAGACATGTGGCTATAAGGGAATGAATGACACCTGTGTCTATGAGTACGGAGGCTAAGGTAGAAAAGACACAGATTGTACCTCGAATCATCCCTGGATCCCCTGGGTCGTATGCCTTGACCGCATGCAGGTGTCCTCGCCCCTATCCCCCAGCTCCCTGAGCCTGGTGCAGACCTCCTGGGGGTGGTGGTGGAAGTAAGTCGAAGCGTCTACCACCACCTGCAGCTCTCCCTGCTCCTCTACCACATCCGCCGCCTGGCGGGTCTGCCTGCTCTGTCCTCTGCCTCTGCCTTGATAGTCCATCCACCACTTCCCTGTCAGTAGTTCGATAGGTCGGGCAATCTCTAGCGAGATGTCCCCTACCGTCGCATGCATAACATCACTTCTCCCTAGGCTGACTGGATCCAGCCTGAGAGCCCTGGACTATCGATACCCTGTCCTGGGTCCTCCTATGACATTTCCCACGTCCAGATCCCTGTGCCTAACACCGGATCCCTGCTACCGGTGTCTCCGCACCTGTCTGCCTGCTGCTGACTGCCGGCGGCTGTCTTTGCTCTGCCAAGAAACTCTCGATCACCAAGGCCCGCTTGAGCACTCCATCATAAGTGGAAATGCATAGAGGCACGACACTAGCTCAGATGTCACACCATAGACCTTGTTTAAAGGTCCGAGCTTTGAAGTACTGATCCCTGACCATATCCATCAAGTACCTGGCGAGGTTGGTGAACGTCGATGAATAGTCATCTACTGTCATACTACCCTGCTGGAGCTGAAGAAGCTCCTGGATGCGTACAGCTCTCAACATAACTGGAGAGAACTCCTCCCTAAAGAGTTGCTCAAACTCCGTCCATGAAAGAGTCTCCTCGTCGTGAGTCTGCGTGTTCAGACTCCACCATCGTCCTGCCGAACCCTGAAGAAGGCTCGCTCCTAGGATCACCATCTAGTATGCTAGTGTCCTCACTAGACGGAAAACTCTGGTCACCGCCTCAAGCCAGTCCTCAGCCGCCTAAGGGTCGGGCTCACCTCGGAACCTGAGGGGCCTCTGTCTCTGAAACTCATGGAGTGCGCTGAGCCTGAACTCCTCACCGGTCGGTACCGCGGGTACCACTGGCTGCTCCACTGGTGGTGGTATAACAGGTGCACCACCTGGTGGCAATGCCTGAGGAGATGGTCCCTATATCGAAGCCTCGTCACTGAGGGGGTCATCCTCGTGATCGTGCTGCTGAATCCTAGCGGGTATACGTCGTGGAGGCATCCTGTAAGGAAACAATCTGTACAATGGTCAAAGAGTATATCTGGATAGCTGACACAAAGGACATGGAAACCACAAACCATTCCTATATGATGCATGTACCTTTTTATTTCCCCGCAACTAGTGTTTTCATGTACTGAGTTGAAAAGCAGGTTATCAGAGTCCTGTTATATGGATACGTCGACCGCCACACCAACACTGGGGTCCCTGGCCTGAAAGCCGAACCTTAAACACTTAACACTATTTCCCCAAACCAAAATCACAGACTCTTGGTCCTAAGGTAGAACCGACCACCTCTGATACCACTCTGTCACAACCCATCCCAGCAGGGCCCGTGCCGTGAATCCCCAAGCCTGCCTCCAATAGGCCAAGGGATGGTGACTAGCACTGAGTAGGCATATTACTAAAATGGGAGGCATTGCCTATGCACCTGTACACACACACACACACATCTCTAAGCCCACAAATGCTGAAATGTAAAAACCACTAAGGAAAAGGAATGCATGCATACAATTAAAGCCAACCAACAGAGTACGATGAAAGGTAGAGTACTGTAAAAGTAAACTGGTCCAAAAATACAAGCCCACCAGAAAGAAAACAAACAAGTGTCTAAAAACTGCAAGTCTAACCTGTAAGCACAAAAAGGTACTAGGACTACTGCTTGTAGCTGTAGGAACACCTCGGCCTGTAGGGAACTCAGAAAGCTCGGTCCTGTCCTGGTCCACCCTGGACTCTGTCAAAAGGCTGCTCGTCTGCACAAGACACCAGACGTCTGGGAAAATCCCGTGTAGGGGTGAGTATAACAATACTCAGAAGAGGACCCTAAAAACCAAAAAGAAATACACAAGGTAAAGGTACAGTCAGCTATACACAATATATGTCCACATATAGCAAGTGAAACACAATCCAGATATACTCGAAACCCAGAATCGCAGTCTAGAGGAAAGTCACACAACTGCATACCCCCGTTAGGGATTCTGTTCGAAGATTCCATGATGCACTCGTTCCAGGAGAACACACTCCACGAGTCTTATATCTCTGATGAAATCTGTCCGAGAAGTGCTATTCTTCGGGAAACGTCACGAGAGGTAGTTGCACTCATTACGGGAGACACACTCCTGAGTGGGGAAGTTACGATAGATAGAAGCACTCATTACGAGAGACACACTCCTGAGTGGGAAAGATCATGATACACAGATGAGGATCACTGCCAGGGCCATGGAGGATATTGCGACTCATCCAGATTCACCAGTCAGGTGATACAACAGCTAGGTAGAGGATCAACGCCTGGTAAGGTTGGTCACGTCGATGCCTGACTCTACCTAGGGTCAATAATGGATAGAGGATCTCGATCCGGGCCTCTCAGATGGATTCCTGACTCTATCACAAAAAGTTCTGTTGAAGGGATCATAATCCTACGTGAGGGAATGATGTCTGACCTTCAGGGGAACAAGAAGAAGGGGCACTAACCCAAACGAAATATTTCCAAGGCATAGTGAACAAGAGGACCAAGCCGTCTTCCAAAAAGTACACGACGTGTAGAAATTATACACGCCGTGTTGTCTGACCTCGGGTACTGCCCGTGTTCAACGACCCGTGTTGTGAGGCTGGCCGTGTAGGAAAAACTATGTACATGTCTTGTAGTACGGTGTACACTCCGTGTCTGGGTAACTGGGGTTGGCTCCGTGTACTCTGGCCATGTGCCCGTACACGGTCATCAACCCATGTACATCAACCTGCGTAATCCGCACATGGGGTGACCCGCGCTGCCGGCCTCACCTGGCCATGTGATGGAGTACACGGTCATGTACTCCATCCCGTGCCCGTGTATCCACGAGATACACGCTGAGCTCCTCATAGTCGCTTTTGTCGTGCTGTACACGTCGTGCCTCCTGAATCCATGTAGCTCATCCCGTGTCTATGTACTACCCAAAGTACACGCCGAGCTTTGGGGAAGGTCCAACACGCCGTGTGATTCTTCTCTGACCCCGAAACCCTAGCCGTCGCCGCCAGTACTACACGGCACTCTTCGCTGGCGCGCCTCCCGTGCTGCTCCGATCATTGATCCAGCCATCCGATCACTACGAAACCTTCAGGGTTTGGTCGCCCCGACGCCACGAAGCTTCTCCCGATGTTTTCGGACCTCCGATCGGCCCTGAAAACATTTCTCGATCTTCCCGCGTGAAGAATGCTCGAAGAGCACCCTTTACCGATCCGGTCTGATTCATTGTCTGCCATCATCATCGCACCTCTACAAGGTCATTGTAGTGCCGAACCCTCGATTTGGGATCGTTGCGTCACGGAACAGATGCTCAACGATCCGTTGTTTGTCGCCCTGCGAAGAACACGAAGAACGCGCGAGAAAGAAGGGAAAGAATCCAATAAAAAAAATTGAGGAACGAACCTCCGCCGTCGTTCGTCACGACGTTGATCCTCTCCCGTTAATAGGCTTAAACGGAGAAGAAATCAACAACAACATAATTCATGGATCAATTCCCCATAATAATCCCAAAGAAATCCCTCCCGCAAGAATGCATGAATCCGCGGATCAACTTGTTCGTGGTTGATCCGCATTCGTGGTTAAAACTCAAAAATGGGGAAAATGAATTGAAATAACAACCCCTACCTTTCGAAAGGATCGATCGTTGAAGAAGGCGCCATGCAGCCGTTGTCGTCGAGATCCTTCAACGTTGTTGGCGTAGCGATTCTCGACTTCGATCTGTCATCGTTCGTCGCCGAGGGTTCGCTCCAACGCGCTGCGGATTCGGCAGAGGTTCCTCTCAAAAGTCACCAATGATCAATAATTTCTTAACCCATTAAAAAGGGAAACATGTTGTCATTTAATTACGCGGTAGCATTAATGAAGTTGACTCGTCATTTTGAAGCTATTATGACATTCCATTTAATTTAGGAAACAGCTGCGCCATTTCCACGCTGCAGTGGATGTTTCCTTAAATGAAATAAAATAAACTTGTTAATTTAATTTATTTTATTTTACTTAAAACTTCCAAAAATTAACATTTTCCCTCGACCCGCGCCAGTATAGGTTAGAATCATTCTTAGGTAAAGTCGTTGTCCCGAATGCAACGGGGTGCTCAGATTTTTAATCCGGGCATCCGTTTGGAAACTGCCACAACTGCGCACAAGTACCAACTAACTTAAATTAAAAAAAGTTCAAACCACCATTCCGGGCTCACTGGACCTCGGAATGATTTTCCCTCTTCGTGCTCGGTCTCAAAATAATTCCATATAATATTTAAAAAATAATAAATGGAAAATCTGAGACATTACACTCCAAATGGAAACCCAAATCAAAATCTATGATTGTTTGAAGTTTAAGCCCTATTTTCAACTTATCTTAAGATATTAATTAATTTTTAAAATATTTTTATCACTAAATTGTTAATAAATGTCTATGAATCAAAACTATTTATTTTTTTCTAATTTTTTAACCATTTCACTAAATATATTATATATTAACTATAAATTCATATTTAGTATTATATAAATCATATTTATGAAAATATTATATATATATATATATATCAATATAAATATATTTATATATTAAAATATGATTTTCAATAATATTTTTTTTATGAAGGACATCATTTATGAGCGCTAAAAACAATCATTTTAGCGCTGATAAAGAACACACCTTTATGAGCGCTAAGAAAAGAGCTGATAAAGACCACTCTTTATCAACGTTAAAGAGCACCAATAAAGGGAGACCCTTATCAATGATAAAAATAAGTGCTGATAATGATCATAATTTATTAGTGTTTTTTAGCATTGATAAATGTACTCTTTATTATCATTTTTAACCAGAACTGAAAAAATCACCCCTTTATCAGTGGTTTTTTAGCACTGATAAAGTCTAGCGATGAATAAACACGATTTCGTAGTATTCATTGGCTTGAATGAAATTATTTGTTATCCCACTAACCATTAGAATCTATATAAAAATATGACGTTTCACTTTTTTAAATTTGATAGAAAAACAACAACCCTATACAAAAGAATATTTAGCTCCCATATAATAGTCATCAGAGCATTATCTGAAGAACTAATAGGAATTAATGGATCCCCCAGCTCAATGTTCTATAAATAGACAATATCACTATCACCATCTGAAACTGCTAGCACATGTAGTTCCCTAGATTTTTTATTAACCCCTTTAAAATATTTTTTTTGTTAGCATTTTATTAAGTGGTTGCATGGTTGGATTAATTTTAGGGTGCCACATATGTTCAAGAAATATTTAACATTTTTAAATATATTATTTTTATCTCATACACATAAACGAAATAAATTGAAAATTTATCATAAACGGAGCCCCAGATGGAAAATATATCACTGTTGTTTTACTTGGGATAAAGATTTTCACCTAGGAGAGGTATAATTTTCATTCAAGTTTTGATCCCTATACAGATCCAATTTTTTTTCTTTAATAAAAATACCTATTAACCTAATACCCCATTATAAATATTCTTGTTAATCGCTTAATCATAGGATTAGCCACCAAAAATGATGGGAAACCCTAATAGGCTATGGTTTGGAGCTTGTAATGAATCCGCAAATCGGGGATAAACCATTGAATCATTAGTGATCTACCATCGAGGTAATACTTTACTATTTTTTCATGCCCTATTATTTTCTTATCTGAGATTTTTATTAATGTATATCATTTCATCGATTCTTGAAAACTATAGTCCACTCCTTGATTTTTTTTGTTTTCCTTTCAATGATCGATGAAGAAAGATTCTTATATGAAGAATGGGTGGTCAGGACAATGCCGACCACCACCCCTCTCCCTCACATCACAATCTTACAACACATCGGGGGGTGCACATGTGGTGGTGCAACCCTCAAGTCATGTAGGATCATAGTAGGATGAATGAGTATCCTTGACTATATCCGATACCATTCTACCCCACCCCTTCTCTATCTCTCTCCCCCGCTCTCTCTCTCTCTCTTTCTCACACACACACAAAATCTATCTCTCTCTCTCTCTCACCCCTCCCCTATCATGACCCATCCCCTGGGGCCCATGTCGTGACTACCCCAAGCCGACCTTCCATAGGCCAGAGGCTGGCGACTAGAACCGAATGCGTATTCCCTAAAACTGGGGATGAATTGACTTTATATCCTATAAACACATGCAACCAAGCACACAACAAATTACAAACACGAGTAAATTGTATAGTAAAAGTGTGAGTATAGTAAGAAAAAGGGGCAAGAATACAAGCCCAACTGGAAAGTACAGGAAAACTGAAAAGTACAAGTAAACTGGAACAGATCCTATGAACACCCGTCAAGGATCCTACCTGAAGGGTAGGTACAGCTCTCGAATGGTCATCTTTTTGGTACGCCTCATCTAATATCCACCTACGAGCTACCTCTAGTCCTGGTACCCTCATCCTTAGTCAGCGTTGTCCATCGTCTGCACCAAACAAAACAAGGTGCAGGCATATCCTGTGCAGGGGTGAGTATAACGATACTCAGTAGGGACCCCGAGACCCTCAAGGTCTCAAAAAATCCACAAAGAATAAACCAAAAAGTATGAAATCAACTGAAAAACCTACATAGGTATATTCCCATACATATACCTAAGTTATCAAGTATGCCCATCTTAATCACGAGGAAACATAGAGTCTAACTCAAAAGCCCAAGATCAACTGTTCCACAAAGGAAGGAGTACCACAAAGGTAAGTACCACATAGGTATTCCACACAAAAGAATACCACCAAGGTATTACCACAAAGGAAAGTACCACACAGGTACAAACTCAGCTCACACTAGGTATATCTTAAGTACAATAATAGATATGATTAGATTTAACTACTAAATAATCTTACTCTATTAAGAGGTAGACCCACGTAGGATCCTAAATCATCATCAGACCCACAGAGGATCATAGTACATCATCAGACCCACACATGATCCTAGTACCTCTTCAGACCCACATAGGATCCTAGTACATCGTCAGACCCACATAGGATCCTAGTACATCGTCAGTACGTCGTCAGACCCATAAAGGATCCTAGTATATCGTCAGTACATCCTCAGACCCACACAAGATCCTAGTACATCGTCAGTACGTCTTCAGACCCACACAGGATCCTAGTACATCATTAGTACGTCGTCAGACCCACACAAGATCCCAGTACATCATCAGTGCGTCGTCAGACCCACACAGGATCCTAGTACATCGTCAGTACGTCATTAGACCCACACAGGATCCTAGTACATCATTAGTTTGTCGTCATACCCACATAGGATCCTAGTACATCATTAGTATGTCTTCATACCCAAACAGGATCCTAGTACATCATTAGTACGTCGTCAGAACCACACAAGATCCTAGTACATCGTCACATCCAGCTACAAGGTTCCCGCACTAAGATCACTTGTCTCCAGGAGGGTTCGCTCCTCAAGACACTGGTCGACCCTCCAACTTTCATGAAGTCCCATGAATAAGTATCCCAAAGGACCACCATGTCATAGTGGTCTCAACGCAATAGACGGTGCGTCAATCGAATGCCCGATCTTTAAGTTATTAGCCTTTTAGTCCCAAGGGACCGATTGGATTCGTGCTCGATCCAACCCGACCATACCCCAACTTTATCCAAATCTTGATTGGGGTATACCAAAAGTTCCATCTCACTCCAAGGTTTCTGGCTCCACATACAGTTCGTCAAACGGATGTCTGGTGCCAAAGTTACGGCCAAAAGAACGTATAGGGTCGAAACTGGTCCGGGTCCGGTCCGACCCAGCCAGGGTTGACCCAGTTTGGGTCGACCCGTCCTGACCCAGTTTGGGTCGACCCATCCCGACCTGCTGGGTCCGTCCCTAATTTCAGTGTGGCCTGGCCTGCGCTGGGCAGCCCGACCCGCGTTGGGCGGCTCGTGATGCAGGGTGGCCGCGGTGCAGTGGGGCGGCCGCAGTGCGGCCGCAGTGCGATGGTCCACTATGGCTGGTTGGATGGACAACCATCCTATCCATGCGGCGCGGTTGCACGCCGTGCATTTTCCGGCAGTCGGCTCGACCGACCGTCCTCCTTTCGTCGCCGCGACACAAGTCGCAGTTCTCTTCCGCCGGGCAGTGCGGTTGTACCATTGCCTTTGTCATGGCTGACGGTGTACCAAACGCCGTATCTGAGTCCCACCAGTGCCATTCACCGGCACCGGTCGCCGCCCTCTTCCATTGCGAGGAACACATCAAAAATATCCAGAAAATTGTGAAGAGGTCAGGCCATGTTTGTTTGGCCCACACCATCCGCGTTAGGGCGGTAGCAAACAACTTAATAAATATTGTATGAAGAACATCAAGAATGGTAAGGGGGTACTCAAAACATCAAACCCTACCTTGAAGGTTCGTTGATGTGTCGCGAGATGAAAATGGTGAATGCGAAGAGGGTTCCAACGATCGTTGCCTCTGCAACATTCTTCCGAAGTAGGGCTCGTGCATTATCCTATTTCTTGGATCCAAAGAACGTTCTTTAATGGAGATGGCATTCTTTGTTTGGAGGAGAAGTTCTTCGTTGGAGAGGAAGGGTGCCTTCTTCTTTGGAGAAGATCTTCCATAAGTTCTCCCCTTATTTTTTTCCAACCAATCCTCTCCAAGAAAAGAGGTTCCAATAAAAAAAAGTAATTCTGTTGGCACAATTGAAGTTGGCATAATTAATTGGCTCAATTCAATTAATTGTGTTGGCATAATTAAATTAGGGGAGTTGAGAGGTTTTCTCCCATTAAAGGTGGTTCGAGTGGTCCCCACCACTAGAATTAAAATTGGGAGGTTTTAAGCTCAGTGGTCCCCACCTCCATAACAATCACATGGGAGGTTTCAACAAAAATAAAATAGAAGTTTATTTGATTTTTTTTTATTTCCATGAAAAAGTGAAAAACTATCTTTCACCCTCAGCCTACTGTGGTCGAGTTATAGGCCTCCTTAAGTGAATACTAGCATTTTGAGTTCAACGGTGTCCTCATATTTCAATTCTGAGCACCAGTTCAAAAGTTACAAAAACCCACTCACACATTTACTGAACGTACCTAAAAAAAGTTCAGAAATTCATTTCAGGCACACCAAGCCTCAGAATCATGCGCCGTCAATTTTCACAGACTCGTAAAAATTTCCATATAATTAAAAAAAATTACATGGAATTTCCAGGTCTTTAAATTCTCCCCACCTCAGGGATTTACATCCCTGTAAGCCACAACTCAAACTATGGAAACAAGTGGGGGTACTGAGCACATATCTAAGCCTCCCATTACCATGTGCTCTATTGGAGGTTCCCATGCTGCCAAAGAACGCGCACCAGAGGTATCGATCGCCCACGAAGGACCCTCTCCTATCGATCCTCAGTATCCACTAGAACCTCTACAAATTTCGCCCCATCTTTGATGTCCAAATCGTTGTGTTCGATGACGTGGGTAGGATCATGCACGTATCTCCTTAGCTAGGATACGTGGAAGAAGTCATGCACCTGGTGAAACTGAGGTGGAAGAGCTAAGCGGTAATCCACCTCTCTAACTTTTCTGAGGACCTGGAAGGGTCCAATGAAACTCAGAGATAACTTTCTGCCCTGGACAAATCTCCACAAACCTCATCGAGTTGAGACCTGTAGAAAGATGTGGTCACCATCCTTGAACTCCAGAGGTCTCTGTATCCTGTCAGAATAAGACTTCTGCCTGATCTATGTAGTCTTCATCCACTTTTGGATGATCCGCACCTTCTCCGTGGTAGCCCGTACCATCTCTGGTCCCACTAGTGCTGACTCCCCTGGGTCAGTCCAGCACAAAGGCGATCTGCAAGGTCACCCGTACAATGCCTCAAAAGGTGACATACCAATGGGGGAGTGATAGCTGTTGTTGTATGAAAACTCCACCAAAGGAAAGTGATCCTCCCATCTGCGACTGGAGTCGATGAATCAAGCACGTAGCATGTCCTTAAGGGTCTGAATGGTCCGCTCAGTCTGGCCATACATCTGAGGATGGAAGGCGGTGCTCAAATGAAGCTGCGTCCCGAAATCCTCCTACATCCCCTTCCATAACTGGGAAGTAAAACATGTATCATGATCAGAGACAATCGTTGAGGGTACTCCATGTAGCCTCACAATCTCCTATACATAGAGGTGTCCCAAGCTCTCTACTAAACCCAACTCTCTGATCGGTAGGAAGTGGGACGACTTGGTGAGTCGGTCGATGATCACCCAGATAGAATCATGACCTCTAGATGTATGTGGAAGTCCTGTCATGATGTCTATGGATATCCCATACCACTTCCACTCTGGGACTTCTAAAGGCTGAACCAAGCCTTCTGGTACCTGATGCTCCGCCTTCACTTGCTAACAAGTGAGGCACCGAGAGACAAACTCTACTAATGCTTTCTTTATTCCTGGCCACCAATGCTGTCTTCGGAGATCCTGGTACATATTAGACACTCCTAGATGTACCGCTAGAGGGGATGTGTAAAAATCACTCAACACTTCCTCGCGAAGTGACATTGGTACCATGGTACGTCCTCTGAAGAGGATGACATGCTCCCCAACTTCAGAAAATCCATTAGCTGCCTATCCTATGGATATCTGAGCACGTCGTGCCTCACAATTAGTGTCCCCATGCTACGCCTCCCTGATTCGCTAAAGAAGTGGGGGAGTGACGGTAAGATATTGAAGAAAAGATGTTCTATCTCGATCCAAAAAGGATATCTTCAAAGCGGATAGCTACTTCGTCGCCTCACCTAGCAGCTATATACCAAATTTACTGCTGAGTGCATCTGCTACTACATTTCCCTTCCTAAGAGTATAGACTATCTCGAAGTCAAAGTCCTAGAGGAACTCAAGCCAATGACGTTGTCTCAGGTTCAGGTCCTTCTAAGAGAAGATATACCTGAGACTCTTGTGATCAGAGTAGACTATAAAACACTTTCCCATCAAGTAATGTTGCCAAATATTCAAGGAGAAGACCACTGTTGCTAACTCCAGGTCATGGGTAGCATAGTTCTGCTCATGTTGTCTCATCTGTCGAGAACCATATGTGATCACTATTTGCTCCTGCATCAGGACACATCCGATCCTGGTCCCTGATGCATCGTAGTAGACTAAGTACCCTACGACCTCCTACGATATCCTCAAGATGGGGGCACTAGTCAGCCTCTACCTCAAATTATGAAAACTCCGCTGGCATCTCTCTGACCAAACAAATGGTTTCCCCTTCTTCATCAATGTTGATAGAGGTGCTGAAACTCTGGAGAAATCTGGCACAAATCTCTGGTAGTATCCGACCAAACCCAGGAAACTCCGTACCTCCATCACACTCCTGGGTGGCTCCTAAGCAAGTACCGCCTCAATCTTTGTTGGATCCACCACAACTCTAGCCTCTGAGATGAAATGTCTCAGAAAGTGAACCTCTCGGTTCCAGAACTGGCACTTCGAGAGCTTACCATAAAGATGGTGCTCTCGGAGTGTGTCCAGTACTACCTGAAAATGATAGGCGTGCTCCTCCTCAGTAGTTGAGTAGATCAGAATTTCGTCGATAAAGACTACCACAAAGTGATCAATGTATGACTGAATGATACTATTCATGAGTCCCATGAACACTACAGTGGCGTTGGTCATGCCGAAAGGCATAACCAAGAACTCATAATGGCCGTACCGACATCTGAAAGATGTCTTCTTCACATCCTCGTCTCATACTCTGAGATGGTGATATCCTGACCTGAGGTCTATCTTCGAGAACCACCGTGCTCCCTTTAGCTGATCAAAGAGGTCGTCAATCCTCGGAAGTGGGTACTTGTTGTTCACGGTCACCTAGTTCAAGCTCCGATAGCCGAAACAAAGTCTCAAGCTCCGATCCGCCTTCTTGGCGAAAAAAATCAGGGCTTCCCAAGGGGAAACACTAGGCCGAATAAACCTTTTCCCCTGTAAGTCCTCCAGCTGTACCCGCAACTTATGAAGCTCTACGGGAGCCATCCGATACACTAGTGTGGATATCAGTGCCGTCTCGGGGTACAAGTAAATGTAAAATTCCACCTATATGTGAGGAGGTAGACCCGAAACATCATCAGGGAAGACATCCGCGTACTGGTCCACCACTACCGGATAACTTAGACTCTCCACATCAACCGATCTAAGGGTAAGGCTAGCCATCTAATGAGTGATCCGCTTCACTCTCCTCTGAGTAAGTCCATCCTGTGCTGAAAAGTCTCCCTTCTCACCAGTGAAGGTAAACCTGGTCCCATATGTGCGGACACATCGCACTTTGCACCTAATACATTCTATTTGAGCATGGACTGTAGATAACTAGTCCATACCCAAGATGACGTCGTAAGGCCTCAACGCTGCTACTAGGAGATCCCAGCCAAATCTATGGCCTCCTAGAGAAAGATCACATTGCCGGCACCAGTGCGTAATTGTTGAATCCTCTCCCGTAGGAGTCTCTAGCTGTAAGGATCAAGCCAACGGCTCTGTCAGAATCTCTGAGCTCTAAACGAGGGCAGTGGAAATAAAATAATGACTGACACCTGTGTCTATAAGTACTGCAACTAAGGTGGAGTAGACAAAGATTGTACCTCGTATCATCTCCAGAGTGCCATTATTGTAGGACTCAGTTGCCTGGAACTAAGATCGCCCCTATCCTCCTACTCCCTACAGTCAGGGTGGACCTCCTAGTGGTGGTGGCGGTAACATCTCAAATCATCTCCCACTGCCAGCTGCACGACCAGCTCCTCTGCCACATCGGCCTCCTCCCTATGGAACTCCTCGGTCGAACCTCTGTCTCTACCTGGGTGGTCCCTCGACCGTCTGCTGATCATCCGTATAGTGGGTTGGGCATTCACGAGCCATGTGACCCTGCCCACCGCATGTGAAACACTGCCTGTTCCTTGCATGACTGACTCAGTCTCCTGTACCCTGCACAACTGATCCTGAGTCATGCAGTCTTCCACCTATAGGTCTGTTCCTCTTGGACGTCTGTGACATATTTCTACTACCATATGCAGAAGACTCTGCTACGTGACGTCTGGTGGTAGGACTCGCTGCTGGTGACTGCTCAGCAAGGAAACTCTCCACTAAGAGGGCTCGCTCTAACACCCCCACCTATGTCGAGATGCTGAGAGAAATCATCGAAGCCCTGATCTCTAGCCTGAGTCCCTGCTCAAAGGTCTAGGCCCTGAATAACGGGCCCCATACCATATCAGTGGAGTATTGTGCGAGGTCGGTGAACCTTGCTGAGTACTGAGCCACAATCATGCTGCCCTACTGCAGATGAAGAAGCTCTTTTATGCACACTGAACGAAGAGTCACTGGGAAAAACTCTGCTCGAAATAGGCTCTCAAATTATGCCCATAGAAGTGTCACCTCATCTTGAACCTGGAGCATCATGCTCCAGCATCTGCCTACTTCTTCCTATAGAAGACTGGCGGTAAGGATCACAATGAGATTAGCTTGTTTCCCTACCAGTTAGAGGACTCTCACCATGACCTCCAACCAATCCTCAGCCGCCTATGGGTTCATCTCTCCCCTGAACCTGGGTGGCCTCTAGTGCTGGAACTCGTGAAACACGATCAAGTGGCGTGCAACCTCTACTACTGGGGATGGTGGAATCGGTGGACCAATGGGTAATGGTACCACTGGTGCTTCCGCAGGTGCCTCTACCGGAAGAGGGCCCTACACTGAGGCCTCATCACTCGGTGGGCTATCAGTGCATACTACACCCAGAACCCTAGATGGCTGTCTGTGTGGAGGCATACTAAGAAGAAATAGGTGTGACACTGTCAATAAGCTATACCTAGTGAGATGACTCAAAGATTTCACAAATAAAACTTTTCAAAACACACATGCAATCAGTGTTTTCATACACTGAGTTAGAAATCATAAGTCAGGGTCCTGGTGTATGGATACGTCGGCCACCACACCAACCCTGGATTCCCTAAACTGATAACCACACTCACTATAATTAACACTATTTACATTAAAAAGATCAAAGTCCAGTGTTCTACGGTAGAACCGACTCCTATGATACCAATTTGTCATGACCCATCCCCCGGGGCCTGTGCTGTGACTACCCCAAGCCCGCCTTCCATAGGCCAGGGGCTGACGATTAGTACTGAAGGCATATTACCTAAAACTGGGAAGGAATTGACTTTATATATTGTAAACACATGCAACCAAGCACGCAAAAAATTATGAACACGAGTAAAATATATAGTAAAAGTGTGAGTACAGTAAGCAAAAGGGGCTAGAATACAAGCCCAACTGGAAAGTACAGGAAAACTAAAAAGTACAAGTAAAATAGAACAACTCCTGTGAACACCCGCTAAGGATCCTACTTGAAGGGTAGGTATATATCTCGAATGGTCGTATCTTTGGTATGACTTGTCTAATGTCCACCTCTGAGCTACCTCTAGTTATGGTACCCTCATCCTCAGTCAGTGCTGTCCATCATCTACACCAAACACAACAAGGTGCGGGCATAGCTCGTGTAAGGGTGAGTATAAAGATACTCAGTAGGGACCCCAAGACTCTCAAGGTCTCACAAAATCCACAAAGGATAAACGACAAAGCATGAAATCAACTGAAAACCCTACTTAGGTATATGCCCATACATATACCTAAGTTATCAAGTATGCCCATCTCAATCATGAGGAAACAAAGAGTCCAACTCAAAAGCCCAAGCTCAAATATTCCACAAAGAAAAGAGTACCACGAGGGTAAGTACCACACATGTACGCCACACAGAAGAATACCACCAAGGTATTAACACAAAGGAAAGTACCACACAGGTACGGAATCAGCACACACCAGGTATATCTTAAGTACAGTAGTAGAGATTATTAGATGTAACTACTAAATCATCTTACTCTGTTAAGAGGCAGACCCACGTAGGATCCTAAATCCTTATCAGACCCACAGAGGATCGTAGTACATCATCAGACCCACACAGGATCCTAGTACATTGTTATTATGTCATCAGACCCACACAGGATCCTAGTACATCATCAATACATCGTTATACCCACACAGGATCCTAGTACATCATTAGTACATCGTCAGACCCATACAGGATCCTAGTACATCATCAGTACATCGTCAGACCCACACATGATCCTAGTACATCATCAGTAGGTCGTCAGACCCACACATGATCCTAGAACATCATCAATATGTCGTCATACCCACACATGATCCTAGTACATCATCAGTATGTCGTCATACCCACACATGATCCTAGTACATCGTCACAGCCAGCTACAGGGTTCTCGCACTAAGCTCGCTTGTCTCCAGGAGGGTCCGCTCCTCAATCAACTTTTCAATACTCCAACTATCACGAAGTACCATGAAGAAGTATTGAAAAGTAACACCACATAATAGGGGTCTCAACACAACATACAGTGCGTCAATCAGACGCCCGATTTGTAAGTTATTATCCTTTTATTCCTGAGGTTCTGGTTGGATTCGTGTTCGATCCAACCCGATCATACCCCAAATTCATCTAAATCTTGAGTGGGGTATACTAAAAGGTCCGTCTCACTCCAAGGTTTCTAGCGCCATAGACGGTTCGTCAAATAGATGCCCAGTACTAATGTTACGGCCAAAAAAACGTATAGGGTCGAAACTAGTTCGGGTCTGGTCTGACCCAGCCTGGGCTGACCCGGTTTGGGTTGACCCAGCCTGACCCGTTGGGTCCGGCCTAGTCCGTAGTGCAGCCCAACCCTCTGGGTCCGGCTTGACCCGCGCTGGGCGGTTTAGCCCATGCTGGGCGGCCCGCGATGCGGCAGGGTGGCCGCGGTGTGGCGGTCCGTCGCGGCTAGCCGGATGGCCATCTATCCTCTCTGCACTGCGTAGTCGCGCACTGCGCCGCGCCTTCGCCGGCAGCCAGCTCTGCCGATCGTCCTCTTTTCTCCGCCTTGGCACAAGCCATGATTCTTTTCCGTTGGGCGGCGCGGTTGCGCCATTGCCTTTTTCATGGCCGGCGGTGTGCCAACCACCGTATCTGAGTCCCACTGGTGCCATTCACCGACACCAGTCGCCGCCCTCTTTCATTTCAAGGAACATATCAAAAACCTCAAGAAAATTGCGAAGAGGTTGGGCCATGTTCGTTTGGCCTGCACCCTCCACGTTAGGGCAGTAGCAAGCGGCTTAATAAATCTTGTATGAAGAACTTCAGGAACGGTAAGGGGGTACTCAAAACATAAAACCCTACCACAAAGGTTCCTTGATGTTTCGCGAGATGAAGATGGTGAAAGAGAAGAGGGTGCTAACGATCGTCACCTACGCAACATGCTTCTGAAGTCAGGATTGTGTGCTGTCCTTTTTATTGGCTCTGAAGAACGTTCTTTAATAGAGATAGCGTTCTTTGTTTGGAGGATAAGTTCTTCGTTGAAGAGGAAGGGTGCGTTCTTTGTTGGAGAATATCTTCCACAAGTTCCCCCATTCTCCTTTTCCAACCAATCCCCTCCAATAAAAGAGGTGCCAATAAAAAAACAATTCTGTTGGCACAAATGGAGTTGGCATAATTAATTGGCTCAATTAAATGAATTGTGTTGGCATAATTAAAGTAGGGGAGTTGAGAGGTTTTCTCCCATTAAAGGGGGTTCAGGTGGTCCCCACCACTAGAATTCAAATTGGGAGGTTTTAAGCTCAGTGTTCCCCAACTCCATAACAATCACATGGGAGGTTTCAACAAAAATAAAATAGAAGTTTATTTGATTTTATTTTTTATTTCCACAAAAAAGTGAAAAACTATCTTTCACCCTCAACCTAATGCGGTCAAGGTAAAGGTATCCTTAAGTGAATACTGGTGCTGTGAGTTCAACAATGTTCTCATATTTTAATTCTAAGCACCAGTTCAAAAGTTAAAAAAAACCCGCTCGCATGTTTACTAAACGTACCTGAAAAAAAGTTCAGAAATTCATTCTAGGCACACCGGGCCTCGGAATCACATTCCGTCAATTTTCGCGGACTCATAAAAATTACCATATAATTAAAAAAAAATTACATGGAATTTCCGGGTCTTTACATCCCCCTCTCTCACTCCCCCTCCCCCCTTATGTCTCTAATTATCATGATGATTGGATGGAAATCTCCCCCAGGTCTCTCATTCTCATGATGATTGGATGAAAAATACCCACTAGCCCTTGAAGTGGTCAGTGTTAGTTAGAGGTAGTTACTGTGCAAGGTAGCATTGTAGTGATTCAATGATAAAGGAGGATAAAGTAATGACTCAAGTGGTGTGAAATGGTGGCTCAACAACTGTAGTATCTGACTTGACTAAATCAACAAAAATGGTAATAGACAACTCAACAAGATGATGATGCCATGATGATGTAGTTGAGGCAAGGCAGTGACACAGGGGCGCGATAAGCATGATAGGTGAAAATGAAAATGATATATATGGTGGATCAAGCATACCAAGAAGACTTGAAAACTAATATTTTTATAGAATAAAAATACAATCACACAACATGTAGGTGTTAGGAACATGATGTGACTTATATCAGTTAGTGATTAGGGTTTTATGGTAGAGAAAAATTTTATATGATGTGTATCATTTGAGAACATATAATGTCTATTGAGAAACATAACCTGAGTTTTGAAGGTTTCAGGGCACAACATAAGCATTAGGAGGGTGACTAATTTTGGTTAGTCATTTCTATCAATAGATAATATCCAAATAAATTGATGAATCCAACCCCATAATCTCCTAGAGAGGATATTTAAAATTTAATTTATAATTAATTTAAGATAGGAATTACCTTGAACATGATAACCCTTCTGATCAATGTTCTACTACCGCACCTGTTGGATTATCTTGGCGACAGAGAATCCAAGTGAGGATTCCTCTATATATATTCACACATAAACCAAAAATCTCCAAACATTGTTCTTTAATACTAGAGGTACTAGCATGAAATATTCAATTGATTCTCGTTGTTCATAATTGATAATAACAATAAGTTTCTCTTGTTATCTTTATATTCTTAGGAGTGAGGATGGGAGGATAATTCTCTTTAGTCTTGAGAGAATTATATAGAGGATTTAATTATGCATAATAAGTTTCACTAATAGAGTGGTGCACTAAAACAGTAATGACCATGACATAGTTTAAGTCATTGTGTCATGGTACTGCATGAATGACATTATCATATAATGTGATAACATGGCAAATCCTTCAAACATATACTTAAAATGATATCACACTCAATTATTCACTTTTTGGTGATGAATGTGAGGAGTTTGAACATCTTGTATGATTTTTAAATGTTAAAAAATCAATTTGGAGATTAAGATGATCATTCCAAAGTATTTAAAGACATGGAATGTTTATGAAATGCTCCAATAGATAATGGAAAAACATTTTGAGTTTGATAATGCAGAAGCGGGAGAATTCCCTCAAAGGTTTCAAATGTGGAAATAAAATTAGGTGGATCATCGTATTCCCCAACATTCCTTCCATCACCCCCACCACTGTGCTACCATTTCCTCACCTTTCAAGATCACCCTTAACACTCCCCAATCACCACCAAAATCACCCAAAATACTCCGAGTATTCCTAATATTTCTCCCAAGACATTCCCTCTCCACCCCCTAGGCACCCTTTATTGTACCCACTTCCCTATGTCCATAATAGATCTTCCGTAGTCAGTGACCAAAGCTTTGGGGTCCCTACATGTTATCCATCATGTTCCCTTATGCCATCGACGTCAAACACCACCTGAAATCAAGTGTTTTCATGGGGGAATTCTAGTGACCATCAATGTAAGGACCCAACCTTAATAATTACATATTCTAGTGTTTTTGAACTAGAATTCATATTATTTAAATCCCAAGGATATTTTTGATTTAGAATTTTGTAGAATGAGGAAAAACTCTTAAAAATTAAACCCATACATTACAAGTAGACACTAATACTCAGTATCCATTTTTTCCACTAAAAAAAGGTCTTTAAAATAAAACATAGTTTCTCTTTATGAAAAATCTTTATAGTCTTTTCCTTGATATCATCCTTGTTTTTACTCTCAATTAAACCCTATGTTTTTTTAAAACTTGGGATAAGCATAAAAATATTAGTAAGGGATATAAGAAAAAAGTAAATTTTTATTTCATGAATACTTATGAATCCATGAAAACATTTTTATAAAGTTATAATTTTTATAAATAAAACATAAACTTCTTGGATTACCTCATAAAATCATAAGTTTCATGTAAAACTCCATAGAAAACATAAATCATAAATGTAACTTGTGGCATAATTTCCACATAACTCTTAAATTTACTATAGCTATCACGACTACATAGGGAGTAAACTTCATGGTTACATTTGGAATAACCATCATAGTATATTCCCTTAATCTCTTAGGAGAAACCCTACAGGTTAACTCCGTCTCATTACCCAATGAATTAGAGAGATATAATGGGATAACATGCCCCTGGTTTATCATAAACCACCTGTAATCATAAAAAATTACCAAGAACCATAACATATTCATAACACCTAAATCATTCATAAAAGAAAAATAACTTTTCCACTTTTAAATTACTTTTTCTTTTTACAAATCCGCACACTCATAAATAAAAACACTTTATTTGTAAATAAAATTATAAACTTGTAAAGTAATCATTAAAAAATTAAAGTGACATGAAAGTGTGAAATTCCTTTCACGATGTATATGTTAAAGAAAAATTCCTTTATTATTTTTTAAAAGTAGTTTAAAGAGTGACTTTAAAAGAGGTTTTTAAAAGAAAGACCGTTACATTAAACTTGAGAATGACACCTTTTTGAAATAATTTGAGAGAAATTCAAAAATTACCATTTTAAAACATTAATATCCATTCATAAAAACCATTTTTAAAACATTTTCATGAAAAAGAAATATTTATAAGGATAAATATTTATAACATTTTAAACATGTTTTAGTTAAAGAGTCCCTTACCAATATCATGTTATTGAAGAGATAATTAATAAAATGAATCGATTACATGTATTATATGTAAATAAAAATAAAATAAGTGGAAATACAACATAATATATTCAAAATTTATTTTACACATAAGCTTATCATGACATAAACAAGAAGTATAAGTTTCACCCAAAGAATGGAAATTGGGTTGAGAATTCCCTTAATACTTTGTAATCAGTTAAATCATATGCCACATGAAAGATTAACATTTAAAAAAACTTTAAATATCATGATAATAAATAAATTCATGATATAAAATTCCAATAGATAGTTATATACATCTCATAAAAGAATATAGATATTCATAACATCAAAATATTCCTCAACGAAAGCAAATAGAGATAAAGTCCCTTACCTTGAGTCTGACTAGCCACGTACAGTCTTTATATTCCTAAATAATAAAATTAGGTTAATTATTTACTTACTCGAGAACATTTTTAAAGTTTATTATTCCTTTTATATCACTTATTATAATGTTATAACAATTACTTAATTAAGTTTATGTCAGACGTTTTAACAATATTTGGTACTTGAGTCCAAAATGGCTTTGGTATGATGTCTATAGTCAAAGTGGTCATTAGTACATCATATCTAGAATAATATTCATGACATGATTATAAATTTTATACATAAATTATACTTTTAAATTAAACCATTATTTATGATTATGAAAAATTAACTAAGTTATAATCATGGAGATGGTAGGCCGTACGTACGCATGAGTAACATTTTCATTTTTCAATGATCATTATAGAAAAAAGGTAAGTATAATTTTATTTTTATAGAATTATAATAATTTAATTAATATAAAATTAATAATTTAAATATAATTATATGTATTATCCATGTGATGTGGTGATGAAAAATGAATCATATCGCTTCGTGGTGGTGATAGTTCACACGTACGCACGAATGGCGTTATCATTTTTATGTGCATGGAAAGGTAAGAACATAAATGATATATTATTATTTCATAATGATAAATATTTAATTAATATAACACATAAACATTAATTTCATAATTATAACTAGTATTTATAGATGGTGATGGAAAACGGATTATATTGGTTCGCGAGGTGGTACTTCGCCGTACACACAAATGATTAATTCTTTTCCCATTTAATTAAAGTGGAGATGGATTTAAGTGATAAAATTAAATTAATAACATCTAAGTAAACTTATGATACTTTATTTATTATTTAATCATGGTTTAAAAATATTTTAATGAAGTGGAAGAAGAAATAAAATAGAAATACTTGATTAAAACAATACATCTTCTTCGAATGATCTCCTTTTCTTAACACCTTAAGACCACTAAGGATGATGTTATGACTAAAATAAGAGATCTAAAATGTGGGTAGAGATTCTAGGAAGGTATATTGGTAGATCTTTTATGAAAAAATAGCTTTTTAAGTGTAAATAAAAGAGAAGAATAGGTTCCCTTTTATAAGAGAGGAGAGGGTAACTCTTAGAATTCTTCAAAATACTAAATTAATATAAATTAATTTTCTATTTCAAATGGATCCAAAGTGAGTTATTTAGAATATAGAATGATTATGGGTCAAAATAAACCCATATAATAAAAATTATACATGTTTTTATCATTTTTTAATCCTTATCATTTTATTTTAACCCCTTTTAACCCCTTTAACTCTTACCATGATATCATGTAATTTATGCTTTGAGAGTTAATATAATTACTATAAAATCCCAAATGATAATTAATTTATTAATTTATACAATTTTAATACTTATCCCAATAATTTTTATGAATTTAATATCATTTAATAAAATATTATTTATTTTAAAATATCATTAATGTCAATTTTGATACTATTCATTATTTTGTATTTTACAAAAATTAAAAAAAGATAAATTTATAAGAAGACTTCTAAAACATAAATAACATGTTAAATTAATCTAAATTTTTTTTGGATAACATTAAGTACATCAAATTATATTTTTTTTAAATTTTTAAAAATATTTATTTGATATTTCCATTAATTAAACAATCATTGCATCATCATTATGCAAGCATTTAATTTAATTATTTATTCCCTAAAAATTATAAATAAAATATCATGATGAATTTAAATATTTTATCTTTAAAAATAATATTTATAGTCAAACATATCCCCTAGATAACCTCATATTAAAAATATTTCACTAGTTAAAAACAAGATTATGATAAGTTTGACATTTCTTAAATTAAAATACTACAATGGGATTAAAGTCATCCAATTGGATACAAGTGGTCATAAAATAATCCCAAGTATGATTTAAGTCTAAAATAATTAATTAAATAAAATTAGTACAAGTGTTACGATAATTTTATAATATTTAATATTATTTTTACCCTTAATTACCTGATTTACCCTTAACCATGATAACAAAAATTACTAATGTTACTACTCATATTGGACAAAAATAAAAGGGAAATATTTAATAATTTTATAAATTATAATTAAAAATATGGAATAAATTTTTCGAAATTCAAAACACATAATTGGCTAAAATTAATTTAAATGTAATCCCGTTGACAGGGTGAGAAAACGGGTTATTAAAGTGAAAATGTTCAAAATATTGAAATGTTTTTATATCCAAATTCAATGTGAAATTGATTAAAATGACCTAAATTTGATAAAATGATATAAAATTGATATAATTATACTTTAAAATAAACCAAAAATATAATTTAACACTAAAAATTATTTAGATGAAAAAGCTGTCTTCAATTAAAATAGAGTATTTTTCACTATTCATCAAAACATGAAACTTATTAGAAAAATACCAAAAATTAAACCAAAGTAAATTTTGATATTAATACTTAAAAAAAGAAGTTTATTTTTTCAAATATAATTTATAAAAGTGTCAAAAATTAAATTTAAAACAAGTGTACCATCAAAAGGCGGCAAAACTGACTTTTTAGAAAAATACATCTTTTATGCATAAAATTGGATTTATTCTTATATCATGTTTGGAAAACAAATAGGATTAATGTTAAAAATTTTATTGAATATATTATATATAAATTTTATTAATATAATCCAAAAATATTTATTTTTTTATCTATTGGTATAAAACACACTTATTCACATTTAAATAGTTTTTTCAGAAAAAAATTCCCTTTTAAAAAGTGTTTTATTTTTATTTATAATTAATTGGTCCCCAAATAATTAATTATATATATATTTTTGAACACCATATTTTCACAATTAAATTAATCCTATTCATACCCGACACTCTAACGACTAGGTTATAATAGTAACATTTAAATAACAATATTTAATTGTTCGTTTAAGCTTGATGTGGCGTATTTTGTATGCTATCTAACATAGAATTTCACTTTTTTAAAACTTATGATGTTACATTATAAAAATTTAATAAATAATTTCCTCAAAATTTAAACTTGGGATTGGTAACTAGGGTTCAACTATTCAAAACACCTTTATTGAAATCCCACATTGGAACAAGGGTTAATAAAACTTGCACTTTAAAAGAAAGAAAGGGAGGTGTGAAGGTCACCCAAGATAACAAATAATAGAGTTCCATGTAAGAAAACATGGATATAAAAGAGAAAACTAACTATCAATTTTTTATGGAGAGTAATAGAGAACACGATCATGAGAAAGTTAACAATCACAAAACTATAAATCTATAATCAGTTAAAAGGTAATTGATTTCTTAGTAAGAAAAGTAAATGAATGTCATTTTTGTTTTAAGATAATTTTCATAGATTTGGGGAATTATATTACTACCTAGACTATGCAGATAAGAAAATATATTTAATTGATAAGTATAGTTTCATCCTTTAATCAATTTCCACAAAAAATCATGTTTTTCTCTAAACAATGAGTATTTAAGATGATGTTTTTATGCCTGAAGCATTATAATCAAATTCTACAGATCAAAAAATCCATAATAGTATAACTACCTATTCCTCCTTTATTTATACATTAACCAAAACCAAAAATGGTTAGGATAGGATAAGATAACTCCCTAAAAATAATAAACCTTTATATGATGAGAAGCTATATTAATCTCCAAATTTCAACAGTGACACTCAAAGTTCAACATAGATCATTCAAAAAATAACTATCCTTAAAATTCCTCAAAAAATATTATATACTAAGATTGAAACCCAAAAATCAGAAGGATTTGATCACATAGTCTTCCAAATAACATCAATAAATTAATCAAAAAATCATTTTCCAATCCCAATGTTATATATTCAATAAAACATATGTTCCCAAAATCAACTTATTATTCATCCATAAAATAGTTTAACTAAAATGAAAAATTCATAATAACTAGGAATTCATGTGGTCTAGTGGTAGGTGATGCACCCTTTTCACCCTTCGGTTGTGGGTTCGATTCCTGTGGATTTTCTAGACACGATGGGTTGTCACCCATCATGTAGTTTGTACTTTTTCTAAAACTATAAAATTATTATAAAATTCCTAGAAATGTGAGAAAAATACTCAAAAATAACCATAACATGTTTTAACCTCAAAGTTTATGTCATACCTTTCATTTTTCAGACCAAAATGTAATAACCTGAAATTACCTCAAAGTCAAAGATCATAAAAACCCTAAAGGTTATCCATACCTTTATAATTATGTCCAAAAATGAAAATAGAATTTTTCCTCAAATAATTTTTCACATGAAAAACTTAAGGGTTATATATAACACAAACTCAATAAAAGTATTACAAATACTCCCACCATCAAAATATTATTAATACTTTTAAACATTTCATCATACTTAAATATACCATAGCTCTTTAATACCTTATATGTATACATCTTAATCATCCAGTGTTATTCATAATCCCTTAACCATGATTTTACATCACATTCATTAAAAATTTCATATGTCATTTACAGTTTCCTCATATTCAATTTTAATGGAATTAGCTATTCCTAAATAGATATCTTCACAGTCATAATGATTCCATTCATGAGAATTCTTCCCAAGACATCGATTTTCATAATAACCATACTCCCCATATTTAAAACATTCAATTGATAACTTGGGAATAACTTCTTTCCTTTTCATAGAGTCAACTGAATGCTTCCTTTTTCCTTGGAATATTATTGTTTTATGACCTCCTTTACCACATTTAAAACAACTTCCCATCCCTTTAAGACATTTTCATAGGAGTTTATTTCCACATCCTTGACACATGTGTTATTGAATATATTTAACTTTATGATCATTATTACCCAAACTTCCAAAAGGATTAATTTATCTCATATATTATGCATTAGAAAACTCACCAAGGTTCATGTGGTTAATCATTACTACTGATAGTTGGTTTAGAATAACCACAAGAGTTCTCATTATAGCTCCCATTTCATTCAGTTTCTTATTCAGAGAACCATAACATTTTCCTTCACATCCATTATTACTTTGGTTCCTGCTAGATCTATCCATTTAATAAAACCAAAAAGGTTAGTGTGAGCAATAAAATCATAATATACCATCTTACGAGGATGATAAACACTTATATCCTTATCCATGTTATATCAAACTCATTCAATTTATCAAAAATAACTATGACTCTTCCTACCATTATAACCATTAAGGTTATATACAACCTATAACTTATGATTAAAAAAAATCATAACCTCTAAAGTTATCTAAACAATTATATGATACCAACTGTAAGTAACTGACCTTAAACATTACAAATTAGAGTGTTTTTGAACTAGAATTAACATTCTTAAAATTCCAAGGATCATTTTGATTTATAATTTTAGAGAATTAGGAAAAATTGTTTCAAATTAAACCCATACATTACAAGTGGAAACTTATACTTAGTATCCATTTTTTCCACAAAAAATGTCTTTTAAATAAAACACGGTTTCTCTTTATGAAAAATATTCATAGTTTTCTCCTTGATATCATCCTTGTATCTAATATCCCTTAAACCCTCTGAAAATAATTTTAAAACTTAATATGAACACAAAAAACTTATTAATGGATATAAGATAAATGAAACTATTAGTCCATGAATACTTATAAACCCATGATTTTTTTTCACAAAGTTATACTTTTCACCCATAAAACATAAACTCTTTATCTTACCTCATGAAATTATAAGTTTCCTATAAAAATAAATAGAAAACGTAAATCATAAAGGTAACTTGTGGCATCGTTTCCATATCACATTTACATTTACTATAGCTATCATGAATACATAGGGAGTAACCTTCATAGTTAATTTTGGAATAACCACCATAGTATATTTCCTCAATCTATTAGGAGAAATCCTACCAGTTAAATCTATCTCATAACCCAATGCATTGGAAATCTATAACGAGATCACTCGCCCTAATTTTATTAAAAAACCAACCGTACTCATAAAAAATTCCCAATAACCATAACATAAGCATATCACATAAATCATGTATAAAATAAAAACAACTTTTCCACTTTGAAATTACCTTCCATTTTTACAAATCTACACACTCATAAATGAAAACAATTTATTTGAAAATAAAATTGTAAACTTGTAAAGGAAGAATAAAAACATTAAAGTGAAATGAAAGTGGGAAATTCTATTCATACCATATATGTTAAAAAACATTTATTTTGGATTTTGTAAAAATAATTTAAAGAGTAACTTTAAAATAGGCTTTTAAAAGAAATCCTGTTACATAAAACCTTAGAAAATACATTTTTGAAATAATTTGAGAGAAATTAAATAATTCAAATTTTAAAAAATTTATATACATTAATAAAACCCATTTTGAAAATATGGAAATTAAATAGGTATATTTATAAGGATAAATCTTTAAAACATTTAAAATGATGTCTTAATTAAAGACTCCCTTACAAATATCATGTTATTGAAGTGAGAATTAATCAAATGAATAGATTATATGTATTCTATGTAAATAAAAATAAAATAAGTGGAATAAAACATAATATATTCAAAAGTTATTTTACACATAATCTTAGCATGACATAAACAAGAAGTAGAAGTTTCACCTAAAGAATGAAAATTTAGTTGAGAATTCCATTACTGCTTTGTAATAAGTAGAATTATATGCCACATGAAAGAGTAACATTTAAAAAAACTTTAAGTACCATTATAATAAATAAATTAATGATATAACATGTCAATTTAGAGTTATATACACCTCATAAAAGAATAGAGAGATGCATAACATCAAAATATGCCTCAACGAAAGAAAATTGAGACGAAGTCCCTTACCTTGAGTCCGAATCATTACATACAATCTTTATATTCCTGAATAACAAACTATGGTTAATTATTTAATTGATTTATAAACTTTTTAAAGTTCATAATTCCTTTTATATCACTTATTATGATGTTATAACAATTACTTAATTATTTAAGTTCATGTCATACATTTTGATGATATTCGGTACTTGAGTCCAAAATGACTTTGGTATGATGTCTATAGTCAAAGTGGTCATTAGTCTATAATATCTAGAATAATATTCATGAAATTATTATAATTTTTATACATAAATTATACTTTTAAACCAAACCATTATGTAAGGTTATGAAAAATGAACTACATTATAATCATGGAGACAGTAGGCCGTACGTATGCATGAGTAATGTTTTCATTTTTCAATGATCATTATGGAAAGAAGGTAAGTATCATTTTATTTTTATAGAATTATCATAATATAATTAATATAATATTAATAATTTAAATATACTTATATGTATCATCCATGTGATGTGGTGATGAAAAATAAATCACATCGCTTCGTGGAGGTTATAGTTCACACTTTCGCACGAATGGCATTATCATTTTTATGTGCATGGAAAGGCAATAATGTAAATGATATATTATAATTTAATAATTATAAATATGTCATAAATATCACATATAAACATTAATTTCATCATTATAACAAGTATTGTGAGATAGTGATGAAAAATGAATTATATCGATTGCGAGGTGGTAGTTCACTGTACACACGAACTATTAATTCTTTTCCCATTTGTTGAAAGTGGAGATGGATTTAGGTGATGATATTAACATAATAACATATTATAATATTTATTATACTGTATTTATTAATTAATCATGGTTGAATAATATTTGAAGGAATTGGAAGAAGAGATAAAATAGAAATACTTGATTAAAACAATATCTCTACTTCGGACAATATTCTTTTCTTAACACCTTAAGACCACTAAAGATGGTGTTATGCCTAAAATAAGATCTCTAGAATATGGGAAGGGACTATAGGAAGGTATTATGGAAGATATTTTCTGAAAAAAATAGTTTTTTAAGTGTAAATAAACCAGAAGAAGAGGTACCCTTTTACAAGAGAGGAGATGAGCACTCTTGGAATTCTTTAAAATATTAAATTAATATAAATTAATTTTCTATTCCAAATGGATCCAAAGCGAGTTATTTAAAATATAGGACAAGGATGGGTCTAAATACACTAATAAAATGAAAATTAGACAGATTTTGATTATTTTTTAATTTTTATCTTTTTTTAACCATTTTTTAACCCCTTTAACTCTTACCATGATATCACGTAATTTACGCTTTGAGGGTTAATATAATTACTATAAGATGAAAAATGACCATTAAATGAGTAATTTATGTCACTTTAAGACATATAAAAATAATTTTTTGGAATTTTAGTTTTTTATAAATTTTATATCATTTAATAAGATATTATTTATTTTAAAATATCATTAATGTCAATTTTGACACTATTCATTATTTTGTCTTTTAAAAAAATCAAAACAACAAGATAAATTTGAAACAAGAATCATAAAACATAAATAACATATAAATTTCATCTAAAAAATTCTTAGATTACATTAACTACATAACAATATATTTATTTAAATATGTTTAATAACATTTATTTGATATTTCCATTAATTAAACAATTACTATATCATTATTGTGCAAGCATTTAATTTAATTATTTATTCCCTAAAAATTAAAAATAAAATATCATGATAGAGATAAATATTTTTTCTTTAAAAATAATATTTATAATAAAATATATCCCCTATATAACCTCATATTAAAAATATTTCACTTGTTAAAAACAAGAGTATGATAATTTTGACTTTTCTTAAATTAAAATACTATAATTGGATTAAAGTCATCCAACTAGCTCTAAGAGGTTATAAAATTGGTCCAAAAATTATTTTAGTAGAAAATAACTCATAGAATAAAATTAGGACAAGTGTTAGGGTAATTTTACAACATTTAATATAATTTTTACCCTTAATTACCCAATTTACCCTTAACCGTGATAACAAAAACTACTAATGTTAATATTCATATTGGAAAAAAAATTAAAGGGGAAAATTTAATAAATTTGGAAATTATTATTAAAAATATAGAATCTATTTTTCAAACTTTAAAACACATAATTTTCTAAAATTAATTTAAAATTAGTCTCGTTGACGGGGTGAGAAAATGAGTTATTAAAGTGAAAATGTTCAAAAGATTGAAATGTTTTTATATCCAAATTCAATATTAAATTGATTACCATGACCTAAATTGGATTAAATGATATAAAATTGATCTAATTTTACTTTAAAACCAATCAAAAATATAATTTAACACAAAAAAATATTTAGATAAAAAAGTTGTTTTCAATTAAAATCCAGTATTTTTCACTATTCATCAAAATATGAATCTTATCATAAAAAAACCAAAAATTTAAAAAAGTAAATTTCTATATTAGGCCTTCAAATAAGAATTTTATTTTTTCAAATTTAATTTATAAAAATGTCAAAAACTAAATTTAAAATGAGTGCGCCATCGAAAGGTGACATGTAACGTCCCAAAGTTTGATCAATGGAAATTCCCTTCTTATAATTAGGTCTTATAGTATAATCACATAAAATCACAACACAATGAAACATAATTCTTAAATGAACTACTAAAATACTATGTGACCTTTAAACATAATTTTTCCACTTTTGTGATTTTGAATTTTGAAAATCTGACATACACGGTTGCGATCAGTAAGATGTTTGGAGTCTGATAGGGCAAACTTATTTTTTAGTGAATAGTAACTTACCCTTATGAATAGTAATGTTACCTTTATGAATAGTAATATGAAACCTATGAATAGTAAATCATCCAAGTGAATAAGTAACCTTACCAATGAAAGTATAAATAAAAATTTATCAATCTTATAAGTGAAAATATGATATAATTATATCATAGTGTTGGTATTTTTATAAGTCATAAATATTTAATTAAAATTTTAGGATTAATTTAATAATTTAAAAGAAAATTTATTTTCCTAAAATTTATTCATAAATTATTATTTTTGATTTCTTATGATTATAATATAATTTTACGAGAGCTTAATTAATTTTTCAAACTATTATAAAATCGATTTTAATTTTAAAATTTGTATTTTTCAAGTAAATTAGAGTTTTAATTAAAAATATAATTTTTCATATTTATAAAATTATTTTCATAAAACGGAGTTATTTTTTTAATTCTTCATGTCGAAAAATTTTTAGGGTGAATTTTTGGGATTTTTCTGAAATACTTGATTTTTTGGTGAATAGTAAAATAAGATAATTTACGATAATTGCTAAATACATGATTTATTGATTCATGGATGATTTTCTACTAAGGTAAGCACTTTGAGTTTGAAATAAGATGCACATATTATTGTTCTTTGTCACAATAATCAATACTATTGCTTGTCTTGAGAAAAATAATAAACTAATGAATTAAATATTGAGAAAACTCCCCTCTCCTCCACTATAAAAACCACACCTCGCCACCTCTTCTCCTCATACCTCTCAAGCCTTGTTCCTTGTACAAATTTTGTTCAAATATCTTCTCAACCCTCTCTCCCACATCCAGGTGCTTTTTTTCTTAACAAAAGACCAAAAACCAATCCCTTAAGGAGGCTCTCAAGAGGTAAAACCCTCTTCTGTTTTCTTTCAATTTATTTTCAAGTTCATTTGTATTCTTTTCTATCCTCTCCTATCCTAATAAAAATGGGGTGATAACTCCATTAGATTACATGTACTGGATTTTATTATGCTAATAGAATAATTAATCATCATCTCTCCTTTCCCCTCCTTTGATACTAAGAAATGGAAACACCATCCGAGATGTGATAATTTATCACATTCAAGGAAAACAGGTTTTCAATTTCTATTACCGCATTAAATTATGGTTATGAAACCATTTTTATGGTTTAACTAGATTATTATGTATATAATATATTTTATGTAATTTTATGGAATCATTTTATACAAATGATATTAATTTATAAAACAAAATGATTCCGTTGTGATAAAAACCCCCCAATTAACCCAAATAGTTATCATTAAAGTTTTTTATAATGATTCATCCTCACTCCAAATAACCAAATGAATTTTATAAACATTTAATATTTTTTATGTTCCATAATAAAATATCAATTCAATTCTGGACAACCATCCTCATATTACATGATTATCCATATATGTATATAAGTAAACTGATCATGAAAACTAAGGAAACAAACGCTCCCAAACAATGAAATTGAACCTCTTAACCCATAAAAAAGGCCATGAATGAAATTGATAAGGTTATAATAAATAAATTACATATATAAGAGGTTATGGATTTATTAATTAATGAATCTAATTTTGTTATCCCATATATTAAGATCAAGTGAAGAACACCTTCGGACTTAAGGTAAGAGATTCTACCCGAACCTCCATTATTCCTTCAGGTTGATCTATATTTATTTTTACCCAAATGAAGTTATATTTTATTTTTATTTACATATTTTAAATGATGATTATATTTTACAAACACTTGTATCAATATCTATTCATTATTATCTTTCGAATATATACATATTTTTAAGTGGTTCCCTTCTCAATTCATCCTGATAAGCAAGCCCATTTTAAGTGAACCTCCTGAATTATTACCCAATTTCAAGTGCACTATATCATCTATTTTAAGCCACCATTATTTTTATAAAATTATTATTTTTATTATGAAAACATTATTGGTTAAATTCTAGTTTTATATAAAATATTTTTCCCTTTTCTATTTTAAATTCACTTTAGTATTTTCCTTAAAACTGCACAAAAATGTTTTAATGCTAAAATTTCTTAAATACTCTTCTTACATGTTATCACTTATGTTAACATGATATATAAATATTTTACCTTATGAACGTTTATGTATGTTTTAATTTCTTTATTTCATGGACACTTGTATGATACAACCAGTTATTATGCTTTATGACATGATTATGATACCCATTTCTTTCCATGAGTACCCTTATGTTTATCTATGATTAATTATGTATGATATTTATGTGGAAAAAATATTCACAGACATTTTATGATGGGTGACCCCAAATAGTGATATAATGTGTTGGGTAAAGTTTATTATCATGAGACGTTATGTTCAACAGTCTTGATGATTAGCCTTAACTCATGCTCCATGTGCACATAATGTCTCATGAGAATAAAAGGCTAGGGTCACTGTACAAAAGAACTGAATTTTTAGAAAAATAAGTATTTTATGTGTAAAATTGGATTTATTCTTATATCATAAGATGAATTTTAAACATTATATTTAATATATTATAAATAAATTTCTTTAATATAATCCAACAAGAGCGATTTGTTTATCTATTGGTATAAAACACACTTGTTTAAATTTAAATAGTTTTTCAGAAAAAAGATTTTCTTTTAAAAAGGGTTTTATTTTTATTTATAATTAATTGGTCACTAAAGAATTAATTACATATACATGTGTACACCATAATTTCATAATTTATTTAATAATGTTCATACCCTCCATTCCAATGTCTAGGTTATAACGATAAAATTTAAATAAAAATATTTAATTGTTTGTTTAAGCTTGATGTGGTATATTTTGTATGCTATCTAACATAGAATTTTCTTTTTAAAAAACTTGGGATGTTACAGTCTATAACAGTAAATGTTCAGCTTTACCTGTAGAGAAATTATGACCACTAAAAGCAGTCAGTGGATGACCGATAAGGTCCACCCCACACCCCTCTCCATGAATGGATATCCTAAGATGTTTCCATGCTATTCATCTAAAAAAGTGATATAAAATATATCTATTCTCATCATTAGAATAAAATAAACCATCACATTTCTCCAAATACTTTAAAAAACACTCAAGACTCTTATATTCATTTTTAAAAATATCTCCAATGACTGCTACAAAAAGCGCTAGAAATTGACTTTATCAGTGCCAAAAAAGTGTTGTAAATATTAACGCCCTAAAAATGGGGTCCCTTTTATTAGCTCTAAAAAAAGCACTGATAAAGTTCAAAAAAATATTTATCTTAAAAATATTTTTTGTAAATTGGAGGGTGGAACAACCTCCTTTATCAATGCTCTATCCCTTTAAATAGGGCAATAAATATCTTTTATCAACACCAAAAAAGAGATGTAAATATTAGCGCTCGTAAAAGGGGGTCCCTTTTATCAGTACTAAAAAACACCGATAAAGAACCCTTTTATAATACAAAATGTTTTTTGGTATTTTTAAAATAAACCAATTTTTAGGGGTTAAGTGGGAACCAAAATGCCTAAAACCCAAAAATTGATTACATTAACAGACCCATCAAGCTAGATTCAAAATTCAAACATTCAAAATTCAACTGCAAAAGTGTCACCCACTAAAGATTGGATACATCGAGTGTAGTGAAACCATTGAAATTGATGCCTCGATCCATTATCCTGACCTCTCAGAACCACTATCACTTAAACCCATTAATACCATTAAAATTACTTCAAAAGTGTCATCACCGATGAAAACACTCCGACAAGATTGAACCCTTTATCAACACCAACACATCTGTGAGTATTGAAAAAATGTAACAACTTTAGCCTTCAAGAACACAACTAGAATAGAACCAAAAAAACCAAAATGACATGGTCATCAAGCTAAAACACCAACACCAAGTTGTTGAGCTAAAAAATTAACACCGAATGCTATCGTTTCCGTTGAGGGTGAAATACAAAAAACCAACAAACAAAAACATCATGAAAAAAATAACAACTAATGAAACTGAAAGAGAAACCACCAACAGATCTGAAACAACTTGAGGCCAAATACCAGTCAAGTCTAAACAACACTACCAAAATTGTAGGGACACCATAAAATAGAGAAGACCTAAAACACCACCATCAAAGGAACATTGAAACAAAAAGGAAGAACATGAACCAACCGGGTTGTGACTCATAAAACACGAGTGAAATCCCAACCAACAAATCCTAAAAAACCTAAAAAAACCACTTATTTTGACCAGAATGGAGTTTGGTGAAATAGATATGGATGTAAGAGTAGAGGTTAAGCTAAACAAGTCCTTGAGAGTGATCAACGACGACATATAGGAAACCGATGCACCCAAAGACAACGATGAAACCCACACACCAAAAAAGATGACATAAAGTGTAGTTACAAGAACATCCCAAACCACCGTAAAGAATTCCAGACATGACTAAAAGTGGGGTCAGGCATAACATATCTGTTAGGTTGGGAAGTTGTAGTTAGAAATCAAAGTCCCAAAAGAAGGAGATAGAAACTCATAGGAGAAAGTTAAACGAGAGGGAAACACAAAATAGTGATGAGGAAAAGTACCGAGGAAGGAATAGGGGAATATGGAGAAGCAGGATCACTCTCCATCGAATAATCACACCAAAAACCCTAGGAGAGGGTTATGTTGAGAGCAAGAGAGAAACCCGAGGAGTGGGGAACCATCTCTCAATACCGAATGATAAATAACCCTTTTATCAATGCTAAAAAAAGTGCTGATAAAAGTCAAAAAAAAAATATTTTTTTCTTCTAGAAATCGGAGGGTGGACCACCCCCTTTTATTAGTGCTTGACCACCCTTTTAACAGGTCTAGGAACCTGATGCATAGGCCTACGTTCCCCAAAATTTACTGGTTTTCAAACATGAGACCTCCCCCTCATACACCCATGCCTTTTACACTCCTATATATTGTTTTATTCTATATTTTATAATATATCTAAATATTTATATATTTTTTGTTACATTTTTGTATCCATATATTTATATATATATATTTTTATATATTTTTAGATACATATATAAAGTATGTTTTGTGTGTGTGTGTTTATAAATACATAAATAAATTTTTATATATATTTATATATATGTATGAGTCTATAAATATAATTATACATATTTATATTTATTTACATATATTATCTATTAATATTTATATACATATATTAGAATATATAGATAAATATATATATCTGTTTGTCAATATAAACACAAAAATATATTTATATATATATAAACATTATATATAAATTAACTGTATATGTATATTTATAAGAGTATTTGGGCTGATATATAGTATGGGGGTCTATATGCCTATATAATGGGTGGGTTATCCCATGGGGGGGATGACCTGCCCACTGACCTATGTAAGGTGTGTGTGTGTGTTTCAATGTAATTGTACCTATAATCACATATAATATATATAAATATTCATAATTTTTTATTTTAAATAAAATGGTTATTATTTTTTTATCTATATTAGGTTTATATATTTAGAAATATATTTTATATGTAAATATGCTTATATATTTATTTATAAAATTAATTTTTTATGGGTGAATATATAGAAAATATGTATATATTTGATTATAAATAACAGTACAATATGAAAAATTATAAGACATAAAAACCATAATATCAATATGAATGTAAGACCCGAGAATAAATTTAGTTTCCACTGAAAAAATACAATAATACCCCCTTAAACAAGGCTGAAATTCCATCAAATGTTAAAAGAATTGGGATACCTCGACTAAAAACTTAGTTTTGGAGGCCTTATGAGATTTTTTTGGCCTTGAAAAACATGACTCAGGGTTTCCCCAGTCACCAAGGTAGAGATCTCATCACAAAATTCAATTTGATATGTGGTAGATCCCAAATGGATACCCAAATCAAAAGCTATGACCGTTTGAAGTTGGAGCCCTGTTTTCGACTTATCTTACCATGTTCATTAATTCATTTAATTTTTATGTCATCTAATTGTTATTAAATGACTATTACTCAATAATAATTAAAAAATTATTAATTAATAATATATTTTTTAATTATTTTATAATTCATTTTTGTTAAATATTTTATATATTAAGTGTAAATGTCTATTTATCCTTATGTAAAACATATTTTTATAAAATATATTATATTTATATCAAAATAAATATATTTACACATTAATATATTATTTTTAATGATAGATAACTTATTTTTATTAAATATACCTTTTATCAGTACTAGAAACAATTGTTTTAGAATTGATAAAAAACATAATTTTATCAACGCTAAGAAAAGTGCTGATATATGGGGTACTTTTATCAGCACTAAAAAAATCATTGATAAAGACACCTTTTATCAGTGTTTTTTTCACTGATAAAAGTATCCCCTTTATCAGTTCTTTTTTTAACGCTGATAAAGGGTAGCACTGAATAAATCTGATTTTGTGGTAGTAAACTTTGAAAACTAGGTTGAGACTTATCAATCTATACATATATCCTATATTAGAAGTAAATATCATCAAAAAATATTATCTACCACATATTGACTATTTATTAGTGTTAGAATTCACATTTATCAGCACTAAAAAAATACTGATGTTGCAAGTGCTATTATAGGTTGGTCACTTTTATCATCACTAAAAAAAGAACTAAAAAGTCTCATTTTATTATCATTTTTTAGTGCTAATAAAATTATTAAAATATATTTTTAAATAATTTGATGTATACCACTCCCACCCCCTTTATCAGTGTTTTTCACACCCCCACAACCTATGTATCGATGCTTTTCATGCCCTATTCCATTCCCACCCCCTTTATGAATGCTTTTTGTGCCCCACCCCCTTTATCGGCTCTTTTCTCTCATGTTCAGACCTACTCATGCCTAAATTCAAACCTCATACCTCTTCCTTCAAAGTTGAACGTTATTGCCACACTACCTGGATTTATTCAATTTTTTTGAATTATCTATTTATTTATATATATACATAATTATTATTTATTTATATATTTAGTCATATAATTATATATAATTATGTGATTATTTGAAAATAAAAATGTTTATATATTTACAAATATATTTTTATATATTTATAAATAAATATATATTTACATATAAATATTTTATAATGAATCTATAAAATGAAATATTTATTGTAAATATGTTTATATAATATAATTATCTAAATGTTTAAATAAATTTATCTTATGCATGTATATATACATTTATATTATATTTTTAATGATATATTTATATAAATACAATCAAATGATGTACACACACAATATTTACACATGCATACACACACATACATGCACATACTTACACACACACACACAGATGAATGCACATATTTATATTTCACACAAACAAGCACACATATTTATATTTATATCTCACACACACAGAGACACACACATATTTATATTTATATATGTATAGACTACATGAAAACATATTTATATATTTATCTATACAATTCATGTCACTATATTTTATAATATATATAAAATTATAAATAATTATATAAGAACAAACAACATTATAAATGATTAAATATATATATATATAATGTATTTATATAAACATATATTTATTGTTATATAAATCATATTTAAGAATATATGAATATGTATATATAAAATATATATGCAAGGTACCCTTTATGTTTGTATGTTTATATAAACACACACACACACATATTTATTTATTAATACACACACACACACACACATATTTATATATAAACATTACATATACATTAGTATATGTGTCAATATATATATATATATTCATAAATTTTTATAAGGTAAATAAAATAGATAAAATTTTATTTTAAATTAAATGTATAATAAATGTTTATTTACATATTTTTTATATGTTTTAAAATATAATTTATATGTAAATATGTTTAAATATTTATTTATACAATTAAATTTTTATATATAAATATATACAAATATGTTTATATATACATATGTATATATTTAATTATAAGTAATTATATAATATGAAAAATGATAAAATTTGAATACCATAATATCCATATGAAATTAAGCCTGAGGAATAATTCCAATATCCACCTAAAAGGACAAGAAGACACTTTTAAACAAAACTAAAATTCCATCAAATGTTAAAAAATTATGGTATCTCAAATAAAAACTCAGTTTTGGAGGCCTTTCAAGCATTTTTTTAACCTCGAAAAAATAGTTACTAGGGTTCCCCATATTAATATGTCATAGAACTCTTCATAGTTTTCAATTTGATATCTCGTAAAGTCTAAATAGACACCCAAATAAAAAGTTACGATCGTTTGAAGTTCAAGCCTCATTTTCAACTTATCTTAAGATATTAATTATTTTTTGAAATTTTATTATCACTAGATTATTATTAACTGTCTATTACTCAATACTAATTAACAAATTATTAATTTTTATTATTATTTAATTATTTTAAACCATTTTTCACTAAATATATTATATATTAACTGTAAATACATATTTAGTATTATATAAATCATATTTATGCAATTATATTATATATATATATATATTAATATATATATTTATATATATTAAAATATGATTTTTAAAAATATTTTCTTATGAAGGACATCATTTATAAGCGCTAAAAACAAGCATTTAACGATGATAAAAGACACACATTTATGAGCGCTAAGAAAAGAGATGATAAATACCACCCTTTATCAATGATAAAAAAGCACCGATAAAGGGTGAATCTTATCAACACTAAAAATAAGCACTGAGAACCATTATCCTTTATCAGTGTTTTTTTAGCATTGATAAATGCACTCTTTATCAACATTTTTAACTAGCACTGATCAAATAACCCCATTTATTATCATTTTTAGCACTGATAAAATCTAGCACTGAATAAACATGATTCTTTAGTAGTCATTATCTTGAATGAAATCAGTTTTTATTCCACTAACCATTAAACTCTATATAAAAAATATGAAATTTCTTTTTTCAATTTTGATAGAAAAAAACAACCCCCTACAAAAGAATATTTGGCTCCCATATAATAGTCATCAAAGTAATATCTGAAGCACTATTAGGAATTAATGGCTCCCCCAGGTCAATACTCTATAAATAGGCAATATCACTATCACTATATGAAACTGTAAACACATGTAGTGGCCTACATTTTTTACCCATTTAAAATATTTTTTTATTATCATTTTATTAAGTGGTCTCATGGTTGTATTAAATTTAGGGTGTCACAGATATTTGAGAAATATTTAACATTTTTAAATGTATTATTTTTATCTTGTACACATAAATGAAATAAATTAAAAATTTATCCAAAATGGATCCCCATATAGAAAATATATTTCTATAGTTTGACTTGGGATAAATAGTTTTACCTATGATAGGTATAATTTTCATTCAAGTTTTGACCCCCAAAATGAGCCCACTTTCTGTCTTTAATAAAAATACCCATTGTCCTAATCCTCCATTATAAATATTATTGTTAATCCTCTAATAATATGATTATCCACCAATGATGATGGGAAAACCTAATAGGCTATGGTTCGAAGCTTGGTGTTCCTCAAGGAGTCGATGAATCCACAAAATGAGGCTGAACCATTGAAGCATCAGTTATCCGCCATTGAGGTAGGAATTTATTGTTGTTTTATGCTACATTCTTTGATTATTTGAGATTTTTATTAATGTATATCATTTAATTGATTATTGAAAACTATAAACTCCTCCATGATTGTTATTATTTTGTTGTTTTGTGAAATGATCAATGAAGAAAAATTATTGGATGAAGAATGGGTGGTCAGGCCAATGCCGACCACCACCCCTCTCCCTCACACCTCGGTCCTGCAACACATCAGGGGTGCATGTGCGATGGTGAATCCCTTGAGTCATGTCAGCTTATATTAGGATGAATGATTATCCTTGACTACCATAGATCCCATTCCCCCACCCTTTTTATATCTAACCATCCCTCCCCCCCTCTCTCTCTCTCTCTCACACACACACACACTCTATCTCTCTCCCCCTATCTCAGTCCCCCCTCTCTCCCTCACCACCAAAAAATCTCAAGCATGTATATTATTTCCCCATGAGAAATAATATCAAGCTCAAATGGTTGAGTCTAAGGAAATAATCATCCTTGAAGACATGTCCATTGTGAGGGAATATGGTGATGTGTTTCCCAAATAATTTCTTGATCTTCCTCCTATTTGATAGGTTTAATTTTCAATCAAGATTATACCTGGGGTGTTATATTTATCCAAGACTCTACATATAATGGTTGTTGTGGAAATTTTGAAGTTGAAGAAACAACTATATGAGAATATGGATAAAGGGTTCATACACCCAAGTTATTCACCTTGGAGTGCACCAGTCCTCATTGTCACAAAGAAGGATGGGTCAATGCGTCTTTATATTGATTATCGTGAGACCACCAAGATCACAATAAATAACAATTATCCTCTTCCATATATTTATGACTTGTTCGATCAGTTATGTGGAGCATAATACTTTTCCATGGTGGATCTGAGGTAGGGGTATTACCAAGATATGTTGAACAAGGAGGATATCCCCAATACTAATTTTCATACAAGGTACATGCACTATGAGTTCATAGTAATTCCATTCAGACTCACTGATTCTCTAGAAATATTCATTGACTTGATGAATAGAGGATTTATGGATTACCTTGAAAAATATTTGGTAGTCTTTATAGATGATATTCTAATATACTCCAAAATTAAGGAGTAGTATGAGGAGAATTTGAGCACTGTTGTAAAGACCTTATAAAAGGGTAAGCATTATTCCAAGTACATAAAATGTGAATTCTAGTTGAAGGAATTATCATTATTAGGGAATATTATCACAAGAAATGGGATATCTATAGACCCTTCAAATACAAAAGCTATTAAAGGATGCTCAATACCAAAATATGTGACATATATCCATAGTTTTCTTAGATCAGTTGGGTACTATCATCAATTTTTGAGAAATTTATTGCGATTTTCAAACCCTCTAACCAAGATAACTCGAAGGGTTTAACGTTTTCTTAGAATAATAAATGTAAAGAAATAATAAAGGAGTTTAAAAGGAGGCATATCACTATACATTTACTCACACTACCCATAAGTGGAGATATTTTTTTGGTATTTAGCGATGATTTAATGACTGGATTGAGATGTGTGTTAATGAAAAATGACAATGTGATAGACTATGCTTCAAGGTAGTTTAATGTTCACAAACAAAAATACCAAACACATGATCTGGAGTTGGATGGAATGATCATCACTTTGAAAATATTACAACACTATCTCTTTGGGGAGATGTGTGAAATATATACAGATCACAAAAACCGAAAGTATATATTCACATAGAAGAGCTTAATATATGCCAAAAAATATGGTTATATCTAATCAATGACTAGGAATTGTCAATCCACTATCATCATGGAAAGTTAAACAAAGTGGAAGATTCTCTATGTAGAAAGGTTCCAGAAATTCTATCATTGATTAGAATTGAAAATGATCCGATCTTCTTAGACTTAAAGATAATAGAAATGGTAATCATAAATGAAGGAATATCATCAATCATTTCACAAATTATTTCTCAACAGTCTCTTTTAGAAAAGATATAGGATGATCAAATAGATGATGTGGGAATTCATAAAAATTTGGAATCTATAAGAAATTATAAATCCACAAAGTTCAATGTTAATGAAGGATTTCTATGATTTGGGTCACAATTATGTGTACCATCAAATCCTAAGTTAAAAAAGGATTTTTTGGATGATTCACATAGCTCTACCTTCTTTATCCATCTTGGAATTACAAAGATGTCTTGAGATATCTGAGAGCACAATTGGTGGGAAAACATGAAGAAGGAGATCACGAAATATACGTCAAGATATCTTGTATGTCAGAAAGTGAAGGTGGAAAGGAAAAAAAATCCAAGTGGATGATGAAACCATTACCCGCACCTACATGGAAATGGAAAAACATAACTATGTAGTTTTTCACTAGTATTTTGAATACAATAAGATGAAATAATGCTATATGGGATGTGGTGGATCTTTTAACAAAGAATGCCAACTTAATTACAATTAGAGAGGAATTCTCACTCGATCAACTTGTAATGATATACATTAGAGAAGTGGAAAGGCTACATGAAAAACCACTATCAATTGTATCTGATCAAGATAAAATATTTACCTCTAAGTTCTGGAAGAGTCTCCAACTCACTTTGAATAATGAGTTGAACTTCAAAACCATTTATCACCCTCAAACTGATGGCCAATCTAAGTGGACTATCCAGACACTTGAGTACATTTTGATAGAATTATAAATTGACTTGAAAGGGGTATGGTATCAACATCTTCTTCTAGTCGAATTCTCATACAATAATAGTTTCCACTCAAGCATCCAAATAGAACCCTATATATCTATTTATGGGAAGAGGTGAAGAAAACTTATATGTGGGGATGAAGTTGGGGAACAAAAACTAATAGGTACTCAAATGGTCAAGGAAATCATGGAAAATTTCATGATCATTTAGCAACACATCAAGACTTATCAGAGTCAACAAAATATCTATGCTGAAAATCATTGATGAGACCTAGAGTTTGAAGATGGAAAAATTTTATTCCTCAACATATCTTCTTAGAATAAAGTCATGAGATTTGGGAAGAAGGGATATCATAGTACATGTTATATATTACCCTTTGAGATCCTTAATTGTATTAGAGCGGTGGACTATCGACTAGCACTCCAACCTAACCTATCTCAAGTACACGATGCATTACATTTATTCCTCTTGAATAAATAAATACCTAACCCCTCACATGTTGGAACCAAGATTTATATTTACTATAAATGGAGCATGTTTTGTGTTTATTGTCAATACTCCCATTGAAGATCATCGAGTTTTCAAGCAAAGGGATCTTATAGTCCAAACAGACAATAGTTTTTCTGGTGGTGTCGTTTCTTAATGGTTAAAAATTTTTTGGGGTCTAAAATTCAAAGAAGGGATTACATCACGACACATGGATTTCTTTGTTGGTCTTTTTAAAATATACCAAAGGCATGAGTTTCACGAAGACAAACTTTATGAATAGTGTTTCTCAAAGGATCAAAGAAAACTAATGGTGATCTACATGATAGCAATGAGCATCGAAAATGATTAATAATTGGAGCATCATGGTGCATGATGGTTTGGCGGAAATCTTTGCGACTACGTCAAATTTCACTGGAGCATCACGAAGGGAGGAGTACCGAGAATTTTTTTTTGAAAGATCTGGAAAATGCATTGGAGGTGGTGGAGAATAAAAAATGACCAAGCCTATAAATATGAGGATACCATCACTTCATTCTAATGACTTTTTCAAGGATAATCCAGAATCGCTCAGATTTCATGAAGCCATGGGAGATCTACAAAACCGACATTCCATGCAATATTGAGCATTGCAAATAGAAATTTTGAGTCTTGAATAATTCCAATGCTTTTAATTAAAGAATGCTTCACTATGATAGAGTATTCCATGTTAGCTCAGTGATATTTTAAAAGGAGTTTGTTCCAAAAATGTAGTGATATTCGTGAAGACAATTTGTTTTGCAAAGGCAGGGGTGCTTTGTGAAGGAGTAAGCTTCATGAAGGAGCTTCATGAAAGGTATTTTTGAAAATCAGTTTTCAGTGAAAAATACTTTCAGAGTGCATCAACTCAGGTCAATAGTGCAAGCATATTCTCATACTATTCAGATATAAATACTTTAATTACAATCCATTGAAGAAACCTTGAAGTTGATTAACTGAGTTATAATTCTCTCAAAGTAGTGAGCTAGGGGGAGTCAATGGAAGTGTTTTGAGGGATGTAGTGAGATATCTTTAAAATCTTGTAAAGGTAGTGTTCCCGGAACATAGTGACTATGTATAAACTTCTATATTTCATAACTAGTGAAGATAAGTGGATTTAGGTATGACCGACACACTATCGACGTATGCTCCATGTACTAGCCCTTAATGGAGAACCAAGTAAAATTGATGCATTGTCCTTATATGTGTGATTGTCTAAATTAATACACATTTCAAAAAGGCAAGTTTAAAAGGTTCCTACCAATGTGGGAATGAGGTTCATCACTTTTGAAGAAAAATTTGACACCCTGATTCACCTCTCCCCTCTCAGTGTGTTCCAGGGTCCTTTAAGTTATATCATAGGGTAAAGGTTTCTAGTGTTAAATGTTTTATTCTTTGCTGTCATGGAGAATTAAGTTAATGTCAGGGGAGTACCCCTCTTTAATGGAGGTAAATTTTAGATATAGAAGAAATGGATGAGATCTCATCTAATATCTCTTAGAATGGAAGTACTCTTTTCCACTATATAAAGAATACATATCACTGATCCAACAGGGCTATCTATGACTGATACAAATAGGAAAATTCTTGATGCATATGCTAAAGCACAGAATTCCCTCACTATAGTTCTTTCTGATCAAATTTATCTAAAGTTTATGATTTTTACTTATGAAAAGTCAATGTGGAAAAAATTGAAGAATATATATGAAGGTGATAAAAAAGTGAATAAGGTGAAATTACAAGTCCTACACAATAGGTTTGAAGATATGAGGATACATCCCTATGAAAATGCAGATAAAATTTTCAATCTAATTACTGAGGTTGTAAGAGAAATTCAAGGGATTGGGGAAGAAATCAATGACATTGACATTTCCAAGAAATTTTTGAGAAGGAATCCACCTCTCTACAATCCAAAAGTGTCAGCCATTGAGTAAAGGAATATTTATAAAATTTCTTTGCACGATATGCTGAGCAGTCTGGTGGCATACGAAATGAGAGTTAGACTTGAAGATGCAATGACTCGAGTAAGAAAGGAAATGGCTTTCAAATATGTAAAAAAACTTGCGGTTTCTAGAGATATAGTTTATGAAGATATTGAGTAATATGAAACTATTTATCTTCTTACAAAGAGATATTCAAGAGAAGAAAATGGTTATATGAAGGAAAGATTATCTTGGCCTATTTTCATTATGGTAGAGTTGGGAACATTGCCTCTTGGTTCTCAAGGAAGCTCGATGATGAAGAAAGTAAAGAGAGAAATTTTCAAAATCCTTAGAAAAGGTTTTATCAAAAGGCAGACTTAAAATATAGAAATAAAGTATAGAGGACGATTTTTTTTTGTAAAGAAGAAGATGATGAAAATGAATTCTTTGAGAAAGAAGAACCAGAGTTTAAATCTGGAACCCATGCATCTATGATGGCTATAGTTGAAAAGTCAGAATCATCAAAAGATAAAGCTCGATATAATAAGTTGATTGCTGATAATGATCTCAAGTTGAAACTTAAGGATTCTCTTGGAAATCTTAAGAATCAAAGTAGCAGATGAAAAAAGTAGAGAGAAGTTGTGGAAGAATCATCAGAATATGTTGATCAGGTTGAAGCTAAAATTAAATGACTGGAAGAAGTAGTTAAAGAATAGTCAAAAACATCTGGAAGTAAAGAATATGTAGTGTAACTAAGGCTCTATATTGAATAATAGGTAAAGTTCATCAATGACCATACATCTAGGATGGATGATAAGTCCAATAATGTTGAGGGTCTTGAAGAAGAAGTTGTTACTCTTAAAATTAAACTTGAAAGTGAATCAAATTTAAAGGAAAAAAAGAAGAAAATATAGTTCGGAATATTCTTAGATACTGATCTGATAGAGAGAGCTAGGTGTGGTTCTGAAGGAGTAGAGAAGGCTTTGGATGATCAAAGATCCAAATTCATGGGAAAAAGTGGAATTGGTTGTGATGCTGAAACATTTAATGGTGGAAACACAATGAACCAAAATAAAGGGAAGATAAAAGTTTGATATATCAAAAAGTTTCCTAAAGTCTTAACAAAGAAATCCCCAAATCAAACTGATATGAGAAATGAAAACTATCCACAAGTTTCTAGAAATGATCTTTTGTCAAAATGTTTTTCTAAAAAAGGTGACATGAGGAGAAATAAAAGTGAGAAGGCATTTCCTCTTATGAAATGTCAATTCTATGGCTATCTGGGCTACACCATGTTATACTGTGAATAGGTAAGGAGCTATTTTAATGAGAAAGTGATAGGAAGTCAAAAAAATAGAACAAATTATTATCCTTCTTCCAATATAAGAAATACTTTCTATAGATATTGTTTTCATTGTTCTAACTTTGGTCATAAATATATTTATTACAGGTAGAGTAAAGGCATGAACAATACATAAAGAACTCAAAGACAAGATAATACTCATCAACCAGAAAGTGTTACTCTTACAAATAGGTTTTCTCCTCTGGAAGAAGAGTATGAGTATGGTGAACTAGCTATCATAGAAGGGAGATTTAAAAGGACATTTTTATCCTTCACTCAATATAAAATTTTATAAAAGGAAAAGAATAAAAATTGAAAAATCCAACCTTGCAGAAGTATCCCTCAAAGATACAAAGAGAAAAAACACCTGGATTCTAGATAGCATATGATCATCCCATATAATGGGAAATTAATACCTATTAAAGAATATTAAGAAAAGGTTTGATGGAATAGTAAGGTTCAGTAATTATGGTGCTTTGAAGATCAAGGATAATGAAAGTACTGAACAGGATAATGGTGAGATGAAGAAAACTAAAGTTCTCTATGTGGGAGATCTGCATCACAATCTCATAAGTGTGAGTCAACTGTGTGATTCAAGACTATTGGTGAGATTTAATCAAAATGGGTGCACTATAAGAGTAAAGACAAGGAATGATCTTATGAAAGGATGTAGAACAGATGGAAACCTATATTAGGTTGATAGTAAAGAAAAAATTTTCTTTATGATAGTTAAAGAAGAAAATAACTTGTGGCATTAGAGGTTAGGTCACAATAATAAAAAGTACATGGAAAAGATATATAAGTTGAATATAGTCATGGATATCCCTAATTATAATCATCAATGGGAAAAGACTTGTGATGCTTGCATATAAAAGAAGTTGGTCTGTAGTTCATATCGACCAAAGAAGAAAAGAGATTAAAATCTTATTGATCTCATCTATACAAATGTATATGGTCCGATACATGTTTCTAGAATATATGGAAAAAGTTACTTTGTTCTTTTTATTGATGATTATAGTATAATGGATTTTGTTATGGTTATACAAATGAAACAACAAGTTCTTGATTGCATGAAAATGTATCGCCGAATAGCTGATAATGATACTGGATTGACAATCAAAGTTCTCCAGTCTAAAAAGGGAGGGGAATACACATCCATTGAGTTTGAAAAAAACACCTGGAGAAACATGGAATAAAAAATAAGGTTGATACTATGAGAACCCCATAAAAAATGGAGTTGTTGAGCATAGGAATTGATAATTGAATAATATGGCAAGAACTATACTGATTGAGAGTCGTATCTCTCACCATTATTGGAAAGATATTGTTCAAGATGTAGTGTATTTTCAAAGTTGAATGGGGATCTATATCAGAGATATTAAGACACCATATGAGTTGTGGTATGGAAGGAATCCCTCTTTGAATTATTTTCATGTTTTCAGAAGTAAATGTTTCATCTAAAACAAAGAAGAAAATCAAGGGAAGTATGGTGATGCTGCAGACAAAAGAATATTCCTCGGATATTCTATGAATAACAAAGACTATAAATGTTTCAATAACCATCTTAGAAGAATTATGGAATGTAGTGATGTTAATATCATTAAAGATAAGGCCACAAATACCTTGAGGGAATTTTATACTAATGTGATGGAAGATGAGGAAGAATTTGAACATGAAATAGATCCAAATATAGAAGTAGAGGAAGGTGTATAAAACATTTATAAGTTACATAATGATGTTGATTCAGAAGATAAATCAGAAGAGGAAACCATAGCTAAAGAAAATTCTTTTGAACCTCACAAGAGAAATCGTAGAGCATAAATTGATCAATCTAACACCATTGGGGATTGGAAAACACCCACACATATAAGGATAATGAGGAATAATGCACAATATACCTTCTTATCAGTTTTGAAACCATCCTCATTTGAAGAAGCTACAAAAGATGAATCATGGGTTAAATCCATGAATGAAGAGTTATATTATATTGATAAGAAACAGACATGGGATCTTGTTAAGAGACTGAAAAATCACAATGTGATTGGTATAAAGTGTATTTTTAAGAATAAATTTTATGAGTAAGGTAATGTGATCAGAAATAAGGAATAATTGGTGTGTAAAGGAAATTCACAGATTGAAGGTGTTGATATTTATGAAACATTTTCTCTGGTGGCTAGACTAGAGTCAATCAAGATTTTTATTGAAATGACAATTCAAAGAGGATACAAAGTGTATCAAATAGATGTCAAAACAAATTTATTAAATGGTGTTCTTGAAGAAGAAGTCTAAATAGAATAACCAGTTAGTTTTCCACATGGCAATGATGAACTGAAGTTTTGCAGATTAAAGAAGGCACTCTATGGTCCAAATTAGGCACCATGAGTGTGGTACTCTTAGCTAGATTCTTATCTAAAGAAGATCAAATTTAAAATAGGAGGAGTGTATTACAATATCTATGTGAAGAATTATCAAAAATACCAGTTCATAGTACTAGTGTATGTAGATGATATTATATTTGGTGGAAGAAGATAGAGATCAATGGATGAATTTTCTAATAAAATGAAATTAGAATTTGAAATATCTATGATTGATGAACTCACATAATTATTGGGGATTCAAGTTATTCAGAGGAAAGACTACATATTTATTTCTTAGGAAAAGTATGCATGAGATTTTCTGAATAAATTCAATATGCATGACTCTAAACCAATTCCAAATCTAATTTTGGTTGGAACTAAACTTGGAAAGCATGAGGATGATAATTTTGTAGATCCCACCCTGTACTGTAGAATCATCATAATCTTTTTTTACTTAACTACAAATTGGATAGATTTTTTCTTTGCAACATTCTTAGTGGCCTGCTTTCAAATAAATCAAAATTAAGAACATATGGAGGAAGCTAAATGAATCTGTTGGGACCACTTTGTGTATGAAGATTGTATTTGTTGTCAACAATTATCAATATCAGTCAAAATGAAGAAGGACTCCAAAGTTAATGGAGATCGGTTGAAGTGGGGATGCCTGGATAATTGTTATGAAATCACATCATTGAATTTCATACTTGGGTAATTCTCTAGAAGTCAATTCAGAGGATTGTTGAGCTGATCCTAAGTTCAAATAACTTGTGTCAAAGGTGACATAATTGTTTACAACAATGAAGAATGGTGAAGTATCATTCATCTAAGGATGATTGAAGAAGAATGAGGATTTAATGAAGACCATGCAATGATTCACGATTTCATGAGAACCATGAAAGTGCTTACTTGAAGAAAATAATCATATGATTTGCATGAAGTAGAGAATGATGGCTGAAGAAGAAGAGAGAGTGTTTAAAGGCTTGGAATTCTAAGAATGTCATGAATTACACATTTCCCAAAAACCAGACGATGCTTTGCTGATTTGTATTTCACAAATATATTAAGTTTTAAGAACTTGTGATTCAAGCCTTATGAAGGAAAGGGAGTGAAAAAGAAGTGTTTTTGGCAAAGTCATATCACAAATATCATCAGATCAAAAATATGGCAAAGGAAAGAAGTAGGCGTGCAAGTATGCAGTAGGCGCGCAAGTATGTAGAGGCGCACAAGTCATATTTCAAAAGAGCATTATTTCAGAAATATGGAAAAGGAAATAAAGTGGCGTGCAAGTCAAGAATGGAACACAAGTATTTGGCGCGCAAGTGGTGGCATGCAAGTGGTGGCGCGCAAGTGGTGGCATGCAAGTGGTGGCGCGCAAGTGGTGGCGTGCAAGTCTAGGTCGCACAAGTCACAAAAATGAATATAAATAGACGACTCGCCTCCTCATTTTTTAAGGCTCAACACTTAAGAGAAAAATTAGAACTCTGATCGTGCAAGTAGTAGAAGGTGGTCTGATCGCGCAAGTGGGAGGCGCGCAAGCTGAAGGCGCGCAAGTAGGTTGTCGCGCAAGTTTTTCCGTGCAAGTTGCCAGAGGTTCTTTCAAGATGTGGTCTGTGTATAAGACAAAGGTGGAACACAAGTTGTGAGCTGGGCTCAATGGTGGCGCACAAGTACTGAGTAGGTGTGCAAGTAGGTGGCGCGCAAGCAGGAAGGTGCTCAAGCTGAGTGGCGCGCAAGTAGGTGGCGCGCAAGCTCAAGAAGATAAAGAAGAAGAGCTTGGTGTAGATGGTTTTTCACTGGAAGAAAATGTGTGAATAAGAGTAGGTTTCAGTGCAGATGGTTTTGCATTGAAAAAGCAGAAGAAGAAGAAGAGTGTGCAGCTTACAGGTTTGCTGCATAGAGAGAAGAGAAGAAGATTAGTGCAGTCAGTTGTTTCACTAAGAAGAAGAAAGAAGAAGAACTAGTGCAGCTAGTTTTTGTGCTAGAGAAGAAGATAAAGAAAGACTAGAATTGTTTTCCTACTACTTTGAAAGAAATTAAGTGAAGAGAACTAAAATAGATCAAGAGCAGAACCTACCTTTTGAAGAAGGAAGAAGACTATCTCCATAGGTAGTATAAAGAACCATCTAGACGCTGCAAGTTGGGCTAGGTCATCACCAGTCCAGGGAAGAGGATTGTTTCCCACCCCCCTCTAAAGTGTAGGGACTCACATGGGCTAGAGGATTGCTTTCCTAGCAACTCCATTGTAAAATCATATCACATTATAATGGAGAATCCATGCAGTGGTCATACCCATGCATGGCAAGGACAAAGCTACTCTTATTGAGTGGTGAACCTTGTAAAAATATCGTGTGCATATTTTTACTACTTTATATTATTTCATGTGATAGGGAAAATAGAATAAGAGAATTAAGATCATAACAGGTCACGAGGTACAGGGATAAAAGTTGGAATTGGTTTAAAAAGTCCCCAACACTGATTCACCCCCCCTCTCAATGTTAGACATATCCCAAACTGGTCATCTCAATTGGTATCAGAGGGAGGTTAACCTCTGTTGGATTCTCTGAAGTGAATTTATTCTCATTTGAAAACTTGATTTCCATTCCTGAGTCAACAATGAAGAGAAGTGTTGGTGAAGATTTAGTTATATCTACCAAGACCATGATGAACAGGAAAAAGAAAGAGAAGAGAAATTTGAAGAAGAATTCCCTCTTATCTAAAGAAGAGGAAGCATCAGGTTCTCCATATCTAGATGACATTGAAGACACAACAGATTTGGAAAGTAATGAGAAGGTGGATCAAGTACCCACCAAGAATACAGACAACCTTCCTACCTCAACTGATCAAGAGGTATGTGTTAGGACATTTGGAAATTACCCTCATGATGAAAATTCTATCACAAGTGATGATGAAAAATCTACAACATCTCAAGAAATACCAGTTGATAGATTAAGAATGATTCTACATGGTATTCCTGAAGAGAGTGCATCCCTGGTTTGCGGGGTATTTCAATGCATGCAAGAAAATATCACTCAACTGGAAGAAGAAACTGATGTTTTGGAGAAAGGCTTACAAGCAAAAATTGTCAAATGTTTAAAGATCTCTAGCCAGGTTGGAGCCTTTAAAGCAACAAAGAGGGGATTTGAAGAAAGTTCTTCAATGTGGCTCAAAGATGTTGAAGAAAAGGAGGGAGTAAACAAGACTCTAGAAGAGAAGATCCATACACTAGAAGATGAGGTGAAAAGCGGCAATGAAGTCAAGAAGTTATATTTGGAAGATAACTCCAAGAAGATCAATGAATTTGACTCTTTGTTACAAAACAAAGTAAAGATGCATGAAGATGAAGTTGAAATATTAAATAAGTCTTGTTAAGAGAAGATGACTATGATTGAAAACCAGGAAGTCATCCTCAATATGAGATGTCTAGAATTGGAAGCTGAACTAACCAATCTTGAGAAGACACATATTGAGTCTCCACAAAAGAAGGAAATAGTTTCTGCCAGTACTCAATTCTCACTGGAGGATTCTACTATCAAAAGACCTCCAACATGTGATAAGAAGATCATGGATTCACTCATTGTTCTATCACAAGCAGCTGAGAAAGTAAAGGTATTATCCATACCAACTTGTATTAATGTTTCTAAAATTGCTCCCAAAAAAGTGCAGGTAGGAAGAAAAATTATAAACAAGTTTGGATGAAGAAAAGTGAGATGAAACCTATCACCATGGATATGGTGGATAGGGGAAAGAGTGTGGAAGATAGATCCCCACAGAAATTGCAACATACCAAGAAGAATAAGACTGAGAAAACTTATCAAGAAGATTAAAAGAAGTTAAGGTTTGTTGGTCAATGATGGTTCTGCAATAGGTTTGGGCATTGTGAACTAGATTATTGGTACAATCCCTTAAATGTAAAAGCACAGAGAAAGCCCATCTCAAGGGGGAGAAATCCAGATAAGAAGAAGCAACATCCACAGATCCAAAAACATCTGTATACTGCAAATAGATTTGGAATACTGGACAACATCTATTATGTATGCAATGGGAGTGGTCATAAGAATGGTGGATGCCTATCTCATAATGTATTCAAAGCTAATAAGAACAAAAGACCACAAAATCTAGAGAAGAATGAATAATCTATCTTGGGATGTAATCATAAGTATGTTGCAAAAGAAAATGATCCCAAGAAGATTACAATGAGGAAAACTGAGAAGTCCTTGAATTCCATGTCCAATAAGGTGAAGGGTGGTGCATCCAAAAGAACTACTATGAAGGAATCCACTCAGAAGAATCCATGTAGAAGATCCAATCTTGATGCCTCAGTCCCTAATGATATTTTGGTGATTTGGCCAGAAGATTTGGAAAGAATGAGAAAGATGGAAGATGCGAAAGCTAAGGCTAGTGCTAAAAACAAAAAGAAGATTCTACATGAAGACAAAGAAGTTCTGTGTGTGAGGTGCAACAAGGCTGGTCACACTGTCAAAAAGTGATTTGAATTTATTCCATCCCAACAAGAATTCATGAAGAGGATGAATGTTGCACTGAGAGATTCTAGTGCTTGGAATTATCCCGAAGAAAGAAGATTCACACACAAAGAGATAGAAGAAGTATTGAGATCCACACAGATACATTCAAAATTAAAGATCAAATGTGAAAGTGTGATTAGTGGAGAAAATGGAGCATACTGGTTGAGAAAATCATCTCAGCCCTCCGGCTCACATTGAAGAAGCATGGAGGATCCACCCTATTCCCTTAAATCTTTGTGTATTGTATTTGTTCTTTAAATATAGGGAATTGAAGGTGATGCAAGATCTCAGGGGGAGAACCTGAGATTCAATGAGAAGAAGTGTTCCTTTGAGGGGGAGACACATTAATAAGCTATTAGAGTCATTATCTTAATCAATATCAACATCAGTTGGTATAAAATTCAATTACTCTGAAGATTGTCTGAAGATCATGTCGTTGGAAAAGGTATGTTGTTTCTTAATCTCTCATCCTTGGTTACTCAAAATAAATATATTTTTATAAAGGGGAAGTAAAAAATATAATCAATGACATGAGAAGAGTGAAAGTGCCCCAAGGCCACTTATCCTGGCAATTTCACTTGAATGTTTTTGATCTGTTTGTTGAAGTGAGTGCAGGAATTTCAGGTTGATTATTTCTTCTCACATTCAATATCTTCATCCTGGAATGAAAATGGAAAACCTTTGAAGAAAAGTGTATGAGTTCTCATCTCATGTGGTGTCATATTCAGTGGGTAATGGATAACTTTGTTGTCTAAATCAAATCCTCTTGTTTTCTACACCGAGCATTGATCAAGTAGACTTAGAGTGAAATGATTGATGGCACATTGCTTAAGTATGGAATGATACCTTCTCTACCATGAACTTTTTATTTCTTGTCAATAAGGGGGAGAGAAATGAAATAAATTTCAAGGGGAGAGACGGAAGAAAAGGGGAGAGATAAGATTCTCATTTTGACATTGACACATTCATCTGATGATACTTTAAGGTATTGACAACAAAATACAAAGGGGGAGATTGTTGGGACCACTTTGTGTATGAAGATTGTCTTTTTTGTCAATAGTTGTCAATATTAGTCAAAATGAAGAAGGACTCCAAAGTTAATGGATATCGGTTGAAGTGGGGATGCCTGGAGAATTGTTATGAAATCACATCATTGAATGTCATACTTGGGTAATTCTCTAGAAGTCAATTCAGAGGATTGTTGAGATGATCCTAAGTTCAAAGAACTTGTGTCAAAGGTGACATAATTGTTTACAACAATGAAGAATGGTGAAGTATCATTCATCTAAGGATGATTGAAGAAGAATGAGGATTTAACGAAGACCATGCAATGATTCACGATTGCATGAGAACCATGCGAGTGCTTACTTGAAGAAAAGAATCATATGATTTGCATGAAGTAGATAATGATGGCTGAAGAAGAAGAGAGAGTGTTTAAAGGCTTGGAATTATAATAATGTCATGAATTACACATTTCCCAAAAACCAGACGATGCTTTGCTGATTTGTATTTCAAAAATATCATAAGTTTGAAGAACTTGTGATGCAAGACTTATGAAGGAAAGGGAGTGACAAAGAAGTGTTTTTGGCAAATTCATATCACAAATATCATCAGATCAAAAATATGTCAAAGGAAAGAAGTAGGAGCGCAAGTATGCAGTAGGTGCGCAAGTATGTAGAGGCGCGCAAGTCATATTTCAAAAGAGCATTATTTCAGAAATATGGCAAAGGAAATAAAGTGGCGCACAAGTCAAGAATGGCGCGCAAGTATTTAGCGCGCAAGTGTGGCGCGCAAGTGGTGGTGCAAAAGTGGTGGCGCGCAAGTGGTGGCACGCAAGTCTAGGTCGCGCAAGTCACAAAAATGCCTATAAATAGATGACTCACCTCCTCATTTTTTAAGGCTCAACACTTAAGAGAAAAATTAGAGCTCTGATCACGCAAGTAGTAGAAGGTGGTCTGATCACGCAAGTGGGCAGCGCGCAAGCTGAAGGCACGCAAGTAGGGTGTCGTGTAAGTTTTGCCGTGCAAGTTGCCAGAGGTGCTTTCAAGAAGTGGTCCGTGTATAAGCCAAAGGTGGCACGCAAGTTGTGAGCTGGGCTCAATGGTGGCGCGCAAGTACTGAGTAGGTGTGCAAGCAGGTGGCGCACAAGCAGGAAGGTTCTCAAGCTGAGTGGCACGCAAGTAGGTGGAGCGCAAGCTCAAGAATATAAATAAGAAGATCTTGGTGTAGATGGTTTTGCACTGAAATAAAATGTGTGAAGAAGAGTAGGTTTCAGTGCAGCTGGTTTTTCATTGAAGAAGCAGAAGAAGAAGAAGAGTGTGCAGCATATAGGTTTACTGCATAGAGAGAAGAGAAGAAGATTAGTGCAGTCAGTTGTTGCACTAAGAAGAAGAAAGAATAAGAACTAGTGCAACCGGTTTTTGTGCTAAAGAAGAAGATAAAGAAAGATGAGAATTGTTTGCCTACTGCTTTGAAAGCAATCAAGTGAAGAGAACTATAATAGATCAAGAGCAGAACCTACCTTTTGAAGAAGGAAGAAAACTGTCTCTATAGGTAGTATAAAGAACCAGCTAGACGCTGCAAGTTGAGCTAGGTCATCACCAGTCCAGGGAAGAGGATTGTTTCCCACCCCCCTCTAAAGTGTAGGGACTCACACGGGCTAGAGGATTGCTTTCCTAGCCACTCCATTGTAAAAGCATATCACATTATAATGGAGAATCCATACAGTGGTCATACCCATGCATGGCAAGGACGTAGGTACTCTTATTGAGTGGTGAACCTTGTAAAAATATCATGTGTATATTTTTACTGCTTTCTATTATTGCATGCGACAAGGAAAAGAGAATAAGATAATAAAGATCATAACAGGTCATGAGGTACAAGGATAAAAGTTGTAATTGGTTTAAAAAGTCCCCAACATTGATTCACCCCCCCCTCTCAGTGTTAGACATATCCCAAATTGGTCCTCTCAAAATCATGAGGTACATTCAAGTTACTCACAAGTATGGATTATACTTTTCTATAGAAAGATATAATGAACTATTTACATTTTATGATACTGATTAGGCTAGAGATGTACTAGATATAAAGTCCAAAAGTGGTGGAGAATTATTTATTAGCAAGAAATATGTGGGATGGTTGAGTAATAAATAGGTAATTACTTATCTTAGTACTAATGAAGCTGAGTATATCTCCTCTAAAAGGGCTTCCACTCAGCTACTATGGGTGAAGTAATAACTTTATGATATTGGTGATGAGGTGAAACAACAAATGGTGATTCACTGTGATAACAAGAGCACAATTGATCTTATGAAGAATCCTATTCAACATTCTCGTACGAAACACATTGAAATCATATATCACTTCATCAAAGAAAAAGTTGAACAAGGCATGATTAAAATGGATCATGTTGGAACTGATGATCAAGTGGTTGACATATTGACCAATCCATTGTAATCACATGTGTTCGAGAATCATCAGTTGAATGTCACTATTCAACCACCTCCCAGTTCATGAGGAGGTTATGAGGTTTTCCCTCTCACAAGTTGAATTATCTATTTTAATCTATTTATTAAATTGATGCAGGTTTATGAGGGAGATATGATCTAGGGTGAGTATGTTTTGAGTTATACAAGTCAAAATCAGGCTCTTTGGGTTTATTTCCAAAGGTAGAGAAGGTGAAATAGAGAAATTCAATGAGTTTAAAAAGGGAGTGATGACGAGTTATAAAGGGGGATACTGAGAGAATGAGAATGGATAATTCAATTTGGTGTTATGAGGAAACGACTAGATCTTATCTTGGACATCTTTAAGAATTACAAAACACAAGAACTCAATTCATTCTTCCCCTATTGTTTTCTACACCGAGCATTTCTCACATAGACTTAGAATGTTGGATGATTTGTTTCTTGCGTATCTGGTTTTGATAGTATCTGGTGCTCTATTGAATTTATCTACAAATTTCCAACAAACCCAAATGGGAATATTTTTTCAACCAAGGATATTATTTGATATAAATGGAGTATAGTTTGTGTTTTCTTCAATAATCACATGTATTATTAGAGAGTTTTCAAGACAAGGGATCTTATAGCTCAAACTAAAAATAGTTTTGAAGGTGGAATCTTTTTCAAGTGTTTTCTAAATTTTCGGGGTCTAAAATTTGAAGAAGGGTTTGCATCATGAAACATGGATCTCCTTGTTGGTATTTTGAAAATATAGAAAATGAACTAGTTTCAGGAAGATAGGCTTCGAAAATAGTGTCTTGCGAAGGATCAGAGAAAACTGATGGTGATCTATGCGACAACAATGAGCATCACGAATGATGAATAATTGGAACATCGTTGAGCGTGATGTTTTGATAGAAAGATTCGCGATAATGTCAAATTTCAATAGAGAATCACGAAGGGAGGAGTACCACAAAGATGTTTTTGAAAGATCTGAAAAACACTTTGGAGGCGGTGGAGCATCATGAATGACCAAGCCTATAAATATGAGGCTACCCCCACTTTATTCTAACTAGTTTTTCAAGGATAATCTGGAATCACTCTGATTTCATGAATCTAGGGGAGCTCTATGAAACTAAAATTCCATGTAATCTTGAGCATCATGAAAATTATTTTTGAGTATTGAATGATGCTGATGATTTTGATTAAAGAGTGCTTCACGATGATAGGGAATTCCACGTTGACTCAGTGAGCTTCACAAAGGAGTTTTTTCCATGAAGGCTATGAGATTCGCGAAGACAGTTTGTTTCAAGAATGTAGGGGTGCTTTGAATAGGAATATGATTCATGAAGGATATTCACATAAGGTATTTTTGAAAATTAGTTTTCATTGGAAAGTGCTTTCAGAGTGCATCAACTCAGGTCAATGGTGCAAGTAGAGTCTCGTGCTAGTCAGAGACAAAGACTTTAATGCCAATCCATTGAAGCAACCTTCAAGTAAATAAACTGAGTTATACTTCTCTCAAAGTACTAAGATAAGGGGATTCTACGGAAGTTTTATAAGGGATTTAGTGAGCTATCCATAAAATCTTACAAAGGTAGTGTTCCTGGAATAGAGTGAATGTGACTAAACTTCTATATTCCACAACTAGTGAAGATTAGTGGATTTAGGTACGACTAACACACTGTTGGAATATTATCCTTGGACTATCCCTTAGTGGTGAACAAAGTAAAATTTATACGTTTTCCTTATGTGTTTGATTGTTTAAATTACTACACATTTCAAATATATAGGTTTAATTAGTTCTTACCAATGCGGGAACAAGATCCGTCACTTTTGAAGAAAAAGTGGACACCTTGATTCAACCCTCCAATCTCAGTGTGTTCTGGGGTCCTTCATCACATGTACTCAATCTAGATATGGTACTATTAAATAATGACCTTCTTAAGAGGAGAATTAAGTGAATATATTATATCATAGAGGAAAAGATATACAGAATAAGACAATGATCTTGGTCAAAGTGCTATTGAGAAAGCATAAGTTTGAAGAAGCAATGTGGGAACTGGAGGAAGTGATGAAACAGAATTACACTAATATGTTTTAGTGTGTGAAATGAAAATTTCAATTGAGATATTTCTAAAGGGTGTAATATCATAACAACTTGAACATTTATAAATAAAATTCCCATTTTGATTTAAATTAAATGTCTTATTATGTATTATAGTTACAGAAAAAACATAAAATTATTTGGTTTTGTTATATCCTTTTGGATTTAAAATACCTTTAAGAATCAGTACCGTTGATAATATAGTCATTGAATAGTGATAACATAATTAGTATAAATATATGGTTTTAAAAAATCCAATTGATAAAGACAACCTAAGTGATGGCCTCAACCAGTAGAATCATAACATATTATTCACTTTTATTAGAGCTTCCAAGGGAGATAGTATCACTGGGATTTCCCTTGATGAATCCCAAGCTAAGATCCAATAACTTAATCATGAGTGAAACTATTTATGGGATAATTTCAAGCTCATCTAGATCACAACCCAAACCATGTATGCCGAACCACCCCATGAAATTCTCACCATCATGCACCTTACCCTTAGAGAGTTTTCTAGTGTATTTAAGAGATATGTATCAACACCATAATAATATGAATATATATATATATATATTATTTTTAAGAGAATATTTTTCATGTTTTCTTCTTATCATTACGTTATAATTTTTTTTATATTTTTATACAATAAAACAAAAGTTTTATTTTTAATTAGTATTCAATTTCAATTAAGAAGTTTATTTTGATGAATTAACAGATATTTGAAATAAATAATATTTTAATAAAATTTTATTATTAAATATTTTATTATTAAATATAAATTATCATATAATTACTATGAAGTCAAATGTAATTTTTATAAGGGTTGGAAAGATTTTATTGCCAAAAAACCCAGTATTTCTCAATAAATTTAAATTCTTATGTTAAAATTTAAAATACACATATTTATAAAATTATTTTAAAAAATAAATTTTATTTTTTGAATCATAATTTTGAAATTATCCAATGTGTAATTTTCATAATTTTCTTAGATAGTCAAATTTTTAGTTAAAAATTAAATACCGTATAAATATACAGTGTGTATAATGAAATCACAATGACCTAAAAGTGATGTAATAAAAAATATAAAGGGTATCCAAAATAAAATATATATTTTACCTTTAAAGTAATGTGATTTTATTTTTATTTGATTAAATTTATAAAGCCTTTATGAATCTTCAAAAACCATTAATATATTTTAAGGTTTTAAAATAATTTCTTTAAGAGTATGAATCACTTCCACAATAGCAAGTGTGTTATTTTATTAATTTAGGCCCATTTCCTTAAAAAATAATGAAAACAAAACCCCTTTTGTATAAACCATTGGAAGAAACCAAGATAAAGTTTTTGGTTTTGGTTATATGATTATATAGAGTCCAAAACATATGTTTGAGAAATGATAAATAAATCCCCACTTATTTACTATATTAACCCACCCAAGATCCCATTTATCTTCACTAAAAATCCTTGAAGCATATCCTTATTATTCCCTACTCTCTATAGAGTCCTCCCAAGGTTCACCAAAGCTCTCATAAATCTCCTCCCAAGCATTTGGAGTCACACTCTCAAGGTAAGGGTTCCTTCTATTCTCATATTTATTCAAGTATCTTCATTATCCTCTAATTCCTAATGTTGGGATATGTTTTTATATATCTCCCTTACTTACCTTATGATTTATAACTAATTATAGACCCATTTATCTCTTATTAATACCTCTCATTGACATTTATATTCCCCCTTTAGGCTGTTGAAATTTCACTGTAATTTTCCATGTCAAACAATTATGTTGTGAATACCCATACCCATTTCCTATCAAAGGTGTTCAACTTTATGAACTTATAATTCATTATTGGGGACTTAAATTCACTTATTCCACACTAATTTATTCTATACTAAAATATTATGATGAATAAATCCATTTTATATGATCTAGGTGGCACACTTAAGCATGAGAATGAAATGAAAGTGATGTGTGCACCCAAAATTATATAGCACTATAATGCATTGGGTAATGTTTTAGTATCACGAGACATAATGTAATGAATTAGGGAGTGAACCTAATTCATCATAATAATTTTCCATCATGATTTATTAACATTTATAATTGACATATGTTTATGATTCATTGTTTTTTATTACCACATTTCCCATGTTTAATTTATGTGATCATGCTATATCATGCCTCATTGTTCATGTTTATCATTATCACCCCATTTTTTGTCTCATTGATATGTCTATTATCTAACATGAATTTATTTATTTATTTTATTCCAGGTTTATTCCCTTACTAGGCTATATAGCTCACCCCTTTCTTATGTATGTCCCTAAGTTATCCCATGAAGTTTTAAGTATAAGCATGTTAAGAATGTTTTCAATAAAGATGACATATTTCAGGTTTTAAGCTGTTATGTAATGTACCTAATTCCCAAATACACTAGAATTATAAATATTTTAGGTTGTAATATGTGTAATATTATGTAATAAATCATGAATTATTGTGTAATAAAGGGAAGGGTTTTCATAAATGGAGAGTGAACCCAATCCACTATGAATGTCTGGGAAATGAGCCTTGACAAAGAAATTATTTTAAAATTTTATTTTTATGCCATGATGTCATGTATTATTACAATGTTATAATATCATGGACCATGTTCTTTAATTCTATAATGATTCATATCTCATGAACTACCATGATTTAGTCAATGAATCTAGTATGTGTTCTATGATTTATTGGTTATAGTTTTCGAATGTTATGTGCATATTATCATACACATGTTATACTTAAATTATCATTTATTTCTCCCTTGTTTAGACATACTCAGTATCTGAGTTCACCCTTCATTGTGCTTCTTTTTCCATAAGATATAATTAAAGGTTTTAATCATTATATGTCTATGAAGTGTAGTAGTTATGATGAACTATATGGGAGAGCAAACTAAATATTAATATACCCATTTATTATTTATCCATGTTTTTAATAGCCCTAATAATTTATAATACTATAATAATTGAAGATGGCTCCCCACTCTCCGGGGCTTCATCCTCTCCTCGCGCTAGGGTTCCCTCCCAGCGATTCTGCTCTCTTCTGTTCATCATCCCCCTCATGGTGATAGGGTTTCCTCTGCGCGCTTCTCCTTATTGCTTTATCGTCCCCTTGTTTATCTCCTGGACTTCGTCCGATGTGACTACCGCTCTTGCCACTGGAATCATCATGAATCGACCCCATCTTGGTTGAACTCGATGCAACTCTGGCATCTTGGGTTTCAATTGGTGGTAGCATCCAAAGAATCTCTTCCTCTCGTTTCCCAGTTTTTCATCTTTTGGGTTCCTTTCTGATGACTCATGTGTCTTCCGGCACCAGTCTCGCTGTTCTCACTCCTCTGCCTTTTTATCTTTCCCTCCGTGCAAAACCCCAGATCCAATTTTTCCCTTTTACTTGTATTTTGTTCATTTGGTTTCTGTTTGGACTCGATTGGATGTTGGAGTTGTTCGGTGTTTCTCCGTGCCGACGATGTTGGTTTCTTGATGTTCTTCTCCTGGTGGTGGCTCTATCGGCAGGTCTTGGAGATCATGGCGGTGTCCGCATCCTCTGTTGGCTTTTGTCTGCTCCGAACTCTACTCTGGCTCCTGATTTCCTCCAATCCTCTCCAATTCGGATTCGAATGGTGGTTCTCAAGGTGTTTTGGGATGTGAGTTTCGATCAGTTTTCAGCATTTCAGGATGTGTTTTCCCCGTGGTGGTTGCTTCGACTCTGACCATGGGTCACCAGAGGGCTTGTTTTTCGTGATAGTTTGTGGTGCGGATTCAACATTTTTGTTGCTTCGATGGTTTGTGGTGGTAAATTTTTATTTTCAACGGTGATGAAGATGGATTCATGTGGATGGTCCCTCCGGTGAACTTTTGTGGATGGTGGATATGAATGGTGCTTGGGTGCGTGATGCAAGGCAGGTTTGTGAAGACAATAGTGGAAAGTGTATCAGTGGTACTCATCTATGGTGTTTTTTCTATGGTGTTTTTAGCAGTGTTGATGTATTCTGGCGGACGATTCTTGTGGGCATGCTGGTGTTATGGCGGTTCGGCTGCTGTTTAACTTGAAATTAGAAATTAGAAATTAGAAATTAGAAATTTGAAATGAGGCGGTGAATGTTTTTGTAAGTTTCCCACTTTTCTTTAAAGTGTATCTTTCAATAAAATAATAAAAAAATGGATTTATGGTAGTTAATGTTCTATAATTAATATTAATATAATAATATTTATTATATGTTTGAATAGTATGGGGCACTATAGTTAGTATCATCGACAGTTTTAGTAAATCATTGGATATTATGATTAAGGAACCATACTGAAAACCCTAAGAATAATCTTATGTATATGATAAAATTTTAATTATTTGGAAAGGTTGAGATTATGTTATTTTCCTAAAAATACATCCCAATCTACATAATACTTGTGGATGTGGTTTTGGGACATATTTATATTGGGGTAAGAACACCTAAATGAGTTGTTCTACTATATATTTTTCATCATTCTAGTTCATGGTGAGTATCACCTTACATTACACCCAGTTGGAAAATCCAAGGGGATACACATGTCTTAATTCACATTTTCTTTATAAACTATTATAAAGGATTTGGATAGAATATAACCTAGGAAAAATCTATATTGACATAGATTTAATATAAGGTTTCATGATTTATATATCCTATTAATGTTATCTAATGATGTTTCAATATGAATAAGGTTTCTCAAACTATGATTTTTGGTTTTATTCAATACAGGAATACGGAGTAATTTGTATTAAAACTTAATGTGATTGAAAATTTAATGAATATACTCATAAAAAACATATGAAATGTGAGATGGAGTGTGAAACCCTATAATTATTCATAATTAACTATCTTATTATATGATTAGAATCCTCAACATAGTTTAGTTTCCTAACACAACTAATATAAGTAAAATATACTTCTATGGTTGTTCATGTGGAAATTAACATAGAGGAAACAATGTTAAATTTCATTCCCATCATGAATTTGAGAATAAGAATATAAGATAATGTATAAGAGGAAGGTAAATATGTATTCTATGTGGAAGTTAAGTGCATAGAAAAATTAATTTCCAAGTAATTTTTATCATAATATGTTTAGAAATTTGGAATTATGTAAGAAAATCAACTAATTTAAGGATTATTTCCAAGACCAAAGTATAACATATTCCATGTCAATCATTGAAGTGTAAAGAATGAAGTGATTATATATTGGGAATTGATAATTATGTTATAGAAGTATTATATAAATGATATTATAGATATACTAATTATGAATGAGCTATGTATTATTCCATAGTAGTTTTAATTAAAGGATTTAAAAGAATATATTGAACGGTATGGATAAATAAGAAAAGTGATTTTGTTGCAAGGTAATATTTTTGGTGAACATATGATTAATGGAATGATTACCATTAATGTGTCCTAAACTTTAAGATAATAATGTTTAGTTGGGATAAAGAGATAATTTATATTGATAATGTAAATTCGATATTATTACTGACTCTGATATTGGTTTTTGATTTGATGATAAAGTGATTTATGTTATCTTTATTAAAGTTTACATCATTTTTGTATCTATGGAATATATTGTATATATCATGCAGTTATAATTTTTTTTGAATGATTTTATGTTTTCATTGAATTGTGATGGTGATTCATGTTATGTTTGTAATAGATTAGAACCTTTAAATATAATATAAGATAAAGGTATTCTAATGTTTGTTATATGAAATCATGTGTTACATCATATTTTATTGGGATAAATGTTAATACTAATCTTAAAAAACATGTGATCAAATCTTTCAGATTATTGGGTTTTAAATGTTATCATATATATTATAGAGGAGTCTTTAGTTTAACTATTTATGGAATGGATTTTATAAATATTTGGGATTTTAATGATCCCACATTGTGTTTGTGATGTATTTATTGAAAATGATTATGCCAAAATATCTTGAAAATTGGTAGCATCATGAAAGTTCATTACCATTCCCATTAATGTTTATTAAGGATTATGTTTCATCTATGGATGATAGAAGATCATACATTGAGATGATGTGGTGATACTGGGAGAATTATTATGGGTTCATTTAATGGGATTGGATTTCATGACTGAACAATTATTCATGCATGTCTGATTATTTTTGAACTAATCATAATTTAATTAACATTTGAAAATGAAATTTATATGTTGAACATTGTCTACAAGATTATTATAATGTTCTTGACTATGAAAATATTTATTTTCATGATGAAATTTGGTGTCCATGAAAAAAATAAAAATTCATTAGAGTTGAAAATATCATAATTATTATATATATGTTACTAAATATATATATTTTGTTCTTTATGAAAAAAATGGGCTAACCAAGCCAACCAATATTGTCCATCTCAACCACATATGGGATCCATGTCTCATCCATGTGGGAACCAACCAATACATGGGTAGCTATGGTGGTATATTGGGTTGAGTATAACACCCATAGAGTGTACACATGACAATATAATGGAAACATAGGGCCCATAGCATGCATGTCGACTACATAATGCAGAGGCATAACTAGTGTGGTAATTCTATGTGAGTAGTTTTATGGGTGCCCAACTCTGTTGCTAGTTTGAGATACTGGTGGCATGGAGTTGTTTATTAAGTGGTGGAAAAAAAGTGAAAAAGTGATGTGGGATGAAGCCAACCATAGGTACTGTTCACATGTTATAAAATTTACACATAATAAACAGGTCTTTTGGCCTATTTTATTCATTCCATATTGTCAAGATAGCACATCATCTTCACCTATCATTTATCCGTTTAAAATAGGAATTACCTAATTTTACTGATTTGATGTCGTGAGGTCGATTAAAATGATCTCTATATTCAATTGATTGAAACACACCAATCCATCCATCTATAATGAACCAACTAAATAATATTGAATAATTATATACATAAAATATCTGTCTTTCATGCATGATAAAATTTAAATAATGTTCTACTTAAGAATTCATGTGATGCTACAAAAGGCCATTAACACATATAGACTATTCTATTCTTGAGAATTTGAGATGATCATACACTGAATTTTGTTACATTTTTACTATGATGTTCTTCCGCGTGTTTACAAAAAGTATCCAAACACTGCTGAGGAACACCTAAATATATTCAACAATAATACATTTGATATAATCACATTCATGTATTTTCAAAATCTTGAATGGAGAATATAATGAGATACATTAAAATAATATCATTCTCACCATCACAACATTTTGAATTTCTATGATCATAAGTGGTATATAAAAAATATATAGGCATGACACTATTATTAAATGTGGAATATTTTATAGAGGTATTATAATGGGTGTTGGAGCAGCATGATTTGAAAATCTGAGGCGGTTCAATGGCATTGGTTCGCTCTTATAAATCGTAAAGGATTGAGACAAGAGCATGTTTCTAAATTATTGTGAGCCCTCATTTTTTCTTAATAAATACACTATATTATTAATTCCTTTATCCATACTCTTATATGAAAATTTTCCATGATCTAATCAGATATGCAAATTGAATTCAACGTTATCATTTTTATGAAGAAGAACCACAAACTTCCTTGCCTCATGACCAAAATTTCAGCATACTCTCAACTATTCATAGAACACACCATGGGTACATGATGAATAAAAACATTATCATAGTGTATTAACACTATTTTATGAACACATTGTTACATCATAGTTTTCATGAAGCCGACATGGTTTTCATGAAGAGAATAGATCCTCCATACATAGAATTCTATGAATAATTATATACGTATGAATAATGGTATTCAATAATCTATAAATAAGAGTAATAATAAATATATTTTTTTCATATTAAAAGTGAAATCCATGATAACTATTTCATACAGAGAAACATGATTCAATATAACTGAACACATCCAAAAGGAAATGTTGAACCTACATAACTTTGTATGTTTTGCAAGGAAGAAATAAGTTCAGTTGAGATATTCCAAGAATGATAATAATTGTACATGCATGATTCATTATTGTGATTCCAATAATATTACCAATATTTCATGAAGACACTTTAAAAAATTGGCATAACAAGTTAATATAAAATATTAATTGTTGAAGTTCGACAGACAAATTAGAAATTGTGACCAAGCTAATCATTTTTTATTATTATTTGGGTTGAAGATGAAATATGATACAACCAGTCCATAGTAATATTCATATTATTCTAGCTGAAGAAAATTAAGCATAGAAATATAATTTCTATTATTTCATATTTGAACTAGAAATTTGGAATACTGTAATTTCAATGGATCCATTTGATTGATGCATTTTAGGAGTTTGATAAGAATACTTTCTATATATCTAAAAAGACCATTTATACACTACTGATCACTTCAAAAGTAGTAGTCCTACTAACTATATTTGTGATGCATTAAATATATTTCATTATACCTATTCAGTGAAAGGATAATGATTTCATGTCCATTCACTAGATAGTTCTTTTCTTGATTATAAAAGTTAACCTGTGTGCATGTGGGACAATAACCAACATACACCGAGGACATATTCATCCACACTAGAGGTGAAACATATTAATATTATAGTGTTCTTTTTTTACTTTAATTATTTGGTTTAATGCATTCATTATATATTGAGAGGAAAAGGGAACTATTCAATGAATAAACGATAGAGGTATAAAATGGGATAAATGTTTATAGTGGTAAAAATTCACCACAAACTAATTCACCACCCTTCTCTGTGTGGTTATCCATAAAGTGATCCTATAAATTGGTATCAGAGAGACAAGTCTCACCATTGATTTGAATATATAATTTTAAGCTTATTAGAGATTTTATATATATCTTCTCAGCTCAGTGTGGATTGAAAACACAAAGGAGTTATATCTATTAAAAATTAGAAATATATATTTACAAATATTTTGAAGAACACATTGAATAATGTATTAAGGAAGATGAATAAGGGATCCATATTATTCTCATAAATTGATGAATCGATTTCCCCATGTTGTAATTTTGTGAAAAAAAGTATTTTATGTGAGTTAATTATTTTTTAGTTAAATATATTATATATGTAATGGAAAATAGTTCTACCATATATGTTGATGAAGAGGTATTAGATATTTTATTTAGATTTCTAATAGAAAAAACAAGAACAAGTGGAAAATATCACTAATTAGAAAATGAAAATTATATATTTCAAGGTAATACCTTGAAATAATAGATTACCCATCTAGATGAAGAATATAAGAGAAGTGATAGTGAATTGGAACAATGGGTGATGGTATGTTTTTATCTCACTAAATAGTGTAATTCTAAAAGTATAAGAATTATAGATCTTGATAGGAATGATCTAGATTTTGGAAGGAAATTTATTATAAAATCCTAAAGAATTATCATATAATAGGGATCCATGAGAAAAAAATACATGCCTGAGATGGGATGAAAATATCAATCATTGAAGTAAAAAACTAAAAGCTTGAAATAATTTCAAATAAGATCAAAGAACTTGAAAACTCAATAAAATAGAATAAAAAAAATGCATGATAATGCAATTGAGAAAGGAAATAATTAAGGTGATTAAAGAATTAAATCATTATAGGATGTGAATTTCATCCTAAATATGAAATTTATTTAACTTGGGGACAAACTGACACATCTTGAAAATGTTTTGGCTAAGTCTTCACGAACAGCACAAAGAAGAGTTGTTACTAAAATAGATGCTACCCTAAAAACTTATATGGAATATTATTATCTTAAAATACCTCCAGATAGTGGAAAAAATCGATTAAGATAACTTATTTAAAAAACTCAATGAGTCTCAAAAATAAAATACCATCAATAATTGATAATAATGTTTGTTATAACTTTAGATCTTTATATATTGTTGGATCAAAATCGTAACCTATAAATAATTTGATGATGAATTGTAATGAATCACTCATCACTATATCTATAGTGGAGAAAAACATTTATATAAGTTTTAGCTCCTCTAGTGAAGCACAAATGAAAAATTTAATGAGATAAAATTAATAATCATACCTGTCAAGAAATAATGTAATAAAAAAGAAAAGATCAAGCATTTTGGCTATGGTGGTGTTGTAAACAATTTATTAACATGATATCCTATTGTTGGTTTAATCTAAAAATATCTAAAAATTAACAGATTCTTAAATCAACGGTGAAAATTAGTGATGAAGAAAATACCAAAGGATAATATAAATAATCTAACCATTACAAATATATTTCAATGTTTAAAAAATCTATGTTCTATTTGAAATGGAAGTTGTCATAGTGATGTGGCATAAAATTATAAATAATTCAATCATGAAATAAAAAAACTCATAATTAAAGACCACAAAATCTTATGACTATAGATAATATAAACTTGGGAAAGAATCATTTTAAAATCCTTACAAAGAGAATTCCCATGATGTTCATGAAGAAGAAAGGAATGTTATCCTTGGGTAAAAAACAAAAGAATAGTGATGCTAACAATAAACCTAAGAAGTTAAAAAAGAGTACCAAAAAACATAGAGTTATTTGTATATTTTTTTTGGGAGAAGAGTCCACACAATGGATCATTATATGCATTCTATGGATATCATAATTAGTGGAATAAATATTAATAAACAAATGGGAAGACTTGTATAAAGGAAAAAAATAAATGGAATGAATTGGTAAAGTGCACACTTGAGAAGCCATGTGGATCTAACAAGTACCCCAGGAATATTTCAGACGAGGTACTGCTGATTTTCCAAGAATATATTCAAATATAAAGGAAAATTCAATAATAACAGGAGGATTCATAAGATAAATGAAAACATGAGATAATACATGAAGATATCGAATTTCATGAGAGGATGTAAATAAATGTTAACAATAAAATATTAGAATATTTGTGTTGAAGGTAAAAAACAGTTTTACATATCATTGATATGTGTTAATTTATAACTAAAACTCAATAAGAAATATTTATGATTAATTAGAAAGCACCTGGTGGTGAATGTTCCTTGATGGATAGTATAAATAATACAATTCTGCACAAAGTTGTTATTGAATAACGTAGAGATTTCATACTATCCAAAACAACTGTGAAATCCAAAAACATTATCATTAAGAGTTCACCCTCACTTAGAGGAGTAATTTAGGGAGATTTATGGTTAGGAAAAAATTCGCACACTTTTTTCTCTCATTGAAGAGAAAACAATATCGACATTATTCCCATAAAATTTTGTTTTTAATTACAATCAAGTAATTGAGGGTGATGCATACACATAGAAGGAGAAATGATTTGAAGTTTATATTGAAATAGATATATGTTAGAATTTTAATTTCAAGGTTTATGAATGTAACCATCATGGTTTGGCCTATATATTGTTAACTTTATTATTAATTGTTGAAAGTGATTAAAGATCAACCATAATGAAGATTATAAAGTTACTATAACTGATTAATAAACATAAAGTCACCATCATGTATGAGAACAAAATAATTAGTATTCATATATTTTTTAATTAAATAGAAGATAAAAATAAAACTATACATGTTTATAAATTGAAGTTGGAGATCATCCCCTAATGGGAAGTATCTAATTATGTTATCAATGTCTTATATATCATTGAAAATATGAAATATTTGGAAGGTACATGTATAGAAAGTCATTGATAAGGTATGGGTATTCAATCTCTCATCCTTATTAAATAAATTTATAATATGTTTTATATAAATGGTAAAACATAAATGAATCAATGAAATGGACAAAATAATCTAGGAGATGTTTTGGGACTAATTTCATTAAGATTACCTACCATGTATACTTGATTTTTTTAATCATTGTGTTAAGATGAGTCCATGATGTCAAGTTGAATGTCTCTTAATATTATATTATCAAAATTTGGTATAATAAAATTTCCACATGAATTAATTTAATTGGTATCAACCAATCACTCTCATCCTAGAAACAACTAAATAGTCTCTCAAGAAATATACACACAATATTATCTAAGTTGGTATCATATTATGAATTGAGAATGGATAGATTTGAATACTAAATTATACCCTCTTATTTTCTACACCAGGTTACACCATATAAACATAGTGTATAAAAATTTATAGTATATTTCTCATGAAGGAAGTAATACCATACTCTCTAAGGTACTTTTAATTTTTTAAAAATAAAGAGAATATAAGAAAATGAATAATGATAAGGAGCATGGGGGAGAGAAGAAAGAAATCATATGTGTAAATTGGATGAACATGTTGACATGTAATTTTCTATCAGTAATGAAATATAATAAAAAGGGGGAGAATGATAGACCTTATTTTTGATTTTGTTGTATTTTTTTAAATGATTATGTCAATATGTCTTGAATAAGATGAAAAAATTATATATTCTTTGGTGTTACCATGCATGTTTTTTAATGATTTAGTTTCATCTATGGAATATCAAAGATCATATATTTAGATGAAGTGGTGATGCTTTTTTAATTGTTATAGGTACATTCAATGGAATTATATGTCATCAAAATATAATTTTCCATGTAAGTTTAATAATTTTTGAATCAATCTTAATATCTTAGATGATAAAAAGAAAACTATAAGTTACACATTGTCTATAACATTATTAAAAGGCTCTATACAATGGAAATATTTATTTTTATAGATAAATTTAATGGACATGGAAAATAATGAATGAATTGGAGTTGGTAATATTATATATATTATATATATATTTTTGAGAATATATATTTTGGCCTTTATGAAAAAATGTGCAAACCATGGACAAACACATGGGCTAGTGAAACCACTTATAGGATCCATGGATTAACCACATGGGTACTAACCCAAGAATGCGAAACTATGGTGGCATAGTGGGGTGATAATAGAGAAAGAAAAAGTGAACATGGGCCAATTGAATTGGGGTATAACACCCATAGGGGTTCCTTTGGACTACACAAGTACGAGGCATGTTCCATGTGGTAAGTGTGTGTGAGTAGTGTTATAGTTGTCGAACCCCACAACCGACTCAAGCTACTCATGACATATAGTTTTTTTATTAAGTGGAGGTGGAACAATTGGAAAAATAAAATGGGATCAATCTGAATGTTTGAACTTTTCACACATTAAAAATGTGTAGCATATTACATGGGTCGACTGATTTGTTCAATGTGCCTTATATAAACAATCCATCACATCAAATTTAATAACCCCTTATCTTCATTGAACAAGAACTACCTAACACCACTGGTTTGATGTTGTGAGATCTAGAAAATAGTTTTTGACATTCCAGTGTTTGATGTGTATTATTCTATCCATCTCTACTAAACAAACTAATGAATATCTAGTGATTCCATGCATGAAATCTCCATATTTCATGCATGAAATAATTCCAAGAATGAGTGACTGTCAAATGAAAACAAAGTTGAAAGAATATATTAACTCATATGGACCATTATGATCTCAATATTTTGAGATGATCATAAAATATATCATCATGGTGTGTAATATTATGTGATTCCATTTTTCACACAAAGAATATTAAAACTACCGAGGAAGACCTGAAGATGCTCAGCAATGATGCATGAATTGTTATCACATGCACATGAGTTAAAACTTGTGAAGGGATAATAATTCAATCTATGAGAGGATTCTAAAATTCCCATCATTATAAGATTTTGAATATTGGAAATATTTATAGGAATGTAAAATATATGTGGACTCAAAACTATTATCTTGACACAAAATATTATTCGAAGTTTACTGAGTGGGTCTTGACACAAAATTAAATATGGATCTGAGGAGGTGAAAAGGCATCAAACCTCATATGTAAATATCACAGGACTGATCCAAGATAATTTTGATGAATTATTGCGAGATCCTATTTATTCTTAGAAAATCAGAGCATCTAGTTGAGGAATTCACATATCCTCCTATACAAAGAATAAACAAGTCCAATCAACTATGTGAAGTGTGTTTCATGATATCAATTTTGTGAAGAATAATTTTAAACTTCATTATCTCACAAATGAATGTTCTATATACTCTCTTGGGTTACATAAAAAAGAAAAACAATATCATAGTGTATTAGAACTATTTCATGAATATAATGTTATATCACAGTTTCCTTGAATCCATCTTGGTTTTCATAAAGATAATAAATCCCACATATATATAATTACATGAAGAAGGTGATACATTTTCACACTAGTATTGAATAATCTATAAACATGAATAAAAATGAAAAGTGGGTGTTCTCACATGAAAATAGTGATCCATGTGAACTATTTCATGTATAGAAACATGTGTAAATAGTAGTGAACACATAAAAAAGGAAACATTGATCATATGAATCTTTATGTGTTTAAAAATGAATAAATATGTTGATTTTAGATATTATATTAATGATACAATTTTTACATAAATGAGAAATAGTTTTGATTCTATGAAGTTCTCTATGATTGTATGAAGACATTATGATAAATCATAACAACAATTTAATATATCACCTTGATTGTTGAAGTTTGAAAGAAGAAGAAGAAAATTTTACCTATATAATGGTTGATGATTATAACTTTGGCCGAATAATTAATCTGAGAATACCAGTCAAAAATAACATTCATATTATTCTGATCGAAGATGAATAAGTAGGGGAAGCCCATTTTATTTTTTCATATCTGTGATAGACCATTGGACATCTGTGAATATGAGGCAGACATTTCATTATTTCATTCGAGGAAGATAATAAAAATAATTGGTGCCTATCCATGAATAATTGTTCTACAATGATAACCACTTCAAGAGGAGAAGGAATACATAATAAAATTTTTCAACTTTCAATAAATTTCATTATACCTAGTCAATCATAGGAGAATTAGTACAAGGTTACTCTCTTGCTTGTGATATTTATGATAATAAATGAGAAGTTGTGTGTATGTTTGATAATTACCACTATACACTATGGACATAGTCATACACAATGGAGTATAACCTCATAAAAATACCAATTTTCTTTGTGATTTACAATTTTATATGGAATATTTCTAATTATAGATGAAGAATAAAAGAGAACCATTCACTAAATACTTGACAGAGGTATAGAAAGGGACAAAATTAAATTGGTAAAAAGTTACCCCACACTAATTCAGCACCTCTCAGTGTGGTCATCCATAAATTCATCCTATATAGTTTATTTTGAATTTTTAAATATTAATGTATCCATATTGGATATATTTTTTTAACCATTTTGGATTTGGTAAACATTTAGAGACTGAAGGAATGACTATAAATTCATTAATGAATCTTATTATTAGTTAAAAGTTAATTTTAATGCTTCTAGACTGAAAAATTCTTCTTCAATATTCATTTCATAGAGTAATAGATAATATAAAAATTGATCGAAGCATTACCAAATGATGGATTTTTTCTTTTAAAATAGAAATAAATCATGGAATTACTTTTCCCATTATTCTCAATATTGATAGTAAAATAATATATCATATATAGGAAAAGAACCTTAAAATAATAAAGTTATCCCTTTAACTTCATATCTAATGAATGGGTGACATTTTTACCCCTCACTAATTTATGGTTTTGTGGTTATTAAAAATATCATGACCATATTCTCTAACCCAATCTATTATCCCTTGGACTCAAATTTATCCTCAATGTAAATATTTTAACATCCCTCAAATTTCCTCCTTATATAAAAAATTGATCATTTTTCTATTTAAGGTATCATTTATGTATCCCACTCCCCCCTTTTCAATAAAATTTTATTATCCCTCTATATAATACAGGTTGTCAAAAAATATTTATTAAAATATTGAAAATTTTATAATGAAGATAAAATTCAAAGTGTGTGATTTATTAAAGATTTGGGGGAAGAATGTAACACAACAAAAATTTATTTTCAAGGAATAATAAGCTCTATAGATTTCATAACATACAACATCGAGGTGTTAGTGAATTGAGGTATATTTAAAAAAATCATTAATTAAATGTGACTATTATAACGTAGTCACTTAATTGGTGGGTATGAATATGTGTACCCACATTTTGAAATATATTTATAATTTTCCTATTCAATATAATTTTTTTGATGAATTATTTTGAAATAGACCCTCAATTTTCAGTAATGTATTTTTATTCTTCAAAAACACATTTTATAAAAAATTATTTTAATAGAATTTTTTGGAAGGAAATTATAATTAATTTATCCCAAATTTTGAAATTTTATTTTATAAAATTATTTTATAAAATTTTTATATCAAAATTAACTTAAGGATAATTTTTTTGATTTCTCTAAACTGATTAATTTTTATATAAATAGTGAAAAATACCAATTTTTCAAATACACTCACTTCATTTCATTAAATTATTAAATTTAAAAGTATCTGTATATTTTACTTCTAAAATTATCATATGATCCATTTTAATTAAGAATAGTTTAATTAATTCCATTTTAATCATAAATATTCTTTATTTTTATATAAGTTAATACATTTATATTAAAATTAATTTTACCAACTTATTGAGATTATATCTTGAAAAATTGAAACTGTATTTAGTATCATGAAATTTAATTTTGGTAAATTGGTTGCTTTTATTCTTGGTTATTATGGATAGTAACAACAATTTTTTTTCCATCTCAGTAAGGGAAAAACATGTAAAAAAAGACAAAACTGTGAGATAAGGTATAAAGAATCAAGAAAAAACATTACTTAATTTCATTTTATGAGATTAATTAGACCATATCCATTATAATTTTTAATATATGTATTTTTTGTTCCATTTTCTATTAATAATGACTTTTATATTATTTTATGAAATGAAAATAGAATAATGTCACTATTTTTCTTTTAAATTTCTATTATATGTTAATAAAGTGATATGAAGATGTTATAAATGAATATATTATTTTATTTTGAACATTATTAATTTATTTTTATGATAATTAATTATTTTAATTTCTTATTAATGTAAAAATTACCTTAAAATACATACACAATAATGACATGATCCACATGATAGTAGTAGAGAAATCAAATCAAATCATTCAAAAAACATCAAAAGTAATATTTCCTTGATGGAATATGGTGTCACAAAAATTTAATGGATAAAAATATTTTTTTATGGGAAATGAGTTTATATTCTAATTATATACCATTATTAATATCTTTAAAGTAAAATTAAATGAATAGTCCCAAAAAATGGAATAAATGAAATTTTATGTTAAGAAATATTTTATTAAATTATTTAAAAATCATATAAAACATTCAAGGGGACAAATAGGATGAAATATTATAGTAAATTTCTTACATTGTCAATTTATGACCCAATTTTAATGTGATAAGTTAAATTATATCCCCTAATGTTTGATAAAGTTGTTACCGCGGTTAAGGATAAAATTAGTTAACAAAGGCGTAAAATTAAAATACATGGTATAAAATGATAGAAACAACCGCTTGAAATATTATTAGATTATGATATTTTTACCATAGAGTTTTTTCTTCAATGTAATGTCTATATGGAGTCATTATATATCAGAAATACATTAATTATATTTAAATATTTTATGCAATTCTGCGTGGGACATTTCCCTCCCTTATAAAATAATTCCCCTCTAAACTTTCCACTACACCAAATTGAGCCATATAAAACTTGAATCCTAGATATACTATTTTTATTATTATTTAAACACCATTATACAACCTCTATAATATTAAATGGGATGTTAGTGTTTTACTCATATGTACGTGTGAACTACCACCTCCATGTAGTGTACAATTCATATTCCATCACCATCATTCATGGATGATTATAATGATGGATTTAATTTTTATATATGATATTTATGATATTATTATGTTTATAAAACTATAATATCATATCTACCTTCACACCATCTCATCCTTTGGTAAATGATAGTGTCGCTCATGTGTATGTGTTGACTACCACCTCTGGGAAAGAATATGATTTGTTTTAAATTTACGATTTAATTGGATAGAAATAAGGATATATTTAGTATATATATATGATATTTTTATAATTATTATCATTATAAAATGATAAAATAATATTCATCATTATTTCCTTCATTTCTTTATAATATAAATATAACATGCATGCGTACATACAACATATCGTCTCCTTGATCGGTGAAAATCATTTTTCTATATCTACCTTTTATGAATGATTGAATATATTTATATAATAAATATATATGATATTAATGACCTGAATAAAATTATGTAGATTATTTTAAAATTATCTAATATAAATCACTAGAACTTTTGAACTGAAACTTCCAGGAAACAATAAATAGCTAACTCTTAGGAATAATAATTTTAATAAGGAATTATTAATAAATGGTTTTTAAAATATTATAAGTGAAACATATATGTTATTATAGGAATGTAAACGAATATATTATAGAATGATTATATATTTAAATTTATTATACTAGAGGTTGGGTCACTTCTGAAACAAGACATGCATAATGTAAAAGATTCTTGTCTCACTTTTATTTCTAGGAGGCACAAGCCATATTCACCACTTTTCCAATTTGTGTGTTGCATATAAAACCTATGAAATTAATATATAATGAATCTAAGGAAATTATGTTGATTTAAAAATCCAAAAATATTTCTCTAGATTACAACATTTTTATTTAGATATTAACAAATCTATAACAACCAATATTCAATTGTATTATGTTTTTCTTCCTATAGAAACAGTAACACAAATGAACATAGATTAAATCATGAATATAAATAATACATAATAATCTAAATTATTTAATTTAAATTTTATAAAATTAATATAATTTTTAATTCATAATTACAAAATTATATTAGGGAAATTTTTATTATTTTTCATAAATAATTGATTTTTGTGTGAATATTAAAATACTTATCATTTTTTAAATGTAATTTATTTTTTAGTATCTACCACTGTGTTTTAAATTTTATATTAAAGTAAAATAATTATTATTTTTTAATAAATAAGATAAATAATTACATTATAATCAACAATATACATGATTATGGAATAAGTTCAATTTTGACATTAAAATAAATTAATTCTAAAAACTATTTTTATAATCACAGTGAGTTTTTAAAATAATAAATTAAATTAATCAAAAATTAAGAATGGTTTTTGTGAAATTAATATATTTTATATTAAATAAAATATTTTAAAATTCATAAAATATAATTTATATAGAAATAAAAGAATTTAAACTCAAATTTATACTTAAAAATGTGTATTTCTAAAAACTTTTGTTTGTTTAATTTTCATGATTATTTAAAATTAATTTATTCCACTTATAAAAATAAAAATATGAAAAATTAGATTCTATATTTGGAATTATAATAGTAAATATAATTTAATACTTTTAACTTATTGTTTTATGCTAAGGAATAGTAAAAAGAGACAACAAATCTACATCATTCAAGGTTAAAACTGGTTTACTGAGGTGTTAAACTAATGTCATAAGGTTTAAAATGAGATAAAAACATGTATACATCCAATTTAATGAAATTATTTATACCCTTAATAATCTAATATTTTGAAATTGACAATTTTGACTCAATTTTTAGTGAACAATACCTTATTATAATTTAATTTCTTTTAAAATGCCAAGTGTGTCCTCTCCCAAAAAATTAAGTGGACACCCACTATCATATCCCCTCCACACTTCAAGTGACATTTGGTTTGGAAAATCAAAATAAAAATAACATAGAAAAATCTATCCCCACATATTTGAAGTCATTGTTTATACATAATACAATCCATATAGAGATAAAGGTGTAAAGCAACAAAGGTTGTACAAATAAGAGGTATAGGTTTTTATCGGATGTTTTAATTTTTTTCTTTAATTTAATTCAAAAAAACTCTAACCATTGTGAAAAAATATCATAATTAACTCCAATATACTAATTTTTTGTTATGTTTATGAATTAACCTTAATCTGTATCATTCTCCATTAAATGGAAATCAAAATCATTGTTCGTGTGTATGCTGAACTACCTCCTCATGAACCGATGTAATTTGTTTTATATTATTTAAGAACTTGGTTTTTGACTCATGTATAGATCCTTTAAATTTTAATTTAATTTACTTTTATATATCTAATATAGATTCCTAATGAGTTAAAAAAGGTATTGGGGGTGTCTAGGGATTCTTCGAAGCTCGAAACCCAACTTTTGGGAGAAAAAGTCCCATCGAATGGTTAGTTTAAACCGTGCGATGCAGGCCACATAGTTTGTTCAAAATATGTAAGGATGGAAAATGGGATAGAATAGGGTGCGTGGTTTGATCTAATTGTGCAAGTCAGTCTGCATTGTAACAGCCTGAGATTTTATGAAAAATATTCTTTTTAATGTCTTGTGTTGTACGCTACACCAAAAGGATCTTGCACAACATGCATCCTTGACTTGCCTTGCATTACACGCAATCGCGACCTTCCTCGATAGCGTGTGTAGTACGCAATACCGAGTTTCACTAAACAACGATATGCTATTAAAATATTATTAAAACTAGCCATTATGAATAGTAATAACCACTTTTTGAAATTTTGTAAATTTTATTTTTCAAAATGGAATTCATTTTTGGATTCATAATATCGAAATTAGCTTAGGGTGAAATTTTGGTAATTTTCGGATAACTTTCATATTTTGATGAATAGTGAAAATTACTAAATTATAATTAAAAAACAACTTTTTTAATCAAAATAATTAATAGTGATAAATTATTGATTTGAGTGGTTTTAAAGTATATTTAGAATATATTTTTACAATTTAATACAATGTTGTTCATTGGATGTAATTTCACATTTAAACCAGTTATAAACTAGTGTCAATCTTTTGATAGTTATTATCTCTTAAAAACACGCTATTTGTTTTGACGACGAGAATTAATTTTTAAATTAGTTAATGCAACTGATACATTTTGAATTTGGTAAAATAGACATCATTTTTGAGTTCATAATATCAAATATAGCTTAGGCCTAATTTTTGGTATTTTTCGGAAAACTTTCAATTTTTGATGAATAGTGAAACCACTAAGTGGTAGGTTAAAAACTGAATTTTTTCATAAAACTTAATTTTACCGCTTCTGTGAATGGAATTTCGAAAATCCGACAGACACGGTTGATATCGGTAAGTAAAATGTGGTTCAATGAGATAAAAATAATTTTTTGGTGAATAGTAACTTTTTACTTTTTTTTACCGCGGTTAATAGTAAATAGGGTAACTAAGGGTAAATATGATATTATTATTACCCTAACACATGTCCTAATTCTATTGGATAAGTGTAATTCGACCAAAAACAACCTTATGAATAAAATATGACCATTTAGGCCCACTTGGATTAGATTAGGACATTTATTATTAATTTATTTAAAGAAGGGTTAAAATAGTTAAAATCAAAGTTTAATAAGTAAATCATTTTTAATATGGGTTTATACATAAGATAAATTCGACTATAAATATTAATTAGAAAACTAAAAAGATTTCCTACATGATGGTATTTTATTTGTAATTTTTAGACATTAAATAATTTAATTTATTTATGACACAATGATGATGCAGTAATAATCTTATTAATGAAATATTGACATAATTGATGTTATAAACACCAAAATAAATATAATTTAAGACTTTTTATGAATTCCACTAATTTTATAGGTTACTATAATATATTAGTGTTGATTTAATCAACTTGGTTCGAACATATAATTCTGTTATGACTTTCACAAAAATCATATATCAAATAGTGTCAAAATTGACACAAAATAGTTTTTAAATAAAACATTATATTATTAATTGTTATTTTATTCCTAAAAATATAAGGTTCGGCCAAATGACTTAGATAAGGATATATATATTAATAATAAACAATTTGGGGTTCGTTTGGCATGTTATAGTAAGTGTATTAACCATATAGTGAAAGACAACAAAAAGACACGGTAAAAGTTAAATTATTTAACTTAGAGTTAAATCTAATTGATAAGGTTAAAATAATACCCTAAATTTGTCTAAATCCTATTGGTTGATAGGATTTCGACCCAACCGCACTTTATCTTCGAAATAAGACCCTTTTGAACCATTATAAACCGATTTTGACATTAATATAAAATAATATTTTGAGGTATTCCTAAGGTGCCCCTCTCCTCCCTTATAAAAGGACACCTACTCCCCCTCCTCCTCACACCAAATTGAGCACTCAAGCTCGGCCAACCCCTGCCATTTTCCCTTCTCCACTTCCCTAGAATAATCCTAGAGGTCCTGGTCTTCTTCAAAGTCCAATCTTAGTTCCCTAGGTGGAGGATTCAAAGAGGCGTTTCAAAGAAGAGGTAATATCCATTACCGATCTTTTCAATTTTTTTCTTCTTCAACTTCCTCTTCTTTAGTTGTTTCATGACAAAGTAAAAACATCAGTATTACTTACATACTGATATGTTATTATAAATATGAAACAACCCTAATTCACCTTCTATCCATCCTACGGAAAAATGAAATCACCGCGCGTGCGTACGTACGGAATACCGTCTCCACGCCGTGGTGTAATCTATTTTCCATCATAACCTTACAAGGATGGGTATAATGGTGTAAAGAATAACTATACATAGTTATTACAACATCATATTGATTCTGATATATTGTATAATCCACTCCAATTCAATTCAATATTTATGGAAATGATATCATCGCTCGTGCGTACGTACGGACTACCGTCTCCACGACGCGATGAGATTCATTCTCCATGTTAACCATTTAAGAATGATTATAAAGTATATATAAGAAATAATAATGAAATATATGACATTATAAAGCTACTGGATTTATGTATATATATATATATGTATGTCATCTACTTACTTCCATTCAAGACAATAAGGAAAGGAAAACAACGTTCATGCGTACGTACGGACTACCGTCTCCATGAACGGTGTTTTTCATTTCATTTATCTATCTATTATATATATATATATATACTGAATATATATGATATATAAATCAAATTTTATTCTGGAAGTAAGTAAATCATGATATATGTAATAATAATGTCAAGAACAACAAGTCAAAACACCTACGATAAATGAAACGATTTTTACCCAAAACGCTTCTTTAACATGGAATTTACAAAAGAACGGGTAATATAAAGTCATAAGTGAACCATATATGATATCATAACAATGAATATGATTCTGTAATAAGTCAATGAAATTATTTAAATCATTATACAGGAGGTTCGGACATTTACGAAGCAAATCGGACCTAAGGTAAGAGAAATATCACAATCTCATTTTTATCCAAGATTGTTTATACTTTGGTATTTACTGGGGTGTATTTTATCATCAACATCCATGTTCCCTCAATATGTAATATTGTTTCCATCCACTTACAATATTTTAAATCCAATTTTACCCTTCAGTGAGTTTTTAGTAAAGAATATGAAAGGAATCTTTTGTCGCTTTTTCGTACGAGGTACTTTTTGACTTTTCCGACAAAAGTACGAAGAATGTTTTTTTTAACTTATACGGCAAGAATGGATTTTTAAAACATTATTTCCAAGAAGCTTACTTTACAAGTTTTCAAGTTTATTTTTAATCAACTTATTTTAGTTAAAAATTGTATGACATGTTAAGAAAAGAAAAGTATTTTTGAAGTAGAAGGGATATTTTCCTCAAGAATAAAGTTCAAGTGTTTTATCAAAATTATTTTCCATCTAAGATAATAAAGGGTTCTGTTTTTATCCTTATTATTACATTGATTTGATTATGTTGTGATGGAATTATTTTTATGAATTCCATTATCGTATATGAATTGTTTTATGATGTCATGATGTTTAAGATTCCTATTTTTATTACATGGGTTATGTAATGATGTATGATTTATGATTTTGTGGAACACATAAGAATGGTATCATTATGAGATGGGTGGGACATATATCTCCCTCAAATGCATTGGGTAAAGATTTTATATCTCATGAGATAGACATGGCTGAAATGGTAGGTTATACCGGTTCAGTGAAACAGGACTGAAACGAGGGTTACTCGATTCAGAAAGGGACTTTGTCCACTAAGATAGTCTTGGCAATGAGTCTTGACTAACAAGAAATGATTCTCTATGATTATGTGTGTATGCCACAAAGTTTCATGTTTTAAGTTATGATTATTGGGATTTGATTTCACTACTATGATTTATCCCATGTTTTGAAATTATGATCTCTTTTGCAGGTTAAGATTTCCAAAAGTTATGTTCTTATGAATATGAAGTGATTGATTTTTCTTTTGTTTACCCTTACTGAGCATTTGAGCTCACTCTTTTATGTTTTCTTTTCCCCAGGATATAAAGAAAGGTTTTAGGTAAGAAAAAAAAGGGAAGATCTTTATGGGAGATATTGAAGATCTTTCACCAGGATTAGAAGATTACGTTCCGAGTTTCCAAAGACACTAAACTATTACGATCCTTGTGTGTGTTTTTGTTATGTACTAAGTATTCCGCAAAAGTAATGTAATGTCCATGTACGTCAAGCTTCGGGTCTCTACAGTTGGTATCAGAGGAAAGGTTTAGTCAACCTTTGGAAACTAGGATGTGAAATCGTTAGTGAGATCCCTAGAGATATTTCAAAGGTATGTCTAGGGATGTCCCTGAGGATAAGTATACGTATAGGATATAGTCCTAGAACTATGGTAACGATCTTAGAATTTAACCTAAGATGTTAGATATTAAGGGTACTCCCCCTTTATTATGTTGTTTTCCTTAGCATGATTTTTGCCTCTCACACTATTCTTTTTGGGTTTTAGACGATGGATGGAACCCGAAGGAACCGTGTTGATCAATGCAATGGACAATGAAATGATTGTCCTCCTGAACAAGCAAATGTTATGGGAGATGGAGTGCAAAATCTTATTGCTATACTTACACAAGCTATGAATCATTCTGGACTTCCAAATGACCAGAGAAGGGAACAATATACTATTGAGTCCTTCATGAGGCAACGTCCACCTTCTTTCAATGGGTCTTCTGATCCACTTGTTGCTGAACAATGGATCAGTACCACTGAAAAGATATTTTCAGTTCTTCAATGTTCTGAACATGATAAAGTCATTTTAGCAATATATCGTTTGGAAGGTGAAGCTGATCAATGGTGGAATCTTATCAAGAATACAAGGCAAAGAGATGAAATTGAGTCCATGGAATGGGACGAGTTCAAGAACTTATTTTTCAATAAGTACTTCCCCCTGTATTCTTCGAACAAAGATGGAGAAGGAGTTTATTGAACTAAAGCAAAAGGATGATGAATCTGTTGGTATATACGAAGCAAATTTTACAAGACTTGCAAGGTATGCATCTGGCATTATCATCCAACCTGAAAGTAAAGTTGATCGATTTTTCAGTGGCTTAAAACCAAGTCTTCGAAGGGCATTAGCTATAAGAGACTTCAGTAGCTATGAAGAAATTGTGCGTTGTGCTATCAAGGTAGAAATGGAAGTTGGTGTTACATATCCATCTCATGGTTTTGACAATAAACGAAAAATGGAGTTCAAGGAGAAATCTCAGAATAATGGTGAAAAGAAGATGAATGTTTCCTTATGCTCAAAGTGTGGAAAGAAGCATGGTGGAGATTGTCTTAAAGGGACTAGAAAATGTTTTAAGTGTGGAAAAGAAGGTCATCGAGCAGCTGAGTGTCGAAGTAATGGAAAAAGGGTTTCTAATGATGTGAATAAAGCAAACACTGAAGAGAACGCACCACCAACACTTCAATGCTTCAAGTGCAAGGAAATGGGGCATTATGCTAATAAATGCCCTAATCCAAGGGTTAGTGATGATCAACATGAGCAACCACTGATGGCAAAGGACAAAGGGAAGTCACATGCGATCACTATTGGCGATGTTGAATATGACAACGATGCGGTGGAATGATTAAGTGTTTATGTAAGGGGATTCCAAAATAATATTGTATCATGGAGTATTGGAATATTTATGTATTGGTCTAATGTGGTATTCAAAGTAATTGAGATATTTTTGGAAATAAGATGATATGTGCATAATGAAGGGAAAACGAGAAAACGAAATGTTTAATAGTATTCATGAGCTCATGATTGATATAAGGACTAAGTGATATCATGGTTTGAGTATATAGAATTTTGAGGATTTTGGTATGTGGAAGGTGTTAACTTTAAACTGAATTCATGTTTTCACTAAGGTATTCAAGAGAATACATGATTAAGGACTTTGAATGTTTGGAATGTGACCAACAAAACATATCTTATGATATATGGGGATCAACGATGGTATTAAATCTCTGGTAATCATTTTCACTATGTTATGAGAGTGAACTGTAGTATTATGGATAAGCCTAAAGATTAGAATGGATTATGTTGGACATAAGTTAGTTTAAGGATAGAAGATTTTCGATATTATTGATGGGATGTTATAGTAATGTAGTTTTAGAAAAAGGACAACCTGCAGGACGGGCGACAACCCATTGCGTCGGACAAGGCTGTGGGAATCGAACCCACAACCGAAGTGCGACTGGCCTTTATCGCCTACCACTGGCCTACAGGAAGTCCCTGTTTATTAGAAACTAGTTTTATTATATTAAGCAGTATGATATATGAAATATAAGTCCATTTTAGGAACCATATGTGATTAATCTCACTATAGATCGACTTATGCATATAATTTTTGCTAACCTTTTGTTTGAGACAGATGGAATGACCCTACATTCTATCACATGATCTGCTAACACTTCACGAATAACAAATTCAACTTCATTTATTTAAGAGATGAAGTGGAAATTGTTCAAGGCATGAACAACAGTGAGATTGTACCAAAATAAAGAAAGTATTTATTCTAATTCAAATTTTCAACTTTAGGGAAATGATCTTGAAAACCAAAAATGTTGTCCTAGTGCCCTTATATTCGATGAATCAGATGGTACCCTAGATCATCACAAATTTATGGCTTTGTGATTGCTATCTTTTCCATATCCATGTTCTCTACCACTATCCATCAGAACATGATGGTTAGATTTCTCTTCCATATCCATATTTTCACCTATGTGGAAACCCAGTGATTAGTTTATTTGGGTAACCGTTACGTTTCATACTTTTGTTTTTAAGGATAAGTTTTGGTATTCCTTTTTACGATGTGGGTTTCTATCAAAGAAACTTTCAAATAGTAAACCATTTATAACCCCGACGAATTTCGAGGGCGAAATTCATTTTAAGGGGGGTAGAATGTAACAGCCCGAGATTTTATGAAAAATATTCTTTTTAATGTCTTGTGTTGTACGCTACACCAAAAGGAGCTTGAACAACATGCATCCTTGACTTGCCTTGCATTACACGCAATCACGACCTTCCTCGATAGCGTGTGTAGTACGCAATACCGAGTTTCACTAAACAACGATATGCTATTAAAATATTATTAAAACTAGCCGTTATGAATAGTAATAACCACTTTTTGAAATTTTGTAAATTTTATTTTTCAAAATGGAATTCATTTTTGGATTCATAATATCGAAATTATCTTAGGGTGAAATTTTGGTAATTTTCGGATAACTTTCATATTTTGATGAATAGTGAAAATTACTAAAATTATAATTAAAAAACAACTTTTTTAATCAAAATAATTAATAGTGATAAATTATTGATTTGAGTGGTTTTAAAGTATATTTAGAATATATTTTTACAATTTAATACAATGTCGGTCATTGGATGTAATTTCACATTTAAACCAGTTATAAACTAGTGTCAATCTTTTGATAGTTATTATCTCTTAAAAACACGCTGTTTGTTTTGACGACGAGAATTAATTTTTAAATTAGTTAATGCAACTGATACGTTTTGAATTTGGTAAAATAGACATCATTTTTGAGTTCATAATATCAAATATAGCTTAGGCCTAATTTTTGGTATTTTTCTGAAAACTTTCAATTTTTGATGAATAGTGAAACCACTAAGTAGTAGGTTAAAAACTGAATTTTTTCATAAAACATAATTTTACCGCTTCTGTGAATGGAATTTCAAAAATCCGACAGACACGGTTGATATCAGTAAGTAAAATGTGGTTCAATGAGATAAAAATAATTTTTTGGTGAATAGTAACTTTTTACTTTTTTTTACCGCGGTTAATAGTAAATAGGGTAACTAAGGGTAAATATGATATTATTATTACCCTAACACATGTCCTAATTCTATTGGATAAGTGTAATTCGACCAAAAACAACCTTATGAATAAAATATGACCATTTAGTCCCACTTGGATTAGATTAGGACATTTATTATTAATTTATTTAAAGAAGGGTTAAAATAGTTAAAATCAAAGTTTAATAAGTAAATAATTTTTAATATGGGGTTATACATAAGATAAATTCGACTATAAATATTCATTAGAAAGCTAAAATGATTTCCTACATGATGGTATTTTATTTTTAATTTTTAGACATTAAATAATTTAATTTATTTATGACACAATGATGATGCAGTAATTATCTTATTAATGAAATATTGACATAATTGATGTTATAAACACCAAAATAAATTTAATTTAAGACTTTTTATGAATTCCACTAATTTTCTAGGATACTATAATATATTAGTGTTGATTTAATCAACTTGGTTCGAACATATAATTCTGTTATGAGAATCATATATCAAATAGTGTCAAAATTGACACAAAATAGTTTTTAAATAAAATAAAATATTATTAATTGTTATTTTATTCCTAAAAATCTAAGGTTCGGCCAAATGACTTAGATAAGGATATATATATTAATAATAAACAATTTGGGGTTATTTTGGCTTGTTATAGTAAGTGTATTAACCATATAGTGAAAGACAACAAAAAGACACGGTAAAAGTTAAATTATTTAACTTAGAGTTAAATCTAATTGATAAGGTTAAAATAATACCCTAAATTTGTCTAAATCCTATTGGTTGATAGGATTTCGACCCAAACCCACTTTATCTTCGAAATAAGACCCTTTGGAACCATTATAAACCGATTTTAACATTAATATAAAATAATATTTTGAGGTATTCCTAAGGTGCCCCTCTCCTCCCTTATAAAAGGACACCTCCTCCCCCTCCTCCTCACACCAAATTGAGCACTCAAGCTCGGCCAACCCATGCCCTTTTCCCTTCTCCACTTCCCTAGAATAATCCTAGAGGTCCTGGTCTTCTTCAAAGTCCAATCTTAGTTCCCTAAGTGGAGGATTCAAAGAGGCGTTTCAAAGAAGAGGTAATATCCATTACCGATCTTTTCAATTTCTTTCTTCTTCAACTTCCTCTTCTTTAGTTGTTTCATGACAAAGTAAAAACATCAGTATTACTTACATACTGATATGTTATTATAAATATGAAACAATCCTAATTCACCTTCTATCCATCCTACGGAAAAATGAAATCACCGCGCGTGCGTACGTACGGAATACCGTCTCCACGCCGTGGTGTAATCTATTTTCCATCATAACCTTACAAGGATGGGTATAATGGTGTAAAGAATAACTATACATAGTTATTACAACATCATATTGATTCTGATATATTGTATAATCCACTCCAATTCAATTCAATATTTATGGAAATGATATCATCGCTCGTGCGTACGTACGGACTACCGTCTCCACGACGCGATGAGATTCATTCTCCATGTTAACCATTTAAGAATGATTATAAAGTATATATAAGAAATAATAATGAAATATATGACATTATAAAGCTACTGGATTTATGTATATATATATATATGTATGTCATCTACTTAATTCCATTCAAGACAATAAGGAAAGGAAAACAGCGTTCATGCGTACGTACGGACTACCGTCTCCATGAACGGTGTTTTTCATTTCATTTATCTATCTATTATATATATATATATATACTGAATATATATGATATATAAATCATATTTTATTCTGGAAGTAAGTAAATCATGATATATGTAATAATAATGTCAAGAACAACAAGTCAAAACACCTACGATAAATGAAACGATTTTTACCCAAAACGCTTATTTAACATGGAATTTAGAAAGGAACGGGTAATATAAAGTCATAAGTGAACCATATATGATATCATAACAATGAATATGATTCTGTAATAAGTCAATGACATTATTTAAATCATTATACAGGAGGTTCGGACACTTACGAATCAAATCGGACCTAAGGTAAGGGAAATATCACAATCTCATTTTTATCCAAGATTGTTTATACTTTGGTATTTACTGGGGTGTATTTTATCATCGACATCCATGTTCCCTCAATATGTAATATTGTTTCCATCCACTTACAATAGTTTAAATCCAATTTTACCCTTCAGTGAGTTTTTAGTAAAGAATATGAAAGGAATCTTTTGTCGCTTTTTCGTACGAGGTACTTTTTGACTTTTCCGACAAAAGTACGAAGAATGTTTTTTTTAAATTATACGGCAAGAATGGATTTTTAAAACATTATTTCCAAGAATCTTACTTTACAATTTTTCAAGTTTATTTTTAATCAACTTCTTTTAGTTAAAAATTGTATGACATGTTAAGAAAAGAAAAGTATTTTTGAAGTAGAAGGGATATTTTCCTCAAGAATAAAGTTCAAGTGTTTTATCAAAATTATTTTCCATCTAAGATAATAAAGGGTTCTGTTTTTATCCTTATTATTACATTGATTTGATTATGTTGTGATGGAATTATTTTTATGAATTCCATTATCGTATATGAATTGTTTTATGATGTCATGATGTTTAAGATTCCCATTTTTATTACATGGGTTATGTAATGATGTATGATTTATGATTTTGTGGCACACATAAGAATGGTATCATTATGAGATGGGTGGGACCTATATCTCCCTCCAATGCATTGGGTAAAGATTTTATATCTCATGAGATAGACATGGCTGAAATGGTAGGTTATACCGGTTCAGTGAAACAGGACTGAAACGAGGGTTACTCGATTCAGAAAGGGACTTTGTCCACTAAGATAGTGTTGGAAATGAGTCTTGACTAACAAGAAATGATTCTCTATGATTATGTGTGTATGCCACAAAGTTTCATGTTTTAAGTTATGATTATTGGGATTTGATTTCACTACTATGATTTATCCCATGTTTTGAAATTATGATCTCTTTTGCAGGTTAAGATTTCCAAAAGTTATGTTCTTATGAATATGAAGTGATTGATTTTTCTTTTGTTTACCCTTACTGAGCATTTGAGCTCACTCTTTTATGTTTTCTTTTCCCCAGAATATAAAGAAAGGTTTTAGGTAAGAAAAAAAAGGGAAGATCTTTATGGGAGATATTGAAGATCTTTCACCAGGATTAGAAGATTACGTTCCGAGTTTCCAAAGACACTAAAATATTACGATCCTTGTGTGTGTTTTTGTTATGTACTAAGTATTCCGCAAAAGTAATGTAATGTCCATGTACGTCAAGCTTCGGGTCTCTACATGCATGACCATGCAAGAATGTATAAAATTTTAATAGACCTTTTTCGCATGGTTGGTGCACGGTTTCCTTAACTATGTGACATGACCTTTCCTGTAGTTTCTTTTGCATAATTTTCCCATAGTTTATCCAAACCATGCAGCCAAATCGTGCGAAGGCCAGAATTGGGAAAATCTACCAAATTTACCTTAAATGATTTTTTTCTTAAACCACTCCTTCCTCCTTTTCAAATAGATAACCCCCTCCTATATCTCTCCGTTTGAGATTTTTTAAGCCTAATCTAGTATTGGAGATCTACCATCCACTTAGACTCTAAACCAATTTCCATTCATCTCATTGGATCTACACTGGTATGTTCTTGATTCCTTTTTAATCTTTCTTCGTTATTCTTTCTATCAATGATATTATTTAGATGCTGGCTCATATGCCCCAATTTCAGGGCATTGATCCATTCTTCAAATATAATTTAATCCAGGACAAACTAGAGGTTGATACTAGACAAGGAGAGTCACATGAATACGACTTAGGTGGTCTATAACTCATTACTCAATTACTGAAGTTTTATAAATTGTTGCATCATCACAACGATTTCATCAAGAATCATTCATTAAATTTATATGACATGATTTTAGTCATTAGGACCGTGTTCTAAGATCATTAGTATATATGTAATCTACTATTGGTGGTTACATCCATAACTTCAACCACACCATGTATGGTGAGGTACCATATTTGGGTTTTTAGTGTTTTGGCAGCTTTGAGCCACAGTTCGGGTGTGTTTAAGATTGACCATTCTAATGGTAAGACTCATTATAATAATTGGCCATTGAATTGACTAATGGCTAGTACCATGGTCCATTTCCACTTGACCTGTCTAAGGTAAGTGTCTCAATTGAATTTTATTAACAAATGTAAATTTATTTTTCCAAGTATATTGAATATATATGACTTGGAATATTTTATTATAAATGAATGGGTGGTTGCTTGTCTTCAGCACAAACTTGTCATGTCTTGAAAGGTAATGGAGAGATCTAAGTAATTAATAATTTAATATGACTTAAATGGTTGAATTCCCCTTTTCCTTATCACACTAATTAAAGGAAAGGCTTAAAACTCTTGACATAATGATTTAATATCACTTAATTGAATGAATTACAAATGGTTTAATGTCTTGAGAAGCCTTGTCACCTGTATTAAGGGAATATAATAAACCTTGGAATATTAATTGTCATAATTACTAGATGGAATAATTTATTACATGAATTGAATTTAATCTTCCTAATTATACATATAGACCTTGACATACTTATAGGGATGGTAAGACTTGAGATAGTTCTCAGGTTTCATAGGGAATTCCTTAAGCACTTGTGGACGCTATTTCAATTCAAGGATGCTGATTGCCTTGGTTAAGACCCACCATGGAACCTGATCCTCATCTATCACTGGATTCATAGTATGACACCATATGATCCATCCTTTTCTATTATAGGATGCTTTGGATACAATCCTTGGATCTAGCATGGATATACAGATACGAGGTGCCTTAGTTATACCCTTGGCCCTAGCTAAAGCTTATACCATTTTACCTTAGATGTATTACTTAGAATCAATTAGATCATCACTATTTTGGAATGACTTGGATAATGATCACTGTATTATAGTCTTAACCCTTTATCCAAGAATCAGTTACTACTAGGTTGGTGACCTATGAGTTATAGGTTTCCATGGTTACAAACTTGGAACCTCTTTATTATAAATAACATCAGGATGCCTTTCCACCCATGGATCCTTTACTATTACTATCATGTGGCGATTTCATTGATGGATATGCCTCACATGACCTAATTATATAAACTAGAACATAAATTAATTAATGAACTGGTTACATGTTCAAACACCAGCCAAAGTCCGAATTAGGTACTTGGGTATTTACATTAATATACTGCTTGCTTATATATATATATTAATTCTTGAACACTGGTTCAATTTATATTACATGGATATGATGTTATAAATGCAATTGGTGGTGGATTACTGATATTTATCTCACACCCTATCGAGGTTCTATTGGTACCCAGGAAGACTTCATGTTTGTAGGTGTTAACAAAGGGAAGCATAAGGCTTTAGACACTTGATTGCTTTCTGTTTTAGGATGGAGTTGGTAGCAGATGACCGAGCTGGATCTCAGGATACTTGGGATAGTTTTTGGATTCCTTTTTTTTATAATTTTTTATGGAATGATTCTATAATGATTGTATACATGTTTTCCAAATTCTTAGATTCATGGAATATCATCATTATATTTTTTATATTTATATCAGTTGTTAGTTGTTTATTAATTCTGACTGCTTCTACTGTGGATTGTATTTACTTATATTGCTTCCATGACTTATATCCTATTTTTATATGTTTTATTATACTAATATATTTTAATTCACTCTAGTAATTAGGGAATAGTCTCCCCATGGGCACACCTGAGGCCATCACTTCTAGTCAGAAGCCTTTGGCATTCAGGGAGATGCACTTGAGGCCATGTGTGCAACACCCCAAGATTTTATAAGATAGATTGTTTTTAATTTATTTGATGTCTTGTGTTTTATGCTACACCAATATTATCTTACAATATAAACAACACCATATTAGCTTGAATTATATGCAATACTATTATTGGCTTGTGTTACATGTAATAGCGACCTTCCTAGATATCTTGCATTGTATGCAATACCATGTTTTACTAAACAAAGATACATTATTAAAATATTATTATTTAATGGGATATAAACTAGCTGTTATGAATATTATTAACCAAATTTTGAATTTTATATAACACTAAAATTAATCTTATGTATTTTCTATAAGATTATATAAGAACAAATTCAATTTTTCAGATAAAAGAAGTATTTTTCAAAAAATGTAGTTTTGCCCCCTTTTGATGGCGCACCAATTTTAAATCTAGTTTTTAACACTTTTATATATTATATTTGAAAAAATAAGCATCTTATTTGGAAGAGGGACAAAAAAATTTAACTTGGTTGAAATTTTGGTATTTTTCTGATGAAATTCATATTTTGATGAATAGTGAAAATACTGCATTTTAATTCAAAACTGCCTTTTCTTCTAATTTATTTATATAGTTAGATTATATTTTTAATTAGTTTTAAAGTTTAATTCAATTTTTTTTTATAATTTAACAAAAATTTGGTCATTATAAGTAATTTCATATTTAAATTGGACATAAACACATGAAAATATTTTGATAAATTTTTACTTCTTAAAAACCCACTTTTTGGTTTTGACAACAAGAATTAATTTTAAATTAATTTTTGCCAATTATATATTTTGAATTATTAAAAATGGATTCTATATTTGGAATTAGTGGGTCAAAATTATGGTAATAGGTTACTTTATTTTTTTGGATATTATGAATAGTAACTACGGTAATTTTTATTTACCATAATTAAAGGTAAATCGGGTAAATTAGAGTAACTAACAACATGATAAAGATAACAAAATTAAACTAACACCTAGAAAAATCCTATTGAATTAATTAAAGTTGACCAATATCACATATGGTTCAAAATTTATTCATTTAATATACTTTTTCCCTGAATGTGTTGTAATTATAATTAAAACAAAAGAAGGTGGCATCATGTCACTCTCATTTATCTTATAAGTATAATAATTTTAATATAGTGATAAAATTGATAAAAAATTGAACATAAATAGTGTCTAGAAATCTAATGAAATTATATACATCATCTGAATTTATTTAGAATATTTGAAGATTAAATAATTACCATTAATGATGACACAATAGTGATGTAGAAATTATTTCATTAATAGAAATATCAAATAAATGGTTTTAAAAATATTAAAATAAATATAATATGAACTAATTAATGTGATAAAAAAATTATATAGGTTACTTTGACATGTTAGGAGTATATTAATTTTTTATTTAGAATTTATATTCTATGTGGATATTATTTAAAGTAAAATAAATGAATAGTGTTAAAATTGACACTATTGATATTTTATAAAAATAACATATTATTAAATTATTTAAAAATCACAAAAAATATTTAAAAATTACAAATTGAAAATTATATGGTCTAAAATTTCATAAAGTATCCAATTATGAACAATTGACAACACATAATTAAATATTTATAACCATTTAATATTTAGAATATTATTACTATAAATAAAATTAAATAGATTAAATAAGGATAAATCAAAATGATAAGGTTTAAAATAAATTCAAAACATGTATAAATTTTATTTTTTGATGGATTTTGAACCATAATAATCTTATATTAGAAATCAATGAGTTTGAGAGCATTATTATCTGAAATTAAATTTATAATAAATTAATATTCTAAGACTTTCCAAAGGTGCCCCATCCCCTCTCTTATAAAAGAGCACATTTCCTTCTCTTTTAATTACACCTCCAAATTCCTTTTAATCGGCCAAAACCTACCCAAATATCCTAAAAACTTCCCTCAATTTATCCTAGAGGCCACCCTTTGGTCAAAAATTCATCTTAAGGAGTCCTTTTGTGCATACCAAAAAGAGATAACCGAAAAAGAGGTAATTGTTTTATCACTTATTTTGATGTTTTTTCTTCTTCTACTTATTCTTCCTATGTTGTTTCAATAATAAAGTAATAAATACAGTATCTTATACATGAATATATGTTAATATTGTTATTCTACAATATTATATCTCGTTTTATCCATCCTACGAATAACAATATCACTATGCATGCGTACGTAGGACTTACTATCTCCACGTCGTGGTGTATTCTATTATTCAACAATATATAATTTGGATGGGTATATTGATGAGTATAATGGATTTTAATAATTAATAATATCGGAGTTTGAGGTTGTGTGTGGACTTCCAGTACTTGAACCAGGTGACCGAAAAGAACATGTATCTAATACTAAGGAATGATGACCTCTTCTATGAGATGATGGTTGGGAGGTGGTTCTCAAAGATAGACAAAAAATGGGCAATCATCAGCTTTGGGTATGAGAAGAAGACCCATGGAAGACAACCTTTAGATTCCGGTATAGCCACTAAGAGTTCTTAGTGATGCCCTTCGGCATGCTCAATTCCCCAATAGTGTTCACAATACTTTTAAGCATGATATTCCATCCTTACCTTGATCAGTTTATCATATTTCTAATTGATGACATCTTAGTGTACTCAACGTCGGAGTAGGAGCATGTTATACACATGCGGATAGTCCTGAATAAAATCTGAGAGCACTAGCTATACGATGTGCTAGTTATGGATTTATAAGGTCCAATTTTCGGTACACGTCATCTTAGAGGCTGGAGTTGCAGTGGATCCGATGAATACAGAGGCTGTGGTTTCTTGGGAGCCACCTCGGAGTGAAAATGATGTGCACGGTTTATTGGGGTTTGATGGATACTACCATAGGTTCATGCCTAACCTTTACAAATTATCATCACCTTTATTAACCTTGAAATAGAAGGGAAACCCCTTAGTTTGGATGGGGAACTTCCGGTAGAGTTTTCTAGAGTTGAGGCCGATACATACGAGTGACCCATCTTTAGACTACCAGAAGAGGGCATTGGGTATGTAGTCTTATACAACACATTAGGGATTGGATGAGGTTGTGTCCGGATTCCAGAGCAAGCGGTTATTAGATAAAACTCATGGATGTTTACACATCATAAGAAAAACAATGCAACCAATGACCTGGAGTTAGTAGTGGAGGTCTTTGGCATGAAGATGTGGCGACACTACTTGATGGTTGAGTGGTTTACCATCTACTCCAACCACATGAGTCTCAAGTATATATTCTCACAGATGGACCAAAACATGAGATAGAGTTCATGGCTAGAGTTCCTCTAGGAATATGACTTTGTGATAGTCTATAATCCTTGTAAGGGGAATGTGGTAGCAGAAATACTCAGTAGGAGGTTTGGTTTACAGCTGGTAAGTGAGGCAATAGAGAAGCTAGCCACGATGCAGATATCATTTGGGTGTGATGATGGAAAAGATTACCTTCAGTATATGAATATCACTCCCCCACTCTTATAGTGAGTTAGGGAGGTACAACTGGTGGATGTTGACTGTGAGGGCCGACGTGCTCAGTTATCCTCAGGACAGACTCTTGATGGATTTTTGATAGGTGGAGAGCACGTCATCTTTTTTAGAGGATTCACCGTAGTACTAGTGACGTTATAGAAGGAGATGTTGAGGGTGTTCCATACATACCCTTTGGAGGTATATCCTGGTGTGGAGAAGATATACCAGGACCTATAAAGTTAGTACTAGTGTCCAAGGATTAAGAAAGCATTAACTGAGTTTGTTTCACGATGCCTCAATCGTCAGCAAGTGTAGGTCAAGAATCAGGTCCTAACAGGCTTGGTACATCCACATGAGTTATCAGAATTAAAGTGGGATAGTATCTCCATGGACTTAGTAAAAGGGTTACCACGAATTTCCAGGGGCCATGATTCTATCTGGGTGATTGTTAACTGACTCACCAAGTCAGCTCACTTCCTGCACATCTAGGAGAAGGGATCAGTAGAGGGCTTGGGATGCCTCTACTTCTAGAATAAAGTGCAGATTAATGGGGTTACTTCATCGATCGTATTAAGCCATGATTCACACATTACATCTTTGTTGTGTAAGGGGTTTCATGGGGAGTTGGGACACAACTGTTCTTGAGCACACCTTTTCACCTACAGAAAGATGGTCAGATAGAATTTAACATATAGTCCTTGGAGGACATACTTTGTGCTAGTGTCCTTGATTTTGTTCATAGAAATTAGTACCACCTTCCATTTGTATAGTTTTCATTCAACAACATATATCATTCCAACATTTTCAAGGCACCATTTGTGGAATTTTATGGGTGGCCATGCAGATCACCTCTATGCTAGATAGTCCCAAGGGAGTCATCACTCATGGGTCCAGAGTTGGTATGGGTTACCACTGAGAAGTTGAAGATCATCCAGGAGCGGATGAGGACTTCACAGAGTACACAGAAATCATATGTTGATGGGAGGTGGAGACCCTGGGATTTTGAAGAGGGGGACCATGTTTTCCTTTGGTCTCACCCCGATGGGTTTTGTAGAGATTTGGTCAGGGCAACAAGCTATCTTAGTGGTTCATCAGACCTTTCTAAATTCTGAACAGGGTTGGTGAGGTGGTGTATCACCAATATCTTCCCCCATAGATGCACCTAGTGAACGATTTTTCCACGTTTCACAGTTGAGGAGATGCGTTCATGATCTATCGCACGTCATCGACTCAGGGGAGATGGACATTGAGGATGGGGTGATGTTTGTGGAGTTCTTAGCAGAGATAGAATATCAATAGGAGAAGGTCACTCATGGATAGTTGATTACCCCTGTGTGCGTTCAGTGGAAGCATATTAATTTGGAGTACCTCCATTGGGACTCCATAACGGATTCTTGAAAGTGACTCTGCCACTACCCATTGATAGTGAATGACTTTTTTGTTTCTTCATTTGTAACCTGAACAACAAAAAATGGATGAAATTAGAAATAGAGTATGGTACAAACCAATGGGAAAGAATATTACCTATATATAACATCATCTATGCATTTAAAAGTAAGACCTTCTTCCCAATTTGGAATTTATGATGAAGGATAATGTAGTTGTGGGAAGCCTTGGTTATCTACTTATAAATGTAGTAGTTCTCATATGAATATATTCACATATCCTCTAGATCCTAAATCTATAACATATATAGATAATACTCACTATAAAGAATAGAATTTTATTTTTTTATTGGCCCAGTAGGCCCGACACTCTATCTCAAGAAGGACGTGGAAACTCATTCCAGAAACAAGTCAATATGGTGACATACCAATGGGAGTTTTAAAGGTAGTACAGAAATAATATAATAAATAAATGAGTCTAAGACTTCAACCATATCTCTTGGGATTAACTATTTTATGAAGAAATTTTTTACCACTAAATTTGACACCATTCAATGACCATTGGTTTTTGGGTGATATAATTTAGACACTCGATGCCCGACCCCATACGAATAAAAAAGTGAATGTAGTGTTCGGTTGCAGAAATGAGAAACCAAGTCCCTGATGATGATCCTAGGTAATCCAACCTATTGAAAATTTTGGTTCCCAAAAATTCCACAACTATCATGGAATCATTTATCCACCTATCTTGTGTCTCAACCCATTTTTACATGTAATCAACTACTTGAAGAATGTAATAATTTTTAATGGAATTAGGAAATGGCCCAATAATGTCAATTCCCCAACCATATAAAATTTCATAGAAGATCAAGGGTTGTCTTGGACATTCATTTTTTTAGATAAATTCGCCATTCGTTGATAGTGAGTAAAATATTTATAGAAATCATAGGAATCATGAAAAAATGTTGGCCAAAATATACTAGAATCAAGGATATTATGAGTGATCTTTTGGGGTCCAAATTGGCCCCACAAGAAAGAGTGTGGAAAAAACATAAGGATATACTGAAACTTGCTATCGGGAACGCAACTCGTAATGACAATATCACTACATGTGTGCCTATGGCAGTGGTTAATCCAAATGTACCAACACGACTTATGTTTTTTACGGTCATCTTGGTTTTTGTTGAAATCATTTGGAATGAAAGATGTAACCAAATAATTTTCAATTTCAGAAAACTGTGGAATATCATCTTGTATGTGGTGCAATTTCTCATCATGAAACATGTCATTTATGGGAATATAGGAGGACGAGTCAATGCCCAAGGATGAGACTATCCTAAAGATATGGTCAGCAACCACATTCTTTGATCCTTTTTTGTCTCTAATTTCAAGGATAAATTATATAAGGAGGAGCATCTAGTGAATGATATGTGGTTGGGATTCAGGTTTCATATCAATAAACTAAAGGGATACATGGTTTTAGAACAAAATTATTGTGGACCTTAAAAGGTATGACTTGAATTTATCCAATGAAAACACAATTGAAAGGAATTATTTTTTAGTTGTTGTGTAGTTTTATTAGGATGGATCTAGTATGTGTGAGGAATATTCTATGACATGTGGATCTCAATCTAACCTTTGAGATAAGACTTCGCCAACTGTATAGTTAGAGGCGCCACACATGATCTGAAAGGGTAAATGCCACCAAGGTAGTTGGATTATCGAGGGTGATGTGAGACTCCATTTAAATTTTTATTAACTTCCTCGCATTCCTAATAAAAAAATTCTTTTCTTTTTGGATTTATAAGGATGGGGGTATTACAATATTATTAAATTCATCAATGAAATGGAAATAAAATCCAGAATGACCTAATAATGATCGCACATCATTTATTTTTTTTGGGTAATGGTAGGGATGAAATGAAATCCACATTTGATTTATCTACTTGGGTACCATCCCTATAAATTACAATCCCAAGTACTATACCTTATTTCAATATGAAATAGAATTTATTCTAATTTAATACAGTATTTTTTTCAATACAACGACATGGGACATATCCATGACTACTCAAAAATGATCAAAATACGATCAATAAATAGTGAGAACATCCATGAACACTTCGATGAAATTCTCCAGTTAATTTAAAAAAACACAAGCCACACATCCCTGGAATGTACCTAGAGAATTTCATAGACCAAATTGCATCCTCTAATATGAAAATGTGCCGACGGATAAAGTGAAGGTTGTATTTTCCTAATTTTCATGGGAAATATGGATCTGAAAGTATCTAGAATACCCATCAGGAAAATAGTAATGGGAATTCCTCACTAGTCTCTCTATCATCTAGTAAATGAACGGTAATGGAAAATGTTCCTTCCTAGTTTGTTGGTTTAGACTTTGATAGTCAATACAGACACCCCATCTATTCTGCACATGTGTTGGAACCAATTAATTTTTTTATTTTGAATTTCAATAAGACATGTTTTCTTGGGAACTACCTACAATGGACTGACCCATTGGATTTCAGATTTGGGGTGAATGTTTCGAGTAGTGAATAATTTTTTAACCTCCTTTTTAACAACATCTTGGGGTTTGAGTTCATTCAACATTGTGCATGCCTCACTTCTTTATCCTCATCATTTAACAATATATAATTTGTAAAAATTGATTGGATAATGAAATTAATTTTAGTAAGTTTCCATCACAATTATTGTTTATACTCCCTCAAAAGGTTAAGTAGTCAAATTCATGCTCTAGAGGGAGTAAACTAGAAATGATGATTGGAATCTGGTTTTCACTCTCAAGATAAGAATATTTTAAATTTTGAGTTAGTTTTTTAAGTTCCAATTCGGGTTGATTTTGGATTAAGGGGAGTAATTCTGAAAGACGGAGGTCAATGATAGCATTGAATTGGTAAAGAGTAACATACATAGATGAGAAATGATATTTTACAAGCTTACCAATATCATCAATGATCATGGAATCCTCAGTGCTCAAAAAATCATCAATTAACAAAAATGAAGGGTATTTTTCAAGACCACTGCAACATTAAATGCGTGATTCATTACCTTGAATTTATATCAAGGATGAAAACTCAAAAAATGGGATTAGGGGAAAGAAAATAAGTTTTTTCAAAGAATGGGATTACATCAATAGAATTAACTAAAAGTGGGGAATTTTCTGTCAAGGGGTGCATCATGGATTTAAGGATGTTGAAGTAGATAATTTCACCACAAAACTCCCTAGATAATGTTACATTGTTCACATTAATTATTTTTTGGAGGTTTTCAAGAAATTTAACCTCAATATAGTAGGAGAATTTCCATTCAACCACTCATGTTCCATTTTTAGCACATAAAAATCAGTAGGAAAAATTAAAATGTTCACCCTTATAAAAACATCTTATGACACACCAGTGGGATGTGTTGTACTACAATTTTTTAGTTGAACAAAAATTATAGTGGTATTCAATTCCCGAACTTGTAATGAAGAGATAATGGAGTGTGGAACCACATTTGTAGAAGGAATAAAATCAATTATTGCATTGGAAAATGAATACTCCCCTATGGTTTATGGAATCATGTCTTCTAGGGTCATTAAATTTGGTGGGATGTCATGGATCAATCAATGCTAAGGCATTCCTTACCATACCCAATTTTCATCACCTATAAGTCACCTTTAGTGTGTACAAATATAAACTAAAAACATGGAATACTATGGACTTGTAGACATAAATCATGGAGTTGTTAACATGAATTTTTTTGAAAATTTCCAAGATTTATTTATCAGTTTTAGTTTATTTCTTTGTCCTTGGTTGGGTCTCCCTTTTGGGAAATGGAGTAAGAATTATTGGTCTAAGTTACTCAATAAAAACATGCACTTTCATTTGGTGTTATTTTTCTACAGACACTGTTTTTACCCTCTTGGACCATTATCAGTGGTTGGGATGGTTCTCAAGATGGGATGACTCTAATAGAGTGGCCATTTTAATTTTATGTTGTGTTCCACTCTGAAGAGTGATGGCACTAACATTTCCCTTATCCTTTGGGTTGAATAGTGGTTGATAAGGCAGTTTACGTTACCCATGATTTTGGATTTCCCCTCTGAGTTGGAGTTTGAAATAATTGGTTTTTTAGGTCTTGTATGGATTCTTGGGTGATTTTATGGAATTTGAGATTATTTTCATCCATTTTTCTTAACATGCCTTCTAGGATTGGCTCAGATTTTGGAGGGGTTTTTTGGAAAGTCATTTGTTGTGGTTGAGGATTTGGGGATTGGTGAATGACTAATTTACCTCAGTTAGTTCCATGGTTTTTGGTTTCAATACCCCTTTCCTATAGTATTGGTTCTATTTCCACGTAGGGTTAGATGTATAGTAAGGTTATTTACAAATGGGTTGGTAATAGTGGAATCAAGTGAAGATATCCTCACAACTCTAAGAAGTTTCTATCAGTTGAGGGTATTGGTTAGAATATTGGGGATTATTAGAACATATAACAAAATGGATTGGTAGAGGATATTTGTATTTCACTTAGGAAATAGTGAGTTTTCATATAAGGTTACTTATCTCTTCTAACTTTGTGTCCACCTTCTCCTCAAACTCATAAAGTTTCACCTCATGGACACCTAAAATGGGTATAATGGACCTTGAAATGAATTTTGGAGTATTTTGTGCCATGTTCTCAGTAAGGGTACTTGAAATTATTGGGTTTTTATCAACTATCATTCCACTTGCAGCAGTTTTAATCATGTTTCGATCGATTGGAATTAAAAGTTCATAAAAATACTATGTTAAAAGTAGATCATGTAATTTAAGGTGTGGGATACTTGAAAAAATTCCTCTAAATCATTTCTAGTATTCATGGAGTGTTTCCACTTATGATTTTATTATCTATAAAAATATTTTCTTTATTATTGTAGTTCGAGAGGCTAGGAAATATTATTCTTAAAAAGGCATTTCATGAGCACTGATCCTCTAATTTGGGAATTAACATAATATATCCAATCCTTTACGACATTTTCTAATGATAAAGTGAATTCCCAAAGCTTTACTTGTTATTTATCCACATTTTATGTTTTTTATTGTAGATCTCATAATTTTAAATTCTTTTAAATTCTTTTGTGGGTCTTCTCTAGCATGTCAATGAAATCCTAGCAATAAGTGAATTAGACTAGATTTTAGTTCAATGTTTGGAGCTTCACCATGAATTTGAATATAAGTGGGATGAATATCAACATCATGAGGGAATATTTATTTTAGTTTCCTTTTATTTTAATCCATTTTATACATGTTATGTTTAGTTTCATGTTTCGTTCTAGATGAATAGGGGTTTAGAAAAATAGCAAGGTGTGGTGTGTCCTCTTTCAAATTGGTTTCCTACGTGTCTCGATGTCATTAATGTAGGATCCTCTCTAGTTTGGGTTTGAAAAGAGGTAAATATCCAATAGTAGAATACATAATTCATAGAACCTACAAAATAAATAAATAAAATCCCAAAAATATATGTAATTCTCAAAGATAAATCAAATAAATATTCCAAAAATCTACCAATATCTTATAAAAAGTACGCACTAAAAACTAAAGAACTCCTCAGAAACAGAGCCCAAATTTGAACATGTTGTCATGTCATGCCAAATTTATTATGTTTTTAAATTTGATTTATATTATAGGTAATACCCTAAGTCTATCTCAAAGATCATTGTGGTTTTAAAGTGTGTATTTTTAATAACATACACTTAAATATGCAGTGGTTTTTGAAAACCGTTTTAAAAATAAAATGAATTAATTAAAGAGTTTAAAAGTAGAAAACAGGGTGTTTTTATAAATACGAGAGAAGGAGTTAATTTCAAGTTCACTTCACATATTATATAGTTCATTGTTTTGAAAATTTTACATGGTTTAATAGAATTATTCTATTAACTGTTTTAAAGATCTAGATTCCCCTTTTACGTCTTAAAAAAATCCACAAAGAAGAAACACTTGATACAATAATAATTTTTTCAAGGTTTCTCCCTCAAGAATTAAACAAGGGATAACAAATAATATTGAAATATGATATATGTGTGTGACAAAAAAAGATGATTGTATTGTACAATCAGAACAACCCAATATTCACACATGAAATATCAACCCAATCGATGTTGAAATGAAAATTATTTCACTTAGTTGTACAAAATAAATGCATATAGAGGATAATAATGTTATGATAAAACATATGGGAAATATTTAACACAAAAATTAAACAAAAATAGTAGAATAACAAGTGAAGAACTCCCTCCCACCTGTGTGTATCTCCCTCGAAATGAACATCCACTTTCTAACTCTCCATCGAGAGGAGGAGAAGGATAAGGTGGAATTTTTCCTTCATACTTTATCCCCTTATGAGTTTAGGGTCCTGAAAAACTTCTTGGATGAGTATATGACTCTTTTTTATCTACAAAATGACATAGATGTTTTCCCTAGTTGAACATAAAAATGGGCTGCCCAAGGTGCCAATTTGTAGGCAAAGTGGAAGGTGGTTTTGGGAACCCTGATTTTGAGAAACCACTTGGACCATTATTTTATATGTCCATACAATCTTATATAAATTTTAACAAAAATAAAAAAACCCCACCTCATGGATAAAACCACTAAAATTTTGGCATCATTTGGACAAATAAATCCCAGGATATGGATGAAATACATAACACAAATTTTGACTTTGTGTGGATTCAATTCCATGGAAAGATCAGTCAGGTTTGGCCCTTTAATGGACTAATTGGGATTGGTTGGATTCAGATGATTTTTTGCACACTTAATTTTGGATCAGTCCAAAAAATATCATACAAATTGAATTCAATGATTAGTATCAGTGTGTTTTTGAGTCCATATATGTTCTAGGATTCCAGTGGAATTTGACCTATCTTCTTCAACATTGTCATGGGACCTCCAAATCCCCTCCAACTATAATGAAAATGTAAAAACTGGTGAAATATCATTTTAGAGTAGTTATAAACATTATGTCATTGAATGAAATAGGAATTTTAATTTTATTATAATATTTCCAATTTAAAAATAAATTCATTTTAATAAAAAGTTGTAAGGGTGAAATAAAATAGTGAATTTAGGTGTGATACAATAGTATATGGGTAGTGGAAGTAATAACCTTAATCAATAATCTCTACATTAATTTCAACACAAACCTCGGTAGCCTCTGGCATTTAATTCCAAATTATCTCAAGTGATGAATAAATAGAATAGTGAAATCATCATCAATCAATACTCAAACATATCATATTTACTAAAATAATAATGAACCACCAAGAGATGAACCTCTTACTTAATGATTCTATTATTGAATTCCATTTATGTGTAGTCTTTGATGGTATTGTGGGTGCAAGTTCAATGGTGAATTTGTTTTATACAATGAGAAATAGGGGAGGAAATTGGATCAGATTTTATTTTAGGATGAAAAAATAATGTGACACTAAATGAAAGCGAGTTTGAGTGATTGGTGGGTTAGGATATAGTTAATGATGGCATAGGTGAGTGGTGTAAATTCCCTTGTGAGAGACAAAAAAGAGAAGGGAGGCTTAACAAAGAATCTGCATAGGGTGTTCTCTGGGATGAAATGATGATAATAAAATTAATGTAATGTGGATGTGGTTTTAAAATATCAATACCATGGGTAACCCCACACCCTCTCAGTCTAACATTCCTCAGCCCTAACTCACACAGGTTTTACCCTCATATGTTCAATTTTAAAATGGTCAAAAATTTTAGGCCCTCTTACCGAGTATCTATCCTATACCAGGAAATAATTTTGGATATATTAATGTTTTTCATTGCTAAATCAGGTTATGGGTGTGGCCCAAAATTTTATAAGCCCTCGTGGTATCAATATGTATCATGAAACAAAACAAGTTGGGATTTTGAGTATACCTATTCCCATAATAAGATAGATTCTTATCATAAGCCCTTGACAACATGTTTTGATGTCTGAAATTATGAACGTCATCAGTATGATATAAATTAATATTATTATCCATGTTTTCATTTATTGTCATGGATATAGAATTCCATCGGTTTTTGATTATTATGGCTTCATATTGTTCATTTATACCTTCCATATTACTTATTCCATGTTTATGTTATATAAAATTTCATTATATGAAACTAATTATTGATTGTCTGAACTCTCAATTATTTTCACCATTCCTTAAGAAACCTAGAGGATTATTATGTATAATTTTCTATGATATGATGTATGGACTAATAATGATATGAAAATGTGTTCATGATATATCTTATGTTTTGAAAAGTAATTTATAGTAAAATCTAGTGTTCAAAGACTAATAAAATTATGTATCATTTGGGAACACTTATATAAAATTACAATAATATAATATAACTACCACAACATGATTTATAGTGTTTGGGATGTTACATCATGGAAACAACTATGTACCCCCCATTTAGATTTTATAGAATATTCTCAACTTCAATAAAAAATATTATCCTACACCATTTTAATATTTTCCCCTGAGTAATTAGAATTGAACCTTAAAATATAATTTCTATACAATTCAGAAAGTCCCTTACTCCAAATTTCAATAACTACCTTACCATTTGATTACATTACAAATCAATATTCAAAGCTCATATTCTAGTGGAATAATATCTAGAAACTCTAACTCCTAAAATTTAAAAAAATGAAGGAATCTAATGTACCTTAGTAGAGATCTCTACACTTTTATAATTTTTATTAAACTCACTATATCCATTATATCACATGAACTCAATAAATTATGGTCATCAACTCTCATAATATTTTGGAAGTCCAATAACACTTTTTCGTCTTATAATTTCATCCTCAAGATTTATCACCATCATGTAGAGCATCTTTACTCACATAGATAATGATATTTTCTAGCCCAAATTTTTTTAACATGGACTCAAACTATCCATTTATGGACTCAAGTGCCTCTATAGAAAATATAGTAATTAAAGATATTTTAACTTCCATGAATATATATTCTTATAGAATGCCATTTTTAAATTCTAGTAATATATCTTGATCTCCTTATGATACACCTTCTAGAATCATACTTCCATAACTTTTAACTACATCTTCCCTTATAATTCAAAATCATTCCTAATGAAATGTTTGATAATAAATACAATAATTTAAAAAATTCCACATCATGGGTTAATTAATTAAAATTAATTATTTCTATCAATATCCCTCCATATAATGAATTAAAATATGTTTACATTTTGGGAGAGTGTAAAACAAGACATTTCATATACATTGGATGGTATTCCTAAAATTATTATTATTATATTTATATGTATATAATTGTACATAACAATTTAGTTAAATATTTATGGAACCCACAATATTGACTAAACCCCACCCTCATAAAAATTCATGAATTCATAAAAAATTGTTACTTGATTGAAACTATAAATTTACGAAAGATATAATTATAGTTTCATCAAATAAAAATCAAATTTTATCAAACTATTTATTTAATCGTTTAAAATTTTATAAAAAAATGGATAAAATAATCATTATTTTATCAAAAAATAGAAATTCATGATTCTAGGGTATAGATACATAACACCTTATTACACAAGTGTATACTAAATGGGTAAGGTGTGCAATGGTGTCACTTTCTTGGGGTTTTTCTATGAACATGGTTTGGGTCCTAATCTCGATATGATAGGACTTAACTAATAAATGGTTTTCATGATGCTTTATTTATTTAATCTATGTTTAGGAATGTTCAATGGAAAAATCCTAGTGATTACATATCCTTCGAAATCTCAGATAATTAGTATTCAAATGGTATGATCCTACTGGTTGATGCCATCGTTTCTTTTGTCAATATAAATTAGAAATCATCATAACCATTATGATATATTAATCATAATGGTCATGGTACAATAGTTATGATGCTTAAAAATACTTTATTTTAAACAGGATATACATTTTAACAGTTGAAAATAACCAATTTAGTGAATGTGTTTTTTATGAAATCATAAATTCATAAATCACTTATTCATTTGGAAGGAGAATTTCATTTATAAAACATTTGGTTGTTATAGACAAACTTATCTGATTAAAACAGTGTAAATGAGTTTTTAATGTTTTAATTAATTATTTTAATGTAATTTAATTATTTCCATTATTGGGAGACTACACAACTTTTACTTATTTGAAACACGTCATGTTCCCCACAAGTAGTGTATCCAGGATTAACACATGGTTCCTCATAATGTATCTCAAATAGATTACATAGTGTATACTAAATTCATATATAGTACGTATTTTATTTTTCATGTGTCCATGTAACCCACCAATTGACTCTCTGAGTTTTTCATATGCAGAACCATACAATGTGTACATTGGATACACACCGTGTGTTCTTCCAGTTTTGGGCCTATATAACCCACTAAATGACTTGATGTATTATTTAGATAGGGGAATTTAATGAGTTATATGTCATGTATTCCATATATATGTTTTATTTTTCATTAATTTTCTAGTATATCAGTCTCAAGTGGTTAAAACTATGTATTTGACCACACAATTAGCATGGATTTCTCTTTTAAACCATGTAGACTAAATTATATGTATGCCTATTACACACCATGTAATCCAACATATTATGTGATTGTTTTGAATAATCAAAACAAAGTTTACAATAAATTCACGTGTAAAAACCTCTTGGTGCACCGTGTATCCTATGACATGTTCGGGTGAAATACACTTGGGTACAAGGTGTATACTTATGCTACATGATGTGTAACCCAAACATCTAGAAAAAATCATTAGAACCTCTTATTTCCATATCTGGTTATTCATTATCTATTCTTGGACCTTATTAAAATGGGAATAAAAAATGAATAACATTAAAATATTGAATGGATGTTAATTAATAATCTAATAAAGGATAAAATAATATATAAATGAACACTATCCACAGTTTCATATATATAGTCAAAAAAAAAAATTTAAATTTAAATGTGACAACCCTGATACCACTTGATGTATTCGATTTTAGTTTATGTTCCTTTGGGAAATAATCATTAAGGATTTTTTCAAATTCAATTGATCATTTTATAATTTTTCAATATATAAATATCAAGAATAGTGAATGTTTTCCATATAATAATTACATAAAATATCTCCAGAACCAAGTTCAATACTTTTCACATTAAATTTATAATTATTCTAAATATGGTTGGAAGAAATAATACATATTCCTTGTATCTCTATTCAATGATGTTGTTTATCATATGAAAACTATTTTTAATATTAGCATAACTATGGTTGAAGGATCTAAGTTTTTAATGACAATAACGGTGATCTACATATGATCCATTGATCTCTGAGAAACACTGATGGATTGTTGGGTGATAGCATGAAAGATCAACCATATTTCAATTGTTTTTTGGATTGCTGTGATAATTACATTAGCCTTTAAGAAATTTCCCTACACTCATGTTCTCGGTATTATAGGGGATGGAGGAGAAACTATTAGGAGAAATTTTTTATGCACAACAATTCTCGATTAACATATCATATAAATTTTAATCATTTTATTTATAAACCTTCGTTTAAGGTTTGTATTTTAATTAATTAAACTAGTTCCATTAATAAAATGTCAAACCCATGTATAATATCATGTCATGTATTAAATTAATAATATTATTTTTATTCCACATAATGTTCTATTTGAAAAAACGATAAATATAGTTTTACAGGATTGTAAATTAATATTTCCATAAGTTATGATGTCATAAAAAACACATTCACTAAATTGTTTTTTTAACATTAAAAGGTATATCATATTGAATATAAAATATTTTTAAGAATCATATCTATTGTACCATGACTATTATGTTTAATATATAATAAGGGTTATGATAATGGAAAATTGACATAGATAGAAGAAATGATGGCCTTGACAAGTAGGATGGTACCCTTGGAAGCCCATTTATCAGAGCTTTCTAGGGAGATGGAATCACAAGGATTTTTCTTTTGACCATGACCAAGATGAGATTAAATAATTAAAGCTTCACTACAACCATTTAAAAGTGATGTTCTAGCTTATCGAGATTAGGACCCAAACCATGTTCATCAGACAACCCCAAGAAAGTTTCACCATTACACTTATGTTATAAATGATTAAATAACGAGTTTGATAAAAATTTGATTTTGATATGATGAAACAAAACAATATTTTTTTGGAAAATTTATAGTTTCAATCAAGTAATGATTTTTGATGAATTTATGAATTATATAAATTAATTTTATTTTAAAAAATTGTTATTAATAAAAAATATTTATATAAATATAAATGGTAATATAATTTTATAAAGTAAAATTTATATTTTATATGGTTTAGAAAAATGTTATCTTCCTAAAACACAGTATTCTTCGATAAATTCGGAATTTAAATTAAAAGTGTAAATTATTATATTTATATATTTTTTAAAAAATGAATATTATTTTTTGAATAATCATGTTGAGATTATTCAATAGTTAATTTTTCATAATTTTATAATCTATTCGAATTTTTGGGAAATATTTAATACGATATAAATGTAGGGTATGTATTAGGAAATCATAAAAGACAAAAATTGATGTAATAAATACTCTAAAGAGTATCCATGACAAAAATTACGATTCCCTTTCAAATTAATTTGTTTTATAATTATTTTTATTAATTTTATAAATCCTTAATGAATCCCAAAAAACATATATTTTATTTTAAGGATTAAAAAATATAACATTATGAACATGGCTAACATCCACATCACCAAGGACATTATATTAATGTGTTAAGTTATTATTATTATAAAATATTTAAAATAACTCTTATTTGGTAGAAACCCTTAGAAAACCCCATGGTAAGGTTTGTGGTTTTTATTATTTTATTATATAGAGTCCAAAAACCATGTTTAGAAATTAATAAATAATTTTCCTCTATTTTTTAATAAAATTCCACTCAACCCGCAAAAATTATTTATTAAAAACCACTTAAGGATTAATTTAAACTTCCTTTATCTCTATATATCCATCCCAATGTGGTATCAATATCTTAAGAATCTCCTCCCAAGATTTTATAAGCTCCCTATCAAGATAAGGGATCCTCTCTTTCACCCCTTTATTCAAGAACCTTTTTTATATTATGCCTTTTGATTTCAACTTTTTCTTCTTGGTGTACATTTTTACACAGAAATATTACAAGAATTATGATTTTAAAGTGATTTTATACCCCTTTCACTATCATCAGACTCTTCCCTGAATATTTATATACACCTATTATATTGCTGAAATTGTACTATGATTTTCCACGCAAAAAATTCTTTTTGTGAATACCCATACTCATATCTAATCAAGGGTATTCACCATGATTTATATATCATCCATTTATTGGGGAATTATATGTATGTGACCAACAATCCTTAATCATGGGAATAAAATTTATTAAATTCATCTTCATTCTGCATGATCTATGTGGCACTCTTATGCATATACAGGAGATATATGTGATGGCTGGGACCATAATTATATTTCCCTCCAATGCATTCAGAAATTTTTTTATCTCAGGAGATACCATGTGTCGTTCATGAGAAATACCCTATGAACACTATGTAATGATGTTTTTTCGGTTATCCTTCACTTATGTTTATGATGCCACGTTTTATGTTGTGGTTACATTCCCATGTTTCCTTGATGTTTTAATCTTATACTATGATTATATATTCATGTTTATGATTCTCATTCCTCTTATTTTACCATGATATTCCTATTGAATCATATTTATTACTTCAACTTATTCTATTCTTTGATTATTCCCCTATAGGGCTTTATAGATCACCCCTTACATATGTACATCCCCAGGTTTACCAATACATTTTTAGAAGAGTTGTGTAATTTTAAGGGTATGTTGTGGATTTTTTAAATAATGTTTTTGTTCCCATGTTTCAAGTTATTATACTATATGATTAATTTCCCTAATACAATACATATTACAATCCTCCATGATTTTATTATGTGTATATGTATTTAATAAGTCATGAATTAAGTTGAATTAAAATATGGGTTGTCATATTGACTATGTAATAATGGTTTTAAAGAATTAATAAATGATAAATTATTTTATTTAAATTATATGTAATTATTGTTTATACCATTTTAAATTACATAAATCAATTTATACTGGGTAACTCAAAGAGACTTCGAATGTTTATTAAGAGAAACAAATTAACTAATTAATTAATTAATTTATTAACATAACCATGTTTATCTTAGTAATAAATAACGCATTAATGTGAATTTTTGATAGTGTACTTATATTTTTTAATTTTTTCATGTGTACGACCGAACATTATTATTTACTAGAAATCTGTATGTATTAGTTTAGTTTAATTTAATTTATTTCATGGTTTTTTCATTTATTTTTTATTAAATTAAATATGATTGCCTTTGATTCATCCCAACAATATTTATTATGTAGAACCTGAACATCCATGTATTTTTATGTAAATCCCCTTAACCAATACTTTGGTTCCCCACACCTACATGTGATTTATAAACATATACAATAAAAAGAGTATCCCAAGGAACGTAGAGGTGGTTCTAGATGGAGTTGAGATGAAACCAATCCAGGAGATTCAAAAATGGATAGGAGGAATGCTATAACTCATGCCACAACTGTCATACAAAGTTTTTCCTTGGGATCATAGGTTGACTTATTGTCTACTCAATAAATCAACCATTATGTATTATAATGATCAGGTTATTTATTTATTTATTTTATTTTCATTATTTATCTTATAGATTCAAGACCATGATTATATAAATAAATGTAATAATATAAAAATATATAATTTAAATAAATGGATTATATGTAAAGTTTCTTATCAAAACATGTTTAATCACAAATTTAAAATCCAGTTTATATTAACAAGATATGTAAAGGATAAAACAAGAAATATTTTTTTATATCAAATTAAATCCCTTAATATAATATTATGCCAGACTTGGCCTTTAATTATATGATTAGGAATTAAAAAGATATAAAAAAGTGATTGACCAAAAAATGTTGGGGCACATACATTTTTCAAGGAGTTCTTATAAAAGTTTTGGGTTGACTTTCTAAGAACCCAGTTATTAACTTTATTATGGAACATTTTAATTTTGGTCTAATTCTTTATTTTGGACCAAATATGGATTCGTAAATTGTTCTAAGAGGCATCAAGGGTGTCTAGGGCATGTTTGGAGCCCAGAGCCCAGTTTTTAAAAAAACTAGGCTGGCTGCATGGATAAAAGAAACCATGCATGATAGGCACATGGTCACATATAACCATGAAATTCTAGATAGAGGGGTGAAGTTGGGTGCATTATTTTACCTAACCATGTGCTATGGGATGCACCCTAGTACAAATCTATAATGACCCATACTATTATATATAAACTTTCACTTCTGATTTAATTATATGTCATATTATATAATGTGGTTATAGAAAACACATGAATTTCATTGATTTTATTATATGATATCAGATTTAAATGATAGTTTTGCATATTTACCATTGATAATATAGCCGTTGAATATTGATTACATGATTAGCATAAAAATCATTTAAAAAAAATAAAATTGATACAGACAATGGATGCGATGGAATCAACCAGTAGGATTGTACCCTATAAATTTCATTTATCAGTGATTCTGAGAGAGATACCATCACTTGTAATTTCCTTTGAAAAATACCAATATGAGATCTAACAACTTAATCATGAGTGAAGCCATTTAGGAGAGACGTTCAAGCTCATCAAGATCACAACCCAAACCATGTATTCTGAACCACCCGGTGAAAGTCTCATGGCCGTGCACCTAACCCTTAGAGATTTTTCTACTGTATTAAAAGGATATTTATCAAGACCCTAGAAATATGATTTTTTACATTATTTTTATATTAAATAATGAATATATTTTAATCCTATATTATTACTTTATAAATGATTTTTATTTTGATACTATAAAATACAAATAGTAATATTGTGTAACATTCAAATACAATTATGGAATTTATTATGATGAAATAATGTATTTTTCAAAAAAATAATATTTTAATGTTATTATTAATAATTTTAATTAAACATAAATGATCATATAATTTTTTTGATGTGAAATGTAATTTTTATATGGGTGGAAAACCAGTTATCGCCAAAAAAACCAATATTTATCAATAAATAATGATTAGTATTTTAAAAGTGGAAATCCAAATATTTAGAAAATTATTTTGGTAAAATTAAAATTATTTTCGGAATCATAATAGAAAAATTATCCAATGGTGAATTTTTCATAATTTTCATAGACTCAAATATTTAGGTAAAAATAAATAAATTATAAATATACAGTTTGTATTATGACATCATGATGACCCAAAAGTGATGTAATAAATACTATAAATAGTATCCATGACCAAATATATGTTTTACCTTTAAAATGAGGTGATTTAATTTTATTTTTTAAATTTTATAAATCCTTTATGAATCCTCCCAAACCATTAATATATTTTAAGGTTTTGGAATCATTTCATTAAGCGTGTAACTCACCTATATAAAATATAGGGTATACTATTATTATGTTTGGAACATTAACTTATAAAATAATTAAAACTAGTCCCATTTTGAATAGAACATGGGAAAAATGTTAAGGTTTTTGGTTTAGGTTATTTATTTAAATAGTGTCCAAAACCTATGTTTGAGAAATAATAAATAAATACCCACTAATTTACTTTATAAAGCCACCAAATATCTCATTTTCTTCACTAATAATAATTTGAACATGTAATTACTCTACCCTAACCTCTATATATTCCTTATAATACACCACAAGCTCTAAATAATTTCATATCATTCTTTTGGATTCATAAACTCTAGTAAGGGACTCACACATTCTCTTCTTTATTAATGTTTTCTATATTATATTATGCCTTATATTTCAAATTCATAGGGTTGGGAAATGTATTTAAATTTACCTATTACTTCAAATTTTATTATAAAATAAATATATAAAAAATTATCTCTCATAAACCTATTTTATGAATTATTATGTGATGTCATTATGCTGTTGAAATTTCACATTAATTTTCCATGCCAAAACAATTCTATAGTGAATTCCATGCCCATTTCCTATAAAGCGTGTTCACATTTATATATGTATAATTATTTGAATTGGGGAAAACATGTATTTATTCCAAACTCCTTTATTTTTTATTAAAATTTGATAATGAATGAATCCATGTTGTAATACATATGTGCACCCATAGCTTGAGAATGAAATGAAAGTGACGGGTGCTCCTGGAATTATATAGCGCTCTAATGCATTGGGTAATTTTTATTCTGATGATAAGTAATTTTGGGAGATTTAGTGAAGCATATTTATTTAAGGTACTTTTTCCATAATTATGTCTTTGTAGTTAGCCTTGACCTTTGTTTATGATTCAGTGTTTTATGTTGTTGCCACATTTCCCATGTTATGAATATCATGTTATATCATTCCTTATTATACAATTTCCTATTATTCCCCATTTATATTCTTATTTTATATCATGTATTACCTTACACCATTTTTATTCCATTATTTTGATTTATATCACACCACTTTCATATGTATTTCCCTAGGTTATCTCGTGCAGTATTAAAAGCCTTGGAGATTTAGAAGAATTTTGAGGAAGTTTTCATTAATGTTGGTGTATCCCATGTTCAAGATGTTATGCTATGTACCTAATTTACAAAGACACTAGACTTATTAGTTTCATTGTGTGTAATTTATATAGTAAACAAATAATTAATGTTTAATAAATTTCTTGGTGATTATAGTTTGTTTAAAAAAAAATATTAATTATGTTGGGGATTAGGATTAGAAAACTCTAGAAAATGATATAGTGACAAAACTAAGTATAATAAAACCTCTGTAAATTTTGGTAAGTATATATTATGTTGTTTACCAAGAAAACAAATCCCCTTTTAGATATTACAAGTATACGTGGTTTTAGTATATATGAACCTAAGGGTAACAACTCCGACAAGGAGTGTCGAGCCTGACTTGGGGTAACTAAGTACACGACAAAAGGCCTTACTGCACACCTGGTTTGACACTCCTAGGGGATATACTTTGGTAAAATCACCATCTCATTATTAACCCTTTAATGTCATTAAATTCCAATTTATTTGTTTAATAGTTTAAAAATATTAATCCCTAAATTTCCCTTTAATTTGAGCCAATAGCTATAAATAGGATTAATTATGTAAACAATCAATCTGAAGGGAAATGTTAGGACTTCCCCAACGAGATCCACATCCCGATGAGAGAAGGAATCACAAACTTCAGGGTGATAATCTGTCATTTAACTAAATTTCTGAATAGAGACATAGATCAGGTAGAGAATAAAAATACTCATAATAAATAACATGTTTTTATTGATTCCTTTATGTGAAAGGCCTCTAGCATTCAATGGATAATTTGATCTTTTAATAATATAATAATGGACCAACTCTATTGATAAGATCTTCTCTATCCTTAAATGTTCCAAACTAGAGAATGTTATACTAGATGTTTATTGTATGGGGGGGAATCTAATTAGTTGTGGTCATTGATTAAGAATACGAATCCTGAGGAAAGGATTTAAGTAATGGGGTTGAAGGAATTACAGAAAATACCTTGGATAAATATTTTCCTTATGCTCTATGAATTAAATTGGAAATGTGTTTTTTAACCCAAATAAAAAAAGAAAATTAATATATCGGGGAATACAAGGAAAACTTTACAAGACTTTCATAATACACCTCCACCTTTCTCATTACCCCAGAACGCAAGGTTAACCACTTCTTTTAGGGGTTAAATCCTAGTATACATAATGCCTTGGTGATCCGTGACTTTGATAGCAAAGAGGGAATTTTTTGATATGACCTCAAAGTGGAAATGGAGATCAAATAATATCAATGGTATCATGAAGATTAGAAGTGTAAAGTGGAGTTTAATTATGGTGGTCTGGTGGAGAAATCTTAAAGTGCCAATAAATTTCAACATTACACTTTTCAAAGGTGAGGAATAAAGCACCCTTAAAATTTCCTAAGGGGGACGATGAAATGATTTAGGTGTGGGAAGGAAGGACACCTAAGTAATGATTGTTGACATGAGAAACCAATAATGAATTAGGGGAAATGAATGACTCATTCAACCCTCATATAATGTTTCAAGGCTTCACCTATAAGTAACCAAGTCACTTTGCAAAATAATTCACTAATACAAGGGATTTTAGAGACAACCAACAACCTACAAGGCCGAAAGGGCGAGCTTTTTCCATCATAACCACTGTGGTGGATCTCAACAATAAAGTGGTGATAGATATTCTATTTATTCATTTTAGAATAGAAAATTTACTTTTTTACTCTAGTTATGTGCATTATTTCATATCATGAATTTTTAGTATAACTATTCAAACACCAACAAAAATCAAGGAAGTGAAGTTGTTGGTGATAATGGAAAATGGGGAAAATATTGAATACCAAGAATATAATTTCTCCCATGTCAAATTTTGTGGTATGATCATCCCATAAAACCTTGTCATACTCCTTTTGGTGAAATTTGATTCAATTATGGGAATGGATTGGATTTCCCAGTATTGATCCAATAAAAATTTTCATGATAATGAAATCAATCTCTATATTTCAAATCGACCCCCAATTATTTACAAGTAAATTGTGGAAGATGAATATTATATTTCTCCAACATCCCAAGCATGGATTTTATTTTCCTATGAGAAAGTGCATCTAGATCAAATGATTGAGTCTAAGGAAAGAACCATCCTTGAAGACATGCCTATTGTAAGGGAATACACTGATGTGTTTCCAAAGGAATTTCTTTGTCTTCCTCTAAGATGAGAAGATGGAATTTCAATAGAGCATATACTTGAGGCATTACAAATATCTAAAACTCCATATAGATTGGATGTTGTGGAACATGAGGATCTGAAGAAACAACTACTAGAGAATTTTGATAAAGGATTCAACCACCCAATAGCTTCCCCATGGGGTTCAACAATCCTATTTTTCAGAAACATTTTTATGTAAATGCACCTTTTCATTGATGATTGTGAGCTCATAAATATCATTATAAATAATATGTATCCTCTACCATAGATTTATTACTTGTTTGGTTAACTATATGGAGCTCAATACTTCTCTAAGGTGGATATTCAGTTGGGATATTACCAAGTTAGGGTGATGAAGGAGGATATCCCGAAGACTGTTTTTCATACAATGTACAAGCATTATGAGTTCCGAGTAATTACATTATGACTCACTAATTATCTATAAATATTCTTGGATTTAATGTATAGAGACCTTATAGATCACCTTGACATATTTGTGGTAGTCTTTATATATGATATTCTAATATACTTAAAAAGTAAGTAGGATCATAAGGAGCATCTAAATACTTCTCTAAATACCCTACAAAAGGAGAAAATTTATTCCAAGTATAGAAAATTAGAGTTTTGGTTGAACTAATTCTCATTCTTGGGGAATATCATCAAAAGAAAGGGGATATAAATGGATCCTTAAAAAAGAGAAGAAATTGAAGGATGATCGAGGCCAACTTATATGATATAAATAAATAATATCCTGGGATTATTTGGGTATTATCATTAGTTTGCGAGGAAATTCTCATGATTTTAAATCCCTCTAACAAACATAAACCTAAAGGGAATTTTTTTGGAATGATGAATTTGAAGAGATCTTCAAAGATTTGAAACAGAGGCTTATCACTTACCCTATTATCAAACTACACGCAAGTGGAGAACTTTTCATGGTATTAAATGAAGCATTAAATAAGGACTTGGGATGTGTGTTCATGCATAATGAAAAAGTGATAGCCTTTTCTTTATGATTGTTGAAAGTTCATGAACAAAACTACCCAACACATGATATGGAGTTGGTTGTTATGATCTTATATTTGAAACTATAGCACTATTATCTATTTGGGGAGAAGTGTGATATATATACAAATAGAAAAATCATCATGTATATATTCACATAGAAAGAGTTAAATATGCACCAATGAATATGGTTAGATCTGATCAAGGATTATGACTTATCAATTCACTAACTTCCTTGAAGTGTGAATAAAGGCCATATTCTCAAATTAAAAAGGATCTAGAAATTATATCATTGTTGAGAGTTAGGAGGGATATGATCATCCCTAATTTGGAAAGAACGGATAAGAGAATCATAAAGGGGGGAATATCATCAATCCTTTCACAAATTATTTATCAACGCTCCCTTTTGGAGAAGATAATGGATTCTCAAAGAGATGATGTGGGAATTCAGAATAAGATGTAAAATATAAAAAAGGGAACTCCTTAGAGTTCAATGTTAATAAAGTAGTTGTGATATTTGGGTCAAGGATTTGTGTACCATTAAATATTTAGTTAAAGGGGGAACTATTGGATGATGTACATGGATCAAAATTATCCATCCACCCAGAAAGAAAAAAGATGTATCGATATCTCTGAGAACACTATTGGTGGGAAAATATGAATAAAATGATTATAGAATATTCATCCAGATTTATTATGTATTTTCAAATGAAGGTGGAAAGGAAGAAATACAAGGGGATGATGAAACCATTACCCATACCTACATGGAAATGGGAAAACATCACCATAGAAATTATCAATGGTCTTTCGAGGACATCGATATGGAATAATGTTATTTAGGGGGTGGAGGATCATCTTACAAAGACTGCACACTTCATTTTGATTTGAGAGGACCTCTCATGGGATCAACTTGCACACATATACATCAAATAAGTTGTGATTATTCATGAAGTATCATTATCAATTGTAACTGATCGAGATCCTAGATTCACCTCCATGTTATGAAAAAGTCTCCAACATTCTTTAAACACCGAGCTAAACTTCAAGACGACTTATCACCCTCAACTAAAAGCCAATATGGTTGGACTATACAGACACATAATGAATTCTTGAGAACATTATCAATTAACATCAAAGGAGGATGGGATCAATATATTCCTATGGTCAAGTTATCTAATGAAAATAGTTTCCACAAAAGCATCCAAATGGATCCCTGTGAACCACTTTATAGTAAAAGGTGAAGAACACCTTCATGTTGGGATGATGTTGGGAAACACAACTGGTAGTTCCAAAAATGGTCAAGGAAATGGTGGAAAATGTTAAGATTATTCCACATCCCATAAAGGGTACTCAGAGTCGAAAGAAAATCTATGATGAAAATTGTCAATGAGACCTAGAGTTTGATGTTGGAGAAATTGTATTCCTATGCATATCTCTATGTATGATTGTGATGAAATTTGAGATGAAGGGGAAGATTAGTCAAAGATAAATAGGCCCATTTTAGATCCTTGATCACATAGGAGAAGTGGCATACCGACTAGAACTTCCACCTAACCTATCTAAAGTACAATATGTATTCCATGTATCCCTATTATGAATGTAAATAACAGAACCCTCACATGTACTAAATCCATAGGTGGTACCATTGGATAATGACCTTTCCTATGTGGAGCAGCCTGTGAAGATCTTATATCATAGAGACAATTTTCTACAGAATAAGACAACACACCAAGTTAAAGGGTTGTGAAAAAACCACATGTTTGAAGATGCAATGTGGGAACAAGAGGAGGTGATTAAATAGAGTTACCCTCATCTACTTTAGTTTGGTAAATGAGTGTTTTGGGGGTGAAATTTCTTAATGGGTTAAGATTGTAACGACCAGAACTATTATAAATAAAACAACCCTTGAGATTTATTTAAATGTATTATTATGTTATATGGTTATAGAAAACAAGTGCACTTATTTGATTTTATTATATCTAATCACATTTAAATGACCAAAAAGAATATTTACTATTGATAATATATTTATTGAACAATGATCACATGATTAGTATAAAAAGTGGGTTTTTACAAATCCAATTGACACAGAAAAAGGATGTGATGGACTCAACCAGTAGGATCATACCCTATGAATCCCATTTATCGAATCTTCTGAGGGAGATAGAATCACTATGATTTTCCCTTGAAAAATCCTAATATGAGATTTATGATCTTAAGAAAGATATAAACTATTTTTGGAAGATGTTCAAGCTCATCAGGATCGTGACCTAACCCATGCACACCGAACCCCCCAGGAAAGAATCACCACCATGCACCATACCCGTAGGGAGTTTACTGGGGAATTAATAACATATGTATCAAGAACCTATAAATATGATTATGAACATTATTTATTTATATAATAACGAATATATCTTCATCCTATTAATGGTACTTTATATATGATTTTTATTTCGATACTATAAAACATGAATAGTAATTTTATGTTATATTCAAATTCAATTTAAAAATTTATAATGACAAATTATAGGATTTTTTAAATAAATATTATTTTAATATTATTTTTAAATAGTTTTTATTAAATATAAATGATCATATAATTTTTATGAATTCAAATGTAATTTTTATAAGGCATCAAAAATAGTTAATGTCATAAAAACCCCAACATTTATCAACAAATGAAATTTATTATTTTAAAATTGAAAATGAAAATATTTAGAAAATTATTTGATGAAATGAATATTATTTTTGGAATCATGACATTGAAGTTATCTAATAGTAAATTTTTCATAATTTTCTAAGACATTCGAATTTTTAGGAAAAATGAAATACCGTATAAATATAAAGTGTGTCTTATGACATGATAATGACCCAAAAGTGATTTATTAAATACTATGAATAGTTTCCAAGGCCAAATATATGTTTTCACTTAAAATAAGGTTATTTTATTTTTATTTTTTAATTTAATAATTTCTTTATGAATCCTACAAAACCATTAATATATTTTAAGGTTCTAAAATAATTTATTTAAGAGTATGACTCACCTCCACATAATCTAGGGTATTACTTTATTAATTTTGGACCATTAAATAATGAAATAATAAAAACCACTCCCATTTGGTGTAAAATATGGGGAAAACCAAGGTAAGGATTGTAGTTGTAGTTGTTTTATTATATAGATTCCAAAACCAATGTTTGAGAAATAATAATGAAATCCCTACTCATTTCATATATAAACCCACCCAAGATACCATTTAGCATCATTTAGAATCATTGGAAAAATTCCATAATCTTCCCTACCCTCTCTCGATTCCTACAAAGTCACTCCTAAGATCTCAAGAAGCTCCTACCAAGAATTTTATCTCACACTCTCATGTAAGGGATTCTAACCTTATCTTCTTTTTTCAAGATTATTTATTAACTTATGCCTTATATTTAAATTTCATTATTTTTGGAAATGTATTTCCATGTCCCTATTACTTCCCATTTTATATTAATATTATGATCTAACCCTTTCAAAATCATCAAAACATTTTATTAATATTTATGTGACGTTGCTATGATAAAGAAATTGCACCATGATTTTCCATGCCAAAAAATTATTTAGTTAATATCATACCCATTTTCTATCAAGGTTGTTCAAATTTATACATGTATACTTATTTGAATTTGGAATTAAATTTTTTTATTCCACTCTCCTTGATCAAGGAATAAAATATTATTGTGAATGAAACCATGCTGTATGATCTATGTGGCACACTTGAGCATGATACTAAAATAAAAGTGACGGGTGTGCCCGGAATTATATAGCACTCCAATGCATTCGGTAATGATTAGTCTCATGAGAAATAATGTTGGGATTGAGAGTTAACTTTATCCATTTATGGGACTTTTTCCATCATGATTTCTTGAATGTTATCATTATCCAACGTTTATGATGTACTATTTTAAGTTGTTGCCACATTTCCCATGTTATTATTACCATGCTATATCACGACTTATTATCCATGGTCCTTTTATTACTTATTGATATGAAAATTTTATATCATGTATTACCTTATTCCATTATTATTCCCTTATTGGTATTTATATCTCACCCCTTTCTTATGTTTGTCCTCAGGTTATCTCGTCTAGTTTTAAAATCCATGGGATTTTAGAAGCATGTTAATGAAGTGTTCAATAATGTTGTTGTATCAATTGTCCAATACGTTATTCTATATAACTAATTCCAAAATAAAAAATAATTATTGATCTTATATATTTCATTATGTGTAGTTTTATGTAATAAATAATGAATTAATTTGTAATAGATAACAGGGTTGTTATAAAATCCCTACAGTTTTTACCAGAGGTGTTTTGTACGTGTGGCACATGATTTCCATAACTGTGCATCATAATCATGAAATGTGACCCTTTGTATAGAAAATGGAACATAGTTTGTCCATCCATGAGGACAAACCGTGTGATGCCTATTTTTTGGTGATTTTATTAAAATTCCATTAAATGAATGTTTTAAACACACCCTTCCTATTTTCACTCCAGCGGCCAGCCACCCTTCTTTCTCCCCACTTTGAGATTTTTGAAGGCCTAACCTTGAAAGTTATAGAAATAATATTTTATAAGTTCGATCAAGAATCTGTTATTCTTGTGAGATCTACAATTGTAAGATATTAATTTTTTATCCATTCTACGCCCTTCTTTCTATCGATGAAAATATTTAAATGCAGGCTCATATATTCTATTTTTAGGGCATTGATCAGTTATTCAGATATCTTCCAATCCATGAAAAATAGAGTATGATATGTATGAGGAGAGTAGTAAGACTAAAACATAGGTTTTCAATAAACCATCCCTCATGTTTTTTGTTATATAAATTGACATTCATCTGTTCCATTTTCATTGCTCATGACGTATTTAATTTATATGCCTTGATTTTAGTCATTAGAACCATTTTATAAGATCCTTATTTAATATTTATTTAATTTTTGGAGGTTATGTACTCAACTATGACCACCCCAAGTAGGGTGCTTTCTATAATTATGTTTTGAATAGCATATTAAGCCTATCTGCTCCATAGTTCATGTGTGAGTTGACTTGAGCTTGATAGAGGTAGGTATTTAATTAAATAAATGAGTTATAGATTTTTAGAAAATGTATTCATTTCACTTGAATTGAATAAGTTAAGTGATCCAACTTGATAAACCAATCTTAAATAAAATTAGAAAGTATAAATCATATATGACTTGGCCTAATTGAATGTTGAAATATTAATTGGCATGTGTTGTATTGATATCACTTGGCCTATCCTATATAAAGTAAATTTCACATGGTTCCTCATCATTAGCCTTCCATGCAATTTTTATGTAAGGTAAAGGAGATAACCATGTAATCAAATATGAAATGATAAAAATTGTTGCATGCCCTTTTTCCTTATCACACTAATGAAACACGATGGCTTGAACCTTGAATTCAAATGGAATGATTATTACATGTAATTAATTAATTAATGAATCAATCATACATTTCTTATTGTACATGAACCTTGAAATCATTATAAAGGTGTTTAGATAAAAGATATCCTTGGATTCCTGAGTTAATTCCTTGAGTACTTATGGACACTATTCTGATTCAAGAATTCTAATTTCCAAGGGTGAGACCCACCTTGGAACCAGATCCTCGTCTATCAGTGGATGCTCGATATGAAAAATAGGATCCATACTTTATTATTATTATAGTATTCCTTTGATACATTCCATGGATCCAACGTTACTTCTACACACATGAGGCACCTCAGATACTCCCCTGGGATTATTCATTGCTTATCTCATTACCTTGAATGTTTTCCATGGACTCAGTTGGAATTACATTGTTGTGGAATTCCTGGTTCATGCTCGTTGGATTACAATCTTACCCCTATAGCCAAGCTACAATTTCTACTTGATTTGTCTTGACCCCTGAGGTCATGGTTATCCCCTTGGAACCTCTTCATTATTATTATCATTAGGAAGACTTGTTATATCCCAGATCTTTAATTATTATCATGTTTGGATATAAGTGATGTTTATACCTCATAAGACATAATATATGTATAAACTAGAATAGAAATAATTAATTAACTAGTTACATGTTCAAATACTAACTTAGGGATAAAGAAGGTACTTGGGTATTTACATAATTGTACTACTTTACTTTTATATATTCATGTTTACACACTGTATTGGTTTATTTTACATTGACAGGATGTAATAGTCGCTTTGGTGGTGGCCTGCATTGATTTATCTCACACTCTATTTGGGTTTCCATTTGCACCTAGGAATATTACATGTATGCAGGTGGTGACAAAGGAATGCATACCACTTGATAAACTTGATTGCTTGATTTCTTAGGATGGAGTAGGTAGCAGTTGACTAAAATAGAGCTTATGATGTTGGGGGTAGTTTTCAAATTCCTTTTTTCTACTTTTACATATCACTTGATTCCTTGTATTAATGTTTTCCAGCTTAATAGATACATGACATATACCATAATTATCCTTTTCATATTATTATCAGTCGATCAGTTGTTTCTTGCTTCATACTGATTCTTTTGTGCCATCTATTTATTTATACTTCTTCTTCTATTTATTTTTCTCTTATATATATATTGATATACACATTGGTATTGAGGTAATACTCACCCCACTGAGACACCCTAGGCCCTTGCTTCTAGTCGAAAACCTCGAGCATTCAAGGGGTGTCATAAAATCCTAGTGACCATTCAGGCTCAAGGAACCTCTAAGTTTCATCTGAGTTTGGGATGTCACAAAGTGGTATCAAAGAGGTTCCACTCTTGATTTACTACTTGTACACAATATATAGAAGATTTGGAACACCAGGAACTTGGTTATAAGTCATTCTTGGGTGTATCTAACCCATTTTCGGGGTAGCTAGCGAGTTTCTTGAATAATTATTGTTGTTTTTCATTTTCCTATTATCATTGATATAATTTAACTATTGGGTGATGCACATGTTGGGTTGTGGTTTATATTATTATTTTGATTGATAATTTTAATTATTTTTTGGCCCAATAAAATTAGTGAAAGGATCATTGATACATGCATCATCGTAGTCACCTGGAATTCAAATGCCATGCATATGCCATTCCATATAGGTGCATTTAACTATCTTCATTGTTTGATATTCCTATGATTATTGAGTGATTTTGTAATATTTATATTATAAATTTTCTATTACATTTATGTGATTGAGTGATTTAGAGTTTCAATTCATGTGGTGTTTGGGCCCCTTGTCTTTAAATGGGTAATTTACCAATTCAATCCTTTATAATAAAATTAAATGTGTTTGAATTTTTGTGATAGGGTATATGGGACCTAATTCATAGGGAATAGTGATCAGTTCTGAATTAACCATAGAATACGAGAATAAGAAAATGAAAACTGAAAAATTGAATAATGACTTATGAAATTAAATGGTTTCTAGTAAATGATGATGTAAGGTATAATTGACCCTTCATCTACTCAAACCCTTGTAATTTATACATAAAAACTTACCAATACATGTCCTTCTAAGTGGGTAGTTGGGGTAGAATTCTGTGGTCAGTGATCCCTTTCATCATTTTATACATCACTATTGTTTCAATCTATCTACTTAAATATTTTTCTAAGGTGTGTGGTTACAATTTCAAAACCAATGTATCCATGAAGTCCTCATGTTGTGAACTAGGAGGGTGGAAACCATCACACTCCAAATATGGTGGGACTAAGTCACTAATCATACTACTAGGAGTGATAATTGTGTCAATTAATGTTATTTATGATCTAGGTAGTAATGCTCTGATTCGGGATAGTTTCCAACATCTAATATAGTCTACTGAATGTGATCAATTACTAGGACCTATGATGGAGGATCTGAAATGAGAGTTACAGAAGTAGCATCCTCCTACCTTCCTTGGGGGTATGGTGGTTAAAAGGTTGTATAGTCTTTGATAGTGGCTAGTATTTCTATCTTTGAACATATAGAGATGCCTCCAGAGTAGAGGTTCAACCTTGCTTCTTACATGTTGCATGATTCAGTCCAGCGCTTGTGGAATTTCATTACCTAGGTTGGGTTCCATCCTGGGATGGTATGTAATTAATTTCAGAATTATTACAATGATCGCTTTTTTTCTAAGACACTGAGAGAATAACAATCCATAGAGTTCATTAATCATGAGATAGGGTTTAGGTCAGTTATCTAATATTACATGTGTTTCACTAAGTTATAGAGCTTCACACTGCATCTATTCGGTAATGATATCTCATGTGTGAGACACAATGAGGATGGACTCATGTATGTCATTTTTACTCAGGTGAATGTATTTCACCTACAATTTCTGATATTTTCAATCAAGCTCTAATCGGTGAGTGAAACCTAGAGATTAGTGATAATATCGAGAATAGAGGATCAATTCCATGATAGGCCAAGAGTTCTTCTAGTAGTAGAAAGATATACCTTGAGGTTTTTTTATTAGGTAAGTGGTAGCCAGAGTACATATGTTGTAGCACTATAGTGTGTCATCAGTGTGGATGATAGGGGAATCTGAAGCCTTAGTGTGGTAGAGACCCTCTAGTGTGAAGGTCTTGTGAAAGTATGTGGAATCCTCATTGATTTATCATACCATTCCATCAGATTCTAGTGGAAGATGTTCCACACTAGATCCAATGTCAGGGAAATGTTCTTTTACACAATGATAGTCATGGATTTGGAGTAGCACCAATATAATGGACTAGGAGGATGTCATGGTTTCCATATCCAGACTTCAGATTTTTAACAGCACTAGTTTAAATGTCATGATTTTGGTAGTCAAGCTATTGAAAATGGGAGAGAATCATGCTAGTTGTGTGCACTTGAGATGATTCTGAAGGATCAGGCTATTGGGCCATCTATAATATTATGTACTATTATAGAAGACTTTACTAAATTTTATTATTTATTTGATATAGGTTCTTCACACCCCTTCATCTACTTATCTATTGTGAAATGTCTTGGACTATAAATACAGTATAATTGTGGTGTAACGACCTTGGATACACCATTGGGAGTACGACCAGAGGGTATACACCAATATAGGGACTATCCCATAGAGGAATGAAATTAACTTTTTTTGTTGGACCTTTTTATTATCTATATGAATATCTTCTATTTAATTCTTAGGATTGATTGATTGTTGTTGTATCATGCCTTTATAGACTATTATCACCCCTGGGTATTATTTACATCTCTAGAGGGAAGAAGTTATCTACAAAAGGGTGAGTGAAATGTCTAGGATGGTAAAGCTAGAATAGAGCATCATGGGATTGGATGAGTGACCACCCATATTTATAATCTCTTTGTGGATGATCGGGTTTTATATCATGTTGAATTGACTCTAATAGTAGATATTTTCAAGGATGTATTTCCTGAATATTTTTCATGATTACCTCCTAGGAGAGAGGTATATTTTATGATTGAACTCATTCTAAGATCATATCTAATTTCCATTACTCCACATATGATGTCATCAATTAAGATCCATGAGCTCAAGAAATAGTTGGAGGATCTAGAGGCTGAGGGTTGGATATTTCCTATCACTTCTCGTGGGGGTTCACCGAGGATTCTTTCCAAGAAGTAAGATGGGACCCTTTTTCTTTAGGTGTATTATTGATTGTTAAACAATATTATGTTCATTAACTAGTATCCACATCCTTGGTTAGATGATCTATTTGATAAGATCTAAGTATCTAGAGTGTTTTCTATGAACAACCTAAGATCTGGATATCATCATGTGAGAATCATGCCATCATACATACCTCATACACTTTAATGTATCAGGTATGGTCTGTATGAGTACCAAGATATGTTGTTCAGTATTATGAACATGTCATTTATTTTCATGGATCTGATGAATAGGTTTTATTATTAGTATCATGAATTTTTTATAATAGTCTTTTTGGGTGACATCTTTGTGTATTCTCACACTTTTAGCGACCATGATAAGAACTACGAGATAATTCTATGTACTTTGAGGGAGCATAATATTTATGCCAATATTACTATGTTCCACTTCTGAATCAACAAATTTCACTCCTTGGTTCATATTATCCTTGAATCAGGAGTCTATGTTGACCTAGAGAAGCTGAGTGGTATGGTTTCCTTGAAGCCTCACAAGAAAATGTTTGACATATAGAGTTTCTTAGGGATGGATGGATATTATGATAATTTCATGGATAACTTCTCACACATTGATGAACCTCTTATTGGCCTTAAACATAAGGGTGTCAAGTTCTTGTGGTTCGCAAAGTGTGAGGAATTATTTCAAGAGATGAAAGACACTCTTGTCTCTGCACCTATTCTAATACTGTTATAGCATGGAAACAGTTATATAATGTTTTGTGATGCATGAGGAATCATCCTAGGAGTAGTGATGAAATAGTAGGATGGATTTGGTACATGAATATTTTGTTGGTTGAGGCCAAATGATATAAATTACCCAATACACAACCTTGAGGTTGCAGTAGTTTTCCATGTCTTATGTTGCTGGACACACTATCTATTAGATGAGAGATATTTTGTGTATACTAACCAAAAAAGCCTCAAATATATATTTACACAACATTAATTGAATCTAATACATCAGATATGGGTTGAATATCTCTAGTCCTTTGATTTTGAACTTTCTGGTATGCCTAAGAAATGAAACATGGTAGGAGATGCACTGAGTTAGAAAAATCAAGCACAAACCATACCAGAATATAGAGATAAATTGTAATTGATAGCCATATTATCTATGATACATTTATAGTTTCACAATATTTACAAGAATTATTATTTCTTAACCTTGATAGTAACATATTTCCTCTATAAGAAGGAGATGATTATGCAATTTTCAGATCCTGATTTCTTGGTTATCCATGAGAATATTTCAGGAGATAACCAGCCTCCAGATTGGTCTATGGAAAGAGACATCATCCTATGTATACATGGATGTGTCTGTGATCCTATATATATGATATAGTAATTGATTCGAAAGTACTACACTTCTCAGTGGGTAGTTCATACAGGCATCTATGATATGCATATATATAGGTGATTCCATTATTGGAGGACATAGATGGGATTTTATATAGAAAGCCTTATTACTGGATGTTCCACCTATCATCAGGTGATGGTAGAGCACCAATGGCCTTTTGTATTATTACATTCACTTCAAGTCCCATAATGTAAATAAGAAAATGTTTCCATGAACTTTGTATTCAACTTATCATGGTCACCTTGAGGTAGTGAAGTTTTATGGGTAATCATTGAATTACTGAAGAAAGTATCCCAATTTTATCTTATCTATGAGAATTTCCCAATTTATGAGATTATAAGACTATATGTCTGTGAGATAATCTTAATACAATGGGTGACACATAATATCATTTATTAAATAGATTATTTTTTCCCATCATGGTTTTGGAAGGGGTTATAGAAATCCATGGGTACACAGGTGCTTCTAATCACATCCTTTCACCCTCACACTGATGGATAGTTGGAACAAATGCTACAGTTGTTAGAGGACATTCTTTAGGCATGTGTCCTTGATTTTAGTGGTTCTTGGAAGAAGCATATCCCCATCATCAATTCATCCTACAATAATAGATTTTAGAAAACAATTTAGATGGATCCTTTTGAGGTCTTGTATGGAAGGTCATGCCATTCAACCCTATTCTAGCTAGAGGCATGAGTGGCAACCATACCCAGTCCTCATCTGGTGTAGTATACTTTAGAGAAGTTTCAGCTAATTACAGATTATAGGACTACTTATCATTCTATAAAGAACTTTAATGGTTTTTGTCCATGACCACTGGAGTTTTATGTTGGGGATCAAGTTTTCTTATCGGTATCACCCAGTCTCAGGAAAAGATGAATATGGAGGCAAGGGAAGTTATTTCCTCGTTATGTAGGGTCATTTGAGATCGTAGAGACAGTTTAAAAGATGGTCTATTAGTTTCTAATACCTCATAGGTACCATTCCATGAATGAAGTCTTCTATGTTTGAAAGCATCGATGATATCTTGTCGACCTATATCATACTTTTCATCCCAAGGATGATAAGTGAGATGCTGATGCTTCATTTTAGGAGTATCCTATATGCATCATTGACCAAAGAATGATGTCTCTATAAGGTCAGCATGTCCTTCTAGTACTGGTGCTTTGGAAGCATGCTTGTGTATAGGATGAGACATAGGAGTGGGAGGCTGACATACATGACCAGTGGCCAGAGTTATTCTCAGATATGTTTTTCCGCCCTTGGAAGGTGAACTTATGGGTGAGTTCCTTTGAGAATGGAAGACTATAAGAACCCAGTTTTTAATGCAGGTATGGATCATTTTAATTTTAGTCTAATTATTATTTTTGTATTAAAATGGATGCCTAAAGTGTTCAAGAAGGTCTTTGAGGTTTGCCGAGCCTGTTCGGAGCCCGAATCATAGTTTTAGTGAAAATTAGGCCAACTGTGCCATAAGAAGAAACCATGCAGGGTAGGATGTATGGTTAATTCTAACTAGGTATGGATGGATATAGGTGTGAATTCTGGCAGACAGTTTTCTGTAATCATGTTATAGGGGCCACATGCCCATGAAAATATCTATAGTTTTTAGTAGATTAGTTTTTCATAGTTGGTGAATGGTTTTACAGACTATGCAACCTAGCAGTTCAATGTTTCTCTTTGGTATAGAAAAGGGTGAATGGTTTTCCCATGGTTTGGCCAACCATGTGTCCAAATCATGTGATTCCAATTTCTTGGTGATTTTACAAAAAATTCCCTTAAATTAATCTTTTAAACACAACCTTTCTGTCAATTTTTTCTCAATTAGAAAACTACCCTTTGTTCTCACCTCTTTGAGCTCTTGGATGGCCTAACATAAAAATTGAGAGAAATCCTATATTCGATGTATGATGGAGAGTTTTTTCATCTCATCCGATTTTCACTAATAAGATCTTAATTCTTTTTTATTTGTTCTTTTTTATTCTTTTTAGAGATGATGATATTTATATGCAGGATCATATTCCCCATTTTCACGGCACTGGTCTATTCTTCAGATATATTTAAATTCAGACCAATCTAGTGGTTCATAATGGATAATGATAGTCATATAAGTAAAAGGTAACTGCTTTGTAACTCATCCCTCAGTTTTTTTCTTTTTATAAATGGACATGTGTGCGAGCCAATTTCATTGGGCATGACTAGATTAATTATTATTCCTTTATTGTAGTCATTAGAACCGTGTTCTAATACCCTTTTTTAATATTTCATCATTCTTTTAAGGTTATATCCTTAACACTACCCAACCTAAGTAGGTTAATTTCCATTATTATTCTTTTAATAGCTTATTAAATCAATCTGTGCCATTATTCATAAGTTCTTTATCTTGACCATGATAAAGGTAAGTGTTTAATTAAATAAATGATTTGTAAATTTCTATCACGTGTATGATTGTCACTTGTCCCACCTATGGTATGTTCTTAAACATGATAAATCAATCATAAATGGAATTTAAAAATATACTATGTATATGACTTGGCCTAATTTAATGTTTCAATGGTAATTGGAAAGTATAATATTGATATCACTTGGCCTCGATTATATTATGATAATCACACATGGTTGCTAATCCATCCCCACCTTGTCATATTTTTGGAAGGTAATTAAGAAAACCAAGTAATCAAATATGAAATGATATAAGTGGTTGCATGCCCTTTTTCCTTGTCACAACAATGAATTTAAATGTCTTGAACCTTGAATACTTAAATGGAATGATTACTAAATGGAATTAATCAATTAATCAATCATAATTTTCTTATTTTTTATGGACCTTGATATCATTATAGGAGTGGTCAGACTTGAGTTAGCTTTGGATTCCTAAGGTAATGTCTTGAGCACTCGTGTCATCCATTACTATTCTATGATGTTTGTTTCCAAGGGATAGACCCACCTTGGAACCTGATCCTCATATATTAGTGGATTCCCATTATGACACCATAGTATCCCTCTATTATTATTATAGGATTCCTTTTATACACTCCTTGGATCAAGTGTGACATATATAGATATGAGGCACCTCAGATACTAGATCCCATGGGCCTAGTTACTTCTTATCCTATTGTACCTTAGATGTATTCCTTGGACTCAATTAAAAGAAAATTATTATGGAATGCATGGGAAGATGCTTATTAGATTACACTCTTACCTCTATAAATAGAATACAATTACTACCTATGTTGGATCGACCCCTAAGGTCATGTTTTCCTTGGTTATCACCTTGGAACCACTTCATTATTATTATCATCAGGATGATTTGTCATATACTTGACCCTTATTTATTATCAGGTTTGTAATTTAGTGTTGGTGATACCTCACATGACTTAATATATGTTTAAAATGAAACTTAAATAATTAATGGACTGATTACATGTTCAGACACCACCCAAAGGATGAAGATGGAACATGGGTATTTACTTTACTATACTTCTTTACTTTTATATATGAATGTTTGAAAACTGTATTAGTTTATATTACATGGACCTGATCTTATAGAACCTGTTGGTGGTGGCCTATTGAGGTTTATATCACCCCCTATCTGAGTCTCAATTGGCATCGATGAAGATTACATATATGCAAGTTTTGAAAAAGGGAAGTGTACCACTTCAGACGCTTGATTTATTAGGATGGAAAACATAGTATATGACTGAGGTAAAGCTTTGGATACTGGGTATTTTTTTGTATTTTTTGTTACCTTTTTATATTACCTACTACCTTGAATCCATCTTTTATAGATTATTAGATACATAAAAAATATCATTATCACCTTTTTTATATTATTATCATTTGATAAGTTGTTTATTACTTCATTCTCCTTCAGTTATTCCATAATTTTATTTATATGGATTTTGCTATTTTGTATTATCTTATATATAAAATGTACTACACTACGTTAATTAGGGAATAATATCCCCATGGACACACCCTATTCCCTCGTAACTATTCATAAGGCTCTAGTGTTCTGGGAGATGCACTTGAGGCCTAGTGACCCAAAAGGCTTGAGGAACCTTTGAGTGGAACTTGGGTCCGGGACATCACATGATTAACCAATTTAAATCAAGAGAAATAGACTATGGTACACTTTTTATAACTTGGATTCATTTTTTATAATATTTGTGTCAGTATTTCTATATTGGGGAGTCCACTCAGAAAATCAAAGTTCTATATTCCCATGTTTGGAAAAGAAATTCCTACTTAAATAACACCAAAAATATGACTGAGACTATGCCTAGGTTTTGAGAAGGGGAATGTGGATCACCAGTTTAATGTCTAAGAAACTATACATTCTAAGTCTAATGGTGAGGATTGTTGGGACACAGTAAATTAGTGGAAGAATTAATAAAATTTAATTCATTGTGTCTCACATAATTTGTAGTCATGTAAAGTATTGATTATCTATTTTAATTATTGTAGAGAAATGTTGAGTGAAACCAATAAATAATTGTGATAATTTATTATCTCATGGTTTTTCCTTATAAAAAAATATTTTCAAATTTGGTACAAACATTTATGTGATGCATTATTATCAAAAAAATTATATTATGGTTTGGTACCCTATATTCATGTTCCTCCAACCCTGTAAGTCAGCAAGGGTGTAAAGGATTCCAACCAGAGATATGTAGATGATTTTTCCTATGTATTTTGTATTAATATATCCAATATTCCTAGAGATTTTATGATACAACATAATTACATGGATGTTTAAACCATAAATATTTCTTCTTCTTTTTATTGATAAATAAAATTAATGGATTAAAATAAATAATGTTGTTAATTTACTGGACATTACGCATATTCATCACATATCAAATATGGGGTTCCACATTGATAAAGAAGTATCCACTAATACTATTTTATTATCTTTACCATCAAGGATACTCTTATTTTTCCAAGCCAAGATAAATGAAATGTATAATTCACTTAATAACTTTTCAACACTTCACAAAATGGATACGGATTGGTGGAAATGTTTTTCTCCACCATAATAAAAGGATGAAAGAAAAGGATGAAAATACCATGTATAATTTAAAAAAAATATCCTTTACAACATAATTTAAAGAGAAAAAATATTCATAGGTAGAAGGTTGAACATGAGGATATTTGTTTCTTTTGTCGAAAGAATGGATGCGAGAAATGAAATTCAAATGAATTTAAGATGCAGATAGTTGAATCCACTTCAAATATATTCATCAAGTTTCTATTCAACAAATTTTTTTTAAATATAATATTTTTACAACATATATCTATTTAAATATCATAAATTAAAAATTATATAAAGGATATAGATTGAACTGAAAAATATGATTAGAAAGATAGAGACCTACATCGTCTAATGGGAACTCTCTACTTATCATTTCCAAAGTAAATAAATTCATGTTTTTAATGAGTGTTATAAAAAAATTAATCTTAGGGTCAATTTATACACAATGATATATAATTTTATATTTGAAATAAATGTTTTTATGGTACATAAATACAAAACTAAGGGTTAGTAAACTCTTGGATCAGATATATAATTTCAAATTAATGATGAGTATAAAATATAACAACCATACCTCACTATTGAAAGATATTTATTTTTTGAATAAAATTGAAATTATTTAACTTGTTTATACCCATAAAATTGTTTTAGTATTATTTGAGATAACATGTTGGATTTAAAATCCAAAACCTTATCATGATTTAAATAAAGAAACTTTTTTAAATAATTGTATGACAAAAATAATTTTATAGTTATTTCAATATAGACACATGATCTATTACAAGGATAAAGGTAACTTCATATACTTCAAGATACTCCTAAAATAAATTTTATAAATTCTTAGTGATGTTAATTACTGTACTCAGTAAGGATTTTGGAATCATAGAGCTAGATTGTTAGAGAACATCAGATCCATGTAGTCATCAATCATACATGTGGAGTAAAGGTGATCCTGAACCCACATTTCCTTATATATATCAATATCATGATGTTAATAAAATGAAGATCATTGGTGAATCTTATATATATTTATATTACAAATATTTCATTATTTTTCCTAGACATGTTTTTCAAATGAATGTTCAATAAATAACCATATTCCAACTATATTACCCAATTTATATCATATAAATTGTGAAAGGATAAGAATCTACTAGGGAACTACCACATGTTTTTCTAGGAAAAATATTTCTTAAAATATGGATTTAGCTACAAATGATCATCAAACACTAAGTTGAATATATGTTAATAATATTATAGCCACTAAAGATATTAACATATATTCAATACTGACAGTATTTCCATAATTTAATCCAATCATTTTAGGGATAGTGTGAGAAGACTTAACTTTTATGGTTGTGTATCTAGATGCACACGAGTTGTCATTAGAATACTAGTCTGTCAAAGCATAGTTGGAGTTGTTTTGGAGACACATATTGCATAGTAATTTATAACCAAAGAGGTTGTTTATGTCCACCATGGTTGGTGAGACATATTATTATTTCAGAATAATGATCCCTATAATTAATAAGAAAATGGATAATATTATAATGTTTAAATGATTGTGTAAATTCATTTAATGGAATCCATGTATCGGGATTCATGGAATCTATATTTTTAATAATTCTAAAACATGATACTGGTCTTGAGTTTTCAATAGAAACTGGACATGGATGGTACACGATAGTGCAGTAAACATTGATTGGTTATTGAAAGGTATATTCGATGTCAATATCTATACACCAATCATCATAAATAAAATACTTTTTCAATTTTACTTTCCAAATCATACTTCTATGATCATCATATAGGGATATTGATAGTCATGGACACCTCATTTTAAGGAATTATTATTTAATATATCTATATGAAATGACCAAAAAGAGACCACATGGTTTATGAATACAAAATATATTATAAATGTTTGGAGAAATAAATAAATTCCAATAAGATAGGAAGATTATATACATTAATTTATAAACAAATCATGAATGGTTATTAAATATTTTTTTTGAAATCAATGAGTTACAATGGAATTTTAATAGGCTATTGGAATATTTATATTTTTTCAATATAGATACATTTTTAACATATGAAGGAAAAGTATTGGGTCTTAACAGTTTGTTATGATCAAGGAACAAAATTTCTACAGGAATAATTTAATGTAGCAACTATGTTCTAGGGGAAAATATGTAAAAAATAGATCTAGGGGTTTTCTTAAATCATTTAATAGTACATATATTAATAATTTATTGAAAACTAAAGGTTTAAATAATTCAATATCAAAATTTTATTGGCATATTATCATTCATGATGAACATGAATAAGAATAGGAAGAGGTTATTGATATTAAATGAATTTCACAAGATTAAGTGATAGGAACCCATCTCATATTAATGATATGTATAGATGTTTAGTTTTTATGATACATAGTGTATATTAGGTGAATATCAAATAGATCTATCAAAACAATATTGAAATGCAATTAGAAATATCAGATGGTACTTGAAAAAGATGAACTATATGATTTTCTAGGTTCTGGAGAGGAGAGAATAATAGTCTTCAAGGGAAACAAAAACCTATCTAAATTTAGTTCAATTTAATATTTTATAGATGAAAGTATAAGGTAATAATAAGGAAATATTTATTAAAGCTATTGGTTTAAATATATATAATATACACGTTCATTGTTGTTTTTGATGTAGATTAAGGAGTAATTAAGGAATGTCCTATTCCAATTTTGAGTTATAGAAAAAGAAAGAGTTTTATCATTATGATAAAATATGAATATATACTTGTTAGGATGTTAAGAATTTAACATTGAAAAAAAGGTGGATACACTATTATATTACTAATTGTGGGATTTTATCAATGTATTATACTATAGTAAATATATTTTCTATACATACATGTGACTTTACCAATCCTACCTACAAAACATGGTAGTCCTAGCATCAGAAGCCATACTAAACAACAGAATCTTCACCATGTGAGAACTAACTAGTCACTAGCAGTTGGATCTAGTACTTGTGGGAGTGTATTGGATTTGGTTCCCTAGAACGAACTACTTTTTAATTTATATTACAAATATATTTAATGATTTGAATGTTAATGTAAATATATTATCACATACTGATATTTATTCTACATGAAATTACTGTGATAATGTCTTAGGGTGTCAGTCACATCAATATAGGTTATAATAGTTCCATTATATGATGATAACCATGATATTATATGATGATATCTCTTAAACATAGTTCTTTAGTCAAATAATATTCTATGATGGGGAACATATTATATTGATTTCCTAGTGTGAGTACTTGTAAGTGGATGAGAATTCTTTTCATTAAGTTTTATCATAATAATATATAATATGGGATATTGTGATAATAAATCCACCTATAATAATTCTATATGTTTATGTGTCTTCAAATATTCCAATATTTGATCATGTATAATAACCCTTAGATATTATTATTATTATTAATTATTTTCATGAATCACCTACTCTGATGTAATGACCAAAACTGTGATACCATATGTTCGCAGGATATAGAGTATGTTGGGTGAATCATGAATGAAATGTTATTAATTGATATGTTGTGCAAGTATTTATCCCTTCCACATTAATGCATGTTGATATATTTTCAATTTTATTGAAATATAATCATCTCATTAATTTCAATTTCGATGGTGTAATGACCTTTTTTTTCAGATAGTTATAGAATGATGTATTAAGCACATAGGTTGATGACATGTGTGTGAAACCTACATGATGAAATATAGTGACAATATGATTATATTACAGAATAATCTATAGTTTTTAGTAGTCAATATTACTACATTTAATTTTATCTCATGGGTGCCTTGACCATTTCTATATTGTAATCTTAGACTTTAAGAAAGTATGCATAATTCCAATGAGAAAGAAGACTATAGGGTCACACACTATTGTTTCATTAATCCCTTTTCAGTTACATTTGAAATCAATTATTGGACTAAATTTTACTCTCACTAATGAGGAATAATTTTTTTAGGATTTATTAATCACAAATAGTATTCAAAAGTTAACAATTAAATATATATTTGTTTAATAAATAATTTATATAAATATGTAAATATTTGATAAATATTTTTTCTCTAGATTGTGAATAGAATATTTATTATATGTATTAAATATTTAATAAATATTTAATCACTATACTATAAGGCCCCGGCCTTAAACCTTACTTAATATTGAATTAAATGAATTATTCACATTGAGGATCTTTTCAGGTTTAGAGTTTTAGAGAATTAGATCATAAATCATGAATTACATTCCACATTTAAACAAAGTGATTACATAAAAGATAGTATTCATTTTTTCCCATCAACATAAACATATTTAAAATAAACCATGGATTCTTTATTGACACTTCCTTGACACTATCATCATATCATGAACCTTTCTCTTGACCTGTGAAAAACATTTCAAAAACTTGGGATGAGCATAAAAAGCTCAGTAAGGGATATAAATATATAGAAAGGAAACATGAGTACATGTATACATAAGAATCAATGAAATCATACTTTACTCATAAAACATAAGCACTTTAACATACCTCATCAAATCATGAATAAAACAAAGAAATCATAAGGCATAAAGGTAACTTGAGGCATTCATAACATTCTTACATAGAGAGTAACCCTCTTGGTTACATTTGGAATACCCATAACACTATATTCCCTAAATCTCTTTGGATAAACCTTAACGTTTAACCCCTTCGCGTTACCCAATGCATTGGAGAGCTATATCGGGCTCACCCGCCCTTAGTTTATCACGAAACCACCCGTTTTCATAACAATGCCCAAGAATCATAACATAAAAGTATCACATAAAACATGCATAAAGGAAACATAAAATTTCCACATTTCAATCACAATATAACATTTTAGGATTTTGAAATAATGAATCCATTAGAAAAAACCATTTTCAAAACCATTTAAAACATTTAATAAAGAAATTTTTGAATCAAAGAGTCCCATACCTCCTTGAAGATTTTAACATTTTAAACCATTAATATCCATATAAATAAATCCTTAAAACCATTTTGAAAACCTGGATATTAATAAGAACAAATCATTAAAATATTTAAAGTGATATTTTGGTTAAAGGGTTTTTACCAAAATTAGAGACACTTGAATACAATAATTGGGGAATAACATTTAAGCAGAACTTTATAATATCATGAGAATAAATGGATTCATGATATAATATTCCAAAGAACAGAATATACACCATATAAGATTTAATTGGTGCATAACAACAATGAAGTCTTAATAGAAATGTAAAATGTGATGAAATCCCTTATAAAGAAGGTATACTTAAATTAAGGATAAATCAATCTCAAAATTATGTGTGAAAAATATAAATACACCCAATAGAAGTGGATATTAAGTTTAAAACAATAAAAGTCCATTCACACATATTCAAATGATGACATATTCAATAACTACATGTTGAACCCAAAGAAATCGAAATTGGGTTAAAAAGTTCCCTTGGTAAAATTCAACAGCCTAACGGCGTCACATAAAATTTTACAAAAAGGGTTGATGAGAGATATAAATGGGATCTCATCACTTGGACATAAAATTTACATAAATAAGGATATATAAGAACATATCCCAACATAATAGTATGTTAATTAAAAGACACAACAAAAGAAGTCTTTTAAAAAAAAGGAGGGTGAAAGGTCCCCTTGCCGAGTTGGGTAACTTTCAAAAAGTACACCCCATGGAAGAAGGGTCATACAATGAATATGTAAATACCCATAAATGAAATTATACTACACAAATTTTATAATAATGGGCAGTACATACACCACTCAAAGTAAATAGTGGCAAACGTAGCATAAATGTCACGAGAATAAATGTAAGATGAAAAATCCCTTATGAAAACTCGGCAGCCTAACGGCGCCACATAAAGCTTCCAAAAATGGATTTATGAGATAAAATAGGGTCTCTCATCATATGAACATAAAAATTAAAGTAGTATTAATATAAAAGAACATCCCAATCATAAGAAATATGTGCTTAAAATGAATGACCTAAAAGAGTACTTAAAAAGAAAGAGAGGAGTAGGATCCCTTACCTCGGGTCCGACTTGACTCGATCGTTCTTTAACGTCCTAAATAATAAACTTGAGTTAATTTATACTTACTTAAGAACCTTTTTCAAGTTCATTATTCCTTTTATAACAATTATTGACATGTTATATTATGTAATCATTTAAGTTAATAATGTTTGTTTTGTCGATATTTGGTTCTTAAGTCAAAAGTGGACTTCTTACAATTACATGTTGTTCGTGTGGTCAAAGGTTATTTATATTCAGAATGAAATTCCTGATTTTAACATCATATATATCATATATATCTAGAATATACATGTATTTATAATATTACATAATCATTTAGAGGTAAAAAATGAAATGCACCGTTCATGGAGACGGTAAGCCGTATGTACGCATGAACGCTACTTTCATTTCTTTTTCATATTAATGGAATTAAAACTAAATGAGAGGTATGTATATTTTAATTCCAGAATTATATTCATCATTTATATATATCATTAATCATATATAATAACTTTAAATCCATCTTTTATACATCCCACATATGGCATTAACGAATCAAATCACTTTGAGGGGGTGATAGTCCGCACTTCTTAAAATGAAGATATCGCGTATACCCATAGTGGAAGCCATAAAGGTATTCCACAAATGAAAAATATAGAAGATTAAGTAAAACATAAAAATATTATATATCATATATAAACATAGTGACATCTTAATGGCCACCTTTGAAGGTGTTATATGAGTGTTGAACAATCATCGTTTCGTGAGGCAGAAATTCGCCATCCACAGAAACAGTATGTTCTTTAACCATTAGATGAAGGTGTGTGTAAGTGTAGCTCGAATAATTATTATAAAAACATCATAGTATATTGAAGATACTGGAGTTGTTACAAAAGAAAATAATAAAAAGAGTTTAGGGGGTTGGAAAAGCAAAATAAAACAAAAGAGCACAAGTGAAGACGTTACCTTAAAATTGGGTAACTCCCTTTGGTTTGAACCAAAAGGGTTTCTTGAAGAGCTTCCTGCCTAAGTTAAGGCTTCTAGGATGAGTAGAGGGATGTGGAGAGACAAAATGATCAGATCTTGGACGAACCAAAGGCTTGAGAGGTGTGGGTAAGGTGGTAGAGGTGGGGGCCTTTTATAAGAGGAGAGGAAGGGCACTCTTGGTAAAGTATAAAATGTTACTTTATTTTCAATTGGTTTTCGGATTTTAATGGTCCCACATTGATTTTTTTGAGGATAAGGTGATAAGGGTTATAAATCCACCCATCCAATAGGTTTTTTACATGTTTAGGTCCTATATTTTTCATTATCTTTCCATTTTATTTAAATCATTAAATACTGATGTCATCGCTGCATCATCATGATGTCATAAAGAATTTAATTTATTTAATGTCTAAAAATTATCAAAAAATTACTATGATGTAGGAAATATATTTATATTTCCAATGACTATTTATAGTCAAAATTATGACTTTTATAACCACATGTAAAAATTGTTTTATTAAAACAAATCATGTTTGTGACATTTTTATTTTAACTTTAAATAAAAGGCATAAATGTCATTATCAAACCCAAGTGGCTCCATGGGGTACCCAAAATCGACCCATGGGTTGTCTTGGTCGTCCATAACTCATCCAATAGGTTTAGGACAAGTGTCAAGATATTTTCATTTTATTATAATATCATTTTGACCTTAAATCACACTAATTACCTTTAATCGCGATTAATAAAACATAAAAGTTACTTTTCATCTAAAAGTATTTTCATCCCATTGAACCACAATTTACTTAAAAATTAAAATAATTTAAATTTTATTTTTGAAATTCAAATCACATAAGTGGTAAAGTCCCATTTAAACGAAAAATCAAATTTTGTAACCACCACTTTGTGGTTTCACTATTCATCAAAAATTAAAGATTTTCATAAAAATACCAAAAATTCACCCTAATATATATTTGATATTCCGAATTAAAAAATGATTTCAATTTTACCAAATTCATAACATAGAAGTTTCATTAATTAATTTTATAATTAAACCCCGCTGTTAAAACAAATAGCGTGTTTTTAAGAAACAATATCTTTTAAAAGATTGACACTCGTTTATGTCCAACCTTAAAGTGGTATTAAATACAATGAACACCATTGGATTAAGTGGTAAAAATATATTCTATTTAAACTTTAAAACCAATTATAAAGATAATCTAGTCATATAAATAAATTATATTAAAAAGAGGTTTTGAATTAAAATACAACATTTTTCACTATTCATTAAAAAATATGAACTTTATCAGAAAAATACCAAAAATTTACACAAAGTAAATTTTGATGTGCCGATTCTAAAGAAGAATTTTATTTTGTCAAATATAACACATAAAATTGTCAAAAAGTGTATTTAAAAGAGGTTCTCCATCAAAAGGCGGTTAATCGTCCTTTTAAAGAATATTAGACTGTCTACGCTTAAAATTGGATTCATTCGCATTTTTAATCCTCTAACATTTATTGTAAAGAGTAAAAATATTTGACAAACATATATAATAATTTTGTAGTTAGTTCTGTTCATTCCCGCCATTACAACGTCTAGGCATTAACTACCATTTAAAATAATATTATTTTATTATTAGAGTGCAACGTAAGATTCCCAAGAAACTCGTTGTTGCGTGTTGGGTACGCCATCGAGCATAGAGTCCCCTTTAAAGTTATATTAATATTTTATTCAAAAATATTAAAATGTCATACTCTTTATTTACCCGGGGTGTTACATCCTTCCCCCCTTTTGGGAATTGCGTCCTCGCAATTTTAAAATTGGGCTTGGATACTTCATTGAAATCCCCATATCGGAAAAGGAGAAAATTAAACTATCACTTTAAAAGAAAGAAAGGAAAGTACAAAGGTCACCCGAGTTAACCCATACTAGGATTCCAATTATGAAAATATGGACATGGAGGAATAAACAAAGGGTCATGTTCTAATGGAGAGTGATAGTAAACATGTCTAGGATAAAGTTAACCATAAGAAAATCACAAACTTGTGATGGGTTAAATGGTATTCGATTCCCTAGTAGGAAACGTTTACAGACAAAATTTTTGTTTTATGTTACTTTTCATGGAGGAATTTATTTTTGAGCTTAACTAAATCATAATGAAACATACTTAATTTTCATGTAGACTTTCAACTTTTACTAGATTCCTTAATAAAACTCATATTTTCTCCAAAAGATGGGTATTTAGGAAGACTTGTTCGCATTAAGAGTACTATAATCAATTTCTAGAGAATCACCTAATCCACAAAAGAGAACTATACACTTTCCATGTATTTAGACTCTAACCAAAACCAAAACCAAAAAGGTTAGTACAAGATCAGATAATCCAGAAAAGGATAACCCTTTATAAAAAGAAAATCTATTCTTAATCTCCAAAATTTTTCCAACAAAACCCAAAGTTCAACGAGGACCATTCGATAAACAATTTTTCCATAAAATTCCTCAAATTAAACCAAACTAATATTGAAACCCAAATATTTGAGGATTTAGTCACATAGTCTTCCATGTTAAATCGTAACATTTATCTCCAAACAACATCAGTTGCTCCTAAAGTCTTGTATTGAAAAGTAATTAACCTAATCACATATCCTCCATGATAGGTTAATAAATTTTCATAGATATCCCAAAATCAACATACTCTTAATTCATAAAATCATTTAACTAAAAAGAATTAGTCAAACTAACCAAGGACTTCACGTCGTCCAGTGGTCGGCGATAAATAACCATTGCACTTTGGTTGTGGGTTAGATTCCCGCAACCTTATCCGACGCGACGGGTTGTCACACGGTCTGCGCGTTGTCATTTTTCCAAAACTACATAATTATTAAAACATTCCCCAATAACGAGATAAAATCTTCAAAAATAACCATAATGTAATTTAACCTCAATTTTATCTCATGACTTTCACTTTCCATAATTACATATAGTAACCCATAATTACCACGAAAGTAAGGATCATATAAACCCAAATGGTTCTTTATAACTATGTCCACAAAAGAACAGATTACTATTGTTTGAATAAAATTTTCATATATCAAACATCAGTGTTACACATACTATAAAAAGTATTCTAATGTACCCCATCATCAAAAGACACTTAATACTCTTAAGAATTTCACCATAACTCTTGAAGCCCTTATATGTTGACTTCTTACTCATTAAACATTATTCATGATCCATTAACCATTCCTTTCCAACTTATTCTGAAATACTTCTTTCCTACAAACAAAATCATGAATCATATCCTAAGATTCCAAAATAGAAAACAAAAGTTAAGAAATAATCCATACCTTTGATTGGTCATTGTCAGTTTCTTCATCCTCAATCGGAATGGCATTAGGTATTGGTAAACGAGTATTTGTATGATCTTGGTGATCCCATTCACGAAACTTCTTCATAGGACATGTGTTTGCATAATGACCATGCACACCACATTTAAAACATTCAATTGATCCCTCAGAAAGAACTTCTTTCCCTTTCCTCGAGTCAACTGTATGCTTCCTTTTTCCATGGCAGGTTCTTGCTTTATGACCTTCATTTCCACATCTATAGCATATTTCTGTCCCTTTGAAACATTTTACTAGGTGTTTATTTCCACATCTATGACAAATAGGTTTTTGAACACACTTACCTTTATGATTATTACCTGTAGTTCCGTAGGGATTTGTTTCTCGCATATATGATGCCTTATAGAAATCACCAAGGTTTAGGTGGTAAATCATGACTACAGATAGTTGGTTGAGGATAAACACAAGAGTTCTCATTGCAGCTCCCATATCATTCAGTTGCTCGCTCAGAAAACTGTCACAGTTTCCTTCACATCCACCATTACTTTGGTGCCTGCTAGATCCAGCCATTTACTAAAACCAAAAAGGTCAGTGTGAGTATATAAACAAAACCATCATGTACTAAAGAGGAATATAAACACTAATATATACTTACTCATTCACTTTATCTAAAACTAGGACTGTTTATGAAATCCTAACCATTATGGTCATGTCACTTATGCTTAAAGAATACCCTAACCTCAAAAGTTATCTAAACCGACCTTTGATACCAACTATAAGGACCCAACCTTAAACCTTAATTAATCTTGAGTTATTACAAGATTACACATTGAGGATCTTTTCAGGTTTAGAGTTTTAGAGAATTATATCATAACTATTATATCTCAAAAGATTACAAAGTAGAAACTTCTACTAAGTTTCCATAAAATAAAAAAATAACTCTTAAAAAGAAACATGTCTAGTTCCATGTTTTAGATAGCATGACATTCCATTTATCCCATCCTTGACCCAATTCCACATTAAGTCCTGTGATAAAAATATTTCAAAAAAACTTGGGGTGAGCATAAAAAGCTCAGTAAGGGATACACAAAGAATCAAAAACTGTTAGTTCTTAAAACAAAAAGTAAACCATGTATACGTTATCAAAGTAATACCTTCACCTTTATGAAGTAGTAAAAACTCTTCACTGAATAAAATATCATTACTTACCCTTTTGTAATCAAAATATTATCATAAAACCCATATAAAGAACACATAACATATAAAGGTAACTTGGGACATAAACATACTTAAGTGGAATAACCATACGGTCGACTTCCACACATATCTCTTAATGGAATAGCCATACGGCCAACTTCCATACATACTTAATGGAATATCCATATGGACGACTTCTATACCCAATGCATTGGAGGTTATAACGTAACCACCCGTCCTGGTATTCACGGCACCACCCGTCATATGGTTTATCACATAACCACCCGTAAAATGTCCAAGTACCATCAATACACATAAAATATTGAAAATATAAACATTTAAATAACAACATTTCATTTTCAATCAAAATAAGTACTTCCAAGATATTGAATTAATCAATCCATTTTTCAAAAATCATTTAAAAGAGATTTTTGAATCAAAGTGTCCCATACCAATTTGAAGCTTTTATTGGAATTATAATTTTAAAAAAATTAATGTACATATAAATAAATACTGAAAACCATTTTGAAAACATGGACATTAAAGATAAATATTTAGAATAATAAATCTTTAAAACATTTAAAACGATATTTTTGTTAAAGAGTTTTTAACAAAATGAGAGACTCTTGAATACAAATAATAGTGGAAAAACATTTAATCTGAACTTTATAATATCATGAGAATAAAGGGATTCATGATATAATATGTCAAAGGACAGTATACACACCATATAAGAGTGAATTGGTGCATGACAACAATGAAGTCTCAAAAGAAATGTAAAATGAGATGAAATCCATTATAAAGAAGGTATCCTTAAATTAAGGATAAGTCAATCTCATAATTATGTGTGACAAATATAAATACACCCAATATAAGTGGATATTAAGTGTAAAAAAATCAAAGGTTATTCACACATATTCAAAGGATGACATATTCAATAACTACATGTTGAACCCAAAGAAATCGAAATTGGGTTAAGAAGTTCCCTTGGTAAAATTCAACAGCCTAACAGCATCACATAAAATTTTACAAAAAGGGTTGATGAGAGATATAAAGGGGATCTCATCACTTGGACATAAAATTTACATAAATAAGGATATATAAGAACATATCCCAACATAATAGTATGTGAATTAAAAGACACAACAAAAGAAGTCTTTTAAAATAAAGGAGGGTGAAAGGTCCCATTGTCGAGTTGGGTAACTTTCGAAAAGTACACCCCATGGAAGAAGGGTCGTGCAATGAAGATGTAAATTCACATAAATGAAATTATACTACAAAAAGTGTATAATAATGGGTAGTACATACACCACTAAAAGGAAATAGTGTCAAACGTATCATAAATGTCACGGGAATAAATGTGAGATGAAAAATCCCTTACGAAAACTCGGCAGCCTAACGACGCCACATAAAGCTTCCAAAAATGGATTTATGAGATCAAATAAGGTCTCTCATCATATGAACATAAAAATTTCAGTAGGAGTAATATAAAAGAACATCCCAATCATGAGAAAGATGTGCTTAAAAGGAATGACATAAAAGAGTGTACTTAAAAAGAAAGAGAGGAGTAGGATCCCTTACCTCGGGTCCGACTTGACTCGACCATTATTTAACATCCTGAATAATAAACTTGAGTTAATTTATACTTTCTTAAGAACCTTTTTCAAGTTCATTATTCCTTTTATATCAATTATTGACATGTTATATTATGTAATCATTTAATTTAATAATGTTTGTTTTGTCGATATTTGGTTCTTAAGTCAAAAGTGGACTTCTTACAATTACATGTTGTTCGTGTGGTCAAAGGTTCTTTATATCCAGAATGACATTCCTGATTTGGATATAATATATATCATATATATCCAGAATATACATGTATTTATAATATTACATAATCATTTAGAGGTAAGAAATGAAATGCACCCTTCATGGAGACGGTAAGCCGTACTTACGCATGAACGCTACTTTCATTTCTTTGTCATATTAATGGAATTAAAACTAAATGAGAGGTATGTATATTTTAATTCCAGAATTATATTAATCATTTAGATGTATCATTCATCATATATAATAACTTTAAATCCATCCTTTATACATCCCACATATGGCATTAACGAATCAAATCACTTTGAGGGGGCGGTAGTCCGCACTTCCTAAAATGAAGATATCGCGTATACCCATAATGGAAGACATAAAGGTATACCACAAATGAAAAATACAGAAGCTTAAGTAAAACATAAAAATATTATATATCATATATAAACATAGTGACATCTTAATGGCCACCTTTGAAGGTGTTATATGAGTGTTGAACAATCATAGTTTCGTGAGGTAGAAATTCGCCATCCACAGAAACAGTATGTTCTTTAACCATTAGATGAAGGTGTGTGTAAGTGTATCTCGATTAATTATTATAAAAACATCCTAGTATATTGAATATACTGGAGTTGTTACAAAATAAATGAATAAAAAGAGTTTAGGGGGTTGGAGAAGCAAAATAAAACAAAAGAGAACAAGTGAAGACGTTACCTTAAAATTGGGTAACTCCCTTTGGTTTGAACCAAAAGGGTTTCTTGAAGAGATTCCTGCCTAAGTTAAGGCTTATAGGATGAGTAGAGGGATGTGGAGAGACAGAATAATCAGATCTTGGCCAAACCAAAGGCTTGAGAGGTGTGGGTAAGGTGGTAGAGGTGGGGGCCTTTTATAAGAGGAGAGGAGGGGTACTCTTGGTAAAGTATAAAATGTTACTTTATTTTCAAATGGTTTTCAGATTTTAATGGTCCCACATTGATTTGTTTCGAGGATAAGGTGATAAGGGTTCGAAATCAACCCATACAATAGGTTTTTGACATGTGTAGGTCCTAGATTTTGCATTTTATTTCCATTTTATTTAAATCATTAAATAATGAGGTCATCGCTACATCATCATGATGTCATAAAGAATTTAATTTATTTAATGTCTAAAAATTATAAAAAAATTACTATGATGTAGGAAATCGTTTTAGATTTCCAATGACTATTTACAGTCAAAATTCTGACTTGTATAACGACATGTAAAAAATGTTTTAGTAAAAAAAATCATGTTTGGGACATTTTTATTTTAACTTTAAATAAAAGGCATAAATGTCATTATCAAACCCAAGTGGCTCCATGGGGTACCAAAAATCTACCCATGGGTTGTCTTGGTCGGACATAACTCATCCAATAGGGTTAGGACAAGTGTCAAGATATTTTCATTTTATTATATACCATTTTACCTTAAATCACACTAATTACCTTTAATCGCGATTAATAAAACTTAAAAGTTACTTTTCATCAAAAATTATTTTAATCCCTTTGAACAAAATTTTACTTAACAATTAAAATCATTTAAATTAGATTTTTGAAATTCAAATCACAGAAGTGGTAAAGTCCCATTTAAACGAAAAATCAAATTTTGTAACCACCACTTTGTGGTTTCACTATTCATCAAAAATTGAAGATTTTCAGAAAAATACCAAAAATTCACCCTAATCTATATTTGATATTCTGAATTCAAAAATGATTCCTATTTTACCAAATTCATAACATAGAAGTTGCATTAATTAATTTTATAATTAAACCCCGCTGTTAAAACAAATAGCATGTTTTTAAGAAACAATATCTTTCAAAAGATTGACACTCGTTTATGTCCAACCTTAAAGTGGTATTAAATACAATGAACACCATTGGATTAAATGGTAAAAATATATTCTATTTACACTTTAAAACCAATTAGAAATATAATCTAGTCATATAAATAAATTAGATTAAAAAGAGGTTTTGAATTAAAATACAACATTTTTCACTATTCATTAAAAAATATGAACTTTATCAGAAAAATACCAAAAATTTACACAAAGTAAATTTTGATGTTCCGATTCTAAAGAAGAATTTTATTTTGTCAAATATAACACATAAAATTGTCAAAAAGTGGATTTAAAATAGGTTCACCATCAAAAGGCGGTTAATCAACCTTTTAAAGAATATTAGACTGTCTACGCTTAAAATTGGATTCATTCGCATTTTTAATCCTCTAACATTTATTGTAAAGAGTAAAAATATTTGACAAACATATATAATAATTTTGTAGTTAGTTCTGTTCATTCCCGCCATTACAACGACTAGGCATTAACTACCATTTAAAATAATATTATTTTATTATTAGAGTGCAACGTAAGATTCCCAAGAAACTCATTGTTGCGTGTTGGGTACGCCATCGAGCATAGAATCCCCTTTAAAGTTATATTAATATTTTATTCACAAATATGAAAATGTCATACTCTTTATTTACCTGGGGTGTTACAGTTCTGATGCTGATTTTGGGGGTTGTAAGATAGATAGAAATATATCCTTTGGAATATATCACTTTTAGGGAAAGTCTCTAGTTTCATTATGTGGTAAGAAGAAAAAATTGTGTTGCATTATCTACTTCTGAATCTAAATACATAGTTATTGGTACTTTTTATGCTTAGATTTTATAGATGTAACACACTTTACTATACTATGGATATAAATTAAGACAAGTCCCTATAAACCGTGATAATAAATATTCTATTAACATATATAAGAATCTTATTTATCATTATATATCAACACATATTTATGTAAGAATTCACTTTTTGAGATTTCATTATCAAAAAGGTGATATAACACTAGAGTTTATTGGGACTAAACATCATCTTGCTGAGTTATTCACAAAGATGTTGAACTCTAAAATATTGAATTAAATAAAACACGAATTAGGAATGATTAATTTATAAGGACCTTATTTTGATAAATCTTTGTGAAATTTGTTTGAATTTATCATGCTAACACTTGGTCATGCTGACAATGATGTTGTCATGATGACACTGATAGTGTCATGATGATACTATCACACCGACATCGATAGTGTCATGGTGATATTGTCATACCAACACTGATAGTGACATGTCGATACAATCATGCCAACACCAATAGGGTCATGCCGATACTGTCATTTCGATATCGATAATTTCATGCTGACAGTGTCTTGCTGACCCCAACACTGGGCACACACCTATAGAACCTGCCGACTGTATCTGTTTTTTAATCAAAAAGTCACTTTTTTTTATTTATTTCTTTGAACTCAGTTCATGAGATTATGATCTCTAATGCCCTAAATGAAAAATTTTAGTTGATCTAGTATATTCCTTACCCTCACACTTTAACCATCATACTCATGCTATTACTCTCTACCCTCGAACCTTTCACCTTCCAACCTTCATCTGAACCATCTGAATTGGTGAAAGTGAAGCGTGTCTTTGAAGAAGGATCTAGAGGTGAGTTGAAACCACAAAAAGGTAGAAAGGAGAGATGAGAAAATCTCTTCCTGTCAATCCAACTCTTGTGAATCTTGTGGTAACACCAAAAAGTAATTTTTTGTATAATGGATATTGGAGAGTATGTCTCTCTTATTAAAGGTACTACAAACCCAATGTTGGCTGGAATGGTTTTCAAATATTGATAGGCCTTATCACACGAATATTTTCCCCAAGTTATACATAAATTCTGAATTTCTTTTTGGTGGTAGTTAAGTAAATTGAATCAAATCTATAGTTAATGTATGGATAATTTATTTTTCATCAATTCATTGGGAAGAATGCCTCAAGGTTCCATATAAAGGGATATTTGAAAACTATAAGGGAAGAAGTCCACCTGAAAGTGACATCTTTTCCTTTGAGACAATGTTGAAGGAACTAACTAGAAATGAAGAGCACAAGCGACCAATATCTAAAAAGTTAGATGGTGAGGGAAGATTGCTGTTTAAGCTCATTTAGCACCAGATTTGTCCTAGGAAATGGGACTTTGCATCTATGAAGTATCAAGATATATACTTGTTACATTTTCTGAAGAAAGGAAACATGGTGAATCTATAGAGATACCTGATTTTTCACATCAGTGAAATGGTAAAGCTCTATTATAAAAAAATTGCTTGTTCTATTCAAAGATTATTTATTCCATGCTAAAGGAGAAAGGATGTGTTAGTGAAGATGAGGAGACTATGTCTAATTTCAGTGGAATATATTTGTATAAGGAAATCTGCAAAATAATTAAGATTCATTAGAATCCATTAATTATAGAATGGGTTGGAGATGAAGAGAAACTTTATGAAAAGTTTAATCCCATGGATCATCCATCTAGGCCAAGAGATGTAGATAATCCTAGTCTAAAAATAGATGAAGAAGCTGAATATTCTGATGATGAGGTTTAAGAAGAGAAACATGGACTTGCTAGAGAGGAAGGATCTCTTATAGATGATATGAGTGACCCAAACATTGCTGAAAGCCCAAGGAGAATTATCTTTGGACCACCTAGACCACAACTTACTCTACCTTCAAAAGGACTAATTTTAGGAGATGATGAAGAAACTAAATAATCTGGTAGTGTTGAGTATGAGAGTCAATCATGTGGTTCTAAAGATGAATCTGGAGGATAAGAAGAAGCATAATGAGAAGAAAAAGAGGAAAGTGGTTATAGTTCTAGAATTAAAGTAGATGAATATGATAAAAATGTTGAAAGAAGTGGGAGTAAAAAAGATGCATCTGAACATGAAAATGGTTGTTAGGATGAAAGAAGTGGATATGGTATTGATTCAAATCATCCTAGTGATGACTAAGATACTCCTATAGAGATGGATGTTACTTTGAATCAGGAAAACATTATAGACCCTCCTGGTTCTTTAGTAGTTGATACTACAGAAGAGGTAGTAGTTGGAGTTCAAGGAGAAGTGAAAACTCAAATAATCACAGTGCCTTAGTTGGTTTATTCTAGAAGAATATCTCAAGCTGAGGGGGGGGGGGTGGTAGATATTAAGAGTAGATCCAGATGAGGGGGAGATTTAAGATAAAAGATCTCAAGTTGAGGGGGAGCCTCAAACTTGAAGAGTGATAATTAACAAACTCACTCTTTTGGAATAATCTATGTTGTCTAAATGGTAAAGGCATCATGGATAGGTTGTACTTAGGTTGTAATATTCGATTCTGATGCTGAAGATGACAGATTAGTCTCAACAATACCAATGGTGGAGGATCCTTTATAGTCTGATAAACTTTCTATATGTGCATCTTCTTTTGACCTTGTACGTTCAGTAGTTCAAATTCCAGGTGACTATGTCACTAAAGATGATTTTGAAAGTTTCAAGGAAGAACTTTTCTCTACCATCAAGAATTTTTCATTGCATATTAGCATGTTAATATTCATTTAATGTGATGAAAATATCTTCTATGGCACTGTTATTGTTCAAGTGGAACCTAGACTGATTTCCCTCATTGAAGCTATTGTGACAGACAACCAGGACTAGATAAATGAGCTGACTGCATTGGTTTCTACTGTCTATAATTTGACCTCTGAGTATAATACCACCATGTAAAAAATCCTGAAAGGACTTGAGGATATTATTTCCCACTTTCAAGTTCTTGATTTTACACAGTTGAGATAGGATGTTAGAGTCATTGTACTAGGGGCATCTAGCTCAGCAGCTCCTATAACTCACTCACGAGATGTTGAGGTAGTGAGTAATGTGATTTCAGAAGGTTTTTAACATATTTTTGGTGGAATAGATCAAGAGACAGTTTCAATACTTATGAAAAATAGTGGCCATGTTCCTAATATGGTCAGGTTCTACTCCAAGAGTGCTGAATCTGCAAATTCGCAGTTCACAGAGAAAGTGAACTATTACTTCCAGAGGATTTATACTAAAAACCAGCTGAAAATTCACTTTAAATATTTGGTGGAGAATCTTAAGTTTCCTCCAGTTACTCAGGAATTTAAGGAACAAGTTAGGAAACTAAATCACTTCACACCTCTTCTTGATAAGTTCATGGAGAACAAGGATGATTTTGAAAAGGCATGGCAATATAGTGGAGATAAAATCACAGATTTCATGAATATATTGAAGCCATATCTACTTGTTCAGAGTGAATCCATAGTGATTATAGCTACTAAACCTCTTTTATGACCTTTTAAATCTTTAGCCTCTCCTGGTACCACTTTTACTCCTCACCATAGTCTATGTTATTTGCTCAGGCTTTGAGCTAGATCTGACCTACTATCACATAGCAGATCCAGCCTCGTGCCTCAACCAAACATAACCTTTCCCCTTATATTCTTGAAGCTATTATATTTCCTCCCTTGAGAATTAAATCAGGTCCTCTAGTCTCTCAGCCTCCATCCACTGAACCTAATATTTATCCTTCTATCAAAGGAAAGAACAAACTAGTTCCCAAGGAGTAGTTTGGATCACTTTTTGATAGGGATGCTTGATTGTATGTTTTCTATATTCCACTTAACTATACTTTAAAATGATTATGAAATTCAATGATATTTCATTTACCTTCTTTATTTTATGCCTATTTCCTTCTGGAATTTTATTTGTTTTTATCTTTACTCTTTTTGATAATCTCAAAATGGGGAGAAAAATACAAGGCATTGTCCCTTTTTTACCTCTGATTATATATGAACATTATCTATAATTCTTGTGGATATATGAATTGGGAGACAATAAGTATAATGACTATATTATTAATAAACTAATTTTACTTTATAATTCAGTGACTTGTGATCATCAAAAAGGGGGAGATCGTTGGGAATTATCTAGTTTTAATGGTTTTAATAATCACAAATCATGTCAAATCATGTGCAATCATTTCAATCATGTCAAATAATATCCAGTATTTTTGCTCATAAGTTTAAATATGTTTATTTATTAGTATCTATAAAAACTCTGTATTTAACAAATTATATATATATTCATGTTATAAGAGAGTTAAAATAGAAAAATTGGCTAAGTATGAGTCATTGACACTGACAGAATAAATGTGATACCAACGGAGTAAATGTATTACTAACAGTTCAACTGAGACACCAAAAGAAGGAATGTCTCACTGAAAGAAGGAATATATCATCGATATTACAAACTAAATCACTAATATAGGACTCACCAACAGAACAAAATGAGTCACCGACTCATGGAGATACCGACAGAATGACTCACCAATAGAATGAGTCACCGATACCAATAAAAGTGGAATCACTGAAAAAGGAGTCACTAACAGAATGATTCATAGATATAATGAGTCATCGATACCAATATAAGTGGACTAACTAATAGAAGGATTCAATGATAGAATGACTGAAAAATATAGGAGTTACTGATGGACTATTTTAATTTTCATTTATTTAAAATTATCTCTAACGATCATATTTGAGTGTTTTAATGCTACTGATTAAATTACTTCTTTTTTGTAGACAATATTAATGACTATGTTAGTAGACGGTACAAGGTATGAGGTACCTCCACATGATCCTTGTTGGACAAAAGTAGAAACCTGAAATAAAATGAAATCTTGGCACATGAGCTACATAGTAGAAGAGAAGAACAAAAAAGATCATACGAGTAGAGATACTGGACCAAGTTAAAGAACACTAGAAGAACTCTCATTCCTGCTAGCTATGAACTAAAGGTGGATTTTTTTCATAAACGCTTCAATAATACTTGTAGAAAAAACACTAAGGAGGAGAATCCCATATTATTGGAAAACCAGAACGCAAAGATTTGTGACACTCTGTTTCCAGTGTCTGTTTCTAGTAGAGGACTCAATCTTCACATCTGCTACATCTAAAGATTCCAGATCTACATTTCATAACACACAGAGCCCTATAAACTCCATCTCTATATTTCTTACTCTGTTGTGTATATTTTTACTACATTTTAAGCAGTGTGTGTATCTGTCTATTAAACACACACTATCTCCTACATTGAACTGAAGGATATAAGATATCATCACACAAACATATTTTTACACCTGTTATATCCAACGTAGAATGATGGTAGAGGTCCTATGTGACCTGGTTGTTTTAGTACCCACATAGAACTATTTTATAGCTCTTGTGACCTAGATAGTTTGTATACTATTGTGTAAACCCCAATCCATGGTGTTGATCTAAGCTTTATATACATATTTCTTGGTGGTAGGTGATCACTATGTGAATTAAAAGACATAACAAAAGAAGTCTTTTAAAAAGAGGAGGGTGAAAGGTTCCCTTACCGACTTGGGTAACTTTCGAAACGTACACCCCATTGAAGAAGCGTAATACAATGAATATGTAAATACCCATAAATGGAATTATTGTAACACCCCAGGTAAATAAAGAATATGACATTTTCATATTTATCCATATTTGTGAATAAAATATTGATATGACTTTAAAGGGGACTCTATGCTCGATGGCGTACCCAACACGCAACAACGAGTTTCTTGGGAATCTTACGTTGCACTCTAATGATAAAATAATATTATTTTAAATGGTAGTTAACATGTAGCCGTTGTAATGGCGGGAATGGATAGAAATAACTAAAATATGATTATATATGTTTTTAAATGTTTTTACATTTATACAATAAAAGATAAAGGCTTAAAATACGGAAAGAATTCAATTTTAGGCGTATATGCCCTAGTTTTCCCTAAAGGTTCACTTGTCGCCTTTTTATGGAGAACCGTCATTAAATATAGTTTTGATCACTCTTATACATTATTTTGGACCAAATAAAACTCTTATTAAGAATTGGGACATCAAATTTTACTTTTTGTAATTTTTTGGTTTTTTTTCCGATAAAGTTCATTTTTTAATGAATAGTGTAAAATGTTGTGTATTAATTCAAAACCTCTTTTTAATCTAATTTATTTATATGATTAGATAATATTTTTAATTGGTTTTAAAGTGAAATTAGAAAATATTTTTACCATTAAATCCAATAGTGGTCGTTGGAATTAATTTCACTTTGAAATCAGACTTAAACTAGTGTCAATCTTTTGATACTTATTGTTTCATAAAAACACGCTATTTGTCATGACAGCGGGAATTAATTATTAAATTAATTAATGTGACTTATATGTTTTGAATTTTGTAAAACTGACTTCATTTTTGAATTCAGAATATCAAATATAGCTTAGGGTTAATTTTTGGGATTTTTCTAAAAAACTTCAATTTTTGATGAATAGTGAAACCACTAAGTGGTACTTATAAAAACTGATTTTTCCGTTTAAATGGAATTTTTCCATCTTTGTGTTTTGAATTTCAAAAATCCGACATACATGGTTGTAATTAAGACGTAAAATGTGGTTCAATGGGATAAAAATAATTTTTTGGTGAATAGTAACTTATTAAGTTTTTAATCGCGATTAGTGGTAATTAGTGTAGTTTAAGGTAAAAATGATATTATAAGAATGTGAAAACACCATGAAACTTGTCCTACACCTATTGGGTGAGTCATGGCCAACCAAGACAAGCCATGGGCCAACTTGGGGACCCCATGGAGCCACTTTAGTTGGAAAATGACAATAATATATTTTTATTTAATGTTAAAATTAAATTGACACAAACATGAGTTGTTTTACTAAAACAGTTTTTAAGTAGGGTTAAACAAGTCCAAATTTTGATTATAAATAGTCATTGGAAAGATAAAAAGATTTCAAACATCATAGTTTTTTTTTTATAATTTTTATAGATTAAATAAATTAAATTATTTATGACATAATAATGATGCGGTGATGACATCATTATTTGACGATTTAAATAAAATTGAAAGATAATGTAAAATCTATGAACTACACATGTCCAAAACTTATTGGATGGGTGGATTTCGAACCCTTATCACCTTATACTCGAATTATATCAATGTGGGACCTTTTAAAACCGAAACACATTTTCAAATAAAGTAATATTTCTTACTTTCCAAAAGTGCCCCTCCCCTCCTCTTTTAAAAGGCCCCCACCTCTACCTCATTTCACACACTCCTCAAGCCTTTGGATCGGCCAAACCCTGCCCATTTACTCTCTCCACATCCCTCTACTCATCCTAGAGGATTCCCTTTGGGCATAATCCTTTCAAAGAAAGCCTTTAGGCTCAAATCAAAAGGAGTTACACTTTTAAAGGTAATTCATTCTCTCATGTTCATTTGTTTTATTTTGCTTCTCCAACCCCCTAAACTTTTTTTATTTATTTATTTTGTAACAACACCAGTATCTTAAATATACTAGGATGTTGTTATAATATTTATTCGAGCTACACTCTCACACAACTACATAAAATGGTTAAAGAACATACGGTTTCCGTGGATGGCGAAATTCTGCCTCCCGAAACGATGATTGTTCAACACTCATCTAACACCTTCAAAGGTGGCCATTATGATGTCACTATTTTTATATATGATATATAATATGTTTATGTTTTCCTTAAGCTTCTGTTTTTTTCATTTTGGGCATACCTTTATGGTTTCCATTATGGGTAAACGCGATATCTTCATTTAAGGAAGTGCGGACTACCGCCCCCTCAAAGTGATTTGATTTGTTAAATACCATATGTGGGACGTATAAAGGATGGAACTTTGATATTATATATGATATTATACTTTAATTATAATATACCTTTATATCATTATTATTCCATTCTATAAAATACGAAATAGAAATGAAAGTAGCGTTCATGCGTACGTACGGCTTACCGTCTCCATGAACGGTGCATTTCATTTCTTACCTCTAAATGATTATGTAATGTTATAAATGCATGAATTTACTGGTTATATATGACATATATTATATCTAAATCATGAATAAAATACTGTATATAATAAACATTTGGCCACACGAACAACATGTAATTGTAAGAGGTCCACTTTCGACTTAAGAACCAAAATATCGGCAAAACAAATATTATTAACTTAAATGATGACATAATGTTTATGACTTGGTAATAAGTGATATAAAAAGGAATAATGAACTTGAAAAAGGTTCTTAAGTAAGTATAAATTAACTCAAGTTTATTATTTAGGAGATTAAAGAATGATCGAGTCAAGTCGGACCCGAGGTAAGGGATCCTACTCCCCTCTTTCTTTTTAAGTATACACTTTTATGCCATTCCTTTTAAAGATCATATTTCTTGTTATTGGGATGATCTTTTATATTACATTTACTGTAATTTTTATGTTCATGTGATGAGAGACCATATTCTCTCTCATCAATCCATTTTGGAAGTTTTTAGTGGCGCCGTTAGGCTGCCGAATTTTCGTAAGGGATTTTTCATCTCACTTTTATTCTTGTGAGATTTATGCTACATTTGCCAAAAATTCCATTGAGTGGTGTATGTACTGCCCATTATTCTACTCTTTGTGTAATATACTTTCGTTTATGAGTATTTACATCAATGATCTATTGTCCTTCTTTCATGGGGTGTATGTTTTGAAAGATACCCAAGTCGGTAAGGGAACCTTTCACCCTCCTTTTTTTTAAAAATACTTCTTTTGTTGGGACTTTTAATTTACATATTGTTATGTTGGGATAGGTTCTCATATATCCTTATTGATGTAAATTTTATGTCCAAGTGATGAGATACAATTTTTATCTCTCATCAACTCATTTTGATGTGATGCCGTTAGGCTGTCAAGGGAACTTTTTAACCCAATTTCGATTTCTTTGGGTTGAACATGTAGTCATTGAATATGTCATCCATTGAATATGTGTGAATGGCCTTTTATTGTTTTACACTTAATATACACTTATATTGGGTGTATTTATATTTGTCACACATATTTTTGAGATTGATTTTTCCTTAATTTAAGGATACCTTCTTTATAAGGGATTTCATCACATTTGACATTTCTATTGAGGGTTCATTGTTGTTATGCACCAATTCACTCTTATATGGTGTATATACTGTCCTTTGGAGTATTATATCATGAATCCATTTATTCTCATGATATTATAAAGTTCTGACAAAATGTTATTCCTCAATTATTGTATTCAAGTGTCTCTAATTTTGGTAAAACCCCTTTAACCAAAATTTCATTTTAAATGTTTTAATTATTTGTTCTTATTAATATCCATGTTTTCAAAATGGTTTTAAGGATTTATTTATATGGATATTAATGGTTTATAATTTTAATCTTCAAGGTGTTATGGGACACTTTGATTAAAAATCTCTTTGTTAAATGTTTTAAATGGTTTTGAAAATGGTTTTGATAAAGGATTTTATTATGATATATTGTGATGTGGAAATGTTATCATTCTTTTATATTGGTTTTATGTTTTATGATTTTAAATTGGTACTTGGACATTTTAACGGGTGGTTACGTTATAAACCATATGACGGGTGGTGCTGTGAATACTAGGACAGGTGGTTACGTTATAACCTCCAATGCATTGGGTATGGAAGTCGGCCGTATGGCTATTCCATTAAGTATGTATGGAAATTGGCCGTATGGCTATTCCATTAAGTGATATGTGTGGGAGTCGACCGTATGGTTATTCCACTTAAGTATGTTTATGTCCAAAGTTACCTTTATATATGTTATGTGTTCTTTATATGGGTTTTATAGTAATCCTTTGGTTACAAAAAGGTAAGTAATGATATTTTATTCAGTGAAGAGTTTTTACTACTTCATAATGGTGAAAAGTATTACCTTGTTAAAGTATACATGGTTTACTTTTTGTTTTGATAAACTAACAGTTTTTATTCTTTGTGTATCCCTTACTGAGTTTTTATGCTCATCCCAAGTTTTTGAAATGTTTTTCACAGGACTTAGTGTGGAATAGGGTCAAGGATGGGATCAAGGGAAAGTCATGCTACCTAAAACATGAAACTAGACATGTTTCTTTTTTAAGAGTTTTCTTTTTATGGAAATTTAGTAGAAGAGACTACTTTGTAATCTTTTGAGATGTAATAGTTATGTCCTAATTCTCTAAAACTCTAAACCTGAAAAGATCCTCAATGTGTAATCTTGTAATAAATCAAGATTAAGTAAGGTTTAAGGATGGGGCCTTATAGTTGGTATCAGAGGTCGGTTTAGATAACTTTAGAGGTTAGGGTATTCTTTAAGCATAAGTGACATTACCATAATGGTTAGGATTTCAGAAAGAGTCATAGTTTTAGATAAAGTGAATGAGTAAGAATATCTTAGTGTTTATCTTCCTCATTAGTACATGATGGTTTTGTTGTTATACTCACACTGACCCTTTTTGGTTTTAGTAAATGGCTGGATCTAGCAGGCACCAAGGTAACAGTGAATGTGAAGGAAACTGTGATAGTTTTCTGAGCAAGCAACTGAATGATATGGGAGCTGTAATGAGAAATCTTGTGTTTATCCTCAACCAACTATCTGGAGTTATGATTGACCACCTAAACCTTGGTGATTTCTATAAGGCATCATGTATGCGAGAAACAAATCCCTATGGAAGTACAGGTAATAATCATAAAGGTAAGTGTGTTCAAAAACCTATGTGTCAAAGATGTGGAAAGAAACACCTAGGAAAATGTTTCAAAGGGACAGAAATATGCTATAGATGTGGAAATGAAGGTCATAAAGCAAGAACCTGCCATGGAAAAAGGAAGCATCCAGTTGACTCGAGGAAAGGGAAAGAAGTTCTTTCTGAGGGATCAATTGAATGTTTTAAATGTGGTGTGCATGGTCATTATGCAAACACATTTCCTGTGAAGAAGTTTCGTGAATGGGGTCACCAAGAGCGTACCAATATTCGTTTACCAATACCTAATGCCATTCCGATTGAGGATGAAGAAACTGACAATGACCAATCAAAGGTATGTACTATTTCATGACTATTTTTTTCCTATTTTGCAATCTTAGGATATGATTCATGATTTTGTTTGTAGGAAAGAGGTATTTCCGAATAAGTTGGAAAGGAATGGATAATGTATCATGAAGAATGTTGAATGAGTAAGATGTCAACATATAAGGGCTTCAAGAGTTATGGTGAAATTCTTAAGAGTATTTAGTCTCTTTTGATGATGGGGTTACATTAGAAGACTTTTTATATTATGTGTAACCCTGATGTTTAATATATGAAATTTTATTCAAGGAATAGTTATCTTTTCTTTTGTGGACCTAGTTATAAAGAACCATTTGGGTTTATATGATCCTTACTTTTGAGGTAATTATGGGTTATTATATGATATGCTGGAAAATGAAAGGCATGAGATAAACTTGAGGTTAAAATATGTTATGATCATCTTTGAAGATTTTATCTCATTTTGGGGAATGTTTTAAGAATTATATAGTTTTGTAAAAAGGACAACACGTAGACCGTGTGACATCCCGTCGCGTCGGACAAAGCTGCGGGAATCGAACCCACAACCAATGTGCGACTGGTATTTATCGCCTACCATCGGACTACGTGAAGTCCCTGGTTAGTTTGACTGATTCATTCTAGTTATATGATTTTATGAATTAAGAGTAAGTTGATTTTGGGTTATTTATGAAAATGAATAACCTATCATGGAGAATATGTGATTAGGTTAATTACTTTTTAATACGAGACTTTAGGAGCAACTGATGTTGTTTGGAGATAAATGTTACGATTTAACTTGGAAGACTATGCGACTAAATCCTTCAAATATTTGGGTTTCAATCTTATATTGGTTTACTTTGAATAATTTTATGGACAAATTGATTATAGAATGGTCCTCGTTGAACTTTGGGTTTTGTTGGACAAATTTTGGAGATTAAGAATAGATTTTCTTTTTATAAAGGGTTATCCTTTTCTGGATTATCTGATCTTGTACTAGCCTTTTTGGTTTTGGTTTTGGTTAAAGTCTAAAGACATGGGAAGTATATAGTTCTCTTTTGTGGATTAGGTGATTCTCTAGAAGTTGATTATAGTACTCTTAATGCGAACAAGTCTCCCTAAATACTCGTCTTTTGGAAAAAATATGAGTTTGATTAAGGAATCTAGTAAAAGTTGAAAGTCAACATGATAAGTGATTATGTTTCCTTATGAATAAATTCCTCAATAAAAAGTAACTTAAAACAAAAATGTTGTCTATTAACTTTTCCTACTGGGGAACCCAACACCGTTTAACCCATCACAAGTTTGTGATTTTCTCATTGTTAACTTTCTCCTAAACATGTTTTCTATCACTCTCCATCAGAACATGACCCTATGTTTTCTCCTCAATGTCCATGTTTTCCTACATGGAGTCCTAGTATGGGTTAACTCGGGTGACCTCTGTACTTATCTTTCTTTGTTTTAAAGTGATTGTTTTACCGACTCTTGTTCCGATGTGGGACGTTCAAGGATGTTTCCAAGATCAATTTTAAAAATTGCGAGGACGCAATTCCCAAAAGGGGGGAAGGATGTAACACCCCAGGTAAATAAAGAATATGACATTTTCATATTTATCCATATTTGTGAATAAAATATTGATATGACTTTAAAGGGGACTCTATGCTCGATGGCGTACCCAACACGCAACAACGAGTTTCTTGGGAATCTTACGTTGCACTCTAATGATAAAATAATATTATTTTAAATGGTAGTTAACATGTAGCCATTGTAATGGCGGGAATGAATAGAAATTACTAAAATATGATTATATATGTTTTTAAATGTTTTTACATTTATAAAATAAAAGATAAAGGCTTAAAATACGGAAAGAATTCAATTTTAGGCGTATATGCCCTAGTTTTCCCTAAAGGTTCACTTGTCGCCTTTTGATGGCGAACCGTCATTAAATATAGTTTTGATCACTCTTATACATTATTTTGGACCAAATAAAACTCTTATTAAGAATCGGGACATCAAATTTTACTTTGTGTAATTTTTTGGTTTTTTTTCCGATAAAGTTCATTTTTTAATGAATAATGTAAAATGTTGTGTTTTAATTCAAAACCTCTTTTTAATCTACCTTATTTATATGATTAGATAATATTTTGAATTGGTTTTAAAGTGAAATTAGAAAATATTTTTACCATTAAATCCAATAGTGGTCGTTGGAATCAATTTCAATTTGAAATCGGACTTAAACTAGTGTCAATCTTTTGATACTTATTGTTTCATAAAAACACGCTATTTATCATGACAGCGGGAATTAATTATTAAATTAATTAATGTGACTCATATGTTTTGAATTTTATAAAACGGACTTCATTTTTGAATTCAGAATATCAAATATAGCTTAGGGTGAATTTTTGGGATTTTTCTAAAAAACTTCAATTTTTGATGAATAGTGAAACCACTAAGTGGTACTTATAAAAACTGATTTTTCCGTTTAAATGGAATTTTTCCATCTTTGTGTTTTGAATTTCAAAAATCCGACATACATGGTTGTCATTAAGAAGTAAAATGTGGTTCAATGGGATAAAAGTAATTTTTTGGTGAATAGTAACTTATTAAGTTTTTAATCGCGATTAGTGGTAATTAGTGTAGTTTAAGGTAAAAATGATATTATAAGAATGTGAAAACACCATGAAACTTGTCCTAAACCTATTGGGTGAGTCATGGCCGACCACGACAAGCCATGTAACAACTTGGGGACCCCATGGAGCCACTTTAGTTGGAAAATGACAATAATATATTTTTATTTAATGTTAAAATTAAATTGACACAAACATGAGTTGTTTTACTAAAACAGTTTTTAAGTAGGGTTACACAAGTCCAAATTTTGATTATAAATATTCATTGGAAAGATAAAAAGATTTCATACATCATATTATTTTTTTTATAATTTTTATACATTAAATAAATAAAATTATTTATGACATAATAATGATGCGGTGATGACATCATTATTTGACGATTTAAATAAAATGGAAAGATAATGTAAAATCTATGAACTAAACATGTCCAAAACTTATTGGATGGGTGGATTTCGAACCCTTATCACCTTATACACGAATTATATTAATGTGGGACCTTTTAAAACCGAAACACATTTTCAAATAAAGTAATATTTCTTACTTTCCAAAAGTGCCCCTCCCCTCCTCTTATAAAAGGCCCCCACCTCTACCTCATTTCACACACTCCTCAAGCCTTTGGCTCGGCCAACCCCTTCCCATTTACTCTCTCCACATCCCTATACTCATCCTAGAGGATTCCCTTTGGGCATAATCCTTTCAAATAAAGCCTTTAGGCCCAAATCAAAAGGAGTTACACTTTTAAAGGTAATTCATTCTCTCATGTTCATTTGTTTTATTTTGCTTCTCCAACCCCCTAAAATCTTTTTATTTATTTATTTTTTAACAACACCAGTATCTTCAATATACTATGATGTTGTTATAATATTTATTCGAGCTACACTCTCACACAACTACATAAAATGGTTAAAGAACATACGGTTTCCGTGGATGGCGAAATTCTGCCTCCCGAAACGATGATTGTTCAACACTCATCTAACACCTTCAAAGGTGGACATTATGATGTCACTATTTTTATATATGATATATAATATGTTTATGTTTTCCTTAAGCTTCTGTTTTTTTCATTTTGGGCATACCTTTATGGTTTCCATTATGGGTAAACGCGATATCTTCATTTAAGGAAGTGCGGACTACCGCCCCCTCAAAGTGATTTGATTCGTTAAATACCATATGTGGGACGTATAAAGGATGGAATTATGATATTATATATGATATTATACTGGAATTATAATATACCTTTATATCATTATTATTCCATTCTATAAAATACGAAATAGAAATGAAAGTAGCGTTCATTCGTACGTACGGCTTACCGTCTCCATGAACGGTGCATTTCATTTCTTACCTCTAAATGATTATGTAATGTTATAAATGCATGCATGTACTGGATATATATGACATATATTATATCTAAATCATGAATAAAATACTGGATATAATAAACATTTGGCTACATGAACAACATGTAATTGTAAGAGGTCCACTTTCGACTTAAGAACCAAAATATCGGCAAAACAAATATTATTAACTTAAATGATGACATAATGTTTATGACTTGGTAATAAGTGATATAAAAAGGAATAATGAACTTTAAAAAGGTTCTTAAGGAAGTATAAATTAACTCAAGTTTATTATTCAGGAGATTAAAGAACGATCGAGTCAAGTCGGACCCGAGGTAAGGGATCCTACTCCTCTCTTTCTTTTTAAGTATACACTTTTATGCCATTCCTTTTAAAGCTCATATTTCTTGTTATTGGGATGATCTTTTATATTACAATTACTTTAATTTTTATGTTCATGTGATGAGAGAACCTATTCTCTCTCATCAATCCATTTTGGAAGTTTTGAGTGGCGCCGTTAGGCTGCCGAATTTTCGTAAGGGATTTTTCATCTCACTTTTGTTCTTGTGAGATTTATGCTACATTTGCCAAAAATTCCATTGATTGGTGTATGTACTTCCAATTATTCTACTCTTTGTGTAATATAATTTCGTTTATGAGTATTTACATCAATGATATATTGTCCTTCTTTCATGGGGTGTATGTTTTGAAAGATACCCAAGTTGGTAAGGGAACCTTTCACCCTCCTTTTTTTAAAAAATACTTCTTTTGTTGGGACTTTTAATTTACATATTGTTATGTTGGGATAGGTTATCATATATCCTTATTGATGTAAATTTTATGTCCAAGTGATGAGATACACTTTTTATCTCTCATCAACTCATTTTGATGTGATGCCGTTAGGCTGTCAAGGGAACTTTTTAACCCAATTTCGATTTCTTTGGGTTGAACATGTAGTCATTGAATATGTCATCCATTGAATATGTGTGAATGGCATTTTATTGTTTTACACTTAATATACACTTATATTGGGTGTATTTATATTTGTCACACATATTTTTGAGATTGATTTGTCTTTAATTTAAGGATACCTTCTTTATAAGGGATTTCATCACATTTGACATTTCTATTGAGGGTTCATTGTTGTTATGCACCAATTCACTCTTATATGGTGTATATACTGTCCTTTGGAGTATTATATCATGAATCCATTTATTCTCATGATATTATAAAGTTCTGACTAAATGTTATTCCTCAATTATTGTATTCAAGTGTCTCTAATTTTGGTAAAACCCCTTTAACCAAAATGTCATTTTAAATGTTTTAATTATTTGTTCTTATTAATATCCATGTTTTCAAAATGGTTTTAAGGATTTATTTATATGGATATTAATGGTTTAAAATTTTAAGCTTCAAGGTGGTATGGGACACTTTGATTCAAAATCTCTTTGTTAAATGTTTTAAATGGTTTTGAAAATGGTTTTGATAAAGGATTCTATTATGATATATTGTGATGTGGAAATGTTTTCATTATTTTATATTGGTTTTATGTTTTATGATTTTAAATTGGTACTTTGACATTTTAACGGGTGGTTACGTTATAAACCATATGACGGGTGGTGCCGTGAATACCAGGACAGGTGGTTACGTTATAACCTCCAATGCATTGGGTATGGAAGTCGGCCGTATGGCTATTCCATTAAGTATGTATGGAAATTGGCCGTATGGCTATTCCATTAAGTGATATGTGTGGGAGTCGACAGTATGGTTATTCCACTTAAGTATGTTTATGTCCAAAGTTACCTTTATATAAGTTATGTGTTCTTTATATGGGTTTTATAGTAATCCTTTGGTTACAAAAAGGTAAGTAATGATATTTTATTCAGTGAAGAGTTTTTACTACTTCATAAAGGTGAAAAGTATTACCTTGTTAAAGTATACATGGTTTACTTTTTTGTTTTGATAAACTAACAGTTTTTATTCTTTGTGTATCCCTTACTGAGTTTTTATCCTCATCCCAAGTTTTTGAAATGTTTTTCACAGGACTTAGCGTGGAATAGGGTCAAGGATGGGATCAAAGGAAATTCATGCTACCTAAAACATGAAACTAGACATGTTTCTTTTTTAAGAGTTTTCTTTTTATGGAAATTTAGTAGAAGATACTACTTTGTAATCTTTTGAGATGTAATAGTTATGTCCTAATTCTCTAAAACTCTAAACCTGAAAAGACCCTCAATGTGTAATCTTGTAATAACTCAAGATTAAGTAAGGTTTAAGGCTGGGGCCTTATAATTATATTACAAAAGGTGTATAATAATGGTCAGTACATACACCACTCAAAGGAAATGGTGGCAAATGTAGCATAAATCTCACGGGAATAAAAGTGAGATGAAAAATCCCTTACGAAAACTCGGCAGCCTAACAGCGCCACTTAAAACTTCAAAAATGGATTGATGAGATCAAATAGGGTCTCACATCATATTAAAATAAAATTTACAGCAATATTAATATAAAATAACATCCCCCAACATAACAAATAGGTGCTTAAAATAAGTGACATAAAGGAGAGTACTTAAAAAGAAAGGGAGGGGTAGGATCTCTTACCTCATGTCCGACATGACTCGATCATTCTTTAATCTCCTGAATAATAAAATTTGGTCAATTTATAATTTCTTAAGGACCAAATTTAAATATTATTATTCAGTTCATATCAAATATTATAATTTTATAATAATTGGTTAATAAAGTGAGTTCATATCAGTCGTTTTTGTCGATGTTCGGTACATGAGTAAAAATTGAACTTGTTGGAAAAGAATTTTCCATGTAGTTATAGTTACATCATATCCAGAGTATTATTTATGTTTTAAATATCATATATATCCCCTATATATTCATTTTATACTATTCCATAACATTTGGAGATAAAAAATTAAAAGCACCGTCCATGGAGACGGTAGGCCGTACATACGCAAGAACGCTACTTTCATTTTTTGTCATATTAATGGAATTAAAACAAAAATGAGAGATATATATATTATAATTACAGAATGATATCCATAATTTAGATGTAATATATTAAATATATATCCATTATATATATGTACTTATAATAGTACATAACATTTGGATATAAGAAATGAAATGTACCGTTCATGGAGATGGTAAGCCGTACGTACGCATGAACGCTACTTTCATTTCTTTTTTTTGGTATTAAATGGAATGAAATAATAATGATATAAAGGTATATTATAATTAAAGTAGGATATCATATGTAATACCATTAATTACATCTTTTACATGTCCCACATATGGCATTAACGAATCAATCACTTTGAGGGGGCGGTAGTCAGCACTTCCTAAAATGAAGATATCGCATTTACCCATAATGGAAACCATAAAGGTATGCCATAAATGAAAAATACAGAAGCATATGGAAAACATAAACATATTATATATAATATATAAATATAGTGACATCTTAATGTCCACCTTTTAAGGTGTTAAAATAATATTGAACAATCATCGTTTCGTGAGGCAGTAATTCACCATCCATAGAAACAGTATGTTCTTTAACCATTAGACGAAGGTGTGTGAAAGTGAAGCTAGAATAATTATTATAAAAACATCCTAGTATATTTAATATACTGGTGTTGTTACAAAAAAAGTAATAAAAAGAGTTTAGGGGTTTGGAGAAGAAAAATAAAACAAAAGAACACAAGGGAAGACATTATCTTTAAATCGGGTAACTCTCTTTGATTTGAGCTCAAAGGCTTCCTTGGAAAGGATTATTCAAAAAGTGAGGCTTCAATGATGAATATAGGGATGTGGAGAGATGAAATGGGCAGGTTTTGGATGAGACAAAGGCTTGAGAGGTGTGTTTAAGGTGGTATAGGTGGGGGCCTTTTATAAGAGGAGAGGAGGGGCACTCTTGGAAAGTTATAAAATATTACTTTATTATAAAATTATTTTCGGATTTAAAAGGTCCCAAAAGGATATATTTCGAGTATAAGGTGATAAGGTTTCTAAATCCACCCATACAATAGGTTTGTGACAAGTGTAAGACTTAGATTTCACCCTATCTTCTCATTTTATTTAAATCGTTAAATAATGAGGTAATCGCTGCATCATCATGGTGTCATAAATAATTTAATTTATTTAGTGTCTAAAAATTATAAAAAAAATATAATGATTTAGGAAATATTTTTATATTTCTAATGAATATTTATAGTCAAAAATATGACTTGTATAACCCCATGAAAAAATTATTTTAGTAAAACAACACATGTTTGTGACATTTTAATTTTAACTTTAAATAAAAAGTTATTTATGTCATTTCCTACCAAAGTGGCTCCATGGGGTCCCCAAGTTGACCCATGGATTTTCTTGGTCGGCCATGACACATACAATGAGGGTAGGACATGTTTCTAGGTCATTTAATATTATTAAAACATTATTTTTACCTTAAATTACACTAATTACCTTTAATCGCGATTAATAAAACTTAAAAATTACTATTCACCAAAAATTATTTTAATCTCATTGAACCACATTTTAATTCTTAATGAAAACCATGTATGTCGGATTTTTAAAAATCAAAACACAGAAGTGGAAAAGTTTCATTTAAATGAAAAATCAGTTTCTTTAACTACCACTTAGTGGTTTCACTATTCATAAAAAATTGAAGTTTTTCAGAAAAATACCAAAAATTAACCCTAAGATATATTTGATATTCTGAATTCAAAAATGATTTCTATTTTACAAAATTCAAAACATATAAGTTACATTAATTAATTTAATACTTAATTCCCGCTGTCAGAGCATATAGCGTGTTTTTATGAAATAATAAGTATCAAAAGATTGACACTAGTTTAAGTCCAATTTCAAGATGAAATCAATTACAATGACCACTATTAGATTAAATGGTAAAAATATATTCTAATTTCACTTTAAAACCAATTCAAAAGATAATATAATCATATAAATAAATTAGATTAAAAAGAGGTTTTGAATTAAAATACAACATTTTTCACTATTCATTAAAAAATGAACTTTATCGGAAAAATACCAAAAATTTACACAAAGTAAATTTTGATGTCCCGATTATAAATAAGAATTTTATTTCGTCAAATAAAACACATAAAATTTTCAAAAAGTGGATTTAAAAGAGGTTCGTCCTCAAAAGGTGGTTAAACGACCTTTTAAAGAATATTAGAATGTTTACGCTTAAAATTGGATTCATTCGCATTTTAAGCCTCTAACATTTATTGGATAAAAGTAAAAATATTTGACAAACATATATAATAATTTTTTAGTTAGTTCCGTTCATTCCAGCCATTACAACTGCTAGGCATTAACTACCATTTAAAATAATATTATATTATTATTAGAGTGCAACGCAAGATTCCCAAGAAACTCGTTGTTGCGTATTGGGTGCGCCATCAAGCATAGCGTCACCTTTAAAGTAATATTAATATTTTATTCACAAATATGGATAAATGTGAAAATGTCATATTCTTTATTTACCTGGGGTGTTACATATACTGTGAGTAAAATATTTATTTTATGAATAAATATTTAATTAAATATTTATTAGTGTATTCAATAAATGTCATGGAGAATGATCAGACCAAGAATTTTTCTAGTGATAAAGATTAATTGAAAATCCAATAAAATAATATTTATCATTATTGCAGTTATTACAAAACATTGAAGAAAAATATTATTATAAATTTAGTACATGACAAGGTGCCAGACATTGGTTTGAAATTTTTTTAAGGGCACTTGTAAAATTCATTAAAATTCAAATCCTAACCATAGGTTTATAAATCGACCTATTATAAATAATAATAGTGTCTAATTGAGAATTATTGTACCCACCATATTTTTATATAGAGTTTATCTTCTTTCCTACATCCTCTCAAAAATGAGAGTGAAAGGATGATTCTTCATGACCAGAGTAATCATTACAATGATCCAGAAAGAAATTACATGATAATCAATTTTACGTGACAGCAGCTAAAATTACATCGATGTTGTTCAGTGGTCAAATGATCATGTGTGCATCACCTCTAGAGGGATTATACACTAGTATCCTTCACGGGAAATAGTGTAATCCTGAAAAGGGTTTTCAGATGATCAATAATATCATCAAAGAAAAATCATTATATGGGGAATTATTTATTCCGATCATGTTCAAATTAATTATAAATTTAACATGAAATGATGTTATCATGGTTGTAGTGAATTTCTATGCCAATTTTCGGTGATTTTTTTTATTGTTCATGACATTTATTTCTTTCAAAATTGGATAATGATCCATCAAATATAATAAAAACATAATGGTTAATCACACAAAAGGTGGTCCACTATGATTAAAACTCTCAATGTCTAGGTAAAACCATTTATAATTAGATATTATAATTATTTTTATGATGTTATAGGGTTGTACATCACATTTTTTTGTAATATATCTCCAAATAAAAATGTTAAACAAAAGTTTCTAAAAAGGAGATTAAATAAACATTTAAAAATTGTTTAACCTAATAGTAAAGATTGTTGAATTAGATTACATGATCCATTATGAGGATATTGTAATGATTTTTAAAACCCCATTATAATGTATCAATTTTAATTAGTTATTGTGAACTATTATCACCTTCTATTGGATTTTGATCACTGTGCATTTTATAAAATAAAAAATTTCACTTGAATCTCCCAGATATAGTTATATATAAAAATGTAAAAATTCCGGACCCTAAGAAGATGCAATAAAATGACTATAAGAATTTTTAAATCAATAATGAGAATATGGATGTTCACATGATAATATGATATTTCATAAATAATCTAAAATGGGAGATAAATTATTTCTATAAAAATCATAGATTATGCTCATTAATTTTGGAACCAAGAAATTTCATACCACAAAAATTTCCACCTATGAAGACCATGATATGATCCACAAATAGAAAAAATTAGTTGAGGTAACGACGCATGAGTGTCACACTCAAAAAATAATAAAAAAATGGGGTCTATAACTTCCACATGAATTGTAACATTCCAAAAGGTCATGATTTTTATTTTTATTGTTTCTCGGTCAAGTAACATGGTGGTGAGAACCTAGAATTTTAATTAGGACATGTATTCCATCCATTGGTGATGAAAAATTTTCAAAATTATAAAAAATCCAATTTTTGGGTCTTCTGGATACATGTTTTTACTCAAATAACACATTGAATAGGAAAAACCTATATCTAGAGGCATAGTTTGTTTCAAATTTTTTTATTTGACTAGTTTTGAAGACTAAAAGGACACCAGAATAAAATATTTATGATCATTGGGAGTTTATTATTTATGTTAGAACTTTTTTAAATTACATTCAATCACCAAGGTCAATTTTTGCCTTTACATATGCACCCTATCAAGCATTCCCTTCTATACACATCATTTTGTTGCACCAAAGTTCTTGAGCAGCTACCACCCATGGTTGGGAATCCAATCTATAGATTTAGATTAAAAGGATCCCCTTATTTACCAATTTCAACAAGGGTGGAGTGAATAAAAAGTTTACACGGAGTAAGACCTAAACACCAATGCACTTGAGTGCACAGAACCCCACTTTATGTGATTTCCAAATCAGAACCTAAGGAGAGGGAATATGATTCCCATGAATAGGACCTTCTAATTTGATTTATTCCCATATAATAACATCACCTAGGAACTAAACCATATGAGTTCTTAATTCCTATGTTCTAGAACACCTTATGTCCTACCACATAGTTGATGAATACTGGGAAATAATAACACTTTGGTGCTAAACAATATGGGTTCTTTCTACACCCAAAAAATACTGTAATGGCCCAAATTTTAATATCCATGAATTCATGATTTAGAAAAATAAGACATCCCATTTATAACAAATACAATTTAATTTTATAGGTTTAGAGTGTTAGGAAAAACCTATACATAATTAAAACCATATTTTTTTTCACTAATGGATGTTTTTCCACTAAAAGAAACTCATTAATTGACACTCAAACATTATTCAATTCTAAAACATCATATCTGGAACATTGAATTCATAATCATTCTCATTAGTTTTGTATATTTAAATACTAGATATAAACATTCCTAAACATATTCCACGAATAATATCCAAACATGATACACTTACAAACATTTTATTCATGATTCACATCTTCGTATCATGAGAAATGGAAACATAAGAAAGTGTGAGCTTACATGCTCAATAAAGTGTGAATATAGCGATAAAAATTGATGATCATAAGTGAGAATAAGATGAACATGTGGGAATGAGAATATAACCAAGGTATATAAATATAACTAAAATAATCATATATAATAGAACATGGATCATAAATCATGAATGATGACATAAGGATTTGTGCATCACATTGGACATGAGTAATTGGGGTGTCAAAACATGAGTCAATAATCATGAGATATAAAAACATATTATAGGTACATTGCATAAAATAAGAATGTGGAATATTCATAATCATAAAAAAATATTTCAAGATTAAAAATAATGATATTTATATCTTTATAGTCTATCCTAACAATCTTCCCATAACAAAGTGGACTTGGGAAATCACCCATGTAGTGGACTTGGGAAATAACCCATGTACAAAATCATTTTGTACATATGCTAATCATTTATATCCCAACCTGATATTATGATTTATAAAAATTTAACCAATTCATCAGAGGGATATAAAGGACCCTCCCACCAGATAATGATAAACCCTAACTATATTTTTCACATGAATATGAAAAAATTCATAATCCCATCATATTTTAATTAACATATGAGAAATAAATGTGTATCATAAAGATTTATAAAAACATTATTGTAATCCATTGAGAGAAATAAGATATAAGGTATCATTATATAATATCTTAAGTGAATTAATATAATTATTAATGGATATTTTGATAGGGTAAAACACTGTAAGAGTAATTGATAATTTCTTTCAAAAATAAGAAGAAATTACCTTTATATTTTTAATATATTTTATTAAAATGTTAATAGTTTATAAAACTATGAGAATAAAAATTAATTTGGAAAACCAAAAATCATGGAAAGGTATATTTTTAGAGAAAACCAATGAAAATGGAGAGAAAAAGTAATCATAAGGTAAGTGTAAAAAAATATTTATTTAATAATTTTGCAATGAAATTCAATGTGAATAGAGAATGACCTGATTATAAAATAATAAAAAATATTTCATTCAATCTTTTGTAAAGAAATAAAAAATCAATAGAAAATGAGCGTAATAAATTATATAATTATAGATAATGAAATCCATAAAATGATATAAATAATATGGAAATGGATGGGAATGATTACTGAACAAAAATATGTGATACGACAGACTCCACTATTGGTCAGAGAGTGTAACTCAAGAGGAAGGTAAATTGAGTACCCAATAAAAATTTATGTTGATAACAATTTAAACCAAAATCTGCTAAGATAATCAAAAAAGTACAATTACTCAAAAAAATTAGAATAAAATATGTTCAATCTTTCATAATATTTCTCAAAGCAGGATTAAGGATCAATTAAACAATATTTGAAATCACATTAAATTTTGAAACCAATTTAGTTAATCAAATATGGCCCATAAAAATAGATTATGAATAAATATTAATGTATAAGTATTATTTATATATTTAGAAACATATTTAGTATTAGTAGAGAAATATATAAAAACAAAACTGGAACACACAATAGAATAAAAAAGGGGTTCAGTACCAAGCCGATACTTAATCCCATCCACTTTAAAATCACCTACTACCAAGAAAATTATTATAAAAATAATAAAATACATAATCTGGATTAGTTATAAAAACAAAATCATAAATGTTGTCTAGGATCAAAGACACTTACATAGTTATCTGTGGGAAGAAAGTCAAAATAGGCCACACATAACCTCTTCCACACTTTCCATGGGTCTACAAAATAATGGAGTTTGATTGAATATCCTGTATTCTCTAGCTTATGCATAGAGTTGTTTTGTATATATAAAAAAATTAAAATGTCACACTGATAAAATGTAAAGTAAAAAAAGGATAGATAAAATAATACAAGACAAAATTTTTGGTCATGGTTGGTCTGAATAGATTATGATGTTTGAGGGTCCTCATAATTTACATGGTGAGGTGCTCAAAATAGTTGCTCTAATAATACAGAAAAATTGAGTGGAACATAGTCTATTATTTTATTTAGATTCTCTAAAAAACTTTTAAATAGGTCTCTTGATTAATTTTATGAAATTTTATTAATCTTATATATGTTACACACTTTCACACTTTCACGTTTTTAGTATATATGAAAGAAAAAGAATCTAATGTCAACAAGCATTAAATATTCCTCCAAAATATATAGCTTTGAAGATCCAAATATACCTTAAAGAATAATAATAATGATACCCATAATCCTCTTACGGAATCCTTTTCAATGCAACCATGAAGTTGTTTGGAATAATCATTAATAAAACCATGTGAGGATGTCTGCATTAACTCCCATAAACTTTCCATTGGAAGCATTAAAAATGAATGAAGGAAAAAAAAAATAAGATCAAGATGGATGTGGGTAAACTTTGATAGTAGCACAGTCCAATAGTAGAATGTTCTAGTGGTAGAAAAAGCCAGTGGTAACACATATTTGGTGGTATCACATCTTGTGGTAGCATGTCTAGTTGTAACAAAAATCTTGTTATATCATGTCTAGAAGTATCATACGATTAATGATTTCAAAATACTAACTACCACATATATGGAAGTGAATATGTATGAATGTAGCATATGACTAGTGGTAGCACAAGTTGAACTCACAATGGTTCTATTAAACTAACGGTTGAACAATAAAACTAATAATGGAATAGTTGAACTAACGGTGGAACCTTTTATATACTTATCCCTTTTTCTTAATAAAACAATATACTATCATAAAATAGTAATCTAATTAGTAACATAATTATCATGATTTGTGAGCATTAAAATAATAAGGTTCTAATAATCTCCCCCCTTTTTAATGATTAAAAATCATGGAATTTTATAATCCATTTATAAAACAAAGATATGTATAAGTAGATGAATTTGAAAATGAATGATATATATCAATAATTTCTAAATTCTAATGTGATATATTTAAATAAATTACATTAAACCTTATTAAACATGTAAAATTATAATTTTAATGTAGAAAATTTAAAGTCCATCAAAAAAGTTATCCCCTTTTGGAATTATAAAAAAATAAAGAAAATAAGGACAATGGTATTGATAAATAAATAATGGATGCATAATATCAGAAGAGCTACATGAAAATAAATAAGTCATTTGATTACATCCAAAAAGAAATATATAGGAAGACATAATCCGTATCAAAAACCAATCCTATTACGAATCAATATTTTCCCTTTGAGATGAAGGATCAATAAAGAAATTTCCTTTTCTGAAGGCATAAGACACTGAGGTAGAAGTTGAGGGTGTAGATGTAGTCTGAGGTAGATCTTATATCACTACTAGTTTTAGAAGTCTATCTTCTTTAAATGGTGTCATCTTGAAGGGATGAAATGTATAAGGAAGAGGTGCATAGGATGGTGAAGATGTGAAGGTATACATAGAGATGACCTCAGGTTCCACAATTGCAGTCCCAAATCCATACCAAAAACTGCTTCATGAGATTCAAAATTCTTTGCTGATATTCCCACCTCTCTCTACAATGCTAAAAAATTCATTCTTCTCTTCTATAGACTAATTTACAACAGGATCCAAGAAATTTATCTAGTCTACTTGTTCCTTGAAGGGAATAGTCATAGGTGGAATTCTTACGTTCTCATCATGAAACTAAAAATGAGAATTCAACTTATTCTTTGTATATATTTTGGAAAGGTAATACTTGATAGCCTTGGGGATGGTTTCCCTATCACTTAGAGATTCATTCAAACAATCATATACAAATTTATATATATTCTCACTATTCTTTATGATTTATAGAATTTCCTCCTCCTGATATGTTGTCAAATAAACCATGATGACATAAAAATACTCTCGAAATATGGCTATGATCATATCACCATCTAAAGATGAATAAGGAGGTGGAGCGTTGGATGTAGAATAAACTATTTGGGGTAAAGTGTCCAACCTATCCAAAAGTGTATCCTAACTAGATGAATAAATTAAACTAATATTCTTCATGGTGAAATTAATATCCTCCATCTCATTTTCCAATATTCAATTCTCAATATAAAACTCTTGAATCTTCAAAACCATCTTGCGGTGAATATAAAAAATCACTAACTCAATGATGTGTCTAGTATCAACTTCATAATGACGAGTAACTAGAGGAGCCTAATATATTATAATTCCATGCAAAAAAAAAATCTAAATGTTTCCAAATCATCTATAGTAACATACTCTAAAAGAAAATAAGTAGGATTAGGAAAAGGTGAAGGGAAATTCTCAGGACAAGCCCTGAACTCCTCTATATGCTCTGATCTTGTAGCAATATGATCTTTAGAAGGAAAATATTACAATGCACCATCTTCATCAATTATTTATATCAAATAATCATTATTATTTGTTCCAATAACAGGAATTGAAATTCAACCATACTCTAGTGGAATGCCACGGTCATCATCACTATCATCCTCTCCATAAAAATCTAGATTATAAATTCTATGAAACATGGAGCCAGGGGATCTCTCCCAATTGGATGCAGGTCCATCCTTAGCTGAAGCAGATTGATCATGTCTATGAATAGATCTCTAGTTAGAAGAGTCTTGAGATTCCTTCCCCTCAACAGATACCAGCATGTCACCTCTGAGAGAGGTTTATTCATCATCTTATTGAACAGAACTCGGTCTCTTAATAGACATTGCTGAAATTGAAGCAACATGAGAAGGATTATGTGACTGGCCCCTCTCAACACTATCATCAACATCATCATCATCAATAAGTTCTATGTCAGGAGGTCCATTAACATTATCTCTATTCAAATAACCAAAATAGATATCAATATCTTATTTAGAGTTTTCTGAAGAAATCTGAATATGTTCCTCTCCTGACACTTCGGTCTCCTCTTATTATCCTTCACTAAAAAGGATCTCTCTAGTAGGAAGTGAAACTAGTGGACTTGTAGATCCATATGATAAAATTGGGATTTTAGTAATATCTGAACCACTTCCCTCTTCAATAGAAGTATCCAGTTCATATTCTATAAAAACTTCTTATTCATTTCCTCATCTGAATAAACTATAATTTTATTTGGATACAAGATAGCGAAAACAATATTTTTAGGTCTTTTTGGTTGTTTAATAGGATAAGAATAGTCATAAATATTATCATTATACTCAACCCATTTATGATTCCATTAATTCTAGTTTACATTAATTCTCTTACATATATTTTATCTCAGAAATAAAAAATCATATTTTACCTATTCTCCTTCTTCCTCATCAACCAAACCCTTGACTTCCATCATAGTTAATATCATTTTAGGATAAATCATAGAATTTTATCTATAAGAGGACTTTAACATCTCCGTCATGTGAATCATAAGATATATATAGATTAATTTTACCCCTTCTTTTTATATGGAATAAAAGATAAATTTTTCGGTAACTCATTTTTCAAAAATCTTATTTATTAAGACATAGAATATGCTGGATGAATTTGAACATGAGTATACATTCATCAATATGCTTGTTAGAAGAAGGTATCCTCAGTGTAAAATTTCTAGTTTGGTCCATAAATGCATCCTCATACAAAAAAACTCATTGTCACTCGATATTGAACATCGATTGTCATCCGAAACACCTTATTAAGGTAAATTTATGCACTTATCCATTTATTTTCAAGAAAATTTGGAATATTTTCCATTTATCAGACTTAGAATGATATATTAATTTTCAAAAAATTTGTAATTTGTATATTGGTAAAATTGATGATTCAACCTCATAGAAAATGGTCTATTATTTCTTGATAACCAAGTTATCCATCCTTGGTCCTAATTCACCAAGAGTACTAATAACTTTCTATATAACATCCATTATACATCTAATTATTTCTCCTGAACAACCACATAGTTCAGAAGATGGGGTGTTTTAGTTCAACTATATCATGACTCAATTCCCCATGATAATTATTTGTTGAATGTGAACCTTCTATATTCAAAACTCAAGGATATTAACTCTCACCATTACAGAAAATCAAAAATTGAAAGAAGATCTCAAGGAAGGAAGAAGGTATAGAGATAAGGGAAGTACAAATAGTTTTAACAGTAGGTGCAGGTGAGAGAGACTAAATTTTTTATTTAAATCATATTTTTTCATTTAGGTATTTGAATTCAAAAAATATAATAAAATATACATGAATAAATAAAATAATTTTTTTTATAAAAAATAGGAATGGTAACAACACAGAAATAGAGGATCAACAGATAAATTTTCAATAGTTGATCCCTTTAATGGCGGATCATAGAAAAGTGTATGACCCCATGGTGGATCATTCTAATGGTGGATCACCAATGAAGATTCATTCCAATAGTGGATCACCAATGGTGTCTCACCTAATGGTGGATCATTCCAATGGTGTCTCACCTAATGGTTGATCATTCCAATGGAAGAACATTCCAAGATATTAAATTAACCAAAATTTATCATTCCAAGTTCTTTTTAGATATAGATTAATATATTTTAATTTAATGGATTTTTCAAAATATCAGAAACATGATGTTTGGTTCTAATTAATTGATGAGTTATATCACCATTTTAGAAAAGATATCTCAAAAAGTAGAATCTTACATCAATATTTATTGTCCTATAATTAGATATATGATTTTTTGAAATATTTTTAGCATTTGTGTTGTAAAAATTTATAGGGAAATGTCAAAATTGATATATATTGTCTATATAAGTGTGTCTCATACACAAGATTTGTGGACATCAACACTGTGAAGCTAATTATTTATCCTTGGCACCAGACAGTGAAACCATATTTATATTTTTACTGCACCATGATACTAGAAACTTGTCCAAAAGGTGGCATGGTCGAGAGATGATTTTTCTATCTCACATACAACCACTAAAATACACATCTGAATAACTCACTAAGTAAAATTTTTATCCTTTGGTATAGAACAATTCTATGTTGGTTGAATATTTGAGGTATTTGAAAATTATTTTAAAAGTAATTAAATGCAATTATTTAGTATTCTCATGAAAATAAAAACACATAAAAACACTAAACATAATATTTGTTTAGATGGAAGTTATGTATAATATACTTCCAATCATACCTATATAATTAGTTTGATCCATTGGCATTCCAGATTCATCAGGATCTATCATACCAGTTGTACTCATGGAAGGATCATTTCTTTTAGGTAAATCCAAACCAAAACATTTTCAAAGGTATTTATTGTAGTTACTTTAATTTAAAATAATTTATCTTTACATGGAAATTTTTTAAAACCAATAAAGAATTTATGTTCACACAATAATCTCATTTTAAAATCACTTTGTAACAGTTTAGAAGAAACTAGTACACAGAGAATTTTTAAAAGATCCAAAAATAATAACATCAACAAAAATTTAAACAATTAAAACATCCTACAAAATTATTTTTTATAAAAATATTAGGATCAGATATGCCTTTTTAAACCTCTATTTAAATAAAATGTGATATAATCCTGTCATACCAATCTCTAGGATCCTATTTTAATCCATATAATGCTTTTCTCAATTTAAAAACATGATTTGGAAAATGAAGATTTTAAAATTTAGGGGGTTATTAAAAAAACCTTAACTGTATAACCATTTAATAATACACTCTTGACATCCATTTGAGATAGTTTGAAATCATAATGTTCAACATAGGAAAAAAGTTATTTAATTGATTCATGTATAGCCACTGGTTAAAGGGTTCTATCATATTCAATACCATATTCCTAACTATATCCTTTCGCAACAAATATTGATTTATTTCTGACTATTGTGCCTAAATCAACAATTTTTCTTCCAAACACCCACTTAGTTTCAATAATCATAGTTTAATTAAGACTAAATATAAGTTCCCAAACTCAATTGATTTCAATTTTATTAATTTCTTCTTTAATTGGCATCACCCAAAATTCATCATTAATTGCATCGTTAATGTTCATAGGTTCAAGTAGTGACTAGAATGCTTGATGTTCAAACTAATTTATAGGGAAAGATCATGTTTCTGTTACTCTATCTAGATCTATAAAAAATATCTAGAGGATAGAATCTATGATACCTAATAGTTCAAGGATAAGAAAGGATGGTTATCTTATTGTCTTCAATCTGTTCATGTTTAACTTTTTCCTTAGAACTAGAAGATTTATCCTCCCATTTCATATAATTTTTAGAATTTTTGGTATTGATATTCATAGTTAAAAGATCATAATCATGGTTAAATTGTCTTACGATCATGGGGATAGGTTTCATCAAATTTGATATGAATATATTCTTCTATAATATATGTTCTTTTATTAAACACCCAACATGATTTACTATAAGTTGAATGATCATTAAAAATTCCTTCATCATTATTAGAAGACATTTTTTCAAGGTTATCCATAATATTAAGAATAAATACATTTAAAAAAATTAAAATAATTAACCTTTGGATTTATATTATTCCATAATTCATAAGTTGTTTTTTAAGAGAGATCTAATTAAGACCATATTAATTATTTAACAAGTTTTATTCATATATTTTTACCAAAAATAAATTGGTAATTCATACTCATTGAGAAGGGTATGATAAATTTATTCATGGGGTATATTTATTATTTATACAATACCATTCTTTTGAGGGGTCCAACAAGCATAAAATTTATGATTATATCCATTATGCGAGCAAAAATATTCAATGCATTTATTTTCAAACTCACGACCATGATCACTTCTTAAGGCCTTAATTATATGTCCGCTAAGATTTTATAAAAATTTATAATACATGGTAAATAAGAAAAATATTCACTTTTGGGAGAAATAAATAATACCCAAGTAAACTGAGAAAATTAATCTAGAATAAAATTCACATAGTGCTACCCATTTTGGCTAGAAACTCTATAATTTCCAAACAAGTCCATGTGAACCAACTCTTGGGGTTGATAAGTTAAAACATAATTATTTGATTTGAAAGATATTTGATGTTACTTCCTTTTATAAAATGGGTTATATACTTTATCAATTGGGAATTATAGTTTAGGTAGATATTTGACTAAACCTTTTATAGTAAGCTTTTTAAGTCAATGAATATTGAAATGTCCAAGTCTCGTATTTCAATGAAATGATTATTTGTGAAAGGAACTTAGATGGGATATATTTTGAGAAAATAATGAATATAAACAAATAGCACAAACCTTAAAATTAATTAAAGTATTAAAAAATAATATTTAAAATTAAAAACATTACAAGTATTTTTTTCAAACATAACATTAAAACCGTCATCACATATATGTGAGATGATAATAATTTTATAAAATAATCCATCTACAAATAAAATGTTAGAAATTAAAACCGTGTTAGAATTAAAAATTTGAATAGGTACAGTAATTTTCCATTTAGAATTATCTATAACAAAACTGGCCTATTACAAATATCATTACATGATTTTAAGAATAATTATACATTAGAATACAATCCATGGATCATGACCTCTTATTTCTTTGAAGACTAGTTACATAAAACTGAAAACATGGGACTAAAACCACTTCTTTATTCTACATTAATAAAGTGATTGTAACTTCCATTGATCCCTTACATGTTCATTGGGTGCCATAGGGATCACATGAATGAAAGAATGATTTAATAGCTCAGTAAGGGAATAAACATAAGAATAAGGATTTAGCACATGGGTTAGAGATCATGACATAATGATATAAAATGGAATGTAGAATCTTAAAATATAAACATGGGTTCATATAAAAATTTAATCATAGAAATGTGGAAGAAACATAAATTAAGACTTAATAATTATTAAATTCTAGTTTCACATAGAGGATCACAAGAGAAGGTTTACCACCATGACAATTTCACATAATAGACAACGAAAATGCTAACCACCAAGACCGTTGAACATAACATCTCATGAGACTCAACTTTACCCAATGAATTTCATTTATATCTTTGAGATCACATTTTAACATGTTAATGAATATGATTTCCACAAAAATAATCATACATAATCAACCATATATAAACATAAGGGTTACCTAGAGAAAGAATTGTGTATAATAATCTTGACATTAGGCATAAAAAATGAAAGTTTCATAAAAGTGTCCATGATGGAAAGTAATTAAAGCATGATGAAATATCATAGGGTAAAATAGGAATAAATAATGATAAGTTATGTAAACTTGAATTAAAAACACAGAAATAGAGTTTCTGGAAAACATTAGAATTTTTTAAAAAATCATGTAGTGAAAGGAAAATATCAATGGTTATTTAAAAGTTAAAAGGGAGTGATCATTTATATAAAACCATAAGTGAACCACGAAGTTTTTTATAAAAGTTTGGTTTTATAAAAACAACCGTTTCTTAAAACTAATTATATAGTACAGATGGGTAAGAATTCAGAATGTTTCGTTAAAAATGTTTTTCTTATCGAAAATTATTAAGGAGGGAATCATTTAAAAAAATGCATATCCCTGAAAGAAAATGAGGGATTCATCTTGAATCATCATTTCAGATCATATAAACGATATATATAAGATTTTAAAAAAATAAAATAAGACCTCATTTGGCTAAAAAGAGAGATAGAGCAACCCGAAGTAATATATAAGGTTCGGGTAGAATCCTATACAGAATATTGGCATGGTATCGGGTGTACTCAGGAGGGATTAATGGGTGATAAATGGGTTTATAATATTTTATACATCATTAGGGATATATGTGGGTTGTTCCAAATCATACCCCATCATTAGGAATTCAACATAAAAGGGAATAACATAGAGGTCAATCTTGAATAAATATAATATAGAGAGGTTACCTTACCTTAAGTATAATGTTTTTCGTCCCATGATCTTAATGACCCGAGTAATAAAATTAGGTTCATTAAATAATAATTCCATAACCTCCACTACATTTTTTTATCTATTATAACCTTATTAAGTTCATCCATGTCCATTTTGATGAGTTAAGAGGTTCAATTTCATTGTTTGGGAGCATTTGCTTCCATGGTTTTAAAGATCGATTCATCAATATTCATGTTCGGATAAATATCTAAGATGAGAATGGTTGTACATAATTGGAGTTATATTAAATTAGTTAACATAAATAATATTAAATGGTTATAAAATTCATATGGTTATTTGTAGTGAAGTTGAATCATTATATAAAACATTAATGATAAACGCTTGGATTAATTTTTCAATTTAGCTCATAATTTATTTTTTTGTATTATTATTTTACATCATGTGTGTAACGCCCCGACCCCAGCTACCTAGAGCCGGTGCATTACTTCGTAACATTGGCATGACCACAAAAGATCAAGTCTCGAAAGGGCGATTAGTTTAGTAGCCTTGGAAATACTAAATACATTCATAAGTTTTACATTACATCATAAAATGAAAAACTACTACAACAACATAATGTCTCCACAGTCCACACTATTATCCCCTCATAATATCCGTACAGGTCATTCATAATTTACTTCTTCACTTCCTGGGAAAAAATAAAACATAGAAAAGGGGTGAGCTCAAATGCCCAGTAAGGATAACAATATATCAGAAACTTTCATAAATAAGAATAAACATTTAAGGCAATGTATAACTAAAACAAAAGCCTTTTAAACTTGAATATCAACATAATATGGAAAAAGTAAAATGAAACAACGCCATTTACTCATTCACATGGATATTCTACTAATCGAATAACCACATGCAAAATCACTAACCACTTTCATAATGTTGGAATGCATAATGCCAGACTATCATAACCACATATCCAAGGCCTCGTGCCAAGACTACAAATAAGATTTTGTCAAGGCCTTGTGCCAAGACACTAGTTTGTCTCATGAGACCTACCGATGCATCGAGGAGCTATAACGGGCTCCACCCGTCACATATAAAGTCCAATGCATTCCCATATGAAAAGGTTTAAACATAACATAAAAATTTGTATTAAAACTAGCATACGAAATGTCAATAATTTAACCATAAACTATGAATGGTATAAAATAGCACATCCACAGTCAAATATATCACAAAAACCTTCAATAAAATATAGAAGTTTTGTATTATAATAAATCAACTTCAAATAAGCGTAAAATCCATCAAAGGAAGTTGACATAGATGTAATCAAAACAATTTTTATAGAAATATCTCTTTCTATTTTTGAAATCATTTAAGAGCCATATAAAACAAAACATTTTCTTGAAAATATTCTTATAATCTTGTACGGAAATCTTTGAAGATTTTATAACGGCGGAAAATAACCGCACCCGCCGTATAAGTTAAAAAACATTCTTACCTCAATTCTGTCGAAAAGGTTAAAAAGGACCTTGTTTTGAAAACGACGGAAAGATTCCTATTATAAAAAGTCAAAAAGGGTATAAATGACTTTAACCCATATTCTTGTAAATAATAAAAATGTTTTGAAATACATTTTGAAGAAACATGGATGTGGATGATAACGAGGTCCCAGTAGATAATTATGTATAAACAACCTTGGATAATGAAGAGGTTGTGAAGTAAACCCTTACCTTGTACTTTTCCTTGGTTAGGGTAGGTTAACCTCATTTATAATGGTGAAATAATTGTTATTAAATTATACGAGAATCATATACATTCATATGATATCATATATGATCTTTTAACACTGCTTTGTTAACAATATCTTAGATTTATCGTTGTTTCGGGTGTTAACTTAATCGTTTTCTTATATGTTTTGTTACGTAAGTCATGTTTTTCATGGATAGGTTGTATCTTATTCATATCCAGAATGATATCATGTCCTTAAACATTATTTTTAAATTATCAAATGATAATTATACTTGAATGGATATGACGGGGAATGAATCTCATCGCGTTCGTGGAGACGGTAGTCCGTACGTACGCACGAGCGACAATATCATTATTTTGATATTAAAATAATATATAATTGGATAGTATATCATATATACAGAATCATTATCATGTTATATTTATTATTTACATGAATTACATATCATTATTATACCCATATAAATAATAATATATTGAATAACAATTACACCACGACGTGGAGACGGTAAGCCGTACGTACGCACGTATGGTGACATGTCATTCAAATGATGGGTAGAATAATGAATATGGTTGTTCCATATTTATAATAACATCACATTATATAGAAGATACTGGAGTTATAATTTTAGAATTGAAATAATAGACAAAGAGGGAGTGGAAGAAGAAAGAAACATGAAAGAGGGTGATGAAAATGTTACCTCTTCTTCGGGTTCTTCCTTTTGATTTGATCAAAAGGACTCCTTAGGATGGCTTTCTGACTAAAGTAAAGCTTCTAGGATGAAGGTAGAAATGTTGGGAGAGTATTTGGGCAGAGGTTGGCCGAACCAAAAGGCTTGAATGTGTGAATAAGGTGATAGAGGTGGGGGCCTTTTATAAGAGGAGAGGAGGGGCTCTTTTGGAAAGATTGAAATGTTACATTATTATACCATGCTTTTCAGATTCTAAAGGTCCCACACTTATATAATTCGTGGATAAGGTGATAAGGGTTCTAAATATCTTCATCCAATATGATTTGGACAAGTGTAAGCCTTGGATTTTGCATTATCTTCTCATTTTATTTAAATCGTTAAATAATGAGGTCATCGCCGCATCATAATGATGTCATAAATAATTTAATTTATTTAATGTCTAAAAATTATTAAAAAACTACTATGATGTAGGAAATCTTTTTATATTTCTAATGAATATTTACAATCAAAATTTGGACTTGTGTAACCCCACTAAAAAACTGTTTTAGTAAGACAACTCATGTTTGTGTCAATTTACTTTTAACATTAAATAAATATATATTAATGTCATTTTCCAACTAAAGTGGCTCCATGGGGTCCCCAAGTTGACCCATGGGTTGTCTTGGTCGGCCATGACTCATCCAATAGATGTAGCACAAGTGTCATTCTCATCTCATATTATTAAAACATTATTTGTACCTTAAACTACACTAATTACCTCTAATCGCGATTAAGAACTTAAAAGTTACTATTCACCAAAAATTTATTTTAATCTCATTGAACCACATTTTACTTCTTAATGACAACCATGTATGTCGGATTTTTGAAAATCAAATCACAGAAGTGGTAATATTTCATTTAAATGAAAAAATCAGTTATTTAACTACCACTTAGTGGTTTCACTATTCATCAAAAATTGAAGTTTTTCAGAACAAAGCCAAAATTTCACCCTAAGCTATAATTGATATTCCGAATTCAAAAATGATGTCTATTTTACAAAATTACAAACATATAAGTTTCATTAATTAATTTTATAATTAATTCCCGCTGTTACAAAAAATGGCGTGTTTCTAAGAAACAATTTATATCAAAAGATTGTCATTTGTTTATATCTGATTTCAATGTTAAATTAATTCTAATGACCGCCATTGGATAAAATGGTAAAAATATATTCTAATTATACTTTAAAACCACTAAATAGTATAATTTTTCACTATAAATTATTTTGATTTAAAAAGTTGTTTTTAAGTATTTTTCACTATTCATAAAAAATTCGAAGTTCTCAGAAAAATACCAAAAATTCAACATAGGCTAATTTCGATATTCCGAATCCAAAGATGAAGTCTATTTTGATAAATAAAATTTATAAAATTTCAAAAAGTAGGTATTACTATTCACAACGGCTAGTTTAATTAGTTGTGGTTTGGGTTAGAGCTCGAGGTTGCGTACAACACATGCTATTGCATTATTCGAAGGGAAACGTACCGTGGAAGCTTGGGGTGTTACATTCTCCCCTCCTTCAAATAATTGAGTCCTCACAATTTCTAGGGTATAAAAAGACTCGGGTGGTTCTTCATCATAAGTTCCTCAGGTTCCCACGTTGCCTCTTCCATTTTATGATTTCTCCACAAAACCTTTACCAGACGAGTCGTCCGGTTTCTCAGCACCTGCTCCCTCACATCAAGAATCCTGATGGGCTCTTCACAATAGGAAAGATCGAGTTCCACTTCTAACTCCTCATAGGTGAGTACATGTGTTGGGTCAGGCATGTATTTCCTCAACAGAGATACGTGGAAAACATCGTGAACTTTGGAGAGATTTGGCGGCATCGACAAACGATAAGCTACAGCCCCAATACGATCTAGAATTTCGAAAGGTCCGATGTACCTGAGACTCAACTTACCCTTCTTACCAAAACGTATAACTCCCTTCCATGGAGATACCTTTAGGAAAACATGATCTCCCACTTGAAATTCCAAAACCTTTCTTCTGTTATCGGCATAGCTCTTCTGCCTACTTTGAGCTGATTTGATGTGATTTTGGATTAACTTCACCTTTTCCATTGTTTCTTCCACCAGTTCTGGTCCCACAAGTTTTCTTTCACCAACGTCATCCCAACAGGTTGGTGTACGACATCTCTTTCCGTATAACGCTTCATAAGGTGCCATCTGAATGCTTTAATGGAAGCTATTGTTATAGGAAAATTCTACCAGTGGTAAGTATTGATCCCACATACCCTAAAAGTCAAGAGAGCATGATCTCAACATGTCTTCTAAGGTTTGAATAGTCCGTTCTGATTGTCCATCTGTTTGAGGGTGATAGGCAGTGCTCAAACAAAGTTCAGTATCCAAGGCCTTTTGAAGACTTTTCCAGAATCTTGAAGTAAAACGAGGATCACGATCAGAAACAATCGACAGGGGTACTCCATGAAGTCTTACAACTTCATTAATATATAATCTTGCTAGACGTTCAAGTGGTAGATCCTCCCGTATAGCCAGAAAATGTGCTGACTTAGTAAGACGATCAATAATGACCCATATTGCATCATTCCTTCTAGGAGTCTTTGGTAGTCCCATGACAAAGTCCATCGTAATATTATCCCATTTCCACTCAGGTATGGGAAGAGGTTGCAATACTCCACCAGGATGTTGCCTTCCAGCTTTCACTTGTTGACAAACCATACACCTCGACACAAAATCAGCAATATCCCTCTTCATATTGTCCCACCAAAAATGTTCCTTCAAATCTCTATACATTTTGGTGCTCCCAGGGTGTATAGAGAAATTGGAACTATGAGCATCATCCAACAATTCCCTTTTTAGATCAGTTATATCGGGAACACAAAGTCTCTTCCTGAATTTCAAAATTCCATCCTTATACACAAAGTCCCTTAATCTTCCATCATTCACATCTTTAATCTTCTTCTGAAATTCTTCATCATTGGTCTGAGAACTCTTAATCCTCTCTAGTAATGATGGTTTGGCAACCATTGGAAAAAGCATTGATGTTTCACCTTCCCTAGTTATTCCCATGTCCTTCTTCACTAGATCCAAGAAAATTGGATCCCTTTCAATTCTCATCACATTCAAAACTCCATGGTCTTTTCTACTCAAAGCATCTGCCACCTTGTTTGCCTTCCCCGGGTGGTAATGTATCGTGCAATCATAATCCTTGAGTAGTTCAAGCCATCACCTTTGCCTCATGTTGAGTTCTTTTTGTGTGAAAATATACTTCAAACTCTTGTGATCAGTATAAATCTCACATTTTTCACCATAGAGGTAATGTCTCCATATCTTTAAAGCAAAGATCACAGCTGCTAACTCAAGATCATGAGTAGGATAGTTTTTCTCATGAATTTTTAGCTGTCGTGATGCATAGGCAATGACCTTATCATTCTACATAAGGACACAACCAAGTCCTTTCTTCGATGCATCACTATAAATAACAAACCCATCATTCCCCGATGGTAGAGTCAATACAGGGGCATTGACTAATCTTCTCTTTAGTTCTTCAAAACATTCTTCACACTCTTTTTTCCAGACAAATTTAATCTCTTTACGTGTGAGCTTTGTCAATGGGTTAGCCAATCTGGCAAAATTCTGGACGAAACGTTGATAATAACCTGCTAAACCAATAAAACTGCGTACCTTAGTTATACTTGTCGGTGCTGACCATTCTTGGATTGCCTTGGTTTTAGAAGGATCAACGGAAATTCCATCCTTAGAGACAATATGGCCAAGAAAAGAAATATCATGAATCCAGAATTCACACTTGCTAAATTTCCCATATAATTCGTGTCTTATAAGAGTCTTCCGGATAATGCGTAAGTGATTTTCATGATCTTCGTGGCTTTTGGAGTATACCAAGATATCATCAATAAATACCACTACAAAGTCATCAAGATATTCCTTGAAAACTCTATTCATCAGATCCATGAAAACAGAGGGTGGATTAGTCAATCCAAAAGGCATTACTGTAAACTCGTAATGCCCGTACCTTGTTCGAAATGCTGTCTTTGGAACATCTTCCTTCTTCACACACAACTGATGGTATCCAGACCGAAGGTCAATCTTTTAAAAGTATTGAGCTCCATGCAGTTGGTCAAACAAATCATCAATGCGAGGTAGGGGATACTTGTTCTTTATTGTTATAGCATTGATCTCCCTATAGTCAATGCACAACCTCATAGATCCATCTTTCTTCTTAACAAAAAGAACAGGGGCTCCCCAAGGAGAAACACTAGGGCGAATAAATCCCTTATTACTCAATTCCTCTAGTTGTTGCTTTAGTTCAACTAATTCCACAGTGGCCATTCTATAAGGGGTCTTCGATATGGGCCTTGATCCAGGAATTAAATCAATGGAAAACTCAACTTCTCGTTCTGGAGGATGTCCAGGTAAATCTTCCGGAAACACATCAACATATTCTCTCACAATAGGTACATCCTCTATTTGAATCTTCCTTTCCTCACCCTCAGTAATTTCCTTCTCTTCCTCCCCAATAATTGAATTTAGTTGAGCTACTGGGGGTGGATCTAGATAAGAATTATGTGGCGATGATTCGGCTCTAAAGATAAGGTGTTCCTTATCATCATTATCAAGAATCGTAACCTCTTTCCTCTTACAATAAATTTTTGCATCATGGTCCGAAAGCCAATCCATACCGAGGATTATATCAAATTCAATCATGGGTATGACGATGAGATCAGCAGGTAAAGAACATTTAGGTGCTCTAATGGGAACTAATCGACAAAACTTTGTTGCGATAATACTTCCCTTAGGGGTTTTGACCAACAACTCCCTTGTTAAATCAAATTGGAAATATCTAATTTTCTTAGCAAACTGAGAAGATATGAAATAATGCGATGATCCAGAATCAAATAATGCATTTGCTAATCTTGAGGAAACCATTAAATTACCTGCCACCACGTCTTTCAGAGATTCTACCTCAGCAGTAGTGATAGCATAAGCCTGGCCTTGATCCCTTGGCCTTTTCTGAGGTAAGTTCTCCTGACGCTTAGGACATTCATTTGAATAATGCCCCATCTCCCTGCAATTGTAGCACCGAACGTTGGTAGCTTCCTTCTTCCCCTTGCAATCATGAGCTTGGTGGCCTTTTTCACCACACTTGTAACAGACTCCCATTCCCTTCAAGCAAGTACCAGGATGTTTCTTCCCACATTTACCATAAGATGGATATTCAACCTTTCCCTTCTTCCCTTTATTTCCATTCCCAGATTGATCAACATGTCTCTTCTTCTCTTGCTTCTCTTTAAAGTCATAAGACTTAGAGAATTCCTTTTCCTTCTTGATAGCGCACGAGACAATACCTTCATATGAAGAGAAGGTTTGTGATACTAAAGCTCGACGGAGAAATGGTTTCAACCCATCAAAGAAACGATCAGTCTTACTTCTTGGGTTACGTATGTAATCTGCAGCATACCTTGCTAACCTTGTAAAGTTAGCCTCATACTTTGTGACATTCTCATCCTCCTTCTGCCTCAGACTCAGAAATTTCCTTTCCATATCCGCTCGATGGTCTCGAGGAAAGTATTTTTATAAGAACAGCTCTTTGAACTCCTGCCATTCCATGTTTGTTAATTCATCATCTTCCTTTGTGTTTTGAATTAGTGACCACCATTGATCGATATCTCCAGTGAGGCGGTAAACTGCCATGACAACCTTCTCCCTTTCACTACTCCCCAAGGCATGGAATATTTTCTCTAAGGAATTTATCCATTGCTCAGCTACTATAGGATTTGTACTCCCATTGAAGGTTGGTGGTTGTTGCCTCATGAAACGTTCTAGCATTGATCCTCCACGTTGCGGATCAGGGTGCTCCATACGAGTAAGGTTATTATTCATAACCTGAGTGAGTTGTCCCAGTATGGTAATAAGTTGATCGGCACCAGTTGAATCACCAACCCCACTATAATTATCTTGAGCAGGAGGGCAATCCCTACATGGAGTGCGTGCATTGATACGGTTTCCATTTCTTCCACTAGGCGCCATTTCTAAACAATGGCATAAACTAGATCAGTTTATGAATCAAAATACATAATCCTATACTTATAAAACACTTAACATAAATTGAACTATTTATGGATATAATCCATAATCATAAAAATGTTTTCTTTGAGGAAGTATATACTCATAAACCCTTCATAATGATTTGTAGAGAAAATGAGAGTTATCCTAAGCATATCCCCCGGGAGTGTCGTAACCAAGAGTGCAACAAGGCCCGTTGTCGTGCACCAGTTCCCGTTCGAGTCTAGCTCAAAGCGGTGTTTTCGGGTTTTACCCCTAGGAACATCTGTGCCAGAGCCACCTCTACCTGCTCGTATCCAGACAGGGATGTATTGCTCAGAAAACTCACAAAATCTCTACAATACCAAAATTCTAGGAAGTTCTTCTATACTAATCCTCAAAGTTCATCTTAGGTCTATGTGCTCTAATCAGAGTTTATCTAAATCTAGCTTCCAAGGTTTGTACTAAACTTCCTCTGATACCAACTGTAACGCCCCGACCCCAGCTACCCAGAGCCGGTGCATTACTTCGTAACATTGGCATGATCACAAAAGATCAAGTCTCGAAAGACCGATTAGTTTAGTAGCCTTGGAAATACTAGATACATTCATAAGTTTTACATTACATCATAAAATGAAAAACTACTACAACAACATAATGTCTCCACAGTCCACACTATTATCCCCTCATAATATCCCTACAGGTCATTCATAATTTACTTCTTCACTTCCTGGGAAAAAATAAAACATAGAAAAGGGGTGAGCTCAAATGCCCAGTAAGGATAACAATATAGCGGAAACTTTCATAAATAAGAATAAACATTTAAGGCAATGTATAACTAAAACAAAAGCCTTTTAAACTTGAATATCAACATAATATGGCAAAAGTAAAATGAAATAACGCCATTTACTCATTCACATGGATATTCTACTAATCGAATAACCACATGAAAAATCACTAACCACTTTCATAATGTTGGAATGCATAATGCCAGACTATCATAACCACATATCCAAGGCCTCGTGCCAAGACTACAAATAAGATTTTGTCAAGGCCTTGTGCCAAGACACTAGTTTGTCTCATGAGACCTATCGATGCATCGAGGAGCTATAGAGGGCTCCACCCATCACATATTAAGTTCAATGCATTCCCATATGAAAAGGTTTAAACATAACATAAACATTCGTATTAAAACTAGCATACGAAATGTCAATAATTTAACCATAAACTATGAATGGTATAAAATAGCACATCCACAGTCAAACATATCACAAAAACCTTCAATACAATATAGAAGTTTTGTATTATAATAAATCAACTTCAAATAAGCGTAAAATCCATCAAAGGATGTTGACATAGATGAAATCAAAACACTTTTTAGAGAAATATCTCTTTCTATTTTTGAAATCGTTTAAGAGCCATATAAAACAAAACATTTCCTTGAAAATATTCTTATAATCTTGTAAGGAAAGCTTTGAAGATTTTATAACGGCGGAAAATAACCGCACCCGCCGTATAAGTTAAAAAACATTCTTACCTCAATTCTGTCGAAAAGGTTAAAAAGGACCTTGTTTTGAAAACGACGGAAAGATTCCTCTTATAAAAAGTCAAAAAGGGTATAAATGACTTTAACCCATATTATTGTAAATAATAAAAATGTTTTGAAATACATTTTGAAGAAACATGGATGTGGATGATAACGAGGTCCCAGTAGATAATTATGTATAAACAACCTTGGATAATGAAGAGGTTGTGAAGTAAACCCTTACCTTGTACTTTTCCTTGGTTGGGGTAGGTTAAACTCCTGTATAATGGTGAAATAATTGTTATTAAATTATACGAGAATCATATACATTCATATGATATCATATATGATCTTTTAACATTGCTTTGTTAACAATATCTTATATTTATCGTTGTTTCGGGTGTTAACTTACTCGTTTTCTTATATGTTTTGTTACGTAAGTCATGTTTTTAATGGATAGGTTGTATCTTATTCATATCCAGAATGATATCATGTCCTTAAACATTATTTTTAAATTATCAAATGATAATTATACTTGAATGGATACGACGGAGAATGAATCTCATCGCGTTCGTGGAGACGGTAGTCCGTACGTACGCACGAGCGACAATATCATTATTTTGATATTAAAATAATATATAATTGGATAGTATATCATATATACAGAATCATTATCATGTTATATTTATTATTTACATGAATTACATATCATTATTATACCCATCTAAATAATAATATATTGAATAACAATTACACCACGACGTGGAGACGGTAAGCCGTACGTACGCACGTATGGTGACATGTCATTCAAATGATGGGTAGAATACTGAATATGGTTGTTCCATATTTATAATAACATCACAGTATATAGAAGATACTGGAGTTATAATTTTAGAATTGAAATAATAGACAAAGAGGGAGTGGAAGAAGAAAGAAACATGAAAGAGGGTGATGAAAATGTTACCTCTTCTTCGGGTTCTTCCTTTTGATTTGATCAAAAGGACTCCTTAGGATGGCTTTCTGACTAAAGTAAAGCTTCTAGGATGAAGGGAGAAATGTTGGGAGAGTATTTGGGCAGAGTTTGGCCAAACAAAAAGGCTTGAAAGTGTGAATAAGGTGATAGAGGTGGGGGCCTTTTATAAGAGGAGAGGAGGGGCTCTTTTGGAAAGATTGAAATGTTACATTATTATACCATGCTTTTTGGATTCTAAAGGTCCCAAACTTATATAATTCGTGGATAAGGTGATAAGGGTTCGAAATATCTTCATCCAATAGGCTTTGGACAAGTGTAAGCCTTGGATTTTGCATTATCTTCTCATTTTATTTAAATCGTTAAATAATGAGGTCATCGCCTCATCATAATGATGTCATAAATAATTTAATTTATTTAATGTCTAAAAATTATAAAAAAAATACTATGATGTAGGAAATCGTTTTAGCTTTCTAATGAATATTTATAATCAAAATTTGGACTTGTGTAAGCCCACTAGAAAACTGTTTTAGTAAGACAACTCATGTTTGTGTCAATTTACTTTTAACATTAAATAAATATATATTAATGTCATTTTCCAACTAAAGTGGCTCCATGGGGTCCCCAAGTTGACCCATGGGTTGTCTTGGTCGGCCATGACTCATCCAATAGGAGTAGGACAAGTGTCATTCTCATCTCATATTATTAAAACATTATTTGTACCTTAAACTACACTAATTACCTCTAATCGCGATTAAGAACTTAAAAGTTACTATTCACCAAAAATTTATTTTAATCTCATTGAACCACATTTTACTTCTTAATGACAACCATTTATGTCGGATTTTTGAAAATCAAATCACATAAGTGGTAATATTTCATTTAAATGAAAAAATCAGTTATTTAACTACCACTTAGTGGTTTCACTATTCATCAAAAATTGAAGTTTTTCAGAACAAAGCCAAAATTTCACCCTAAGCTATAATTGATATTCCGAATTCAAAAATGATGTATATTTTACAAAATTCCAAACATATAAGTTGCATTAATTAATTTTATAATTAATTCCCGCTGTTACAAAAAATGGCGTGTTTCTAAGAAACAATTTATATCAAAAGATTAGCATTTGTTTATGTCCGATTTCAATGTTAAATTAATTCTAATGACCGCCATTGGATAAAATGGTAAAAATATATTCTAATTATACTTTAAAACCACTAAATATTATAATTTTTCACTATAAATTATTTTGATTTAAAAAGTTGTTTTTAAGTATTTTTCACTATTCATAAAAAATTCGAAGTTCTCAGAAAAATACCAAAAATTCAACATAGGCTAATTTCGATATTCCGAATCCATATATGAAGTCTATTTTGATAAATAAAATTTATAAAATTTCAAAAAGTAGGTATTACTATTCATAATGGCTAGTTTAATTAGTTGTGGTTTGTGTTAGAGCTCGAGGTTGCGTACAACACACGCTATTGCATTATTTGAAGGGAAACGTACCGTGGAAGCTTGGGGTGTTACAATGTGTAAAAAAAGGAATCTAGAAAATTACATAAGATAATATAAATATTTTATATTCTGGTTCAACCATAAAAATGGTTTCATGATCCTAATTGAATATTTTAATAGAAATTGATAACCAGTCGTCCATGATTGTGAAAAATTAACACATCTCGAATGGTGTTTTCATATCTTTCATATAAAAGAAGGGAAAATGAGTGATGATAATGAATTATCCCATCAGGATAAAAAATTACATTAAATTTATTGTAATGTAATTTTCATACCATTTTTATGAGTATAGTTTAGGAATGAAAAGAGAATAATGGAACATTAAAATAAAAAGAAAGATAAGAAAAAAGGAATTTAGCCCTCGATTTAATCTTCCTTGAGAGCCTCTTAAGGGTAAATGATTTGGTATTTTGAGGAATCTAAGGTCTGATGGTCATGGGGGAGGATCTTGGGGTGATGTTGGGGCATAATGTAGGAAAGTCACAAGGCATGAGAGGATTGAAGAAAAGAGGGGAGTGTGGGTTGTTTTTATAGTGGAGGGGAGAACAATTTTCTTAATATTTGAATCCTTAGTTTATTATTTTTCCATAAGACAAGAAATAGTAATGATTATTGTGACCAAAAATAATTATATGTGCATGTGATTTCTAACCAATTTCCATTTACAACATCCATGACTCAAGCATGATGTTGAAATTTATTTATTTAGCATTTATCATAAAATATAAAATTTTACTATTCACTAAAAAATAATGTATTTTAAAAATAACCCAAAAATCCACCCTAACCATTTTTTGATGACTAGAATCCAAAAATGAACTCAATTTTTAAAAAATTATTTTCTAAATATTATTAATTTAATTCTAAATTTAAATCACAATTTACTTGAAAAATATGGATTTTAAAAGAATAAGTGCTTTTATGATGTTTTAAAAAATTACATAAGGTCTTAGAAAAATTTCTTAAAAATAAAAGACCTAAAAAAATTAATTTATGAACACCTTTTAAGAAAAAAAATTATTTTAAATATATTAATTAATTTTAATTAATTAGTTTTGACTTTAAAAAATACCAATAGTTTTATTATGGTCATATTATCACTTATAAGATGCCTAAATTTGTAGTTGGGGTTTGGCTTAGTGGTAAGCACCCCGTAGTACTACATGGAAAATGGGGGTTCAAAACCCATGGGGCGCAGGTTACTATAGCAGTACTATAGCGGTGATGGCACTGTTCATCAGCGTGCACTGTAGCGGCGACATGGCACTGTTGCGGCGGCGATACTGTGCGGTACTGTAGCAGCAGGTTACTATTCATAGAATGTGAATTGGCCTTTGAATTTGGGCCTACGGGATATGTAATGGGATACAAGCCCACAGGGCCTTCGGGCTATGTAATGGGTTTCCCTCTATCCAGTTAAAAGAGGTCTTTGCTTTGATTTAATAATAAAAATGAGGCTTCGAACCCAGCCTTAAAAAAAGATGCCTAAATTTTATTTATACAATCAAGAGTGAGGATACTATTCCGTAGTATGAATAACTATTCATTAGGTTCATACTACTATTCATAAGGGTGTGTTACTATTTATAAGGGTAGGTTACAATTCATCAATAAAATTATGTTTGTCTTATCAGACTCTAAACATCTTATTGATCACAATCGTGTATGTCTGATTTTTGAAATTCAAATCATAGAGGTGACAATATTATGTTTAAAGGTCACATAGTACTTACTAGTTCATTTTGTTATGATTTCATGTGATTATATGATGTAATTATAAGAAGGTAATTTCCTTTGATAAAAAATTATGTCGTTACATTATTCCCCCTTATGAAATTTTACCCCCAAGATTTTGTTTTGCATTCTAATCCATAAATAGGTGTGGGTACTTTTCCTTCATTTCCTCCTCTAGTTCCCATGTTTCCTCTTCATACATATAGTTCCTCCATAGTACTTTGACCAAGTGAGTAGTATTATTATATTGTACGTTATCCCTTAGATCCATGATCATCACTGGATACTCCTCATAAGAAAGATCCTTCTCCAACTACACCACATCTGAAGAGAGTACATGTGATGGATCTGGTATGTCCTTTATTAATATGGATATATGTAAGACATCGTGTTCTTTATTCATGGTTGCTAGAAGTGCTAGTCGATAGGCCACAACACCGAAATGATCAAGAATATCAAAGGGTCTGATGTACCTGGTACTTAGCTTTCCTTTATTCCAAAACCTCATGAGCTTATTACATGGAGATATGTGGAGAAATACCATGTCTCCATATTTGATCTCAAGGTATCATCAATGATTATATGCATAATTCTTTTGTAAAATTTGGGATACCTTGATGTTCTACTTAATGGTTTTCAACTTGTCTTCCATTTCGTTAACCATATCATGTCCTAGTAACTTTGGCTCACTATCTACTTCCCTACATGATGGTGTTCTGCACCTTTTACAAAAAAGGTCTTCGTATAGTGCCATTCAGATGCCCAAGTGGAAACATTTTTTGTAAGAGAATTAAACCTGTGTAAGATGCTGGTATCATTATACTTTGAAGTCCATAGAACATTCTCTCAACATGTCTTCCATTGTCCGAGTAGTTCACTCAGATTGGGCATCAGTTTGAGGATGATGGACCGTAATGATGTTCAGTTCAGTGATTAGATAAAGTAAAAGAATTTTCTCGAACATCGAGGTGAATCTCATATCTCTATAGAATAAAATTTATAGTGTTACTACATGAATCCATACCTCTTATTTGATATATATTTTTTGAAGTTGATCTAATGAGAATTCCCCTAGAATCACGATAAAGTGAGTTGTATTTGTAAGAAGATCCAAAATGACCCATATAGCATTGTTTCCTCTGGATGTCCTTGGAAGTCCATTGACAAAGTCCATGGATATGTTCTCAAACTTCAATGTTGGTATGGGTATTGGTTGCATCATCCCCTTTTACTTATGTCTTTCATCCTTCACTTGTCGACCTACTAGGAACTTTGATGTATACTCATCAATCTTCTTCTTCATATTGTCCCACAAAAATTTCTCTCGATGGTCTCGATACATATTTGTTCTCTCTGGGTGAATAGAGAAGGTTGAGTTATGTGAGATATTCAAAAGAGCCTCCTTTATCTATAGACCGGATGGTTCTCGTAATCGTGCCCCAAATCTTACAACTCCTTCTTCATCAATCATAAACTCAGAGGATTTCCTATTTCGTATTGCTTCCACCCTTTTTGGAATTTCCTCATCATTTATTTGAGAACCATTTTTTTCTCCATGAGGGATTTTTCAGTAATCATTTTAGAAATTATGGATGATGTTACTTTATTAATGATTCCCATGTATATCCTCTGAAAATATACGAATATTGGATCCCTTTCAATTCTCATCATTGGTAATGATACATGATCCTTTCCAATTAGAGCATCCTCCAGCTTGTTTGCCTTTTCGGGATGGTAGTGGATTGAGAAGTCATATTCCTTGATGAGAACTATCCATCATCACTGGTGGAAATTAATCGCTTTTCTATTTGAATATATATTTCAGACTCTTGTTATTAGTATATATCTCACACTTCTCCCCATAGAGATAATTCCACCTGATTTTCAATGCAATGATAGCAGCTTCTAAATCAAGATCATGCATAGGATAGTTTTGCTCATGTATTTTTATCTACCTTGAGGCATAGGCTATCACTTTATCAATTTTCATCATCACACAACCTAAGACCATATTTTAAGCATCACTTTACACCACGAAGATTTCTCCATGTGTTGGGAGTGTGTGTATTGGTGTAGTGATAAGCCTATTTTTCAACTCCTTAAAGAAGTCTTCAAATTATTAAGTCCATGAAAACTTCAATCCCTTCAATTTTAGCTTGGTAATTGGGTTTGAAAATTGTGAAAAAAATCACCAAATCATTAATAATACCCGACTAGACCCAAAAAGATATGGATCTTTGTCACAGATGTTGGTCTGGGATACTCTTCAATTTCTTCTTTCATGGAAGGGTCTATAGATATCCATTTACTGGTGATAATATTCCCCAATATTAATATTTCCCTCATCCAAAACTCACATTTATTGTACTCTTCATATGCATTCTCCCTTCACAATGTTTTTAGCACAATATTCATATGCTCCATGCACTCCTCCCTTCTCTTGGTGTATAACATAATATCATCAATAAATACTATCCCAAATTTGTTGAGGTCATTTCTAAATACACCATTAATTAAATCCATGAAAACTGATGAAGCATTAGTGAGTCTAAAGATAATATTAATGAACTCATAGTGTACATACCTCATTAGAAAGGTAGTAATTGGAATATCATCCTTCATCACCTTTAATTTTTGATATCCCGACTGGAGTTCCGCCTTAGAGAATGAACTAGCCCCATGAAGCTGATAAAACAAGTCATTTATCTATGGTGGGGGATAATTTTTCTTTATCATGATTTTATTTATCTCACTATAATAAATGTAAAGGAATGTTGTTCCACCAATATTCTTAGTGAAGAAGACTGATGACCCCCCCATTGTGAAGTACTCTGACGTATAAAACCCATCTCCAGATTCTCCAATAACTACTTTTGCAGCTCTTCATGATCTAATGTGGCCATTCTATAAGGTGTCTCTGGTATTGTTAGGGATCTAGGAATAAGTTCAATTGGGAACTCAACCTATAGATTTGGAGGAATACTAGGCAACTCTTCAAGGAATACATCATTGTAATCCCTCAAAATGGGAATGGCTTCAAGCATGATTATCTCTTTTGTCTCAATAGTTTTATCCAAACATGATTTCTCATAAGGAAATAATATCCACAATTTAGAAACCTATTCTAAAGGAGATTCATCTTCCTCCTTACACTTGTAAAGAATTGGAGGATGCTTTGGAATGTGAATAGTGTTCTCACTTTCCCAACAGTTTATGTTGTCTATGTATAAAGATATTCAATCCATTCCCAATATAACATCAAACTCCACTAAAGGGAGTATGCCAATATTTTATAGGAGGTTCAGTCCACAAAAATGTACCTAGGAGGTGTTATAAACATTGTACACAATAATTTCCCCATTCTATGTTCTCACATATATCATATCCTCCATATTTTGAGCTGGTGTTTGAATAGTTATATTGAACATGCAAGATATGAAAGAATACATTGAACCAGAATCAAATAGTATGATCAATTTTCTTGAATGATTAACTAGAGTACCTATCAATACATATTTGTCCGGCTCCACCTCAGTAGTAGTGATAACATAAGACCTCCCTTGTTTCCTTGGAGTTTTTTGTTTATTTTCTTCATCAACCCTTGTCTTAGGGAAATTGTTCACATAATACCCTTGTTCCTTGTAGTTTTAATATTACACCACTAGTAGAGTGTTTATCTAAACCGTCCATTATTCTTCCAAATTTTTGGGATTCTTCATATCCCTTCTATAGTTTTTAGCCAGATTTCCCAGATTTCCATATTTGAAGCAATTCCCAGTTCAATTTAGACAGTTCCTAGGTTGCTTATTCCAATAATTTTAACACGGGGGATGGTCAGGATTCTTTACATTTTGGAATTTATTTGAAAAACCAACAAAATTATATTCTATTTTCCCCTTTTTGTTGTTGGGCCCATGATACCATTGAGAGTCTCCGATCTCTATATCATCCTTAAGGAAAAAACCGACAATCTCCTCCTATTTGTCGATGTCTCAAATCTCAAACACTTTTCGTAGACTCGAATTTAGTCCTCTAATGAAGTAATCCACCTCTCTTTCGGTGTTTATGAAAAAGACAAATTCATACCGTGAAAGCATTGTAAAGTTTTCTTTATACGCCTTGATCGAGTCATCTTTCATATTCTTGAGTCCGAGGAACTCTCTTTATATCTTGAGATGGAGGGTTTAGGGAAAATATTTAATGAAAAATATTCTCATGAATTCATCCTAATCCATGGAATCAAATTCCACTTAGGACATCATATTCTTGATCTGTGTCCTTCCCCGATCATCTTTATTATCAAAATGATAGACCTCCAATATGAATTTATCTTCTTCTAAGAACTGGAGGATATAGAATATATTTTCAATGGAGTTAATCCAATATTCTATGAAGAGTGGATCAGAAGATCCAATAATCAAGGGAGGAATTTTACTTATAAAAAATTCATTGGAAACTTTATCTTTCATTGGGGGAGGAGGGAATTCCACGTGATTCAAGTTATAATTCATAATGTGAGTCATCCGAGCAAATACTTTCATCACATTTTGAGCACCCGCTCCAATAATATTTGGGATATCATTAAGGAAATCTTCACATTCTCTATCACATTTAATATTATAACATGTTCTTCTACTTCCGACCATTAACTATGAAAAAGAACATACAATTATAGTACGTGAATACATATCTATTGACCATAAAAAGGAAACTTTGAACCTAAAAGGGTAAAATTATAAAGGAGAAGTATATCATATATTGTGATTACCTAGGTTTAAATCAAGGTTATCCTTGATCTATTTCTCAACATATATTTTTAATGTATTTTTTATTTTATTCCTCTAATTATGGATTGTACTAAGATCATGAATTTACCAAACGATATCCCTCGAGAGTGTCAAACTAAGAGTGTAGTAAAGCTCGTTGTCACACACCAGTTCCTATTCGAGTCTAGATCAAAGCAGTGTTTTCGAGTTTTACCCCTAAATACATCTATACTAGATCCACTTATACCTTTTTTTATCCAGACATGGATGTATTTTCTTGACACACCACTTACTCTATACTTACCCAAAATTTAGGGTTTTTTGGATACTTAGTCTCATCCTTAAGGTTATTACTAATGTGCGCTATTCCTAATCTCTAAAATTAATTATACCATCTTCTAATACTAACTATTTCAACCCTATCATTTTATATATATCATTATATTATTTTACGCATGATTATACATCAGAATACAATCCAAGGATTGTGAAGTCTAGTGTCTTTGAAGACTAGGTACAGAATTCTAAAAACATGGGACTAAAAAACACTTATTTATTTAATCATCATAAAGCGATACTAACTTCCTTTTATCCCTTAAATATACATAGGATACCCTAGGGATCACATGAATGATGGGATAAAATAATAGCTCAGTAATGTATTAAATATAAAAATAAGTGTTTAACACATGGGTTAGAGATCATGACATAATTATATAAAATTGCACAAAGAATCTTAACATATTAACATGGTTATTATAAAAATGAAATAATAGAAATGTGGAAAAAATTGAAATAATTAATTTAGCATAATTCTAGGCTCGTTTCACATAGAGGATCACATGTCAATGTTATCCACCAAGGTCGTTTCACATGGTAGCACAAGACAAGTCTAACCGCAAGGACCGTTGAACATAACGTCTCATGAGACTCAACATTACCCAGTGCATTGGAGTGAAATCCAGGTGCACCCATTTTAACATGTTCATGAATAAGCTTTCCATAAAAATAATCATACATAATCAACCATACATAAACATAAGGGTTACCCATAAAATGAATTGGATATCATAATCATGACATAAAGTATAACAAAGGAACATATGATAAAAGTTTCCATGAAGGAAAGTAATTAGAGAATTAATGGACTATTATAGGGTAAAATTGGCATAAATCATGATATGTGATGTCATATTGAAGTAATAACATGTAGAAGAGTTTTTAAGAAACATTATATTTTAAACATTTTCACGAGGTTAAAGAAAAATATCAATGTTTAATTAAAATAGAAAAGGGATTGATCATTTATATGGAACTATAATTGAACTAAGAATGTTTTTGTAATAAAATATTTGTTTCTATAAAAAAACAATGGTGGATTAAGAACAGATTGATTAGTGTAAATTATAATGGGTATGAATGCAGAAAGTTCCCCTAAAACGGGTTTGCTTATCGAAACGTATTGAGGAGTGAATCATTTAAAAACATGTATATAACCGAAATATAATGAGGGATGGATATTGAAACATGATTTTGGAGCATATACACGGTATTTATAAGTTTTACATAAAAAATACAACTTAATTTGTCTAAAAATAGAGATAGAGCAACCTGAAGTAATATAGGATGTTTGGGTAGAATCCCTTATAGAATATAGGCATGTTATCTGGTGTACATATGAGGGATTAATGGAAGATAAATGGGTTTATAATTTTTTATACATCATTAAATAAGTATGGGGGAGGTTCTAAGTCATACCCCATCATTAGGAAATCCACATAAAAGGGCATAACATAAAGGAGAATCTTGAATAAATATAAGAAATGGAGGATCCCTTACCTTAAGTCTGATGGTTTTCGTCGCTTGATCTTAATGACCTGAATTATCAAATTAGGTTCATTAATTAATAATTACGTAACATCCAATAAATATTATTTATTTAATATAAACTTATGATGTTCATCAATGTCCATTTTGATTAGTTAAGAGGTTCAATTTCCTTGAATGGGAGCGTTTGTTTCCTTGGTTTTAATGATTGATTGACTTATATTCATGTACGGATAAATATATATGATGAGAATGGTTGTACATAATTTTGTTTATATTAAATTAGTGAAAATATATAAGATTACATGTTTAAAAATTTCATTTGGTTATTTGTTGTGAAGGTGAATTATTATATAAAACAATAATGATAAACGCTTGGATTAATTTGGAGATTTAACTCATAATTAACTTGTTTTGTATTATTATTTTACATCATGTGAGAAAAATAATTGAAGAAAATTAAATAGGATAAAATACAAATTTAATAGTCTAGTTAATCCTTAAAAATGGTTTCATGACCATAATTGATGATGGTAATAAAAATTGATAACTCGTCATCCTTTAATATGATAAATTAACACATCTCAGGTGGTGTTTTCATTTCTTTCATATAAAAGAAGGGAAAGAGAGTGATGATAATGAATTAAAGCATTATCATAAAACATTCTATTACATTTATGGTACTGGTTTTTTCATACCATTTGTATGAGTATAGGTTACTAAAGAAAAGAGAACAAATGAACATGAAAAGAAAATGAAAGAAAAGAAAAGAGGAATTTACCTCTAGATTTAATCTTCATTGAGAGCCTCTTAAAGGGAGAGGATTTGGTATTTTGAAGTGACCAAAGGTGGTTGGACGTGGGGTAGGGTATTGGGGAGATATTTGGGCATAATTTAGGAACGTCAGAAGGCTTGACAGGAGGGAAGAGAAGAGAGGAGTGTGAGAGGTTTTTATAGTGGAGGGGAGGATGATTTTCTTAATATTTTAATCATTAGATTATTAATTTTCCATAAGATAAGAAATAATAATGATTATTGTGAAAAAAATAGTAATATGTGCATGTGATCTTGAACCAATGTCCATTTACATCAACCATGACTCATGCATGATGTAGAAATTAATTTATTTAGAATTTATCGTAAATTATAATATTTTACTATTCACTTAAAAATCAAGTATTTTAGAAAAAACCCAAAAATCCACCATAACCATTTTTTATGTGTATAATCCAAAAATGAACTCTATTTTTAGAAAATTATTTTCTATATATAATAAATTTAATTTTTAATTAAAATCATAATTTACTTGAAAAATATAGATTTTAAAATTATAACTGATTTTATAATGATTTTAAAAATTGCATATGGTCTTATAAAATTGTCTTAAAACTATATGATATAAAAAATTTAATTTATGAACACCTTTTATGAAAATTAATGTTCTTATAAATTGATTAATTAATTTTAATTAATTAGTTTTGACTTACCGAAATTCAATTACTTTTATAATGGTCATATTATCAATTATAAGATGCCTAAATTTTATTTATACAATCAAGGGTGAGGTTACTATTCTTCTGGATGATTTACTATACATAAGTGTAATATTACTATTCATATGTGTAGGTTACTATTCATAAATGTAGGTTATAATTCATCAAAAAATTAAATTTGTCTTATCGGACTCCAAACATCTTACTGATCACAATCGTGTATGTCATATTTTTGAAATTCAAATCAAAGAGGTGACAATATTATGTTTAATGGTCATGTAGTATTTACATGTTCATTGTGTTATGATTTCATGTGATTATATGACATAATTATAAGAAGGTAATTTTCATTGATAAAACATTAGGTCATTACATTTTCACCGAAAGTGACATGTACATTATCCAACTTTATCATGTTCTTGAAACATCAATAGTCTTTAGTCATGTGTCTAGAAGAACCACTATCTTGGTATTATAAGTATTTACTGTAGCTTTTCAAGTGGCATTATTACAAAATAAAAATTAATAATAAATGACTTTGGTACCCAAATCTTCTTAGGTCCAGTAATTTTAGTAATCAATGATTTATGAATCAATAATTTCTTAATAGGTTTTCTATAAGAAGAATTTAAATGTTTTGAAATAAATGTATTGTTAGGTCCCAAAGAATAAAAATTAGTAGCATAAATAAAGGAACTGGATTTAGGAATAAAACTATTTTTAGTGAATCTTATTTTTTTAGGTTGATATCATATTAAAAAAATGTATTTAAGAGTAGTCTACTTTCAATGAATTTGATTAAGTGAATTTATAACATCTGTAAGTATTTCTATATTATTCTTTATTTACTCATTACACAAATTTATCTATTTGTTATCTCTTAACAGCTGATCATTTTTATCTTTACCAATTCTATGATCAATTTTAAAACTAGAAGTCATGGAATGATTTTTCTTTAAAATCTTATAATTTTCATTGAGATCATTAAAATTATCTTCCAGAATATTTCAAAAAGAAATCATTTCTTCATTAGAAATTTTATCAACCTTGTTTACATCTCCATAAGAATTATAATCATGAATAGAAGATGTAGGAAAATCATTTGATAACTCATATGTGTTTTTTCATAAAGAACATGTAAGATCTATCCTAATTATCATCTTGGGTTGAGTCTGAAAAACTAGATATTTCTTTCGAATCACTCCAAGTTTATTTCATGGATTTTTTATATATCTTACCCTTTTCATCATACCTATTATTAAATCATAACTTAGTGATGTCAACTTTGAAATGAACTTTTGTAATGACCCATCCCCAAAAGCCCATAGTTGGTGCATTAATATGTATCATTGGCATGATAACAAAAGATTAAGTCTCGAAAGACCAATTAGTTTAGTTGCCTTGGAAGTAAAAGATACATTTATAAGGTTTACGTTACATCATAAAATGGAAAACTACAACAACATTGTTTCCATAGAAATCACTAAGATCCCATAGTCTATCCCTACAGGTCAGTCAAAATATACTTCTTCACTTTCTGGGAAAAATAAAACATAGAAAGGGGTGTGATCAGATGCTCAGTATGGATAACAATATAGCAGAAACTTTCATCAATAAGCATAAAAATTTATGGAAATGTATAGAACTAAAACTAAAGCCTTTTCAATATAAACTTCATCATAATATGTAAAATATTAATCAAGATAATTCCATTTACTTATTAACATAGATATTATACTAGTCGAATAATCACATGAAATATCAATATCCAATTTCCTAATGATGGAATGAATAATGCTAGACATTCATGACCACATAGTCAAGGCCTGGTGCCAAGACTACAAATAAGATTTTGTCAAGGCCTTGTTCCAAGACACTAGTTTGTCTCATGAGACCTACTGAGTCATCGAGGAGCTATAGAGGGCTCCACCCTCACTTACTAAGTCCAATGCATTCCTCATACGAAAAGGTTGAACCATAATCTAAACATTCATATTAAAACTAGAATACAAAATGTCAACTCTTTATCCACAAACAATGAATGGTATAAAAATAGCACATACACAACCAACCATAACTCATTCAATACAATATGGAAGATTCTATTGTAACAGATTAACCTCAATAGAGAATAATGAAGGATATTGGCATAAATGAAAGTAATCATAAAAAATATTTGAGAGAAATATCCCCCTTTTTCTTAAAAACATTTAAAAGTCACACTATTTATCAAGAAGTAGTTTAAAATAGATTTATGAATCAAAGTTTCCCATACCACATTGAAACGTTGAAAAGTAGTTTTTATTTTAAAACATTTATGTCCTTATAAATTAATCCTTAAATCCATTTTTAAAACATGGACATTAATGAGAAAGATTTAGAAGAATAAATCTTTAAAACATTTAAATGATATATTAGTTAGACTTCCTAACCAAAAGAGAGACAATTGAATAAAAATAATTTAGGTAATAAAAACATTATAATATCATGAGAATAAATGTATTCATGATATATTATTTCAAAGTACGTTATATACACCATATAAATTGAATTTTTGTATAAGAATAAAGAAGTCTCATTGGAATGTAAATTGAGATGAAATCTCTTATAAAGATTGTATCCTTTGGTTAAGGATAAATCAAAAACATAATTATGTGTGAAAAATATAAATACACTCAATATGATTTGATATTCAATTTAAATCAATCATAGGACATTCATACAAATTATTCTAAAAACAACACCAATGAATTTGATGTTTAACTCAATAATTGGAGATTGAGTTAAAATTTTACTTATTAAGTTCTTTTTGATGACTTTAGAATATATCAATGGAGTGATTATGTGTATCAAAAGTATATCCACAGAAAGGGGAGTGGAATTTAATACACAAATAATAAATAGATATTCCACACATAATCATGGAGTAAAATAATCAATGAAGTATTCATAAATCCCACTGAGTGGAAATTGAAATTTAAAATGTCCTTACCAATTTGGTAACTTAGGAATCATATAAACCATGAAATAAGGATCATACAATGAAGATTTAAATACCCATAAATTAAAGAATATTACACCAAGAATACAATCACAGACAATACATATTTCACACAAAAGGAAATAGTTTCCAATATAGCATGAATCTCACGGGAATAAAAAGTGAGATGAAACACCCTTACATCGTTGTAATCAATCGAGTCGTATGACCAAAAGTTAATAACCACCAAATTAATCATAGAATAAAATTAAAATAAAGATAATCATGATAATATATATCAAATGGCTGTACACAATACACCACTTGCAATAAATAAGTGGCGAATAATGGAAATCTCCCGAAATTAAAAGTGAGATAAGAAACACCTTACTTTTTACTTTTTCTTGGTCGATGGTAGGTTAAAAACCTGTTTAATGGTGAAATAATTGTTATTAAATTATACAAGAATCATATACATTAATATTATATCATATATGATCTTTTAATATTGCTTTGTTAATAATATTTTAGTATTATCGTCGTTTCCGTTGTTAACTGATTCGTTATCCTTTATATGCTTTGTTTCGTAAGTAATGTTTGTTATGGATAGGATGTATCTTATTCATATTAAGAATCATATTAAGTCTTTAAACATTATTTTTAGTCATATAATGAAAATTAGTCTTGAATGGATTATGATGGATAATTAATCTCATCGCGTTCATGGAGACAGTAATTCGTACGTACACATGAGCGACAATATAATTATTTTGTTATTAAAATAATATATAATTGGATGGTATATCATATATAAAGAATAATTATCATGTTATATTTATTATTTATATCAATTACACATCATATTTTTACCCATTCAAGTAATATTATATTGAATAACAATTACACCACGACGTGGAGACGGTAAACAGTATGTATGCACATATGGTGACATGTCATTCAAAGGATGGATAGAATAATGAATATTGTTGTACCATAATTATAACAACATAAAAGTATATATAAAAAACTGGGTTATTATTTTATAATTAAAACAACAATGAAAGAGGAAGTGGAAGAAAAAAGGAACTTGAAAGAGGTGATGGAATATTTACCTCTTCTTCGGGTACTTCATTTAGATTTGATCAAAAGGACTCCTTAGGATGAATTTTTGACTAAAGGAAGGCCTCTAGGATGAAGAAATGACAGTTGAGAGGGTATTTGGGCAGGTTTTGGCCGAGCCAAATGGCTTTGAATGTGTGAATTATTGAGAACAAGGAGTGCCCATTTATAAGAGGAGTGAGGGCACCTTAGGAAAATGTAGAAATATTATTTTATAATAAAAACATTTTCGGTTTCTAATTGCTCCAATGTGGATTATTTAAAGGATAATTTGGGTATGGTTCTAAAAAAACTAAACTAAAAGGTTTTATATTAAGCATGGATTACTATATTTACCTTATCTTTTATATTTAACTCTTAGTTTAATAGTTTGACATTTACCATGTCTCTTGGTATTTTTATATTATATGGTTAAGAAAGTTACTATAAACTTCCAAGAGAACCCCGAGTGGTTAATTAATGATGCAAATGTCATTATATAAGCATTTTGGCTGAACCTTATATTTTTATGAATATAATATCTAATAATAATATAATATTTGTTTTAAAAACTCTTTTATGTCAATTTTGACACTATTTGGTATTTTGTTTTTGATAAATTCATAATAGCATTATTACTTCTAAAAAAATTCATATATTCAACCCTAGTATGTCATATTTACCTAGAAAATTAGTTTAATTCCTAAAAATTATCAAATTACATTTATTTTGATATTTATAATATCAAGTAATTTAAAATTTCACTAATTAGGTAATTACTGCATCATCATTGTGTCATAAATAAATTTAATCATTTAATGTTTAGAAATTATAAATAAAATATCATTATGTATGAAATATATTTATATTTATAATTAATATTTATAGAATAATTTATCTTATGTGTAACCCTACATTAAAAATGTTTTAGTTATTAAACATTGATTTTAACTCTTCTAACTATTCTTTGAATTAAATAATAATAAATGTCCTAATCTAATCCAAGTGGACAAAAGATGTTCATATTTTATTCCTAAGATTGTTTTTGGTCGAATTATACTTATCCAAAAGAATTAGGACATGTTTTAGGGTAATAATAATATCATTTTTTACTTTAATTACCCTATTTACTTTTAACCATGGCAAATAAAAGTTAAAAGTTACTATTCACCAAAAATTATTTTTTATCTTATTAAACTAAATTTTACTCCTTGATATTAACTTTGTCTCTAATATATTTTAAATTTAACTCACAGAAGCAGTAAAATTATGTTTTATGTAAATTTTTAAATTCTCCTAGGAGGTGGGTTAGTGACGGTGAAAAGTTCAATAAAATTTTATATATCTAATATTATTACAAATTGACTCCAATGAATTAAATTGAACATATATAGGGATTATGTATAAATTTTGACCTAAAATAAATTTAAATAAAATAATTAATTATTTAAATAAAAATTCGGATTTAAACAACAACTCAGTGTTTTTCACTATTAATAAAAAATAGATAGTTTTCAGAAAATACAAAAAATTCACCCTAAGCTAATTTATATTTTTTGAATCCAAAAATGAAGTCAATTTTGAAAGGTAAAATTTATAAAATTTCAAAAAGTGGGTGTTACTATTCATAATGACTAGTTTGATTGGTTGCGGGGTGTTAGAATCTCGAAGTTGCATACAATGAAAGCTATTACATTATTCAAAGGGAAACATACCGTGGATGTAACATCCCAAGTAAGTAATGAATAATAGATATTTTTATATATATATACTAATGAATTAGATAGTGTTTTAGAGGCTTAAAATGAGAATAAATCCAATCTTAAGCATGGAATACACTAATATTTTTAAAAGATTGTTTTACTGATTTTTGATGGCAAACCATTTTTAAATAAAAAAATTGACAATTTTATAAGCTCTATTTGTCAAAATAAACTTATTATTTATGATTGGGACTTTGAAATTTTCATTGGATATTTTTTTTGGTATTTTTCTGACAATGTTCATTTTTAATGAATAGTGAAAAATAGTGCATTTTACATCAAAACTGCTTTTTCATATAATTTAATTATATGGTTAGACTATCTTTTGAGTTGGTTTTAAAGTTCAATTAGAATATATTTTTACCATTTAATCCAATAGTGGTCATTGGAATTAATTTCACTTTGAAATTGGACTTAAACTAGTGTCAATCTTTTGATACTTATTGTTTCATAAAAACACGCTATTTTCTCTGACAGCGGGAATTAATTATTAAATTAATTAATGTAACTTATATGTTATGAATTTTTTAAAATAGACATCATTTTTGAATTTGGAATATCATATATAGCTTAGGGTGAAGTTTTGGTATTTTTCTGAAAAACTTCAATTTTTGATGAATAGTGAAACCACTAAGTGGTACTTATAAAAACTGATTTTTCGTTTAAATGAAATTTTACCACCTCTGTGTTTTGAATTTCAAAAATCCGACATACATGGTTGTAATTAAGAAGTAAAATTTGGTTCAATGGGATTAAAATAATTTTTTGATGAATAATAACTTTTAAGTTTTTAATCGCGATTAGAGTTAATTAGTGTAGTTTAAGGTAAAGATAATGTTTTAATAATATGGAATGACCTAGAAACATGTCCTACCCTTATTGGATATGTCATGGCCGACCATGAAAATCCATGGGTCAACTTGGGGACCCCATGGAGCCACATTTGTAGGAAAATGACATTAAACACTTTTTATTTAAAGTAAAACTAAAATGTCACAAACATGAGTTGTTTTACTAAAACAATTTTTAAATGGGGTTATACAAGTCATAATTTTGACTCTAAATATTCATTAGAAATATAAAAAGATTTCCTACATCATGATATTTTTTTTATAATTTTTAGACATTAAATAAATTAAATTATGTATGACACCATGATGATGAAGCGATTACCTCATTATTTAACGATTTAAATAAAATGAAAAGATAATGTAAAATCTATGACCTAAACTTGTCAAAAACCTATTGGATGAGTATATTTCGAACCCTTATCACCTTATACTTGAATTATATCAATTTGGTACCTTTTAAATCCTAAAATCATTTTAAAATAAAGTAACATTTCTTTACTTTCCAAGAGTGCCCCTCCTCTCCTCTTATAAAAGGCCCTCACCTCTACTACATTACCCACACTTCCAAAGCCTTTGGCTCGTCCAAACCCTGCACATTTTGTCTCTCCACATCCCTATCTTACTCCTAGAAGCCTCACTTTGGGCAGAAGTCTTCCCAAGGAAGCTTTTGAGCTCAAATCTAAGAGAGTTACCCAATTTTAAGGTAATGTCTTCACTTGTGTCCTTTTGTTTTATTTTGCTTCTACAACCCCCTAAAATCTTTTTATTAATTTCTTTTGTAACAATTAAAGTATCTTAAATACACTAGGATGTTGTTATAAGAATATTTCAAGCTAAACGTACACACTCATACATCTAATGGTTAAAGAACATACTGTTTCTGTGGATGGAGAATTTATGCCTCACGAAACAATGATTGTTCAATATTCTTCCAACACCTTCAAAGGTGGACATTAAGATGTCACTATATTTTTATATGATATATAATATGTTTATGTCTTCCTTAAGCTTCTTTATTTTTCATTTATGGAACACCTTCATGGCTTCCATTATGGGTATACGCGATATCTTCATTTTAGGAAGTGCGGACTACCGCCCCCTCAAAGTGATTTGATTCGTTAATGCCATATGTGGGACATATAAAGGATGGATTTAAAGTTATTATATATGTTTTATGTTACATATAAATGATGAATATAATTCTGGAATTAAAATATACATACCCCTCATTTAGTTTTAATTCCATTAATATGACAAAGAAATGAAAGTAGCGTTCATGTGTACGTACGACTTACCGTCTCCATGAACGGTGCATTTCATTTATTACCTCTAAATGATTATGTAATATTATAAATACATGTATATGATGGATATATATGATATATATGATATCCAAATCATGAATATCATTCTGGATATAATGAACCTTTGACCACACGAACAACATGTAATTTTAAGGAGTCCACTTTCAACTTAAGAACCAAATATCAACAAAACAAACATTATTAACTTAAATTATTACACAATGTTTATAACATGGTAATAAGTGATATAAAAGTAATAATGAACTTGAAGAAGTTTCTTAATCATGTAGAAATTAACTCAAGTTTATCATTCAGGACGTTAAAGAACGATCGAGTCAAGTCGGAACCGAGGTAAGGGACTTCGTCTCAATCTCCTTTCATTAAGGAATATTTAGTTTTATACACAACTTTCTTTTATACGGTGTATAAACCCCTTTGACTTTTACTTTTATACAAAAGGAATCTTTTTCTATGAAGAATTTTACTAAACGAAAAAAAGGAATGTTTCTTTTAACATACGCGGTGACAATGACCTTTTCCGCCGCCGCGAGTATTATTTGGTCTTTGGATTCCTCAACAAGACGTAATGTTTTTAAAATGAAATAAATACCATACACTCTTTTATGTATTTTGGTATTGAAAATGGTTTTTATAATGGATTTGTTATGTCAATATATTTATGTGATATATTGTGATCAAAGTGTAGAAATGTTTTGTTTCCATTATATTTTTTTTATTTTTTATGATTTTATATTGGTACTTGGACATTTGATGGGTGGTTACGTGATAAACCATATGACGAGTGGTGCCGTGAATACTAGGATGGGTGGTTACATTATAACCTCCAATGTATTGGGTATGGAAGTCGGCCATATGGCTATTCCATTAAGTGATATGTGTGGAAGTCGACCGTATGGTTATTCCATTTAAGTATGTTTATGTCCCAAGTTACCTTTATATGTTATGTGATATTTATATGGGTTTTATGGCAATATTTTGTTTACAAAAGGGTAAGTAATGATCTTTTATTCAGTGAATATTTTTTTACTACTTCATAAAGGTGAAAAGTATTACTTTGATAAAGTATACATGGTTTACTTGTTGTTTTGATAAACTAACAGTTTTCATTCTTTGTGTATCCCTTAATGATCTTTTTATTCTCACCCCAAGTTTTTTTGAAATGTTTTTCACATGACTTACTGTGGAATAGGGTCAAGGATAGGATCAAGGGAAAGTCATGCTATATAAAACATGGAACTAGACATGTTTCTTTTTAAGAGTTTTTATTCTATGGAAACTTTGTAGAAGTGTCTACTTTGTAATCCTTTGAGATGTAATAGTTATGTCCTAATTCTCTAAAACTCTAAAACTGAAAAGATCCTCAATGTGAATTATTCATTTAATTCAATATTAAGTAAGGTTTAAGGCCGGGGCCTTATAGTTGGTATCAGAGGTCAGTTTAGACAACTTTAGGAGTTAGAAAATTGTTAAATTATAAGTTAATTTATGGTATGACTGAAATGATATAGCATTTAAAGATTACCATGTTGCTTCGCCTAAGATATTTCTGTGTTCAGAATGGTTTTTCGTAGAGGAAACAAAGAAGCTATGTTGGGACGACATTAGGATGAAGACAACCTTCCAAATCAGCAACCTGAGATGGTCGGAATCGGAACTGAACAGTTTGTTGCAGTGATAACACAGTTGAATCAGGCTATAAATGGTGGTGGTATCCATGCACGAGATCAGTCAGATCAACCGCAGAGGAACATGTCAGTGGTGGAAAATTTCATGAGGCAACATCCCCTATCATTCAGAGGATCATCTGACCCTGTTCAAGCTGACGGGTGGATTAAATCATTGGAGAAGATTTTTGATGTCATGGGGTGTTCAGAACATCAAAAGGTTAGTCTTGCTGTTTACCATTTTGAAGGTGAAGCTAATCAGTAGTGGTCGATGGTGAAAAATATCAGGGATAGTGATGAGATTGATGATCTTCACTAGAACTAATTCAAAGGTATGTTTCTTGAGAAATATTTTCCTAAGGTGGTTCGTCTTAGGATGGAAGAAAAGTTCCTAGAATTGAGGCAGGAGGATGACTTAGTGGCTGCTTATGAAGCAAAGTTCACTCGATTGGCAAGGTATGCTCCAAACTTCATACGAGATATTGATAGTAAAATAAACCGTTTTTACTCAGTGTTAAAGCCAAAGTATCGAAGGTCTTTAGCTTCTCGTGAGTTCAAAAGTTATGAAAAACTTGTTCGATGTGCGAAGAAGGTGGAAATGGAGTTTACCGATGATCAGGTGTTCGTTGACAAATAACAGAATAATAGGTCCAGTTGGCAGGAAAAGGGGAAGAATTCATCAAAGAAGCAAGGAGGTAAGAAAACCAAATATCCATCCTGTGAGAAGTGTGGTAAAATTCATCCTGGAAAATGTTTATCCAAGTCTGGAAAGTGATTTCGGTGTGGTAAGTCTGGTCATATTGCTCGTAACTATAAGGAAGATGATCAAGCAGGCAATGAAAAGCCAGAGATAAGATGTTTTAAGTGTAATGAAATGGGTCATTATGCAAATGAGTGTCTAAAGAAGAACTCAACTGGGGGAAAGAATCCAGACTACAAGCCGAAAGGGGTGGTGAAATCCTTTGCAACTACTTCATTAGATGTTGGGCCATCGAATGAAGTAGTATCAGGTACACTGTTTGTTTGTTCAGATTATACCAATGTGTTGTTTGATTCAGGGTCTACACATTATTTCATTTCTGAGAAGTTTTCTAGTAAATTGGAAATTCCATCTCAAGATATGAATCCTGAACTTATGGTAAAAACACCCGGAAGGAACTTTGAGACAAAAAGGAATTATAAGAACCTTCATATCCTTATGTGCGGAAAGAATCTACTAGAAAACCTTATTGTTTTGCCTCTAGTAGAGTTTGATGTTATTTTGGGCATGGATTGGCTTTCTGTTTATCATGCTAAGATTGACTGTAGAGCTAAAATGGTTTCTTTTCAGAAATATTTTCAGTTTGTGTACAAGAATGAACCCTTGATTTTGATAACATATCAGGAAGTTGAGAAACTAGTAAAAGATGTAAATGAATGTTACCTTGAACATATTGTTGAAAATAAAGGAACTGTTCAGATTAATGATGTGCTAGTGGTAAATGAGTATCTTGATGTTTTTCCTGATGAGTTTCCTGGTATTATTCATGATCGGGAAGTTGAATTTACTGTTGACTTAGTTCCTGATTCTAAGCCAATTTCAAAACCCCCTTATCGAATGTCTCAAGTTTAACTTTTAGAGTTAAAGAAGAAATTGTAGGAGTTATTAGATAAAGGTTTCATTCGACCTAGCACATCAGCATAGGGTGCTCCTGTCTTGTTTGTTAATAAGAAATATGGCTCAATGAGACTTTGCATTAATTATAGAGCCTTAAATAACATTACTGTTAAGAAAAAGTATCCTTTGCCTCATATTGATGATTTGTTTGATCAACTCCAGGGAGCTCAGTATTTTTTAAAGATTGACTTGAGGTCGGGGTACCATCAGTTGAAAGTAAAAGAAGCAGACGTTCCGAAGACTGCGTTCTATACTAGATATGGACATTATGAATTTGTAGTTATGCCTTTTGGGTTAACCAATGCACCTGCTGTATTCATGGAACTTATGAATAGAATTTTCCATGAGTTCTTGGATAAGTTTGTGGTTGTTTTCATTGATGATATTTTGGTGTTTTCTAAAAGTAAAGAGGAGAATGAAAGTCATTTAAGGGTTATCTTTCAAACCTTAAAAGAAAAGAAACTATATGGAAAATTCAGAAAGTGTGAATTTTGGTTACAAAAAATTTCTTTCCTTGGTCACATTGTTTCAAAAAATGGCATAACTATTGATCCTGCTAAAACAAAAGTTGTTGAAGAATGGCCAAGACCCACAAATGTAACTGAGATCTGTAGTTTTCTTGGTTTGGCAGGTTACTACCGAAGGTTTTTTGAAAATTTTTCATGGTTATCTAGTCCAATGACTAAGCTAACTCGGAAGGGTGTTATGTTTATCTGGACAAAAGAATGTGATGATTGTTTTCCAGAGTTGAAAAGAAGATTGGTGAATGCTCCAGTTTTGGAACTTCCTTCCAGGAATGGTGAGTTTGTTATCTACATTGATGCTTCATTGAAAGGACATGGTTGTGTCCTTATGAAAAATGATCAGGTAATTGCTTATGCTTCACACCACTTGAAAATTCAGGAGGTAAATTACCCTACACATGATTTGGAATTAGCTGCTGTTGTTTTTGCTTTAAAAATTTGGAGGCATCATTTGTATGGAGTAAAGTGTGAAATATATACTGATCACAAAAGTTTAAAGTATATATTCACTCAGAAAGAATTGAACATGAGACAGAGGAGATGGATAGAATTAATCAAGGATTATGATTGTACAATTAATTACCATCAGGGAAAAGAAAATAAAGTGGCCGATGCTTTGAGTTGAAAAAGTAATGCTTCATTAACCATGGTATGTTTGGAACGAGATCCTTTGGTTTTTGAATTGATGTAATTTGGCATAGAAGTTGTTGGTGCATGAAGTTTTTCTGTTTTGTTTTAGGTATTAGTGAGATCATCCCTATCAGACAGAATTAAGAAAGCACAGAGGGAAGACAATGAGTTGCAGAAAAAGGTAGAGCTGGTTCAGAAGGATAAGTTTCCTGAATTCAACATTGATAATGATTGTGTTTTAAGGTTTGGGAAGAGATTATGTGTGCCTGGTGATTCACAGTTGAAGAATGAGTTGTTATGTAAGGCTCATAGTTCCCCATTTTCAATTCATCCTGGCAGTACTAAGGTGTACAGAGATCTGCAGGAGTATTACTGGTGGGATGGAATGAAAAGAGATACTGATGATTTTACTGTGAAGTGTTTGACTTGTTAGCAGGTTAAAGAAGAGTGGAAGTTACCGAAAGGGATGCTTCAGCCTTTACCAGTGCCAGAGTGGAAATGAGAAAACATATCCATGGACTTTATTGTGGGATTACTGAAGACATATCGAGGTAATAATGCAATCTGGGTTATTGTTGATTGATTAACTAAATCTTCTCATTTCCTTGCCATACGAGATAATTTTTCCCTAGATCAACTTTCCCATTTGTATCTTAAAGAGATATTCAGGTTACATGGAGTTCCTCTCTCCATTATGTCCGATCGTGATCCTAGGTTTACTTCTAACTTTTGGAAAGGCCTTCAGAAGTCATTGGGTACTGAATTAAATTTTAGTACAACTTTTCATCAGCAATCAGATGGGCAGTCAGAACGAACAATTCAGACCTTGGAGGATATGCTACGAGCTTTCTTTATGGATTATCAGGGAATTTGGGACCAACATATTTCTTTGGTTGAGTTTTCTTATAATAACAGTTTTCATTCCAGTATACAGATGGTACCATTTGAGGCATTATATGGGAAGCGGTATCGAACTCCAGCTTTTTGGGATGAGGTAGGTGAAAGGAAGCTGATGAGACCGGAATTGGTAGAAGAGATTGCAGAAAAAGTTCAGTTGATTCAGCAACACATGAGAACAGCTCAGAGCAGACAGAAAAGTTATGCGGATAACCGGAGGAAGGATCTATCTTTCGAGGTAGGTGATCATGTTTTTCTCAAGGTTTCTCCATGGAAAAGTGTGATGCGATTTGGTAAGAAAGGAAAGTTGAGTCCAAGGTTCATTGGACCATATGAAATTCTGGAGAGAGCTGGATCAGTTGCATACAGAGTGGTGTTACCTCTGAGTTTATCTCAGGTATACAATGTTTTTCAGGTTTCGATGTTGAGAAAGTATATGCCAGATCCATCTCATGTTTTGAGCCCGGAGGTAGTTCAGTTGGAAAAAAATCTCTCTTATAAAGAACAACCAGTCCATATTCTAGACCGAAGAGAGCAGGTGTTGTGAAATAAGGTAATTCACCAGGTAAATGTTTTGTAGAAAAACCATATGGTTGAAGAGGCAACATGGGAATCTAAAAATTCAATGAGGGCTAAATACCCCCACTTATTCGATAAGTAAATAAATTGCGGGGACACAATTTTGTAAAGGGGGAAGGATGTAACATACCAAGTAAGTAATGAATAATAGATATTTTTATCTATGTCTACTAATGAATTAGATAGTGTTTTAGAAGCTTAAAATGAGAATAAATCCAATCTTAAGCATGGAATACACTAATATTTTTAAAAGATTGTTTTACTGATTTTTGATGGAAAACCATTTTTAAATCAAAAAATTGACAATTTTATAAGCTCTATTTTTCAAAATAAACTTATTATTTATGATTGGGACTTTGAAATTTTCATTTGATAATTTTTTGGTATTTTTCTGATAATGTTCATTTTTTAATGAATAGTGAAAAATACTGCATTTTACATCAAAACTGCTTTTTCATCTAATTTAATTATATGGTTAGATTATCTTTTGAATTGTTTTTAAATTTCAATTAGAATATATTTTTACCACTTAATCCAATAGTGGTCATTGGAATTAATTTCACTTTGAAATTGGACTTAAACTAGTGTCAATCTTTTGATACTTATTGTTTCATAAAAACACGCTATTTTCTCTGACAATGGGAATTAATTATTAAATTAATTAATGTAACTTATATATTTTGAATTTTTTAAAATAGACATCATTTTTGAATTCGGAATATCAAATATATCTTAGGGTGAAGTTTTGGTATTTTTCTGAAAAACTTATATTTTTGATGAATAGTGAAACCACTAAGTGGTACTTAAAAAACTGATTTTTCGTTTAAATGAAATTTTACCACCTTTGTGTTTTGAATTTAAAAAATCTGACATACATGGTTTTCATTAAGAAGTAAAATTTGGTTCAATGAGATTAAAATAATTTTTTGGTGAATAGTAACTTTTAAGTTTTTAATCGCGATTAGAGGTAATTAGTGTAATTTAAGGCAAGAATAATGTTTTAATAATATTAAATGACCTTGACACATGTACTAACCTTATTGGATGTGTCATGGACGACCAAGAAAATCCATGGGTCAACTTGGGGACCCCATGGATCCACTTTGTAAGGAAAATGACATTAATATCTTTTTATTAAATGTTAAAGTAAAAATGTCACAAACATGAGTTGATTTTATAAAACAATTTTTAAATGGGGTTATAAAAGTCATATTTTTTACTATAAATATTCATTAGAAATCTAAAAAGATTTCCTACATCATGACATTTTTTTATAATTTTTAGACATTAAATAAATTAAATTATTTATGACACCATGATGATGAAGTGATTACCTCATTATGTAACGATTTAAATAAAATGAAAATATAATGTAAAATATAAGACCTAAACGTGTCAAAAACCTATGGGATAGGTATATTTCGAACCCTTATCACCTTATCTTTAAATTATATCAATGTGGGACCTTTTAAATCCTAAACGCATTTTAAAATAAAGTAACATTTCTTTACTTTCCAAGAGTGCCCCTCCTCTCCTCTTATAAAAGGCCCCCACATCTACTACCTTACCCACACTTCCAAATCCTTTGGCTCGGCCAAACCATGCCCATTTTGTATCTCCACATCCCTCTCTTACTCCTAGAAGCCTCACTTTGGGCAGAAGTCTTCCCAAGTAAGCTTTTGAGCTCAAATCTAAGAGAGTTACCCGATTTTAAGGTAATGTATTCACTTGTGTCCTTTTGTTTTATTTTGCTTCCCATAACTCTTTTTATTAATTTATTTTGTGACACCTCCAGTATATTAAATATACTAGGATGTTTTTATAAGAATATTTCGAGCTAAACTTACACACACCTACATCTAATGGTTAAAGAACATACTGTTTCCGTGGATGGCGAATTTCTGTCTCACGAAACGATGATTGTTCAATATTCTTCCAACACCTTCAAAGGTGGCCATTAAGATGCCACTATATTTATATATGATATATAATATGTTTATGTTTTCCTTAAGATTCTTTATTTTTCATTTATGGCACACCTTAATGGCTTCCATTATGGGTATACGCGATATCTTCATTTTAGGAAGTGCGGACTACCGCCCCCTCAAAGTGATTTGATTCGTTAATGCCATATGTGGGACGTATAAAAGATGGATTTAAAGTTATTATATATGTTTTATGTTACATATAAATGATTAATATAATTCTGGAATTAAAATATAAATACCTCTCATTTAGTTTTAATTCCATTAATATGACAAATAAATGAAAGTAGCATTCATGCGTACGTACGGCTTACCGTCTCCATGAATGGTGCATTTCATTTATTACCTCTAAATGATTATGTAATATTATAAATACATGTATATGATGGATATATATTATATATATGATATCCAAATCATGAATATCATTCTGGATATAATGAACCTTTGACCACACGAACAACATGTAATTGTAAGGAGTCCACTTTCGACTTAAGAACCAAATATCAACAAAACAAACATTATTAACTTAAATGATTACATAATGTTTATAACATGGTAATAAGTGATATAAAAGTAATAATGAACTTGAAGAAGGTTCTTAAGCAAGTATAAATTAACTCAAGTTTATCATCCAGGACGTTAAAGAACGATCAGGTCAAGTCAGACCCGAGGTAAGGGACTTCGTCTCAATCTCCTTTCATTGAGGCATATTTAGTTTTATACAAAACTTTCTTTTATACGGTGTATAAACCCCTTTGAATTTTAATTTTATACAAAAGGAATCTTTTTGTACGAAAAATTTTACTAAACGACAAAAAGGAATGTTTCTTTTAACGTACACGGTGACAATGACCTTTTCCGCTGCCGCGAGTATTATTTGGTCTTTGGCTTCCTCAACAAGCTGTAATGTTTTTAAAATGAAATAAATACCATATACTCTTTTATGTATTTTGGTATTGAAAATGGTTTTTATAATGGATTTTTTATGTTAATATATTTATGTGATATATTGTGATCAAAGTGTGGAAATGTTTTCTTTCCATTATATTTGTTTTTTGTTTTATGATTTTATATTGGTACTTTGACATTTGATGGGTGGTTACGTGATAAACCATATGACAGGTGGGGCTGTGAATACCAGGATGGGTGGTTACATTATAACCTCCAATGCATTGGGTATGGAAGTCGGCCGTATGGCTATTCCATTAAGTGATATGTGTGGAAGTCGACCGTATGGTTATTCCATTTAAGTATGTTTATGTCCCAAGTTACCTTTATATGTTATGTGATCTTTATATGGGTTTTATGGTAATCTTTTGGTTACAAAAGGGTAAGTATTGATATTTTATTCAGTTATGATTTTTTTACTACTTCATAAAGGTGAAAAGTATTACTTTGATAAAGTATACATGGTTTACTTGTTGTTTTGATAAACTAACGATTTTCATTCTTTGTGTATCCATTACTGAGCTTTTTATGCTCACCCCAAGTTTTTTTGAAATGTTTTTCACAGGACTTACTATGGAATAGGGTCAAGGATGGGATCAAGGGAAAGTCATGCTATATAAAACATGGAACTAGACATGTTTCTTTTTAAGAGTTTTTATTCTATGGAAACTTTGTATAAGTGTCTACTTTGTAATCCTTTGAGATGTAATAGTTATGTCTTAATTCTATAAAACTCTAAACCTAAAAAGATACTCAATGTGAATTATTCATTTAATTCAATTTTAAGTAAGGTTTAAGGTCGTGGCCTTATAGTGGAAGCTTGGGGTGTTACATTCTTCCCCCTTTTGGAAATTATGTCCTCTTAATTTTCAAAATTGGTCTTTGGAACATAATTGAAAGTCCCACATCGGAAAAAGAGTCAATGAAACTATAAAATTAAAAAAAGAAAGAGAAGTACAAAGGTCACCTGAGATAACCCGTACTAGGATTCCATGTAGGGAAACATGGATATGGAAGATAAAATAGGTGTCATGTTCTGATGGAGAGGGATAGAAAACATGATCAAGAGAAAGTAAACAATAAGAAAAAAAAACGTGTGATGGGACAAACAATAATTACTTTCCCAATAAAAAAAGTAAACTGACAACGTTTTTTTAAGTTAAATTTCATAAGTATGAGGAATTTATTTATGAGATTGACTGAGAACATAAATAGAAAAACTTACTTTATAAGTAGAGTTTCATTCTTTAATGAATTTCTACCACTAACTCATTTTTTTTTCAAACGATGAGTATTTAAGATGACTTTGTCAAACTGAAAGAGCTAGAATAAAATTCTAGAGGATCACATGATCCATAAAGGATAAACTATATATTTACCTTTTCTTTAGAGATTAATCAAAACCAAAATGGTTTGTACAAGATTAGATGATCCCCAAAAATGATATTCCTTTATAAAAAGAAAAATTAATCTTAATTTCTAAAGTTAAACAAAAAATAACCCAATGTTAAATAAATACCATTCAAAAAACAATTGTCCTTAAAATACTTCAATATAATCAAAACTAATATTGAAACACCAAACTTAGAATAATTTTCTTATGTAATCTTCCATGTTAAATTGTATCTCTAAATGACATCAATTACTCTTAAATTTACACACATAAATGTAATTAACCTAATCACATATTCTCTATTATAGGGTAATTATTTCCATAAATATCCCAAACTAAAAAAAATCATCAATAAAAATATAGAAAAAATCCACCATTACTCCTCAATTGAAATCCCATAGTATTATATTTTCTTTAGGAATATAGTGTTCCCAACAGAGCGAACGTCTTCCAAAATAACATTTATCACTTAATCACCATATTATTTTTCTATACTATGGGTATTCATTTGATAAGACATAAGATCCCAAATCAACTTATTATTGATCAATAAAATCATTTAACTAAAATTAGTTAGTCACACTAACCAGGGACTTCACGTAGTCCAGTGGTAGGAGATAAATCCCAATCGCACTCTGGTTGTGGTTTTAATTTCCACAGCTTTGTCCAATGCGATGAGTTGTCACACAGTCTACGTGTCATCCTTTTTCAAAAACAATATTTTATAACATTAAAAATTTAGATAAATTCCTTAAAATAACCATAACATAATTTAACAACAAATGTTATCTCATACATTGCATTTTCATCCAAAAATATAATAACGTGTAATTTCCTCAAACCCAATGATCATATAAACCAAATGTTTATTTAAAAATATATCCATAAGAGAAGAGATAATTCTTCCTCGAATATCATTTTCACATAAAAAACTGTAGGGTTATAAATATAAGAGAAAATTATTCTAAAGTAATACAATCAACACGGAGAACTAATACTTTTAAAAATTTCTCCAAAAATTTATTTCCACATAGTTTCTTCTTTGACCAAAAAAATATCCTATAGAATAGGTCATTCACTCAGGGTAAGGGCCAGGTCCCCTACATTTACAATAAATGTCTGTAAATGGATTCTAGGGACCATTTTTATTTACTTCCATAGTACTCTTCATTTTTCCTCGACAATAACTTACTTTATCTATTTCTTTCCCACACGTAAAAAATTTATTTTTTCTATTGAGACACTGTACTGGGTGTCTAATTCCACATTTCCTGCATAATGGAAATTGATGATTATTTTCTCCATGGTCTCCAATGCTGGAGCTCTTGTCATTCATCAGCTTTCTCTTCTTTGTTAAGTCTGTTTGTTGGCTAATATATATGTTGTTGATCATATTTTTGGAAAACTAATTTGGCATGAACATCATATATTTTTCTCCAATCACCATTCCATTATTTTCTCATTTCCACTAATGTTCCCACCTTTTACATCATTCTCGAAGTTACTATGACTTCCTTGGAATCCATCCATAGACTAAAACCCGAAAACATTATGTGAGTAACAATAGTCATAAAATCATTTGGAGAATATCATGACTCCATATTTTCAATCTGAAACACCTTAGGATTAACCTAGGACATTTATTCTCATATTATATTAAGATCCTTAAAATAGGTTTCAAAAGAAAATGTAAATTATCCTAAGCATATCCCCTGGGAGTGTTGTAATCAAGAGTGCAGCAAGGCCCGTTGTCGTGCACCAGTTCCCATTCAATTATAGCTCAAAGATGTGTTTTCGGGTTTTACCCCTAGGTAAATCTGTGCCAGAGCCGTCTCTACCTTCTCATATCCAGACAGGGACGTATATCTTGGAAAACTCAAAAAATCTCTACAGTACCAAAATTCTAGGAATTTATTCTATACTAATCCTCAAAGCCTATCTCAGGGATATGTGCTCTAATCAGAGTTTATCTAAATCTAGTTTCCAAGGTTTGTACTAAACTTCCTCTAATACTAACTATAACACCCCGACCCTAGAATCCCAGTGTCGGTACATTATTACATATAATTGGCATGATCAAAAAAGATCAAGTCTCGATAGACCGATTTGTTTAGTATCCTTGGAAGTACTAGATACATTTATAAGATTCACATTACATCATAAAATGGAAAACTAAAACAACATTGTTTCTGTATACAACACTGAGATCCCATAGCCTATTCCTGCAGGGCAGTCATAATATACTTCTTCACATCCAAGGTAAAATAAAACATTGAAAGGGGTGATCTCAGATGCTCAGTAAGGATAAAAATATAACAGAAACATTCATAAATAAGCATAAATATTTAAGGCAATGTATATAACTAAAAGAAAATCCTTTTCAACATTAACTTCATCATAATATGGAAAATATAAATCAAAATAATTCCATTTACATATTCACATGGATATTCTACTAGTCTAATAATAACATGCAATATCAATATCTGGTTTCATGATGATGGAATACATAATTCTAGACATTCATAAACACATAGTCAAGGCCTTGTGCCAATACTACAAATAAGATTTTGTCAAGGCCTTGTTCCAAGACACTAGTTTGTCTAATGAGACCTACTGATGAATCAAGGAGCTATAGCGGGCTCCACCCATCACTTACTATGTCCAATGCATTCCTCATATGAAAAGGTTGAAACGTATTCTAAACATTCGTATTAAAACTAGCATATGAAATGTCAATACATTAACCACAAACCATGAATAGTTTAAAAATAGAACATACACATCCAAACATAACTCATTCAATACAATATAGAATATTGTATTTTAATATACTAACCTCAATAGAGAATAATGAATGATATTGACATAGATGAAAATAATCATAAAAACTATTTGAGAGAAATATCCCCCTTTTTCTTGAAAACATTTAAAAGTCACACTATTTATCAAGAAGTATTTTAAAATAGATTTTTGAATCAAATATTCCCATACCACTTTGAAACTTTGAAAAATAATTTTAATTTTAAAACATTAATGTCCTTATAAATAAATCCTTAAAACCATTTTTAAAACATGGATATTAATGAGAAAGGTTTAGAAGAATAAATCTTTAAAACATTTAATTGATATTTTAGTTAAAGTTCCTAACCAAAAGAGAAACAATTTAATACAAAAAATTGAGGTAATAAAAACTTTATAATATCATGAGAATAAATGGATTCATGATATATTATGTCAAAGTACATTATATACACCATATAAAGTGAATTGGTTTATAACAAAAAAGAAATCTTATTAGAATGTGAATTGAGATAAAATCTATTATAAAGACTATATCCTTTGTTTAAGGATAAATAAACAAAATAATTATGTGTGAAAAATATAAATCCACTCTATATGATTGTATATTCTGTGTAAATCAATCAGAGTAAATTCAGACATATTATTGTTAAAACAACACCAATGAATTTGATGTTTAAGTCAATAAATGATAATTGAGTTAAAATTACATTTATAAAGTTCATATCGATGAATTAATAATGTATAAATGGAGTGATTATGTGTATCAATATTATATCCACATCAAGGGTAGTGGTATTTACTACAAAAAGAATAAATAGATACTTCACAAATAATCATGGAGTAAAATAATCAATGAAGTATGCATAAAGCCCATTGAGTGGAAATTTAAAATTGAAATTCCATTAATGATTTGGTAACATATGAAAATACAACCCATGAAAGAATTATCATACAATGAAGATGTAAATACCCATAAAATAAATTATATTACATCAATAATACAATCATGGATAGTACATATGCCACACAAAAGGAAATAGTGGCCAATATAGCATGAATCTCATGGGAATAAAAAGTGAGAGGAAACACCCTTAATTCATTGTAATCAATGGATTAATATGAAAAAAAGTTAATAAAAACCTAATTAATCACATAATACCATAAATATAAACAGAATCATGATAATATATATCAAATGGCAGTACATAATACACCACATGCAATAATTAAGTTGCGAACAATTGAAATCTCACAGAATTAAAAGTGAGACAAGAAACCCATTACTTTGTACTTTTCCTTGGACGATGGTAGGTTAACCTCTTGTATAATGGAGAAATAATTGTTATTAAATTATAAAATAATCATATACATTAATATGATATCATATATGATCTTTTAGTATTTCTCTGTTAATAATATTTTAGTATTATTGTCGTTTCGGGTGTTAATAGATTCATTTTCCTTTATATTTTTTTTCATAAGTAATGTTTTTTATGGATAGGATGTATCTTATTAATATTCAGAATGATATTAAGTCTTTAAACATTATTTTTAATCATCTAATGAAAATTAGTCTTGAATTTATTATGATGGGGAATGAATCTCATGGCGTTCGTGGAGACGGTTATCCGTACGTATGCTCGAGCAAAAATATCATTATTTTATTATTAAAATAATATTTAATTGGATGGAATATAATATATACAGAATAATTATCATGTTATATTTATTATTTACATAAATTACACATAATTATTATTACCATTCAAATAATAATGTATTTAATAACAATTACACCATGAGGTGGAGACGGTAAGATGTACGTACGCATGTATGGTGACATGTCATTCAACAGATGGAAAGAATAATTAATATGATTGTACCATATTTATAATAAAATAAAAGTATATAGAAGATACTGGAGTTATTACTTTTGAATTCAAACAAAAAAGAAAGAGGAAATGGAAGAAGAAAGGAACTTGAAAGAGGTGATAAAATATTTACCTCTTCTTCAGGTTCTTACCTTTGATATGATAAAAAGGGATCATTATGTTGGGTTTTTGACTAAAGGGAGCCCTCTAAGATAAAGGGATGATAGTTGAAAGGGTATTTGGGTAGGGTTTGGCCAAGCCAAATTGCTTTGAAGTTGTGAATTAGATATAAGGGGGACTTACCTTTTATAAAAGGAGTGAGGGGCCCCTTAGGAAAAACAAGAAATATTATTTTATAATAAAATCATCTTCGATTACTAATGGATCCAAAGTAGATTATTTAAAGGAAGAGGTGGTTATGGGTCTAAAACCTCTAAAACAATAGGTTTTATATATATTTGGGTCACTATATTAACCTTATCTTTTATATTTAACTCTTAGTTTAATAGTTTGAGATTTACCATGTCTCTTTGTAGTTTTATATTATATGGTTAATAAACATACTATAAATATCCAATAGAACCCCAAGTGGCTCATTAATGATATAAATATCATTATATAACTATTTTGACAGAAACATATATTTTTATTAATATAATATCAATTAATAATATAATATTTGTTTTAAAAACTCTTTTATCTCAATTTTGACACTATTTTTTATTTTGTTTTTGATAAATTCACAACAACATTATTACTTCGAAAACAATTAATATAACCAACCCTAATTTGTCATATGTACCTAGAAAATTATTTTAATTCATAAAAAGTCTCAATATACAATTATTGGGATATTTATAATATCAATTATTGTTGTATTTCATTAATTAGGTAATTAATGCATCATCATTGTATCATAGTTAAATTTAATTATTTAATGGTTAAAAATTATTAATAAAATACCATTATGTATAAAATCTTTTTAGATTTCTAATGAATATTTATAGTCTAATTTATCTTATGTTTATCCCTATATTAAAAATGTTTTAGTTATTAAACATTGATTTTAACTCTTTTATCTCTTATTTGAATTAAATAAAAATAAATGTCCTAATATAATCCAAGTGAACCAAATAGGTTCATATTTTATTCCTAAGGTTGTTTTTGGTTGAATTATACTTATCCAATAGAATTAGGACATGTGTTAGGGTATTAATAATATCATTTTTTCCTTTAATTACCCTATTTACTTTTAACCGTGGTAAATAAAAGTTAAAAGTTAATGTTCACCAAAAATTATTTTTATCTTATTGAACCGCATTTTACTTCTTGATATTAACCGTGTCTCTTAGATTTTTGAAATTCAACACACAGAAGTGGTAAAATTATGTTTTATGTAAATTTTCAAATGCTCCTAGGAGGTGGGTAAAAGATGTTGAAAAGTTCAATAAAATTTTATATATCTAATATTACTACAAAATGAATCCAATGAATTAAATTGAACATATATATGTATTATGTTTCTATTTTGACCTAAAATAAATTTAAATAAAATAATTAATTATTTAAATAAAAATTCAGTTTTAAAATATAACTCAGTGTTCTTCAATATTCATCAAATATTGAATGTTTTCAGAAAAAAACGAAAAATTCACCCTAAGATAATATCGATATTCCAAATCCAAAAAAGAAGTCCATTTTTATTGATAAAATTTATAAAATTTCAAAAAGTGGGTATTACTATTCATAACAGCTAGTTTGATTGGTCGCGGTGTGATAGAATCTCGAAGTAGCGTACAATGCAATCTATTGAATTAATCAAAGGGAAACATACCATGGAAACTTGGGGTGTTACACCTTTCCTTTTGCACTTATAGTAAAATATCCCATTCATAGTATTATTTTTCTTCCATTCCTTTCTCCAGTTTCATTTGTTTTTATATTATCCATTATAAATTGGTTTCCTAAATAACTTCTCCCTTATGTAAAACATTTTGAATCTTCTGGAAAAGATGGTCATCTCTTCATTACTTTTAATAGGCGACTCATTATCACATGAACTATTAGCTTCTATTTTCTCCTTTTGTATTGAAATAGTATATTTAACAGCTAAAAATTTTCTTTTTTTCTTCATCCTCCCATTCTCTATATACATTACATTCCTCATCATACATCATAAGATTTACTATCATCACCTTCACAAGTAACATTATAACATCACACAAATCTCATATTTACTATGAGGTTCCTCTCCATCTATCTGATAGACACCTCAACAAAAGAATCACATGATATTTATTAGAAACCATTCATCCCAATGACTAGATTGTATTTATAGTCTCATTAAACCTAAGATACATATCAGAAATAGGTTCATCAAGTTTCATCTTAAATGAAACATATTTAATAGTATAACTATTTAAGTGCGTCTCTTTAATAATAGATTTACCCTCATGAGAAATAGCTAAATATATTAAATTTGAATTATAGTAGTGCACGTATAAATTATATTAAATTCCTCATCACCTAAATAAAAATATAAAGAATTAATGGTTTTAAAATTATTATTATAAGCTTATTTAGTTTGATCACTCAAAGTATCATCACTAGTTATTGGTAATTCATATTTTTCTTCAATGGAATTCCATATTTCAAAACCCATCCTTTAAATATGATTTTTAATTTTAAACCTCCAATTAGAATAGTTAAATCCATTAAAATTAGAAGGCATATTTTTATATGATACCTATTTTATATTATTATCCATAAAGAATTATATTTATAAATAACAGATATTTAATATCATTACAAGACAACTAAATCATAGTTGAGATGATATTTTAATATCCTCTAATACTAAATGTTGATAGAAGTTAGTAACATGAGAGGGGGAGTGAATTAAGTACTTAATAAAAATTTATATTAAAAACACTTTAAAAAAATCCCCCATGATAATTAAAAATTGTCAATTAATCAAAACGGTAGAATAATATAAGTTTTATATTTCAAAATATTTATCAAAGAGTGATGAAGGCTCAGTTAAAACAATATTTGAAATCACTATAACTTTTGGAACAAATTTAATCAATCAAATCATTTATATAAACACTGGTTAGGAATAACTATAAAAGTATATTTTTTTATAGATTAAAAAAAATTAAGTCATAACATTGAAATATATAAAAACAACACTGGAATACAAAATGGAGTAAACAAGGGGTTCAATATCTAGCCGAGACTTAATCCCCTCTAATTGGGGATAATATATTGCCAAGAAGATTATTATAACAACAATAATATCCACAAAATGGATCGGGTATACAAATAATATCCCACAGGATGTCCAGAATCAAAGCATCTTCCACAGTTATATGGGGGAATAAAAACAACATTGTCTACACAGGACCACTTCAACACTTGTCATGGGTATAATAAATGAAGGAGATTTAGAGAATATCATGTATTCTCTAGATTAATAATATGAGTATGTTTTTATAGATAAACCCACTACAATATCAAACTACTCGAAATTAAATCATAAAAATGAGTGAGAAAATAATAAGATATGGATGGTGTGGTGCTCCTCAATTTGAATATCTTCTAATGTTTTTGTGTCCTCATATTTTACTTGGTGAGGTGATCCATCATGTTTCTCTAAAAATGCAGAAAAGTAAAGCTTCATAGTGTCTATTTTATATATGTAGTTTTCTTTGAAAACATTCAACACAAATATATTGATTTTGTGTTTGAATTATTCTTGATCTTATATAGGTTCCACACATTCACACTCGCATGTGTTTAGCATATATGAACAACAAAGTAGCCAATAAAAACACAGAAAAGGGATTCCTCTAGAATATATATCTCTTTAGATCCAAATATATATTTAATAATAATAATAAATATATCCTTAACTGTTATACTGAGTAGATAATCAGGAAACCTATCACTTACTCTTCTTTTAATCAATAGAGTGGATTAGGTATAATAATTAATAAAACCTCATGAGGTTTTATGAATTTACACCCATAAAATAGATGATAAAATCATTAAATTAAATTTAAGGATATAAAAACAATTATATAATGTTAATGGTGGATCAACTCTACTGGTAGAACCGAACAACGGTAGCAGAGTCTAATAGTAGCACGATCCAATGGTAGTACACGACAGTGATAACATAAATTTGGCGTAGCACATCTGGTGGTATCATGTACGGAGGTAGAAGAACTCTGGAATTAGTATGTCTAGAGATAACATAATGCTGAAAATATCACAACACTGATAGTATAATATCTGGCGGTAGCATATTTCTAGCAGTAATATATTGGGTTGTAACATATGTCTGGTGGTAGAACAAGTTGAACTAACAGTGGAATAATTGAACTAATAGTGGAACAATTAAACTAATGGTGGATAATTGTATATAATTATCCAATTTTCTTTATATAAATATATACTATCATAAATCAATAATCTCATTAGTATTGTAATAGTCATGATTTGTGATCATTAAAATAAGAATGTGCCAACATCCACTTATAAGAATAACTTTTGTTCAGTTGTAAACAAAATCAAGGTGAAATGTTAAGGAGACATATAAAATAAAAATATAACTAGAGGGGAATAAAATATATTGGTTTTTATTGAGAAATAACATACATTTTTCCAAATAGTAGTTCAAACATAACAAACTCGATTTCAATGTGTGATTTCAAAAAAAAAACCTTAGAAATATCATAACACATAAAGTAATAAGATATCAAGGAAGATATCATGTGATAGAAATTTAAATAATCCTAGTCAATAAGTTATATAAAATAAATAAATCAATGGAAAAAATATAAATAATTTTAGAGGAATATATTCCAAGAAGAAAAGATATAACTCGAAGAAAGAAAATTGAGTTATGATTCCCATTACCTCGAGTCTTGACTCACCTAATTCATTCTTAAATTCATGAATGATAAAATTATATTGACTAATCAATTTATTTATATCCTTTAAATATTTAAATTTTTTCTTTTTATTCATTTTTTATCATGTATTATTTATTTATTAGATCAACTTTTCATTTGTCATACATTTTAGTGTTATCTGGTCCATTGATTCAAAATTGCTTTAGTATAATGGTAACAATTAAATATACCAATCAAAAGGTTCCATAATATCTAAAAATAACAATTTATATGTTTAATTTAATTCTAGAAAATATTCAATTCAAAAGGGCATGATGTATTTACTATTTAGAGAATCTTCATAGATAAGATTGTTTTTTATGGATAGAAATGACTACGATTGTATAGTTTTTGTCTCATTATCAGGATGGATATTTCACCATTATAAAGTATAATCAAAAAATTAATTAAATTTTAATGGTATGTAAAATTATGTAATTAATTTTTAATAATATATATGAAATACATTTGTTTATTAAAACATCATTGTTTACAAAGGCAGTGTAAAACTACAATGATAAGATATGTTTTTAAAGGATTTAAAATAAGGAAACCCAATAAATATTTTAGTTTTATAAAAAATTAATTTATAAAAAAAATAAATCACTAGTAATACATTTAAGGAATACATACATTATTTAAAAGTGTAATAGAAAAAATTAAACAAAAAGGCATGATTTTTGAAAAACTTGTATTATTTTGACCTAGTAACAGCTTATGAAAAAGTGTTTGGTGGAATTTAATATGTTATCTCTCACCATTATTGGATAAAATTAATAAAAAAATAATACAAGGGAATAATATAACTAAAATTATATATCGTATAAAATAAATTTAAGGATGATTCATTTCATATAAAAATGGAATGATTGAGTTAAGAACCCTTATCGTTCTCTTGGAATTGACTCATATGAATTGAACCTCATGCCTTATGAGAAATGAATTTGGGAAATAAAAAAATTCATATAATTGTGGAATGATTTTTTATATAGGGATTCCAGAATAATATGAAGATAAACTGAAATTTAGATGCTTTTTTCAAATTATATAATGATAACCCTTTTATAGGAAAAATATGATGGTATGCTTGCAAGTATTCAATCTTTATTAGATAAGAAAATAATTTTTAAAAGTATAAATGGATTGGAAAAGGATACTACATGATATTAAGAACTATCACTTATCCTTTCTTAACTCAATGTGATGACCTGAACCAGATCACCGGGCCCAGGATGAGGTCACCACATGGCCTCATTCACGCCTCCAAATACACGAGGGGATGCCAATTAGTATAAATTGAATAAGAGGAAATATAGTGGGACTATTCCCTTGATAAGATATAAAAATTATAGTATTAATGCAATAATATAAACAATAATAAAAATAAATAAAATAACTAAAATGTGGATGTAATATCAATAATAACATCACATTCTATATCAATGAGGAATAAACTATCCAGTATGGCATGTTATAATTTTTCCTCATGAATTATATATATAAATGATGAAAATATAAAATATTAAAATCAATGTAATATATATAAAAAGATATCGGATTTTTTCTTGAGATTTCCTTGTCTGAGCTGCCCCTTTGGCACAACCACCCTAAGCAAGGTCATTTCCCTAATCTAAATCCCTAAATAAAATATTCTGCATGCGCATTGAGATTCCGATGCATATTGTGAGTATAAACCTAATAGGACAGCTCTAATTCATCTTTATCACATGTTTATTATTCATATAAAAGAGTATGAGATGAATAAAAATTAACATATCAGTAAACATACAAGCCATAAGGTGATCAGTAACTAACCACATCATCACAAATTCTAGATCTACCATATTTAGGTCATAGATTCATGGAAAATCTATCAGAACATATAATCACTTACAAATCATTATATACCTTCTATCACTAAGGTCTTTGCCTCAATGAGATCCCCAACCCATACCTATTGTGAACTCAGGGAGGTCAACCAAACACCCTAATCCATCCTATATATTTTGGTGGTCACATAAAATCATGTCACCATACCCATTCCAACATACTCTCTAGAGGTTGAATAATACACACAAACCAATAGAAACAGACTAGGGGTGGTTATTTCATAAACTTTGACCCATCCCCATATGTTATGGGGATGTTGCATTAATTATAAATCATAAGAAACAATGAAAACATGAGAAAAATCCCACAGAATATGAAACTCAAATAGTATACCCCGATTTGATACCTCACTCATAATAGCCATCAACATCCCAACAAAACCAACTATCCCTCGTGGTCTTCCTACTTTTCTAGGCCTAGCTAAACTACAATTCTAAAAGTTATCCTACATCAAATTATAATCCTATAATTTTCTATGAGTAACTAATTCATTAGATGGATATATATTCCTAGCCAATTTCATTTATGTTGATATTAAACAATCACACAAAAATACCAGGAAAACTCCCAACTACCATAATTTTCAACAAGGGTTTCAAGAATGGTTAATCTTTTAATAAATATAACAAAATAATTAAAATCATGTGAGAAATCTCTTTTATGAGAAACAATATTAATTATCTTCATGTGATAATCACATTATCATTCCAGGAAAATAATTCTATTATATAATTTTACACAACATGATATAATAATATTAATAAATCTTTATGCATGTGATAATATTTTCTAGGGAATCAAATATTCACAATATAGTAATTTTTTTTAAATATTGGCGAAACATCCCATCCCCATCAATTTTAGTTAACAAATTAATTTTCTTCTTTATGTTAGTGCATACCATCTTCCCTAAGGAAAACAAAACCATGATCTATCTTGGTATGTACAACTAGATGAAACATGGAGGATCTCATACATAGTGATTATACTAGATTCGTGTTATACACAAATGATATGGAAGATTGAAAAGGACCCTCGACCTTCACAAATCCTAGCAACCAAACCACATCATTCCTGAATAAAACAAGGCAATCACACCAAATATCTCCTAAATACAATAGGGCCATCACATCAAATCCTTTACAATGACACATGGGTCATCACATTACATCCCAACCACTTCTATAACAAGAATACTAGAGTATTCTGAACGTGATGACCATCAAGCTCAATCTTTCCTTCTATATTGTGTAACCCCCACTATGAACCACATCATCCACTACTCAAACATGTATATAATTTCAAAATAATATAGATTCCATCACAAACCATGTGTATCATACTCGAATAGAAGGGATATAGAAAAATGGTGGTAGCCAACCACTTTCATTACCATTCGGATGTTGGAAAAAACCACCAAATCTATTGGGTGTTAAATATAGTACTTGAATTAGGTGTGGTATGTATAGAAATCAAAATAAAAATTAATTCTATAAAAGTCCCACCCATAATCCCAACCTATGTATTTTTAACAAGAATAATATCCCATCTACAAAATTACCACTAATTCCTCACAACCTCTACTACATCTACTGCCACTTATAAAGGTACCACACCACACAAGAATGCCAAAAAACAAAATCCACATTCCACATTTCTTTTCATGTTAATCCGTTTTATATATTTTACCATCACTAACAAATATTTATTAGTATATCCCATTTATTATATATTAAGAAACGTCCACATTAACCACACATCCCATTTCAATTGAAGAGTCCATTATCCATTCCAACATATACCATCTTAGGATCATTATCTACAATTTATTCAATCCCTATCGAGAAACTAGCACAAAAATGCACAACACATCAAAAATATAAATGTTTTGTCTCAAACATCATGCTTAACATACTTAAACAAGACATTTATTAACCATTTTATTGATCAGGAAAGATTTTGTATACACTAAAATAAGTGTAACATGATATTAATTTAATATTTAAATAGAACATGATTACAATATACTATACTTTTATATCCTAAATACATCATATTAAACATTCCAAATGATCAATTCTCATAATATATAAATCCCATAGATAACAATTTTTTTTTTCAACATTATACATGATTCCCATAAAAAACTACTCATGAATCATCATGATAGGAAAAGATATCCCATGACTAAAATTGTATAATTAGTCTTGAAAAGAATAAGTCCAATCAAATAAAAAAAATTAGTCACAACACATTTACATGAATTCTTATCACTTTCCATGAATTTATAATAAAAAATTCTAAAATTCCCATATACAGTATCCATGTGGAAAATTAATTTCACATTAATTATCTCTCAATTAATTTTTACACAACCAATTCATGATTCCAAAAATTAGGATAAGTCAAAATATTACATTTAAAACTATTAACCTAGGAAACATCCACTGATTTCAACATTAAATTCTATTAATTACATTAAAACTGTTTTATATGAGGTCTCTAGAAAGAAAACTATGTTTATAGGAGATTTTTTTCAACACGTAGGTGAAACTATAGGACCACACAAGGTTCATATTGTTTTTCCATTATGTAGAAAATTACACTTACACTAGCACCGCTTCAAGTGTTTTTCCTTGTAAAATGTTGTAGACAAATAATTGAGTATAGAGAAGGCTTCAACTTTTTTGAAAACTGTAAAGGAATAGTTTCTAAAAACTTATAAATCTTGTTGACTTGAAGATATGGTTTTAATGTCTCCCAGATAAGAGAAAAAATAAAGGAAAAATAAATAGATAAGGAATGGTGTTTTTCAAAAAATAAACAATACATATTTTGGAAAATATAGTGTTCAATCCCCCATTAATTTTTTTGAATAGTTTGTAAAATCTGAAATTAATTTTGGATCAAGAAAAATCTTCCAAAATGAGTTATATGTTATTAAATGAGTCAAAGAAAATTAATTAATTTATATTATGAATTTAAATGATTTAAAATAGAGCCTAGGGTGGGGGTGTAATCAGTCAAACAATAAGAAGAAAACCTAAATGGGTAATAACACCAACCATGCATAGGTTAATGGTTCTATGTTGGGGTAAATTATTTTACCCACTTGAAAATAAAGGTATATAATTTTTTAAAAGTCTATAAAATGGTATGGACTTTCTACCTCAATCTTTATAGATCCTAATCACCAGTTGAACTTATCATAACATGAAAAATCCCAAAAATAGGGACCAAACTCATTGCATTAGGGCTTCATAATATGAAAACAAAAAAGAAATTCGATTTTAATGAAAATATAGAATCATATTTACCAGCAGGACCCAATTGTAATGAGAGATGCTTAAAATACCCATGAAACGAGGCATATGTGTCCAAAATCTTGGAATAGGTGCAACTTTCATTACAAAGTTCCCATAATGGTCTGGGTAAAAGAAAAGGGAATAAATAAGGTGGTACCTAGGTGAAATTATGGTTGTACCCCTTAAAAAATTCCCAGATGACTTTCATGACCTGAAAATATTTTTCACACCATGAACTATCAAAGATATAATTCTTTGACCATATGGACTAATAATTCATGATGTGATACATTGTGTCATTCTGTAAATCCTACCTGTAGCTCTTAAAGAGTTATATGTCCCTTCTGGTCCTCCTAAACTATCTCTTAAACTACCTTGATGAATCTATCATCTAGAAACAAGTATATTAAATATTTATTGGATAAAAATAAAACAAGTAACAATCCTTGATATTCATGGAGGTACTGAAATCCCCCCTCCAATGACTTCTCATCCTTGAGAAGTGTCTCTATCGGTCCCTCATGAACAACCCAACCTCTTGGTCCAAACATTTATACTATAGTCTTTATCATTGAATTCCCACTCTCAAACCCATTCCCAATTATTTACATGTGACCAAAAGTATCTATTTAGATTCACAACCATTATTCATAGAACTTTCCTCACATCTACTTACAAATAGAATTGGTATCTCCATAAAGGAAATTTCTAACACTAACCCAACATTCTCACTAACAAACCCTCATACAATGTTATTCTCATGCATAAGATCCAAATAAACAACTTTAATTTCTTCTCAAATGTTGATGTAACAAAATAACACCTCGTAACATTTTATTAAATTATTTACCCCTTAAATCACATGTTGAATCATGTTTACCCCTGAATAATGTCATGAAACATAATTCGCTAATGAATGATGAAATGAAACTCGATTCACCCCAAAAAACATTTCATAAAACTGTATTCACTACCTTAATCATGTCATGAAATTGGGTTCACCCCCTAAAACATTCTCAAGACTCTCAAGCTCTCAATGAAAGCCTTTATAATGACCCACCCCCATTGGTCAGTATCACCGACTCACACATTATCACCTTGACTGATAGATTTACATGGACAACTCTTATTTTATAATGAAACTCATCTGATTATGTGCACACATTAACTCAATAAACTATATCAATGGTTTATGATCACATTCACATCACTCCCGACATGTTCCAATGAATTTTTATCCCTACCAATATACATGCATTAACCATCCTCATGTCAATCAAAAAATGACACCCATGAGAATGTAAACACTTCTAGAATTGTATCACCTATTCATACTTGAAACCAATGAATTTCTTAGGAAAATCATGTACCGTAACATGGAAGTTTTACAATTCTAAAACAATCACACTTAGATAATAACCCCACAATGGAATTCCAAAAAACCATTTATTGACAAATTAAATCTGTTTTGAGTTACATATTTGTCCTCATATGAGTTGGTCTCCTTTTACACACACAACACCATGTTGTACTAGTAATTTTTACTACCATATAGTGGAATCACCTCATGTGATTTTCAATCCAACTTCAACCATACTCACTGATCACCCCATAAGTACAGCCAAACTCTCATCCATGAAATACATTGAAGAGGTAAAAAACAATCACTAGCCATCTATACAACCTCAACATCATACATATAAATGCATGTATCCAGCCTTTTGTAGAAGCTCCGCCACAATTTTATTATGCCACTTTGATAAAACCCATCAAACCTTGAATCATCAACTCAAGGCACTAATCCTAGGACTCACATTGATAGTGGCTTAACATACCTCATTGAATTTTGATAATACCCATTATTTAATGCTATAAAACAATAATGAAAAAATTCTACATCATAAAACCCTCATCCATTGAGCTAAACTAAATCAACATAGAAACCCTCTACTACTAACCCACAGATTGCAAAGGATTATGGTGTTAAATAATGTTGCACCCATATAGAAAAAAAATAAGACTCACCACTATTTGATCTTACCTTGACTAAGACCTTCCATTTATCCTTTATTTTATCAATGATACTCAGACATAGAAGGGCTATACATTACATTTTAATCTACTATAAGAATTAATTCCCCACTTCTAATCCAAAATGCTTAACTAAAAATTAATCATCAATTAATATGAACATACCACACTTCTATGTAAACCTATAATAAGTTCTACGAGAAGGAAATATCATAAACCCACTTTACTCTATGCTAACACTCTATGAAAATATCAAGTGATCCAAAGAAAATCTACTCCCATAGTGGTTCACTAAGGAACTACCCATCATAGAAACTTCCAAACACATTAAACAATATAGAATAAATTATCGATAAATATTTCATGCTAACACAAACTAGGACCATAATGTTTATAATCTAATGAACCGTACAAAAACCCAATGTTCTTTGAACCTTATATCCCAAATCCCAAATAATTTTCAACATAGATTTCCACGCATGTATCAAGTTATCATTCACTAAGACTACCATGTTTCTCATGGTCTATTAATCTATAAGAAACCAAAAATGACCTTATCTAAATATATGGACCAATTTTTTTTTTAAAAAACAAAAAGAAAAAAAACTCATCCACCTTACCAAGAATGACCAGCTTAAGATTCTTCTCATGATTCATTTAATGACATAAACAAGTGGTTCATGTTATAGAACACTACAAAAAGTATCACTTCAACTACTATAAGATCTAATATCTCAAAACTCACCATCAAGTTTCTGTCAAGGACTAAAATATAAAAAATGGAAAATTCTCTATCTTATACAAATCATGCATCGTCAACTATGTTCTCAACAATCAGTTCATGCACTACCACACATTTGGAACTATAAATTTTCCACTCACGCGTCTCTTAGGGAAAGAAGATCACCCAATTCATATGTCCATCAAGGCATGTGAAACCTGACCATGAAAAAAACCAATATAAAACTAATGTACAGAAATGAAAAAATTGTACCATGATATTATTATCGTAGATCTCATGGTTAGTGAAAAAAAATGCAATAACCCATCTGACTCAAGGGTATCTACCTGAAACAAAACACCACAATCAACACATCAAGAGGTTCCATATATAACTCAAAAATCACAAAACCATTATTCTACCATAACTCAGATCTAATCATTATATAAAGAGCTACACCACAATCAGTAGGAAATATTACAATCCAACCAACCCCTTTCAAGGGTTTAGTGCTAATTAAATCTCCAATATAAACTAGCCAAACAACTTTGATCAAATTCCATGAAGGGTGGCTATTCTCTAAAATAAACAACCCATATAAGGTAATCCACCAGTCAAAAAATTATTTCAAACCAACATACAATGGGATTACAATTTTTCTCAGACATATATCCCAAAAAAATAGATTTAAAATACAAAAAAAATTAAAAAAACCCTGGAACATCAATCCAAACCTTTTACAAATTTAAAAAAATATAATATCAAACCACCAATTTAATGAATAAATTTGTTAAAACACCTTCAAATATTTTCAAAACCATTCAAATACAAATTACCTTTTCATTTCGAAAAATTTGAGAAAAACCATCCTTTTCTCCCATTTGAAAAAATTTCCATAAAAACAAAAATTCACGAAGATTATAAACCAAATGAGTCTAAATACCCTTTTTAAATAGCAAATCGATTTCAAATGAATAGATGAAGGATTTTTACAATATCTTGGAATTCAAAAACTCTTTAAAACCCAAAATCCCATCAAAAATTCATTTAACACCTTTTTCCATGTGATTTTCCTTTTAAAAACATTTTAAAATATAAATCAACAAACAAACATTAAAGGGAATAGAAACATTGAATTATTAACGTATTTTGAAGGCTCAATTCCAAACAATACACACCTATAAAATAGTCATAGTCATGCATAACTAAATAAAACATGCTAAGGATAAATTAATTAAATGTAACCAATGCTATATTTAAGGAAACGTCAAATATATTTTTGTAGACAATTAATTAATTTGAACCTCTATCAACCAAAATAAAACAAGTTTATAAAATATGAACCTATATTCATATCCATGATTCATGATCTCACCAACTCTTTCTAATCAGTCCAACATAAAATCTCAGATGTCATAAATTCCAGGATCATATGCACAAAAAGATGTGAAATAAATCATGTGTAAAATCACAAAAAAATCCCCCCAAATAAATGTGTAATTTCACCATTAGTGGGTTAACTACTCCCATGAACAATTTCCATACTATGTCTCAATAACACCACATAGTCTATATACAAAGTCACAAATAGTAATATAAAATGAAAACCTATCATAAAATTTTATAATTCCCTAGCTCGGATCACCCTTCCTGGGATGAGTTAGCTATGTGGCCTTATGCATGTCTCTCCATACACAATATGTTGAAAACTAATGAAGTGGGCTTAATTTTTTATTTGGGGAGACTACACCCTCAACGATAGATAACCACCAGAGTTTGAATAAAATAATAGAAATAATAATTTTAGTAAAAAATGAATTAAAATAAAAAGTTAATAATAATAATGAAATCTCATACTATATTAATATGGAATACACTATCTAGAAAATCATGTCAAAGGATCACCATATGTGGAAGATCATTATGAAGTAACCAAAAGTCAAGAATAATAAATGATAAATCTCTATGAAAAGAACTAAGAGTCCATCCTTAAATTTCTTAAACCGTCCTACTTATATTGCACAATGACCATACATTGTGGCCTTATAATCCAATAAATCTAAGAAAAAAAGAGTTTGTAAATGATTCAAGTTGACCCATTAAGGGTGTGAGTATTAACCTAGTAGAACACCACCTATTATACCTTATCATAAGTTAAACAATCATATACAAGATAAGAAATGAATGAAAATAAATATATTAATAAACATACAACCTAATGGGTGTTCATGTTCTAACAAGGATACCATGAATATAGTCCATACGTGCTTAAACTTATAACTAGAAGGACTACCTATCGAATAACATATTTATATAAAACCCATGAATCTCTATTTATCACAAATATCAAGGTCCTATAAAGTAACCCAACCCATTCCTGTTCGCTCAGGGAGGTCAAAAAATAACCCTAACCTATAATTCTCCCTCAAGAGTTCACATACAATCAATTCACCCCAACCCATCCTTGTGGACTCTAGGGTTGTCATGTTAAGGACACCAAACCATCTACGTAGAATCTGTGGAGGAAATATCATACCCACCAAACCATAAAAATATAATATGTGGAGGTTAGATCAAGTAAAAATAATAAGAAACAATCAAAACATGCATTAATGTACTTACAAGCATGGAACTCCACAACATATCCTAGCCTGATGCCTCACCCCTAAAGGACTTCATTATTACAGTGGAACCATACAACTATCATGGTAATCCTCATTGAACATGTCAACATACACTATATATCTCATAGTTATCTTGTATTACCCCATGAAACTGAGTTTCAACCTGTATCCGAAACACAATGAGAGCAAGGGACAAGTCCACACAATCCCCTACAACATTTACCCATGTTCTTACATCCCTATACATACACAAATGTCATTTTCCAATCAAAATCACACAAGCGGAAAAACCTACAATTATCACCATTATAATTATATTGTTTATTGATTCCAAGGAATTAGAGTAAGGGAACTCACTATCCAATACCTTACATCACTTAACTCGTCCATATAAGCCTCAATTGAGTCCTGATAACTCATTCCAAGCCCAATTTTTAAATCATGAAACCCAACATTCATAACTAGTATATGGATTTTGTTCATATATTTTATGGCATATACATCATCCCCCTCTAATGAAACTACTAACCTGATAATGGCCTCACCCACTAAAATTGATACATAAAATGAGGTCTCACAGGACTATGCATGCACACACATGAAAATCAAGGCATGCCATTTCATACGAAGGCTATAAAATGGTAATGACTTCCTACCCCAATCCTGATGGAGCCTAATATTAATGAATATCTTCCCAAATTTATCCAATTTGTACAAATAACTAAAATATACCAAAAATTATCACATTAGGGATCCCGAATGAGGAACCAAAAAGAAACATAGATTTATCTTATAGATGGCATTAGAGTAACCCGTAAGAAACCATTGCAAATAATGATTTTTAAAAATCCCATGAAATTATTGTGGGAAGTAAAAAAAATTATAGGGGAGATCCAATCATATCCTTGTTCATATAAGGGTTGCGTGAGATTAAATATGGGGGAATAGGGGGTGCCTATGAAAAATTACGACCCTACCCTTAAAAACAAACAAAATACTTTCACGGTGTTAATATATATCTCATTACATGAACTATCAAAGAGGAATCCCCCTAGTATTTGGGAAAAATAATTTACAATATAAAATGGTGTGTCACTCCTTGATTCCATTCCACTACTCGTGAATAGCTCAAGATCCCAAACGATCATCCCAAACTCACTCTCAATCTACCCTGACACCTTTATCTATAAAAAACAAGTATATTACATGTGTCTAGGTCAAAAATATAACCCATAACACACATCAAAATTCATAGTGGATTACTCTAAAGATAAATTCGTTTGTTCTTTATATTAAATTTTATGTTTTTTAACAATAAATACCCTTTAATGTCATTTTAGGGTTATTGTTGCCATTCAAATTTGAAAATATCTAGATACCAAAAAATTAATTTTTAAACATTTATGTATTTTCATAACTATTATTATTATCCTTAAAAATTGTGAAACAACATTATTATTCATAACCTTATTATTTTAAATATTTTAAAACTATAATCTTTTACTTTTTTTACTTACACAAGAATAGTTTCGACATTGCAAAAGAATTTTGGATAATTATCTGATCTTTCAATATGAAAAATGAATTACTATAACAATTATAATATATTTTCCCCTTTTATCAAAAAATGGAATCTCGAGAGTGTAATTTTCGAACCCTCCACACCCAGAAACGCCCTACCCACGAAGAGATCATCCGGAGAAGCCCCATTCGGGATGAAGTCTTTACCATATGAGATTGCAGAGCGTCCTTTGGGGTAACTGCCTGATCAGTAATGGTTCGACACATCAATATATCAGCAATGTAAAAATATTTTTAATATAAAATATTATTTATTAATATTATCATTTAAAACTATTTTTTAACATTATTTATTACTATTTATATCAAGATAACTTTTTAAGATAAGAATATTGACTTGTCTCACATTGTGCAAGCACTGAGTAAGAATTTGGATAAATCAATTTTTTTATTCTAAAATTCATAAATATATATGTATATAACTTATTATTAGTCATATTTATCCTTAATTTTGATCACAGACTTATCTCTTTTTAAATATTATCTCAATTACACCATTTTTAACCTTTTTAATGTTGTGCAATCACTACGCCGACTATGAGAAATGTTTTCATATTTAACTAAAAATAATAATTAATTTTTATAAATTAGATCATGTAAAAATATGATATATTGATTATATTATAATTAAAAATATATTCCTTAGGTTTCTATAATTTGTATATCATTTTTTATAATATATAATAATAGGAAGATGATTTTACTTGAATTTAAACTATTATTTTAAAAGGAATTCAAATTAAAATGTATCATTGAATATATAACAATATTAAATTAAAATATTTACAATATATATAAATCCTATAACATTATAAAAGCATATATTGATATAAAAATATAATTTTATGGTTTTATTGTAATTTTTAATCCAAATATGTAAATTTTCATTGAATTTAATATTTATTTTTATATCTTGTTTTTCATAATTTTTAAAAAAAATATATAACATATAATTTTTATATGAAGACCTAAAATATACTATTAATTATATTAAAACCAATATAAAATAATCAAATAGTAACTTTTAAAATAAAAATATTATATATTAAAATGTTATATATTTCATCAAAAAATGTGTATTTCTATTTCAAATAAAAAACATACTCTTATTTCCTTACTTGATAAAATTATTTCTATTGGTATTGTAATAACAGAAATCATTATAATTCTATATAATTAACATAAATTTCTATTTATAAAATATCTAATAATTAAATAATTCTTTAAATAAATCATACTAAGAAATAATTTAAGAATATATTATTAACCCTTAAATAAAATATCTTTCCAGTCATAAATTATAAATAATATCTGTAAATGTAAAATAAGTATATAATTTAATTATATAATATATTTTTGGGAATGAAATAAACATATATAAATTATATAATAAATATTTCTTCAATAAATATAAATTTATAGCAGGAATAGAATTAAATTTTTTCTTGATACCAAGGTTATCACTTCCCCTACCCTTAAATAAATTAAATCCTCATATTTTTAATTTATATCATGAAAATGAGTGTGTCTTAACATTTTCATGATATGAGATGTAGAATTTATTATGAAACTTATTTTCTAGTTAAAGACTATAAACTTATATTTATTAAATATATAATTTTTAGACCATGTATATATATTTATAAGACACTTACTTTAGAAAGAGTTTCAAAAGGTGTACCTTGGTTTTTGGGTGATGTTTTCCTCATAATCCTCAATACACTTATCTTAAATATACATAATTTTGAAGAATTATTTTACTTTGAGATAGGGAACATGAGAAAATATACTCACTTTACTTCTTTCTATTCCATAAGAATAATTACATCAATTTGTTTTATGTTTTTACCACACAACACAATTGATTCACTTTATATTCCAAAGGGTGAATTAACTAGATGAATTAATGATGTAGTAATCATTAAATCCATTTGTTAATATATCAAGGCATCTATAAAAGGCGAATGTTCATTATTGGATGAATTATTTTATAATAGGTTATACCTCCTATTTCTGTCTATATTTTGAAACTAAAATGGTTAATATGCGTATATAAAAAAATCATAGTAAACAATCATTTTAATCCTAGGATATCCTAACCTTCAAAACCTTAAATTCAAATACGTAACCTTTTGGATTATCCTAGGTTACAATAAATTTTATCTATTAATTCTTCTTTATCAAACCCCCTAAATAAATATTATATATAAATTCTATAAAATTTTATTTACTAAATTTGAATCCCTTGATCACATGTTCTCTAAAAAAAGCATCCCAACCCTTATCCCAAACATTTTTGATCCTAAAAAAACATCCAAATAATATTTACTATATTCTTCAATCCAAAATTCTTTGTGACCTCGATCACGTATTCCCCCCAAATATATATAAAAACTTCTTCCAAAATAACTTATATTTATTTTTCCCCAAATCAATTTTCAATCCCAAAAATATTATATGATATTTAACATATGTTACCAAAAATATTATAACCATTTTCCCAATTATCCATAATTACTTTAACATAAAATTACATACTATCCCTAAATTTAATCTACACCACAATCATATATTCTTCCTAAAAACCAATAAAAATCTCCCAAAATAAAATTTTCTAATTAAAAATTAAATCACAAGTAAAAAAAATGGATACCTATGCCTTTGAATTTTTGACCATTATTAAACTTATTACCCAAAAATGGAACATGAACACTAAAATTATCTTCAACCAATAATATCCTAACCTATAAAGATGTATAAATTATAATTTGATGCCTACTATGTTGGATTAAACATAAACATTTAAAAATACATAATTAATAACAAATATTTCATTATTCACACACCAAATAAAATTAAGGTTTAGATTTTTAGAGAGTTAGGAAAAACCTTTATATAAACAAATTCATACCTTTTCCCAGAAAATCGAAATTTTTTCCTCTACACCAAATTCATTAAGTGATAAACTGACTTTATTTATGGATAAAACATCATATCTAGAACATTTAATTCATATTAATTCCCACTAGTTTAGTTTCATTGGACACTAGATACATAACCTATTTTTTTTAAAAATCCTCAAAATCACCCTCAAATAATCTTAACACATGGTAACATCTAAAAATTTCAGTCATAATACTATTATTTATATCCTAATTAATTGATACATAAGAAATGATTAACTGTAATTTTTATTAAAGGGTGAACATGAGAGAGAATAATCAAAGATCATAAGTGAGAATACTATGGACATCTGTGGATGAAGGCATAATCAAGGCACATGAACATAAAATAAATAAATCATTGTCAGTCAAACCTTGATCATAATTCAATAATCATGACATAATTAATTGGTTATAAAATAAGACATTAGTAATAGGAGGGTGGAAACATGGATTAAGAACCAAAATCCAGGAAATAATAACATCGGTATACTAAATAAAATATGAACATGACATAAAAAAATGTATATAAATAAAAAATTATTTCAAGGTTGACCACTAATACCTTCAAATAATAATATATGATAATAACCTCCTTCCTATAACATACTGATCTTGGGTTTATAACTCATGTCCCATAACATTTTCGACTTGGGTTGACATCTCATGTCCCATTATAGACTCATGAGATATAAATCTTTACCCAATACATTGGATGGATATATTGTACACACCAATCACATAATGATAGACTATACATATGTGTTCCACATGAGGATGAAAATATTCATAACCGATCATATATTAATTATCAAATGAGAAATAAATGGGTTTAATAAAGATTTTCACATAACATGATCATAATCCATCTCAAGAAAGATGTTATATGATATTTTTAGAGAATATCTCTGATGAGACATAATAAACATTAAATTATATTTAAATAAATGAAAAAAACTGTAAGAGAGTTAAAAAATTTCATTAAAAATAATAATATATATTATTTAAATTTTAAATAAATTTATTTAAAAAGTTTTAATTTAGAAAACAAAAAATAAAAATTTCTTTTAAAAACCAAAAAAATGGAAAGTTGGTTCTTAATGAAAACAAAATAAAACTTTGAGAATAATTGATCTCGTGTATAGTATTAAGAAAATATTCCTTTCACACTTTTGTAAAGAATGTCAAATTCAACTGAAAATTAAATGTGTAAAAAACATTAAAAAATATTCTTTCCAAACATTTATAAAGAAATAAAAAAAATTATTATAAAATGACCTTATGAAATTAGAGAAGTATATATGATTACATCTATAAAATAATATAAAGAATATAGACATGGAAGAGTAATATTTCCAGTAAAAAAGAAGAGATAATGTCAATGCCACTTATAGAAAACCCTTCAGTTGATTTGTGATAAAATGGGGGTTGAAATGGTACTATTACATTTTAAAAAAGATATAACCATTTTATTATAAAATAAATGATTTTTTATTCAGAGAAGGAAAAAAAATTCTATAAATAAGAAATCAGACATATATAATCTTGATTTTAAAATGATATTGGATATGAAACCATTAAAAAGATCATAATGCGAAAGGTAAGAAGCTATAAAGGAACATATTATGTGATAGAAATGTAAATTCTCATAAAAAAATAGGATATAACAAATATATCAATCAAATGGAAAATATATAAATAATTTTAGAGGAATGTAGTAAAATAATAAAGTATATTACTCAATGAATGGAAATTTGGTAAATATTTTCCTTACCTTGAGTAATGAAATTCCTCATTTGTTAATTACTTCTAGAATAATCAAAAGTTATTAAATAATTAATTTCCTAAGAAACATTATCATTTTTATATTTCACTTATTTATTATCATGTATTATTCAATTATTATATAAATTGTTTTTTTCATGGTCATTTTTCGGGTTTTTGGACCATAGTTCCAAAATAGATTTAGTATAATGGATATGATCAAAGGTACTTTTCTAGTGGTTAAATAATTTCCTGATGTATCAAGGTATATTTTTAATGTCATTCCATAAAAAAAAATACTTCAATTGTTTATAAAATATTTACCTTTAAGATAGTATTTATCAATATGCTTGTTTTTTCTGTTAAAAATGACCATGATTGTTTAGTTTTAATTTTATTTTCATGATTCATAATTTAAAATTCAAAAATTATAATAATGAAATTTTTTAAATAATATTTTTTTATTCATCCAAGAAATTATTGTTATTGTATAACCAAGATATATTTATGTTTATGAAAACATAATAATTTACTTTTGTTGGGTAAAACTACCATAGTAATTAATGATTTTTATCTGAATGATTTTAAAATAAGGGTAAACCAAATAAATATTTGATTTTTAAAAAAATATTATTGTATAAATAAACTAATTATTATGGTTAATTTAAACGGATACTAACATTATTAAATATATTATGAGTAGAATTGAAACAAAAAACACCCTTTATAGAAAACCTATATTTTGATATGGTAACGACTTATAAAAAAGTGTTTTGTGAGAGGTAATGTGGGATTTACCAAAATTTATAGATCAAAATGATTCCAATAGCATGATAATAAAATCATGTAATTAAAATTGTTAAAGTTGTAAGATTTTTTTAAGGAAGAAAAATTTCAAATAAGAAATGAATGATTGCATTTGGAACCCTTACACTGCTCTTTAAATCTCTTTCTTTGTGTTAAATCTTAATTTTTCAAAACATATGATAGAATGAAGCCTTATTAATGTAAAAAATGGATGTTTATAACGATATTTAAGAAGAATATAGTGGGAAAACTAAACATTACATTTATTATGGAAAGGGTATAATTTTAACACCCAATACTTTACAATGTTTTCATTTTTTAATAATTTTAATTTTGATTCTATAGTTCTTTATATTCTTCACCATGTGAAGTATACACTAAACACAACAAAGAGTTAGCTTACGTTACATATAAGGCTGAGTTTTACTAAAAAACAATATATTATTAAAATATTATTATTTAATATAATAAAATATAACATAACTGATAAGTTGGAAGTTATGAATAGTGTCTAACCTATGAACATATATGATATAATTAATTGGATAGAAATTAATTAGAAATGAATATAGGAACTAACTAAATATATATGAAATGTTTTTATAATGAACTATTTTATTTTTTCAAAGGAGTTTTGTCATTATAAATTGAATAAATTACAATTAGTTGATGATATTAATGAAATATATATGTTATTTCTTCAATAAAATATTTTTTACATTCATCCAATTTATTTTATTGGCATGACATAAGAATAAATCTAGTAATAAGCTTAAATATTTTATATTTTAAAAAAGAATTTTGACCACCTTTTAATGATGAAACTATTTTAAATCCATTTTTTGACACCTTAATATATTCCATTTGAAAAAATGAACTTCTTTTTTTTGAAATAGGAATATAAAAATTTATATTGGTTTAATTTTTGTAATTTTTCTGAAAAGTTTCATGTTTTGATGAATAATGATAAAATATTTCATTTTAATTGAAAATAGTTTTTTCATCTAAATAATTTATGGTGTTAAATTATATTTTTAATTGGGTTGTAATTATAATTATATTATGTTTATATAATTTATAATAATTTATTTCATTAGAATCATTTTTACATTTAATTTTTATATAAAATAATTTCAATATGTTGAACATTTTAACATTTAAAACATGTTTTCTCGTTCTGTCAATAGGATTAATTTAAATTAATTACTAAAAATCAGGGATTTTAATTTTTAAAAATGGATTTAGTATTTGTAATCAATGGGACCAAATTATTTAATTAGATTTCTTTTATTTTTGGACATATGAATAGTAAAGTTAGTAATATTTTACAAACCATGAATAAGGGCTAAATCAGGTAATTAAATGTAAAAAATATTATAAGTATAACAAAAATACTCTAACACTTGTCCAAATTTTATTGTATGAGATATTTTCAACCAAAATCATCATTGTGTGGATTTTATGTCCTTTTGGATCCACTTGTAATACTTTAAGACTTTTATGGTATTCTATTCAAAGGTTAGTCCAATATATCACACTCTTGTTTTAATAAGTACTACATTTTCTAAATATGGTTATTTAGAGGATATATTCAACTGGAAAATTTTAATTTAAAATAAAACATTTTTATCTTCATTATGGTTATTTATTTATAATTTTTAGGAAATAAATTATTAAATTAAATTGTGACACAATGATGATGCACTGATTACTTAATTAATGGAAAAAACAATAAATGATATTAAAAATATTAAAATAAATATAATTTGATATAATTAATTTCAAAAAATAATTTTTTTGATTAATTTATACATATTAGGAATGAGTTAAAATATCGTGTTCTAATATATAATGTTGTTATGATATTTTTAAAAAGTTATGTAATGAATAGTGTGAAAAATTAAAACAAATGATTTTTCAAAATAAATAAAATTTTATTAAAATTCTATGATTTTCATAAAACTCTAAACATAGTCCAAATAAATTTATAAAGTTAAATATTTCATCAATGTTTCATTTATGGCTCGTTTTTCATTTTATAATAACTATATTAACCCTTAAAGTTTTAAAAAAAAGTTGTCACTATAAGATTTTAGTGGTTTAATTAAGGGTAAAAGCTGAAAGATATGGTTAATAATATGAAATAAACTTGTCTAAAAATAATTTGTTGAGAGTATTTTGATTCGGACTAATCATATCATATAAATAAATTAATTTAAATCCATTTTTAATCAAAAATAAATTTATATTAATTTAATATTTTGATAGTTTCCAAAAGTGACCCTCACCTCAATTATAAAAGGGAACCTCCTCTTTCACTTCTTCACACGTATAAATCCACATTGGATCCACCAATATCTTCCAAAATAAACTCCTAAATTCCATCACATAATATTATAATCCTCCCATTGGGAAGAAAGTCTTCTAAGAAAGCCCTTCGGTTCAATTAAAAAGGAGTTACCCAAAGATGAGGTAACATCTTCCCTCAAGGTCTTTAGTTTTATTTCCATTATTCACCCCCTAAAATCTCCTTATTTCATTCTATTATAATAAAAATATTTATAATAAATATAATGTTATTTTTTTTGCTAAGGGTTCTACCTACACTTATACACATATCAATCTAATGGGTAATGAACATACTATTTATGTGTACGATGAACTACCATCTCACGAAATGAAGGTTGTTCATTTTTCCATCACCACCTTTCATGGTTGGTAATTATGATGGGAAATATATTTATATATTTTAAATATGATATATATAATGTATTTATTTTTATTTAACTGTTTTATAACACATTCCCCAATGGTTTCCATTTTTTAATTAATATGATAACATCGTTTGTGGAAGTTTGGACTATCACCACCCAAAAGCTGTCGAATTTGTTCACGCAATACATGGAATGTATTATATATTATTTTAAAAATAACATGAGGTATATATGAAATATATATTATATTTCAATTATAAAATACATATATATCATTTACTTTTCATTCTCTTAAAAAGGTAAATGAAATGAAAGTTGCGTTCATGTGTACGTACGACCTACCGTATCCATGAACGGTGCATTTCATTTATTATATTGAAATATTATGGATTATTATAAACACATATATATAGAATATATGTGATATATAAATAATATTTTAAATTCTAGATATGATAAACCATGATCTAATTAATGTAAACAACAAATAACAAGTCCAAACATACTTATGAAACTAGGAAATTGACACCAAAAATACTGAAAACATTGAAAGAATACTAACAAACGGGTAACAAGAAATCATAAGAGTATCTTATATTATATAAAAAATATTAATATGGGTTTTTAATAATTTATTATCATTCTTAAAATAATTATAAAAAAGGTTAATGTACCTTCACCCCAAAGTAAATGCAAGGTAATGGTTAGTTTCACAATCTCATTATTATTCTGGGTAGTTTATATGTAAGTGTCTGCTAGGGGATATTCATCATCAAAGTTCATGTTTTTTAGAAATTTTTTAAAATTTTTAATATTATACTATGGATTTTTAAATTCTTTTTACCCATGTTTGACTTTTTATAAAATGTTTTTAAAGAAATCTTTTTATTATTTTCCAAACACAGAACATTTTGACTTTTTTTACGGAATGAATGTTTTTAAAACTTATGCGGAGTTAGAATATTTTTATACATTCATGATGTATAATTTTTTTTAAGCTTCATTTATAAGTTTAAAAGTTTATTTTAAAATAAAATTCTTTCATTTATAGTTTCACGTATTTTTCAATAAATGATTTCAAAGTTAAAACGAGTATTTTTCTCAATATTTTCAACGAGTTTTTATAGTATTTTCCTATATGATAATATCATCTATTGTGTTTTATGTTTCATTGAGAGTGATCTATTATGAAATAATATACCATATTTTATTAAATGTTTTAGGATTTTTTTGACTGTGGATGTGTTATTTTGACACCATTCACTATATTACTGAAAATGGTTAGTGATTATTTTTGTTGATGGGGAAATGATATTTACATTTCATATGTATATATTGTTTCACCCGATTAATATGGGGAATAAATCAAACTTATTAAGTGAATTTTGGGGACCTCTATATCCACTCTATGAATTGGCAGGCCTCATTAGATTAACTAGATATTTACTTGGCAAAGGCCTTACCCATTTTTTTAGATATGGACTTGTCTACGACCTTGCCCATTTATTTTTAGATATGGGTTTGTTTGAGGATTTAACCATTTATTTTAAGATGTCTTGGTCGAGGTCTCGATGGTATGTTTCATAAGCCCTTCATTATACATTCCATCATTATGAGATTAGTTTTTGATATTACATATCATTATTTGATAAGTAGAATATCTAGGGTTATATTTCATAGCTAAAGTGATTATCTAAATGTCATGTTCTTTAGTTTTTTACCTTTTCATATTGTTTTTGTCCTATTTAATTGTAGCATTCATTATAATCTTACCCATATTGATCATTTGAGCCCACCCATTTCCTATATTTTTTCCTAGCATAGAAATTAGTGTTTTGGTTTTGATATATATGTTACACTAAAGGGATTAATGGAATGCTCGAAGAAAATTATTTTTGTCTTTTATGTTTTAGATTGTAATGCAAATTGAAAGTATGTAATCTGGTTTCCAAAACATCTAAATTAATCAATCCATTGGAATTTTAGTCTTGTATCTATGATAATTAAATAAAGTAAGCCATTGTATTTGGGATATTGGGGTTGGGTTCATTACAATAATGAGTCCCCTTTTTTATGAAAATTTTATGAAATTTTCACAAATATTCACACATTAAAGGCCAATAATATAATCATAAAAAATTAAAAAATGCACCATAAATGGAAAATATAAAATATAATTGACCATTAATTACCACCACTTGATTGAAGATAATTTTATATGTTTTTTAAAAAATTTATAAGTTTTATTTATCATTAAATACACTTTAATTTCATTTCTGGGTTATTAATGTAATTTGAACATGAAGATATATAGATAACTATTCAATTTAGAGTTAAACATTTAAATAATTTATTTCTTATAATTTTATCCCAAAAAATAATGAAACACCATAATTAATCATAACCTAATAATTTGAAATATTTTAAAACTACCATCTTTGACATTTCTCTTGTACAAACAAGAGTTGCATCAACACCAAGTAATCATTTTAGATAACTAACTGATTATTTAGTATAAAAAAAGAACATATAAGATTTATCAATATTAATATTCAAAACTATAATTAAAATTTTATATTCTTATTTAGATCATGATAACATTAAGAACATATTAATTTTGACTTTTCATAACTTTCATAAGCACTTGGTAAGAATTTGGATAATTTCTTTGTTGTATAATTGTAAAATTCTCAAATATATATTAATATAATTTATTATTAATAATATTTATCACTAATTTTGAGATAATCCATAACCTTCATAATTATTATCTTACGGACACAAATTTTTACTTTTCAAATATTGTGTCGGTACTGCCTTGTACCAATAAATGTTGACATATTTATTTTTAAATTAAAGATAATTTAAATACATTCTATGATATTTAAATGATATATTGAGTTTATTTTCATGTATAACATATTACATAGTTTTATATAATGTTATATATCATTTTATAATGAAATATAACAAAAGGAAATAAAATTCTACTTGAATTTAAACAGTCATTTTAATAAGAATTTAAAATAAAATATATCACTCAACATATAATAATAATAAATTTTAATGTTTTTGTTAAAATATAATCCTATAAAAATATTTTATACATTAATCGATATAAAAATATCATTTATAATCCAATACAATAATTTTGAATAAAAACGATGAATATATATCAAATTCACTATTTATTTGAACATCTTGTTTTTTCATAAATTTTTAACAAAATAATTTACACATAATTTTACTTGAAAGATAAAAATATGTTATTAATTATATTAGAATAAATATAAAATTATTAAATTTTTAATTTTTAAATTAAAATCAATATATATATATATATATAATGATATTTTTTCAAACAACATATTTTTCATTTTTAAATAAAAAAAATTGTGTCTCATGCTTTGATAAAATTATTTCTATGATAATATTAATAATAATATATATCATTATAAATCCATATAATTTATAAAAACATCCATTTATAAAATATATAATAATTAAATAATTCTTTAAATAATTCATAGTAAGAAATCATTTTTAGAAATTATATTTTTCCATTAAATAAAACATGGCGTCTAACATAAAGTAAACATAACAATTTTAAAAGTATAGTGAGTATATAATTTTATTTTATAGTATCTTTTGGGGAATGAAATAAAAATATATACATTTTAAAATAAATATTTAATGAATAAATATAAATTCATAACATTAATAAAATTTATTTATTACTAAAAATACATGGGTTTTCCATCCTCATACCAGGGTTCCCACTTCCCCCTAGCCTCCTACCTGGGTACCCATTCACCAAATCCTCCTACCTAAGAATCAAATTCATATGGCCCACCTACTTGGCTTCCCACATCACTAAGGCCTCCAATATGGGTTCCTATATCCCATAGTATTCCTACATGGGTTCCCATTCTCCTAGGCCTTATAATTACTCCCTCATTCACCTAGTACTCATATTTATGTTTCCACTTCATCTGTGCCCCTACCTTGGTTCCCATTCACCCTGGCCTCCTACCTAGGTGCCCACTTCAACCATGTCACTTACCAGGGTGCCCACTTCACCCAACCATTAAAGTGATCAAATGGATTCCCATTCTACTAGGTGACCTACTTGGGTTCCCATTGTTTCATATTATGGGGGCTCTATACTCACACCCCCAGTTGGGATCAATGACGTGCTACATTCTCAAGACATTAACCTGATACCTCAGTTTCCATCAGAAACCCCCATAAAAACACAAGAGTCACAATATGATTTTTTAGGATGGTTCATACATTATTTGGGATATGATAACTTTACCTCGTTGAATTCCTTGAGTCATGATACGCCTCTCATTTTCCTCAAATTACTTAAGTTAATATTCTTCTAATGGTTTCTGAAAATGCATTTGGTAGAGATTATAATTTTAGTCTCCTCAGGTGAGTTTAATAAATTTTATCCATTCAGTTTCCACATATTCCTTGACTCACGATTTTCTTATTAGGTTCTTTAAATATATTGATTCAAGATTCCCCTATTGGATCCCTAGAAATCCGTACACATTGCACATTTTCTAGAATAAACCATAAAATTGACTCCCGTTAAAAGTCACACACAGTCCCATTTCTAGGAACCTTGTACATATTAAAACATTTTTAATGACTTTAAAATTATTGTAAGTGTTCATTGATGTATGGACTAAAAGGAACCACAACAGTCCATGTCACGTGACCTTAAAAGGCATGACTTCTATCATTAAATGGCACTAAACTATATAGGGTTTGATTGAATTTATAGAGATACATAGAAATTACCTTTTATGGGTCTGATTCTAACTCAAGGACACCTTAATCCTTATTTATCCGGATTCTAATGCTTCCCTAGAATGAGATAAATTCCAAAGTGTCTACCTATATGGCTCTAAATAATATATTTACGAAAAACATGACATGAGATCATTATTAGTGTCTACCACGTGATATTTTTACTTTGATTTTAGATGAAATCCATGAAATTTATGTTGTGGTGATGTAACATGTGTTGAGTGGGTCATTGGTGGTATGAAAGTGATTGAATGATTAAGAAAATATTTTTCACTTCTGAAAGGAAGATATATCTTGGGACAATAGATCATGATGATAGCACTGTCACCAGGTAAATGTATATAATAGAAAAAGGTATCTCCATCCATTATAGTCAATAATAAGTAAATAAAAATAATGATGAAAGAAAGTGTGAATAATACTTTATTAGAAGTCATAATTTAATTAGATTACATTACAAAGGGTTCGGTTGTAGGAATGGTTGTCATTGTATTGATGATACATTATCTTCATATAGGCCTTGAAGAGTGGATAAACTCCACTTATGATCTATGAGTTGTACTCATTACTTTCGAGATAAGATTATAGTGGGTCACAAATTAAGTATATTCACAATTCTCACATATTTTAGTGAATAGAGTTTTAGGATATAGTGGAACCCACTATAGGGTTCGGGTTCTATTTAGTCTTGTTAATTTTCAGAAATATATAATTATGTTCATATTATTAGAGTTTAGAATATTAGAATTTATTTTATTTATAGTATTAACATGTTATTTAGTGAATATGAGAAAAAATATTTTAAGAATGAATATTTTTATTCATGGTTCATTTAGTATTTTTGGGAGGAATGAGTCATGTAAAAGGGTCATTTTTTATCATGAAATATATTTATAATGTTATTTGTTGGTTTAATTAGGACACTTAAGTGGGGGTGAATTTTTTTCCTAAAAAAATATCTGTTAAAAATTTTATTTGAAAGAATCCCCCAATTCAAAAACAAAACAACCCAGTTAATCAAAGTAGTAAATTTATAATAGTTGGAATAATCAATTAATTTCTCATAAGATTTATTATTTCTCAGTTATAACAATATGATATATTTATAAAACTTTTGAAACTAATTTAGTAAACCAAAATATATATAAATACTATCCAAGACTAACTATCAGAGTGAAACATATTTTATATATATGAGTTAAAATAGAGAAAAACTAAATTTGAAAATATAGTAGATTAAAACAAGTGGTTCAGTTATAATCTGAGACTTAATCTACTCCACTTGGTGATCATCTTCCATGAAGAAATATATATATATATATATATAACATTGATCCACACCCTGTACTGGGGTTTACACAACAGTATACAAACAGTTCAAGTCTTAAGACCTCTACCACAGTTCATCATGGGAACGAAAACAACTAGTTCACACAGGACCTCTACCATAATTTTAAGTTGGATATAATAGCTGTAAAAAATATTTCTGTGTGTGGATATCTTGTTTCATTTATTTCAGTGCCGTAGATAGTGTGTGTTTAACAAAAAAATTAAAACACTACTAAAAATTTAGTAAAAATGCACACAACATAGTAGAGAATAAGGAGATGTAGATTAGAATGCTCTGAGTGTTTTAAAATGAAGCATTGGACTCTTTGGATATAGAATATGTGATAATTGAATCTTTTCTGAAAGTAGACACTAAAAATAGATATTCTTGAAGCTTTGTGATTTGGTTTCCAAGAAGATGGTATTCTCCTACTTTGTGATATTTTTTGTAAGGATGAATAAATATTTGATTCACAAAAATTTAAAATTAGTTCACATCTATTATGAATGATATTTCTTCATTTTTTCTTCATCTTGGTCTAGTATCTCTGGTCCTATGGTCTTTTTGGTTGGCATCTTCTTCTGTTCAACTCATGCGCCAAGCTTTAATTTGATTTTCGGTGACTTGGACGAAAAGAATCATGTGGAGGTACCTCATACCAACTACTATCCACTCAAATAGTCATTAATGTTATCTGGAAAAAGCATTAATTTAATTAGTGGCATTAAAACATTCAAATATGACCATTAGAGATAATTTTAAATAAAAGAAAATTTAAATTGTCAATCGGTGACTCCTCTTTCGGTGAATCCTATGTTGGTGAGTAATTCTGTCATTGAATCTTCCAATCAGTGATTCCTTTTTTTGGTATCTATGACTCATTATATCAGTGATTCATTATGTTAGTATCTCCATGTGTTAGTGAATCAATGCATCAGTGACTCATTTTGTTCTGTCGGTGAGTCATTCCTTTTATAGGTGTCTCGTTTGTACTGTTAGTGAGTTATCAACTGGTGAGTCAGTTTGTAATATCATTGAGACATTTCTTCTGATGGTGATACATTATTTATATCTATGATATATTCCTTCAGTCAGCATCTCAATTGTATTGTCGGTGAGTTGTCTATCGGTGAGTCAGTTTTTACTATGAGTGAGACATTTACTCTGTCGGTGTCTCAGTTGTTCTCATGGTATTAGTGACTCATTCATAGCCAATTTTTTCTTTTTTAACTATCATACAACAATAATATACACATAATGTGTTAAATACATAGTTTATCATAGATAATCATAATTAAACATATCTAAACACAAATAAACATGATATGAATGATTTTACATGATTTAACATGATTTATGACTACTAAAACCATTAAAACCCAAGTGGGTCCAAAAATATCCCCCTTTTTGATGATCACAAGTCATGGAATGATAAAGTACAATCATTTCATGAATAATATTAGAATTCTACTTGTTATCTCCTATTTCATATAGGCATAATAATTAGAGAAAAAGTTCATATAAAATCAAAGGTAAAAAGGAATAATTCATTGTCTTTTTATCCCCCTTTTGGGATTATAAAAAAGAGTAAAGATATGAAAGAATAAAATTCATGAAAGAAAGAGGAATAATATAAATAATGTAAATGAAATATCATTGAATTTTATAATGGATTTACACTACATTTCAGTGGAATACAAAAAAAGTATAATCAAGCTACCCTGTCAAAAAGTGATACAAACTACTCCTTGGCATCTAGTTTATCCATTCCTTTGTCCGAAGGATCAATAGTAGGTTCAGTGGATAGAGGATGAGATATTGGAGGATATTAATTAATTCTGAAGGGAGGAAGTATAATGGATTCTGGAACAGAAGGGGAAAGGGTAGGTTTGGTTGAACCATGAGGCGGGATCTTCTCTAGAATGATAGGCCAGATCTGGATCAAGTCCTGAGAAACAGACATAGACTGATGATGAGGAGGAAAAAAGGTACCAGGAGAGGATGAAGAGGCTAGAGGTAGTCTGAGAGGTGTAGGAGGAGAAACTACTATGGCTTCACTCTGAATATGGATATAGGGATTCAACAAGTTTATGAAATCTATGATTATCTCCACTCCATATTGCATTTCCTTTTAAAAATTGTCCTTGTTCTCCATGAACTTGTCAAGAAGTGGTGCGATGTCCTTTAATTTTCGAACTTGATTTTTAAATATTGATTAACTGGAGGAAAATTTAGATTATCTACCAAGCATTTAAAGTGTTTGGTCTGCTGATTCATGGTGTAAATGCTTCCAAAATAGGAATAAATCATCTTTTTGAGTTCTTCTTAAGTATTAGATGATTCCTTGCTAAAAAATATGACCATATCATGCCCAAAATATGTGTTCTTGATTTTGGAAATGATTTCCAAACCATAAGAACCAAAAAAAGATTGAATATCTTCTCATACTATGGATCTCACCATTTCACTGTCTGAATATTGATAAGTCTGAGCAGAGGTAGAAGGAATAGTTGGAGATGAGTTCTGTTCCATAAGAGCTTTAATAATTGTCTCCAAAAATACTTTACACTCAGAGGATAGCATATTTATGTAAGAAACCATTTTTTCATCTCATTCAAAAGCTTGGTATTGTTCTCAACAATCCATTCAACCATTTAAATAAATTTTGGTTGAATCTAAACTATAACCTTCTTTGAAACTTGGGCTGCATCTGTCTCACTCACACCAACTGCCTGAACTAGGACTGGAGAAGCATGCATAGACTATCTCATCTATTCAATCAAATCCTTTAAAGAGTTTACCCCATTACATTTAGTAGGCATGGACACAACATGTTTGTGAACATATTCCCTGGCATCTGAGCATACTTATTTAAAAATATCAAAATCTACTTAGTGAAATGGTCACTTGAATAAATCTGAGACACTCATTCTATTGGAACAGACACACACACCTCATAATCTGAATCTTCATATTCCAAACCAAGATCTACATATCTAGGATTCCTTTCCCATTCAAACATAACAACATAATATAAATTGGTGAGAGTGTCAAGTCTCTCTCTTCTAGCTTGATACTCCCCATCAGCTTGAGCTCTTTTATCTGGATGCTCCCCCTCAACATGATCTCTTCTTATTTTCTTCTCCCCCTATACTTGATATATTCTTATTTCATAAAACAACTAAGGATTTGGGATTATTTGAGCTTTCACTGATCTTTGAACATCAAAAACTGCCTCTTCTATAGTATCAACTACTGAAGAACCAATAGGGTCTATAATAGGTTTCTGATTCCCAGCACTATTCAGCTCCACAGTAGCATCTTCATCATCACTAGGATGATCAGAGCCATTGTCACATCCACTTAATTCATCATTTCCATCATTTTTATTATCCTCCTCTTAATCACATCTAGAACCACAGATTTTTTCCTCTTCTTCACTACCTGATCCACTTTCTCTTACTACTGGTTCTTCTTCTTTCTCATTCCTCTTCTTCTAAATCCTCTTCAAAACCACTATAATTTCACTCATATTCCACACTTCCTAACACTTATGTATCCTCATCACCACTATCACCAAGAGGTTGTTAATCAAAAGTAAAGAGCATAGGTGGACTAGGTGGTCCATATGATATACCTTTTTGAGCTTCAATTTTGTCAGGGTTACTTATATCATCAATAGGAGACCCTATATATTAATCATAATTAGCAGCCTCTTCCTCATCATAATAAATAGGCTCAATATCTTCAATCCCTAAACCAGGATTTACTAAATCTCTTGGCCTAACAGGATGATCCGCTGGGTTGAATGTTTCATAAAACTTATCATCATCACCAACTCATTACTTATTCTAGGGGTTCTAATGGATTATAATCCTCTTTCATATCTCTTTAATCACGAAAATTCCAATACAAGTTGAAACAATTTCATCACCTTCATTCACACATCCTTTCAAATGTAGAATGGCTGAGATAATCCTTGGGTAGAATAGGGAATTGGTCTTAAAATAGGGCTTACTAATTTCACTGATATACACTATAAGGTATCTGTATATATTCACATTGATTCTTTTATTGAGTAATTACACTAGGTAAATATCATGGTACGTTAAGGATGCATTGTCCCCTTTCCTAGGGAAAAGTTAGTTCCAAATAAACGTGAACAAAATTCTACCATACCCATCTAGCTTAGTCGCAATATGCCTCATATTCTCCTCATTCCAAGTTAGCTCCTTCAGAGTTGTCTCATAGAAAAATATGTCAGTTGCAGGTTGAATACTTCCCTAATAGTCATTAAATATTCCTTCATGTGGAACCTTGAGGCATTCATCCCAATTCCTACAATAAAAATAAATTATTCTTCCTTTAACTATATATTTGATCCAACATACCTAACTACCTTCCAAAAGAAATTCATCATTTATGTTGAACTCATGGATATGCTAAAATTTATAAGGCCTCTCATTATTTGAAAATAAGTCCATCCAATATTGGGTTTTCTATACCTTTAATAAGAGAGAATTACTCTCTGACATCCATTTTTTGAGAAATTCATTCTCTGATGTTACTACATGATTCATAAGAGACGGATTGATAGACTAAGACTTACTACATTATAACTTCTACATTTTATTAAGTTGTGACTCATCTCTAGATTCCCCTTCTAGTGCATGATTCATCCTTTACATTTCTTGATGGTTCTGTTGAAGGTAGGAAGGTGAAAGGGCGACGGTAAAGAGAAACAGAAGAAAAGTGTAAGGGATAATGGTGAGAGTGAGTAGTAGATTGGATTACTTAAAATTTATATTTTTTTATTAGAGATCGTAAATTCATAAACCAGGTTCAATGAAATAAATGAAATAACATTGTTTTGGTTAAGACATAAAACAGATAAAACAATAGGTTCTATCAGTGTATGCATGACAATATCGACATGACACTATCGGTGTCAGCATGACATTGTCTATAGGAATTTGTTTGTGTTGGAATGACACCTAAACTTATCTTTCACAGAGTTATCAACATAAGGTCCTTAAAAAATAATCATCAATAATTCATTTTTATGTAATTCATTCTTTCAGAGTTCAATGTCTTTGTGAATACGACAATAAGCTAATGTTCAGTGTTAATAAACTATAGTGTTATATCGCCTTTTTGATAATGATCCCTAAAAATGTGATGTCTTACATCAATATTATTTGTTATAGAATGTGAAACAAGATTCTAGGATATGTTAATTGCACGTGTATTATCACAATTTATGGGAAAATGTATGAATTGATGTCCATAGTCTAGTAAAGTGGGTTTCATCTACAATATCTAAGAACAATAACTACCAATAGCTATGTATCCAGATTCATTAGTAGATAATGAAACATAATTTTTCTTCCTACTACACCATGAAACTAGGTACTTTATTATAAATTTACATGTTCTAGAGGTGCTATTTAGATCTAACATACAACCACCAAAATCAGCATTAGAATAACTCACTAAATCAATAGGCTGCCTTCTAGGATAGAACTATCTTATATTGCTATTATATTTTAGGTAATTAAAAATTATTTTAACAATATTTAGATGTCATTCATTAGGGTTATCTTGTTAATGGGCACACATACACCGACTAAACATAATTCCAGACCTCCTAGCAGTTAAGTAGAGTAAACACCCAATCAATCCTCTGTAACTTTTTTGATCAATAGATTTACCATTTTCATCAAGATCCAACTTATAGGTGGTACTCATTGGAGTATCACTACTTTTTTACCATAAAAAAAAACCTTTTTAAAATATTTTTAGTATATTTACATTTATTTAAAATAATTCCTTCCTTATTTTGTAGGATTTTAAATCCAAGAAAGAATTTGAGTTCCACCATTAAATTTATTTCATATTCATTCGGCATAATTTTTGAAAAATCAACACAAAAAGAATATTATGAAGATCCAAAAATATTAACATTTACATAAATTTAAACTACTTAAACATCTTTAATTTTTTTTATAAAAATAGTAGGTTAAACAAAACCTTTTGTAAAACCTTTTGAAATATTTAAAGTGTTTAGTTTATCAAACTAAGCTCTTGGAGCTTTCTTTAAACCATATAAATAATATGTTAATTGAAAAACATGATTTGTAAAGTGAGGGTCTGTAAAACATGGAGGTTGTTCAAAAAAAAACATCCTCAAATATATAACCATTTAGGAATGCACTCTTAACATCAATTTGATATAGCCTAAAATTTATATGTACTGCATATGAAAAAATGATTCTAATGGCCTCATGTCTTGCAACTGATACAAAATGTTATTAATAGTTAATCCTTTCTCCATTACTATAACCTTTTGAAACAAATATAGATTTATTTCTTACAATATTACTGGCTTCATCAACATTATTTATAGACACACATTTAGTGTCTATTGTCACGATGTCTTTAGGTATGTCTACAAGTGTCCAAACATTATTTTTTCTAAATGATTTAATTCTTCTTGAAAAGACATTACCCAAAATTCATAATTTTTATAATTATTGATGTTATTAGGTTCATGATATGATAAGAAATCTTGATGTTCGGCCTAATTTCTAAGAGAATCTCTTGTCTATGTCCCTTTATCTATGTCTCAAACTACAACATCTAAAGGATGGTTCTTAAGGGTTATTGTAGGTCTAGAGAAAGAAGGGCCAGTTATTTCAGGTTCATCAATAGGTTTGGGTTCATCATGACTGGATTCTAGAGAATTTCTAGAACTGGATGATTTAACAAATTTATTAACATTAGGTTTAGATGATTTTTCATTTATGTTCAGATTGGACAGATCATACTCAATATTTTCTAGAGAGGTCTTGGGTTTATGTGGGTTTGTTTCATCAAATTTGACATGTACAGATTCTTCAACACACTTATTTATTTTATTAAACACTCTATAGTCTTTACTAGAGATTTAATATTCAATAATGATGGCTTCATCACTTTTAGGTGAAAATTTTTCAAGATTGTTGTTTGTATTGAAGATATTGACTTTGCAACAAAAAACTTTGAAGTAATTAACATTGGGTTTTATATTGTTCCATATTTCGTAGGTGATTCTCTTAATAGAAGGTCTAATTAAGACTGTATTAATTATATAACAAGATAAATAGATAGATTCTGTCAAAAAATAGACAGATAAGTAATATTCATTAAGTATAGTCCACGCTCTCTCTTGTAAGGATTTATTTCTCCTTTCTAAAACACCATTTTGTTAGGGTGTCCTAGGATAAGAGAAATTATGACTATATCCATTTTGTGTGAAAAAATATTTAAACTCCTGGTTTTTAAAATCATGGACATGGTCACTTATTAAGGATTTAATTTTAATACCACAATGTTTTTCAAATATTATAGCATACATGGTAAAATGAGAGAATGATTAACTTTTTTGAGCTAAGGAGATGGTCCATGTATATCTAGAAAAGTTATATACTAGAACATAGACATAATTCTTACCATTAGGACTAGAAACCCTATATGGTCCAAATAAATCCCTGTGAACCAACTCAAGAGGTTGATATGTTGAAATTTTTTCATTGGTTTGAATGATAATTTATGGTGATTACCCTTTTGTCAAGGATTACACACTTTTTTATTTGGAAACTAATGCTTAGGTAGATCATTGATAAGTCCTTCACTAATATGCTTTCTATGATAATGAGTATTACAGTGTTACAATCTCATATTCTAGAGCCAAGAATCTTTATTAAAGGCACTTAAGAATGAAACAATTTGATAATCTAAATAATCTAAGTTTACATCATAAACATTTTTATTTATAAGTGCAGTAAATACTAACTCATTTTTATAATTAAAAACATTGAATGCATCATTTTCAAATTTAACATCAAAACCATCTTCAAAAAACTGAGATATACTATGAAATAGTTCATTAATATAATGACCTAAACCTAGTTACCCAGATTCGGTGTATTATTACATAACATTGGCATGATCACAAAAGTTCAAGTCTTGAAAGAAAAATTAGTTTAGTATCCTTTTATGTAATAGATACATACATAAGGTTTACATTAAATCATAAAATGGAAAACTACAAAAAACATTGTTTCCATGGAAAACACTGATATCCCACAGATTATCCCTGCAAGTCAGTCATAATATACTTCTTCGCATCCTGGGAAAAATAAAACTAAAAAAGGGGTGAGCTCAGATACTCACTAAGGATAACAATATAGCGGAAACTTTCATAATTAAGCATAAACATTTAATTAAATGTATAAGACTAAAAATAATTCTTTTTAAACTTGAACTTCAGCATAATATGGAAAATTTAAAAATAAAATAATGGAATTTAACTATTCACATGGATATTATACTATTCCAATAATCAAATGCAATATCAATAACCACATTCATAATGATGGAATGCATAATGCCAGACTTTCATAACAACATAGTTAAGGACTTGTGCAAAGAATACAAATATGATTTTTGCAAGGCCATTTCATAAACACTAGTTTGTATCCTGAGACCTACCGATGCATCGAGGAGCTATAGTAGGCTCCACCAGTCACTTACTATGTCCAATGCATTCCCCATATGAAAAGGTTTAAACATTACATAATCATTTGTATTAAAACTGGCATAAGAAATGTCAATACTTTATCCATAAACCATGAATGGTATGAAATAACACTTCCACAGTCAAACATATCAAAAAACCTTCAATACAATATTGAAGTTTTGTATCATAATAAATCAACTTAAATCAAACTTAAAATCCATCAAGTGATGTTGAAAAAGATTAAATAAAAACCTTTTTAGAGAAATATCTCTTTCTATTTTGAAATAATTTAAAAGTCACGTAATTATAAAAAAACATTTATATTTGAAACTATTTTTATAAGCTTGTAAGGGAACCTTTGACGATGATATATCAAAGGAAAATATCCGCACCTGTCGTATAAGTTAAAAAAAGGCATTCTTACCTTAATTTTGTCGAAAATGATAAAAAGTACCTTGTTTGGAAAACGAGTGAAAGATTCCTTTATAACCATTTTATAAAAAGTAAAACAAGGTTATAAATTACTTTAACCCATAGTCTAGAAAATAGTAAAAATGTTTTGAAATAAATTTTTAAGAGACATGGATGTGGATGATAAAGAGGTCCTAGTAGATACTTACATAAAAACAACATCAGATAATAAAGAGATTGTGAAATTAACCCTTACCTTGTACTTTTCCTTGGTCGAGGGTAGGTTAACCTCCTGTATAATGGAGAAATAATTGTTATTAAATTATACATGAATCATATACATTAATAAGATATCATATATGATCTTTTAACAACGCTTTGTTAATAATATCTTAGTATTATTGTCATTTCGGTTGTTAACTGATTCATTTTCCTTTATATGATTTGGTACATAAGTAATGTTTTTTATAGATCGGATGTATATTATTCATATTCAGAATTATATTAAATATTTAAACATTATTTTTAATCATCTAATGAGAATTAGTCGTTAATGGATACTATGGGTAATGAATTTCATTGCGTTCTTGGAGACGGTAATTCGTACGTACGCACGAGCGAAAATATCAATTTTTTTGATATTAAAATAATATATAATTGGATGGTATATCATATATATAGAATATATATCATGTTATATTTATTATTTACATCAATTAAACATCATTATTATACCCATCCAATTAATAATGTATTCAATGACAATTACACCCTAACGTGGAGATGGTAAGCCGTACGTATGCACGTATGGTGATAGGTCATTCCAAGGATGGATAGAATAAAGAATATTGTTGTACCATTTTTATATTAACATAACAGTATGTAGAAGATACTAATGTTATTATTTTAGAATAGAATCAACAAATAAAGAGGAAGAGGAAGAAGAAAAGAACATGAAAGAGGTGATTAAATATTTAACTCTTATTTGGGTTCTTCCTTTTGATTTGATCAAAAGGAATCATTAGGATGACTTTATGACTAAAGGAAGGACTCTAGAATGATGGGAGGACAGTTTAGAGGGTATTTGGGTAGAGTTTGGCCGATCCAAATGGATTTTAAGGTGTGAATTTGAGGAAAGAAAGAGTGACCTTTTATAAGAGGGGTGAGGGGAACCTTAAGAAAAGCTAGAAATATTATTTTATAATAAAATCATTTTTGGTTTATAATGGCTCAAAAGTGGATTATTTAAAGTATAAGGTGGTTATGAGTCTAAAAACACTCAAACAATAGGTTTTATATAGGTTTGGGACACTATATTAACCTTATCTTTTAGATTTCACTCTTAGTTAAATAGTTTTACATTTACCATGTCTCTTTGTATTTTTATATTATATGGTTAATAAACTTAATATATACTTCTAAGAGAACCCAGAGTGGTTCATTAATGATACAAAAATCATTATATAAGTATTTTGGCCGAATATGAGATTTTTAGGAATATAATATCAATTAATAATATAATATTTGTTTTAAAAACTCTTTTATGTCAATTTTGACACTATTTGGTATTTTATTTGTTCTAAATTCATAACAACTTTATCAATTCGAAAACAATTCTTCTAACCAACCCTAGTATGTCATATTAACCTAGAAAATTAGTGGAATTCCAAAAATTTCTCAAATTACATTTATTTGGATATTTATTTTATCAATTATTTTAATATTTCATTAATTAGGTAATTACTGCATCATCATTATGTCATAAATAAGTTAAATTATTTAATGTATAAAAAATATAAATAAAATACTATTATGTAGGAAATATTTTTTTCTTTCTAATGAATATTTATAGTTTAATTTATTATTTGTCTAACCATATATTAAAAATGGTTTCGTTATTAAACATTGAATTTAACACTTTTAACTATTCCTTGAATTAAATAATAATAAATGTCCTAATATAATCCAAGTAGAACAAAGAGGTTCATATTTTATTACTAAGGTTTTTTTTGATCGAATTTTACTTATCCAATAGAATTATTACATGTGTTAGGGTAATAATAATATAATGTTTAACCTTAATTACCCTATTTTCTTTTAATCGTGGTAAATAAAATTAAAAAATTACTATTCACCAATAATTATTTTTATCTTATTGATCCAAATTTTACTCCTTGATATTAATCATGTCTCTTGGATTTTTGAAATTCAACTCACAGAATTGGTAAAATTGTTTTTTATGTAAATTTGCAAATACTTCTAGGAGGTTGGTAAAAGACTGAAAAAATTTCAATAAAATTTTTATATATCTAAAATTATTATAAACTGAATCCATTGAATTAAATTGAATATATATAGGTATTATGTATCTATTTTGACTGAATTTTTTTTAGAAATAAATAATTATTTAAATAAAATGTCAGTTTTAAACAATGACTCAGTGTTTTTCACTATTCATCAAAAATTGAAAGTTTTCAGAAAAATACCAAAACTTTTCCCTAAGATAATTTCAATATTCCGAATTAAAAAATGAATTCCATTTAGAAAGATAAAATTTATAAATTTTCAAAAAGTGGGTATTACTATTCATAACGGCTAGTTTGATTGGTTGTAGTGTATAGAACTCGAAGTTGCATACAACACACGTTACTGTATTATTCAAAGAGAAGCATACTGTGGATTCTTGAGGTGTTACATTCTCCCCTCTAAGTAATTTCTTACTCTAAATATCTATATTATTAATGTGTAAAAAGACTTCGGTGGTTATTCATCATAAGTTCGTCGGGTTCCCATGTTGCCTCTTCCATCTTACAGTTTCTCCATAAAACTTTTACCAGACGAGTCGTCCGGTTTCTCAGCACTAGTTATCTTGTATCAAGAATCATGAAAGGCTCTTTGAAATAAGATAGATCGGGTTCCAGTTCTAATTCCTCATAGGTTAGTACTTGCGTTGGGACAGACATGTATTTTTTCAACAGTGATATGTGGAACACATTGTGATATTTAGAGAGACTTGGTAGCATTTCCAAACGGTAAGCTACAGCCCCAATTAATTCTAGAATTTTAAAAGGACCGATGTACTTGGGACTCAATTTATCCTTTTTACTGAAACGTATAACTCCCTTCCATGGAGATACCTTCAAGAAAACATGATCTCTTACCTGAAATTCCAAATCCTTCATTCAGTTATCAGTATATCTCTTCTATCTACATTGTGCTGCCTTGATGTGGTTTTGGATTACCTTCACCTTTTCCATTTTTCTTCCACAAGTTCAGGGCCTATGAGTTTTCTTTCACCAACATCATCCTAACAGTTTGGTGTGCGACCTCTCTTTTCGTATAACACTTGATATGGTGCCATCTGAATACTTGAATGGAATCTATTGTTATATGAAAATTCTACCTGAGGTAAATATTGATCCCACATACCTTGAAAGTCTTGTGAGCATGATCTTAACATGTCTTATAATGTTTGAATAGTCTATTCTGATGGTCCATCAGTTTGCGGGTGGTAGGCAGTGCTCAAAAAAAGTTCAGTATCCAGGTATTTCTAAAGACTTTTCTAGAATCATGATGTAAAACGGGGATCACGATCAGAAATAATCTATAGGGGTACTCCATGAAGTTTTACAACTTCATTAATATATAGTCTTGCTAAACGTTCAAGTGGTAAATCTTCTCTTATAGCAAGAAAATGTGCTGACTTGGTAAGACGATCAACAATGAACCATATTGCATTGTTTCTTCTTGGAGTCTTTGGTAGTACCATGAAAAAAGTCGATCATAATATTATCCCATTTCCACTTTGGTATGGGAAGAGGTTGTATGAATCCTCTAGGCTTTTTTCTTCCATCTTTCACTTGTTGAAAAACCATAAATCTTGACACAAAATCAGTAATATCCCTCTTCATTATGTCCCACCAAAAATGTTCCTTCATATCTCTATACATTTTGATTCTCCCAGGGTGTATAGAGAAATTAGAGCTATGGGCATCAACCAAAAATTCTCTTTTTAGATCAGGTATATCAGGAACACAAAGTCTCTTCCCAAATTTCAAAATTCCATCTTCATATAAGATGTCACTCAATCTACCGTTATTCATAGCTTTAATCTTCTTTTGAAACTCCTCATCATCATCTTGAGAACTTTTTATCCTTTCCAGTAAATATGGTTTGTCAATTATTTGAAAAATCATTGATGATTCACCTTCCATAGTTATTCCCATATCCATATTTACTAGATCCATGTATATAGGATCCTTTTAAACTCTTAAAATATTCAAAAATCCATGATTTTTTCTGCTCAAAGAATATACCACCTTATTTCCCTTCCCCAGGTGGTAGTGTATCATGCAATAATAATCCTTGAGTAGATCAAGCCATCTCATTTGCCTCATTTTGAGTTCTTTCTTTGAGAAAATATACATCAAACTCTTGTGATCATTATAAATCTCACAATTTTGACCATAGAGATAGTGTCTCCAAATCTTAAAGAAAAATATTATAGCTGCTAACTCAAAATCATGAGTAGGATAGTTTTTCTCATGAATTTTCAGCTGTCGTGATGCATATGCAATAACTCTATCATTCTGTATAAGGATATAACAAATTCCTTTCTTCGATGCATCACTATAAATAATAAAACCATCATTACCCAATTGTAGAGTCAAGATAAGAGAATTGACTAATATTCTCATCAATTATTCAAAACATTTTTTACACTCTTTTTTCCAAAAAAATTTTACCCCCTTTCGTGTGAACTTTGTTAATGGGTTATACAACTAGGAAAAATTATGGACGAAATGTCGATAATAACTTGATAAACCAATAAAACTGTGTACCTCAGTTATACTCATTGGTGCTGGCCATTTTTTGATTTCCTTGGTCTTAGAAGGATCAATGGAGATTCCATCCTTGGAGACAATATGGCCAAGAAAAGAAATATCCTAATGCCAGAATTCACACTTGCTAAACTTCCCATATAATTCATGTCTTTTAAGAGTCTTTAGGATAATGCGCAAGTGATTTTCCTAATATTTGTAGCTTTTGGAGTATAGAAAGATATAAATAATAAATAACACTACAAAGTCATCAAGATATTCCTTGAAAACTCTATTTATTAGATCCATAAAGGCAGAGGGTGCATTAGTCAATCCAAAAGGCATTACTGTAAACTCATAATGCTCGTACGTGGTTCAAAATGCTGTCTTCGGAATGTCTTTCTTCTTCACACACAACTGATGATATCCAGATCGAAGGTCAATCTTTGAAAAGTATTGATCCCCATGAAGTTGGTCAAATAAATCATCAATGTGAGGTAGGGGATAATTGTTCTTTATTGTTATAGAATTGATCTCCCTATAGTCAATGAACAACCTCATAGATCCATCTTTATTTTTATCAAAATGTATTGGGGATATTCATGGAGAAACAATAGGGGGAATAATTCCATTATTACTCAATTACTCTAGTTGGTTATTTAGATCCACTAATTCCATAGTGGCCATTCTATAAGGGGTCTGCGATATCGGCCTTGATGCATGAATTAAATCAATGGAAAACTCAATTTCTCATTCTGGAGGATGACTAGGTAAATCTTTTGGAAACACATCAACATATTCGTTCACAATAGGTACATCCTATATTTAAAAATTCTATTCCTCACCCACATTTATTCCATTCTCTTCCTCCCCAACAATTAAATTTAGTTGAGCTACTGGGGGGATCTAGATAAGAATTAGGTGGTGACGATTATGCTCTAAAGATAATGTATTCTTTATCATCATCATCAATAATAGTAACCTCGTCCTTCTTATAATAACTATTTTAATCATGGTCCAAAATCAAATCCATACTGAGGATTGTATCAAATTAAATCATGGGTATGATGATGAGATCAGTAGATATAGAACATTTATATGACCTAATGGGGACTTTTTCACAAAATATTGTTGCAATGATACTTCCCTTGGGAGTTTTGACTTAAAACTCCCTTTGTTAAATCAAATTAGAAATATCTAATTTTCTTAGAAAACTAGGAAGATATGAAACAATGCGATGATCTAGAATCAAATAATTCATTTTCAAAACATGAGGAAACCATTAAATTACATGCCACTACATCTTTTGAAGATTCAACCTCAGCAGTGGTGATATCATAAGGTTGGTCTTGATCCCTTGGACAGTTCTGAGGTAAGTTCCCCTGACACTTCAGACATTCATTTTCATAATGACCCCTTTCTCTACCATTGTAACATTTAACACCGACAACCCCTTTCTTCCCCTTGCAATCATGATCTTGGTGGCATTTTTAACTACACTTGTAACAGACTCTCATTCCCCTCAGGAAAGTACCAGGGTGTTTCATCCCACATTTACTACAGGATGGATATTCAACTTTTCCCTTCTTCCCCTTATATCCATTTCTAGAGTGTTCAACATATCTCTTCTTCACCTTCTTTTATTTAAATTCGTAAGACTTAGATAATTCTTTCTCTGTGTTGATAGCACATGAGACAATATCTTCATATGACGAAAAGGATTGTGAGAATAATGCTCGATGGAGAAATGGTTTTAACCCATCAAAGAAAATATCAATCTTACTTCTTGGGTTACGTATATAATCTGTATCATGCCTTTCTAACCTTGTAAAGTTAGCCTTATACATTTCGACATTCTAATCCTCCTTTTGCCTCAAACTCAAAAATTTCCTTTCTATATCTGCTCGATGGTCACGAGGAAAGTATTTTTCTAATAAAATCTCTTTAAACTCCTTTCATTCTATATTTCATACTTCATCATCTTCTTTTTTTTGAATCGATGACCAGCATTGTTTAGCATCTCTAGTGAGGTGATAAACTACCATAATAAGTTTTTCCCTTTCGCTACGCCCCAAGGGGTGGAATATTTTCTCTAAAGAATTTATCCATTTCTCAACTACTAGTGGATTTATACCCCAATTTAATGTTGGTTGTTTTTTCCTCATGAAGAAATCTAACATTGATCCTCCACGCTGCGGATCAGGGTGCTCCATATGGGTAAGGTTATTATTCATAACCTGAGTGAGTTGTCCCAGTATTTTGATTAGCTAATCAGCACCAGTTGCATCACCAGCTTCACTGTAATTATCTTGAGTAGGAGGGAAATCCCTACATGGAGAATGTGAATTGATATGGTTTCCATTCCTTCCACTAGGATCTATTTCTAAACAATGGCATAAACTAGATTATTTTATGAATAGAAATACATAATTCCAAACATGTAAAACACTTAACATAAATTGAATAGTTTATGGATAAAATCCATAATCATAAAAAATGTTTTCCTTGTGAAAGTATATACTCATAAACCCTTCATAATGGTTTGTAAATAAAATGAGAATTATCTTAAGCATATCCCCCGGGAGTGTTGTAACCAAGATTGCAGCAAGGCCCGTTGTCGTGCACCAGTTCCCATTCAAGTCTAGCTCAAAGTGGTGTTTTCTGGTTTTAACCCTAGGTACATCTGTTCTAGAGCCACCTCAACCTTCTCGTATCCAGATAGGGATGTATTTCTTGGAAAAAATCACAAAATCTCTACAATACCAAAATTCTAGGATGTTCTTCTATACAAATCCTCAAAGTCTATCTTTGGGATATGTGCACTAATCAGAGTTTATATAAATCTAGTTTCCATGGTTTTTACTAAAGATCATATGAAACCAACTGTAATGCCCCAACCCTAGTTACCCAGAGTCGGTGCATTATTACATAACATTGGCATGATTATAAAAGATGAAGTCCTGATAGACCGATTAGTTTAGAGGCCTTGGAAGTACTAGATACATTCATAAGGATTAAATTACATCATAAAATGGAAAACAACAACAAAATTGCTTACATGGAAGACACTAAGATCCCATAAAATATCCATTTAGTTCATTCATAATATACATCTTCACATCCTGGGAAAAATAAAACATAGAAAGGGGTGAGATCAGATGCTCAGTAAGGATAACAATATAGGAGAAACTTTCATAAATAAGCATAAACATTTAAGGAAATGTATAAGACTAAAACAAAAGCCTTTTAAACATGAATATCAACATAATATGGAAAATATATTAACAAAATAATGCCATTTACTTATTCACATGGAGATTATACTAGTCAAATAATCAAATGCAATATGAATAGACACTTTTATAATGATGGAATATAGAATGGCACACATTCATAACCACATAGTGAAGGCCTTGTGCCAAGACTAAAAATAAGATTTTGTCAAGGCCTTGTGCCAAGACACTAGTTTCTCTCATGAAACCTACCGATGCATCGAGGATCTATAGCGGGTCCACCCGTCACTTACTAAGTCAAATGCATATCCTATATGAAAATGTTTAAACATAACATAAATATTCGTATTAAAACTGGTATACAAAATGTCAATAATTTATCTATAAACTATGAATGGTATGAAATAACACATCTACAGTCAAACATATCACAAAACCTTCAATACAATATGGATTTTTTGTATCATAATAAATCAACTTTAAACAAACTTAAAATCCATCAAAGGATGTTTACATATATGAAATCAAAACCTTTTAATAAAAATTTCACATTCTATTTTGAAATAATTTAAAAATCACGTAATTGTAATAGAAAAAATTTATATTTGAAAATATTTTTAAGAGCTAGTAAAGTAATCTTTGACGATGTTATCACAGCAGAAAATAGCCGCACCCATCGTATTTGTTAAAAAAATACATCCTTACCTTAATTTTTTCAAAAAGGTTAAAAAGCACCTCATTTGGAAAATGACCAAAAGATTCCATTCAATTTTTTTTATAAAAAGTCAAACAAGGGTATAAATAACTTTAACACATAGTCTAGTAAATAATAAAAATGTTTTGGAATACATTTTTAAGAGACATGGTTGTGGATGATAAAGAGGTCCTAGTAGATACCTACATAAAAACAACCTCGGATAATAAAAAGATTGTGAAATTAACCCTTACCTTGTACTTTTACTTGGTCAAGGGTAGGTTAACCTTTAGTATACGGGAGAAATAATTGTTGTTAAATTAGATAAGAATCATATACATTAATAAGATATAATATTTGACCTTTTAACAATGCTGTGTTTATAATATCTTAGTATTATCATTGTTTCAGGTGTTAATTGATTCGTATTCCTTTGTATGATTTGTTACGTAAGTAATGTTTGTTATGGATAGGATGTATCTTATTTATATTCAGAATGATATTAAGTATTTAAAAATTATTTTTAATCATCTAATGATAATTAGTTTTGAATGGATGCGATGGAGAATGAATCTCATCGCGATCTTGGAGACGGTAATCCGTACGTACGCACAAGCGACAATATCATTTTTTTGATATTAAAATAATATATAATTGGATGGTATATCATATATAAAGAATCTATATCATGTTATATTTATTATTTACATCAATTAATCATCATTATTATACTCATCCAAATAATAATGTATTGAATAACAATTACACCAAGACGTGGAGACGGCAGGCCGTACATAGGCACGTATGGTGACATGTCATTCAAAGGACAGATAGAATAATTAATATGGTCATACCATATTTATAATAACATCACAGTATATATAATATACTTAAATTATTATTTTATAATAGAAACAACAAAGAAATATGAAGTGGAAGAAGAAAAGAACTTGAAAGAGGTGATGAAACATTGACCTCTTCTTCGGGTTCTTCCTTTTGATTTTATCAAAAAGGGATCCTTAGGATGGATTTCTGACTAAAGTATGGCCTATAGGATGAAGGGAGGATAGTTGAGAGGGTATTTGGGAAGTGGGTGGCCGAGAAAATTGGCTTTGAAGTTTTGAATTTGATGGAAGGGGGAGTTCCCTTTTATAAGAGGGGTGATGAAAACCATAGAAAAAGATAGAAATATTATTTTATAATAAAATTAATTTCGGTTTATAATGGATAAAAAGTGGATTATTTAAAGGATAAGGTGGTTATGGGTCAAAAACCACTCAACCTATAGGTTTTAGACATGTTTGGGTCACTATATTAACCTTATCTTTTAGATTTAACTCTTAGTTAAATAGTTTTACATTTACCATGTCTCTTTGTATTTTTATATTATATGTTTAATAAACATACTATATACTTCCAAGCGGACCAAAAGTGGTTCATTAATGATGAACCTATCATTATATAAGTATTTTGGCTGAACCATATATTTTTAGGAATATAATATCAATTAATAATAAAATATTTGTTTTAAAAACTCTTTTAGTATAATTTTGATACTATTTGGTATTTTGTTTTTACTAAATTCATAACAACATTATTACATCGAACAAAATTCATCTAATCATCCCTAATATGTCATATTAACCTAAAATAATAGTGAAATTCTTTAAAAGTCTCAAATTACCTTTATGTGGATATTTATAATATCCATTATTTTAATATTTCATTAATTAGTTATTTACTGCATCATCATTGTGTCATAAATAAATTAAAATATTTAATGTCTAAAAAATATAAAAAAATAAAATGATGTATGAAATATTTTTATATTTCTAATGAATACTTATATTTGAATTTATATTTTTTTAACCCTATATTAAAAATGGTTTAGTTGTTAAACATTGAATTTAACACTTAACTTTTCATTGAATTAAATAATAATAAATGTCCTAATCTAATCCAACTAGACCAAAGAGGTTAATATTTTATTCCTAAGGTTTTTTGGTCGAATTATACTTTTAATAGATTTAGGACATGTGTTAGGGTAATAATAATATCATATTTACTATTAATTACCATATTTACTTTTAACCATGGTAAATAAAAGAAAAAAGTTACTATTCACAAAAAATTATTTTTATCTTATTGAACCAAATTTTACTCCTTGATATTAATCGTTTCTCTCAGATTTTCAAAATTCAACTCACAGAAGCGATAAAATTATGTTTTATGTAAATTTGTAAATACTCAAATGAAATAGGTAAAAGACGGTAACAAGTTCAATATAATTTTTATATATCTAAAATTATTATGAACTAACTCTAATGAATTACATTGAAAATATATAGTTATTATGTATCTATTTTGACTTAAAATAAATTTTAATAAAATATATAATTATTTAAATAAAAAGCCAGTTTTAAACAATGACTCTATGTTTTTCAGTATTCATCAAAAAATGAATGTTTTTAGAAAAATACCAATAATTTACCCTAATATAATATTTATATTACTAATCCAAAAATGAAGTCCATTTTAAAAGATAAAATTTATAAAATTTCAAAAATGGGTATTACTATTCATAACAGCTAGTTTGATTAGTTGTGGTGTGTCAGAACTCGAAGTTACTTACAACACACACTATTGTATTATTCAAAGAGAAGTGTACCATGGAAGAATGGTGTGTTAAATTTAATCCATCAACGAAAAGTAAATTGGAAATTAAAAATGAATTAAAGTTACCAATTTTTCCAAGGAAATTTATATTTCCTTTAGCATTGTCACCAAAGGTGACATGACCGCCCTCAATCTTTGTCATATTCTTGAATAATGAACAAACTCCTATCATGTGTATTGAACATCCACTTTCAAAGTAAAATAGACTTCTACAACAACTCTTTAAACAGTTTTCCTACAAAAACAGATTAGATAAGAAATGATTTTGGTTTCCATATTTGTTAGTGCCCAGTAACATTAGTAATAAGAGCTTTGGGTACCCACATTTATTTCATAGGTTTCCTATACACAGTTTGTAAATTAATGGAAAAATAAAAATTATTTGGATCAGAATAACATGAAACAGTAGAATATGTTTCATAGATGGAACACATAGAAAAGTTTCTAGAACTAGGAATAAAATTGGATTTTCTAGATTTAAATACAAAATTAGTTTTTAGAAAATTTATTTTACTAGGTTGATAGCCAATACAAGTAATGTATTGAGATGAAAATAGTTTACCAAGCAGTTGCACCAAGATATCTTTTCCATTGGAAAAATTTAATAAATCCTTTTCAATTTCTCATTGGTCAATTTAATCTCATTGTTTTCTTTAAGAAATTGAGAATTGTTTTCTTTTTCTATGGTAATCTTAGATTTAATAGTATAGGTAAGAGCATGTTGTTTATTTAATTATTTATCTTTATCTTTCAATTCATTGCATTTATCTTCATGCATTTGGAAATATTAAAACAAATTCTTCATTAGTCATATTTTCATAATAACTTTCATTTCCAAAATAATGAGAATTATTTATAGGATACTCAAGGATTACATCAGATGTGTTGGTCATGAAACAAATGTTTTCCATGTAACCTTTAACTTCAAGTGATGATTATAAATCACTAGAGTTACCCTCAGAAGCACTCTAGGTGGACTTTATTACCTTCTGGTTTCTTATATCATTTTCCTCGTATTTCTTATTATAATTTAATATAGGATAGTTTTTCGTTACCTGTCCTCTTCTTTTCCATTAATAAAAAAAGATTTTATTTGAGTTATCATTCCTTTTCTAATCCGTTTTCTAGTTTCCGTTGATATCACATTTACCATTGTAGTTGGTCTTCCTAATGAATTTCTTCCTTCTATAAATATTCTTAATCCTTTTGGATAACTAATCCATTTTCTCATCACTGTCTGATGGTGAATCTTTATTACTTGTACTATCAAAATGAGTTTGAATCCTTTCCTTTTCTTTGTGTTTGGATGTAGTGGTTTTAAAAGCCACTGCCATTCCCTTTGGATCATCCTTCTCCACCTTGTTGACCTTTAATTCTTCCTCATACATTATCATATTCCTAATTAGTTCCTTAACTATAAACTAACTGATATCACAGAATTCTCAAATTGATACTGAGGTTCCTCTCCATCTTTTAAGTATACATATAAGTAGCTGTATAATTTTTTCTTTTGGACCCACTGGCTTCCCAAAAGAGATCATTGTATTGACTATCTAATTGAACGTGAGATACATATCAGAAAGGGGTTCTACAAGAATCATCATAAATTTATCATATTTAATAATATAGGTAATAAGTCTCATTTATTTGATATTAGTGGCTCCTTCATGTGAAAAAACTAAGGTTTCCCAAATTTCATAGGTAGATTTACATGCAGATATTCTATTAAAATATTCTTCTCTTAAAGAACTATATAAGGCATTCATATCTTTGTATTTGTTGTTATAAACAGTCATCGTGAAATCACTCCAAGTAGTTTTTGGAGTGTCTGGTATTTCATATTTATCTTATATTACAATAAAAATATCAAACCCCATTCTTTTTAAGTGAATTTTCATCTATATTTCTCACTGAGTATAATTTTTACTATTAAAGTAGTGTGGTCTATTAGTATTAGCCCCTTCCTTCCTATAATCCATAATAAATGATAAAACTTAAATTTAAAGAGCTAAAAATTAAGAACTAATTTTTTTTACAGATCATGAAAACACAACTAAAATCACAGTTGAAAAGATTTGATAATGATTTTAAAAAACATATGATACCAAATTTTGGTCAGAGTAGGACACTCATGTGGGGGCTGAAATTAGTTCCTATAAAAATTTCGATTAAAAATTTTATTTGAAATAATCACACAATTCAAAAACAAAACATGCCAGTTAATCAATGTAGTGAATTTATAATAGTTTGATTGTCCAATTAATTTCTAATAAGATTCATTATTTCTCATTTATAACAATATGATATATTGATAAAAAAGTTGAATCTAATTTATTAAATGAAAATAGTTATGCATACTTTCCAAGAGTAACTATAAAAGTGAAATTAGTTTTCTGAAATATGAATTAAAAAAGTGAAAAATTAAATTAGGAAAAACAATTGATTAAAAAATGTGGTTCAGTCTCAAGCGGAGACTTAATACACTCCATTGGGTGATCATCTTCCACTGAGAAATATATATATATATATATATATATATATATATATATATATAAATTTGATTCACCCCATGGATCAAGGTTTACACAATAGTATATAAACTGTCTAGGTCACATGACCTCCACCACAGTTCTTTGGGGGAACTAAAATAGTTGGGTCACGCAAGACCTATACCACAGTTCTACGTGGGATATAACAGGTGTAAAAAGATGTTTTTGTGAGGATATCTTGTATCCTTCAGTTCAATGATGGAGACAATGTGTGTTTAGAAGACATATGAAAACACTACTCAAAATGTAGTAAAAATGAACACAACAAAGTCGGAAATAAAGAGATAAAGTTTAGAATGCTCTCAGTGTTGTGAAATGCACTTCTGGACTCTAGAAATAACAGATGTGAAGATTGATATCTTTTCTAGAAATAGACACTTAAAATAGAGTGTCATACAACTTTATGATCTGGATTCCAGAAATATGGGATTCTCCTCATTATTTTTTGTTTTCTATAAGGATTATTGAATCTTTGAGGCACAAAAATCATCCTTTAGTTCACATCTAGTAATAATTATAGTTCTTCATGTATTCTTTATCTTTGTCTAGTATATCAACATGTATATTTTTTTTGTTCTCTTCTTATGTGCAAATCATGCACCATGCTTTAATTTTATTTTGGGTCACTTGTGTTAGATGATAAGGAGCACGTGGAGGTACCTCATACCTCTTACTATCCACTGACACAGACATTAATGTTGTCTACAAAAATTACTAATTTAATCAGTAGCATTAAAACACTAAAAAATAATCAATACATATAATTTTTAATAAAAGAAAATTTAAAAAGTATGTTGATGACTCCTCTGTCATTGAGTCATTCTGTCAGTGACTCCTTCTTTAAATGAGTCCTTCTATTGGTATTAGTGACGCATTCTATCAGTGAGTCATTCTGCGTGTATCTCCGTGTGTCAGTGACTCATTTTATTCTCTTTGTGAGTTAATCCTTCGGTCTGTGTTCTCATTTCTACTATAGGTGTCTCCTCTATCAATGAGTCAGTTTGTACCATTGGTGTGAGATTCCTTCTTTCATTGAGACATTCCTTTTTCGGTGATACATTCCTTCTGTAGGTGTCTCATTTGTTTTGTCGGTGAGTTAGTTTTTACTTTCAGTGAGACATTTACGTTTTCGGTGTCTCAATTGTTCTATTAGTGTAAGTGACTCATTATAATCCAATTATTTCTATTTCAACTGTCTTGAAACATAAATATACAAATAATGTGTTAAATACATAGTTGATCATAGATAACCATAATTAAACATATTTAAACCTATATAAACATGATTGAAATTATTTAACATGATTTGACATGATTTGTTATTATTTAAACCATTAAAACTAGAAAGCGGCCAATGATTATGAGTAAGTTTTAAAAATATAAACAAAATTTATAAAATCATTAATAAGTCATAAGATGACATTTATGGATTATTTATGAGTTTATATATATATATTCCATGGTCATAATGAAATTTTGGGGATTATAAACCTACATTTTTAATATAGAACAAGACCAAATTCATATCGATATTCATTCTTTGAATTTGGGATATCTGCACTCATTCCAATCACATCCCAATGAGATAAGTAAGACACACAGGAAATATATTGAAGTTCATCTGTGTGAATCTAAGGAATGATGTAGCAGTGATCCTTGTGTGGCTGAAAGATATTCTAATATTTTATGAGAGAACCCTAAATTTTATGTTTGACACTCAGAAAGACTGTTGAAATGAGTGTGGATGATCTAGAGGGTCCTGATGCGGGTTCCTTCGAATAATGATTGCTAGTGATGAGGATAACCCAAATAAGCCTTTTAATCTAAATATGTATTGGTTTAATATTTTTTTTATTCTTAAATCAACCCATGCTGGATACTCGGGTTGTGCACCATGATGCTCATCATCAATGATGAAGTTATAATATCTTTTCAGTGATAAAATATTAAAATCCTCTATTTATTTTCATGTGTGTCTGATACTGACAAGTGGTATCCAATCTATTTTGTGATCATTTAATTTAGATATAAATAAAATTATCATGAATTAAATAGAGGGAATTATTATTATTCCAATTCCATGAATAAAACTTCAATTAATGTTTGGATAACCATGTTGTCTTCATTCAAAGATTAATATAGAATAGAAATTGTATTTACCGGATTTGATTTTTTTGAACATAATTAAATAAATAATTAAATATATTATATGATGTCATTGTGGGGGTGACATGGCGTGAATCTCACTGGTGGAGGTTGTAAAAAAATATTTCACATAGATTTTTGAATTCGAAACTGACTAATACGATAAATGAAATATTGATCATTCAATAAGGATATATAAAATTGTATACAAAGGAAGGATATTAGCAGATATCACTGATCGTATGGAATATTGGGCCCTCCACCTTTATGTGGAGATGTCTTTCAATGTATTCTTGCCCCATGGCTGGTGATATAATAAACAAATTAGCTTGGAACTGGTGCCTACCATTTTGGGAACCTTTCTAGTCTGTTCACCACATAACACCTCCTCAATTGGAGTATCACACAATTTCTCTTTTTATGGGGTGTTTTTAATGTGGGAAAATATAGAGTGAATTAATTCACACAAGGACACACTTTTGACATTGAGACATTAATTGATGCCGATTTTTTTCCTATTTAAGGAGGTTGTGACAAGGTATATCAACACACCATCATCAACAACACTGAGATAAAATCCCATTTGGTGATCACCTTTCATCGAAGATCATCGTTCTTTATCTCTTCCTTTTGATCCACACTTTTATCTCAGAGTATTTATTTTGAGATACCTTCCATTTTGGGGGGGTCTCTACAATGTACCTCTTGATTTTAGTGGATCACTCTTTCTGGACTATGTCCCATGGTTTTACTCTTTTGGGTTTTCCATGTAAAAATTTATGGTGTCATGTTTATTTTTATGCACTTATTTTTGTCGATGCGCATCCGATTTCATTTGGGGGGGGGGATTTTATTTCTTCAACACATTCTATTTTTCTATTTTTTGCGCATTTGTCACTTTCCAGTCTTTCCAAACATTTGGTTCTAGAGGGTTTCGTTTTTTATTTCATATTTATTATGGAGTCCAATTAGAGTCGGATGATTTTGCTAAATGGTGCCAACTACCATATGTGGAGACTTAAAATAAAGGATCTGCTTTTTGTCAAGAGAATGCATCATCTAGTGTTTAGTACATAGATGCCAAAGAGGATGTCAGAAGAAGAATGGGCATTGTAGCATGAAATGGTTTGTGGCTTCATTCACCAATTTTTTGAAGAAAATGTGATGAACCACATTGTCAATACCTCTCATTCCAGAACATTGTTGCCGAAGCTTCAGACGACTTAAACTTCCAAGATGAGAAACAATAAACTATTTATTTTCAAATAAATGATGAACTTGAGGTACATAGAAGGTAAATATATTTCTAATTGTTTAATTGAATACCAAGGATGTTTTGATCAATTGTGTAGCATGGGTATCGATTTTGATGATGAGGTTTTTTCTGTTTTGTTTTTTAACACATTACCCAATTCATGGATGAATTTATGTGTTACACTAACTGGTTCTACTCCTAATGGTGAAATGACATTTAGTTTTTCCAAGACAACTATTTTAAATGAATATGTATGGGGACGTATTAAGGAGAAATCTTCTTCAGACCTTTTAGTCACAAAGAACAGGGGGAGAATCTAGGACTGGGGACAGAGAATTAGTGGTAAGAGAAGAGGCAGAAGAAAATACAGACCGGAGTATAGATATTTTGAATGTCATCATTGTGGTAAGAAGGGGAATGTTAATAAGTTTTTTATCCTCTAAAAAGAGAGAACAAATTAAAGAAAAACCCATAGAGAAAAAATGGTGATGTAGATGATCACGTCACCACTGCTATAGGGCATGATCTTGTTATTGTTTATGACTCCATTAACATAGATTCTGATGAGTCTTGTGGGATTGTTAACAGTGGTAGTTATTTTCACATGACATCAGAAAAAAAGTTCTTTACATCTTACAGCCCAGGTAATTTTGGGATTTTGAATATGGGAAATGATGGTCATGCTGATGTTGTAGGCATCATGATTGTTTTCTTAGAGATGAGTACAAAAATTAATCGGTTTTTTATGAGTGTTCGACATGAACCCAAGGTTCATTTGAATCTTATTTCTAGCATATTTCATGACGATGAAGGGTTTATCCGCACTTTTCTTGATTTACAATGGAATAATTCCAAGGGCTCTTTGATTGTGTCTCGTGGGTAGAAGCAATCAGGTTTGTACTGGACTAGAGATTCTATTTATTGTGATACTACTTGCGTTGTTGATTGTAGTGTTTTATCCACGTTGTGGAATAAGAGGCTCAGTCACATCAGTGAGAAGGGTCTTGGTTGTTCGGCGAAGAGAAATATTTTTCCAGATTTGAAGAGTGTCATATTGGACACATGTGATCATTTAATGGATGGGAAATAGAGCAGAGTGAGTTTCAGCAGTCATCCTCCACATAGAAAGTCACATGTACTTGAATTGGTACATTCTGATGTTTGTGGTCCTCTGAAATCTAGGACCTTTAGTGGCAATCTTTATTTTATTAAATTTTATGATGACTACTCATGAAATAATTGGGATTATGTTTTGAATTCCAAAAGGCATGTGCTTAGTGTTTTTATGCAATATAACGTTTCTTCTGAGAGGGAATCATACATGAAATTGAAATTTATTTGCAGTAACAATGGGGGAGAGTATTTTTGTCCATTTGATCAATATTACAGGTAAGAAGGTATTTGGCATCAGAAGACACCACCTAGGACACCTCAGCTGAATGGTTTAGTTGAGCGGATGAACCAGACTTTATTGGAAATAGTTCATTGTTTGGTTTTGGAAGAAATGTTTCCTGGAAATTTTTGGGGCAAGGAATTACATACTGCTACTTATATTATCAATTTATCACATATGGTTGCTTTTCTGACAGACACTACTAACAGTATTATTTATGGAAATTTAATTAGGTATGATCACTTGCATGTTTTTGGTTGTAAGGATTTTGTTCATGTTCCTAGAGAAGAGAGATCCAAGATTGATGGTAAGACACGCCAGTGTATTTTTATTGGCTATGGACATGATGAGTTTGGGTACAGGTTCTATGATCCTATTTTGAAGAAACTTATCAGAAGCAGCAATGTAATGTTTAAATAGGATCAGACTATTGGAAACATTTATAAGGGAGAAAAAGTTTCTTCTACAGTTTCTAATGGGTTTTCCAGTCTTGAGCTAGGTTCTGATTCACATTTACCTAATTTTGTTGATTCTGATGATCATGTTGATGTAAAGAATGTTGATCAATGTGAATTATTTGGAGTTGATGTTTCTCATTCACCTCTTGTTTTTGATGATCCAGATCCAGGGGTTATTAATGAACCCAAAGTTCCACTCCTGAGGTCATCTCGACATCATACAATTTCTACTCGATATTCACCTGATGAGTATGTGCTCCTCACTGAAGGGGGAGAACCAGAATCTTTTGATGAGGCAATGGAATGTGAGCAGAAAGACTTATGGGTTATCATAATGGATGATGAGATGACATCATTTACTGAAATCCACACTTTTGAGCTGGTGAAGTTACCAATAGGGAAAATATATTTGCAAAATCAGTGGATTTATCATATTAAAAATGAAGAATCCTGTTCTGTTCCATGATAAAAGGCAATGATAGTTGTTTAAGTCTTCATTCAGAATAAAGGTATTGATATTAATGAGATTTTATCAATTGTTGTCTAAATTGCTTTAATTTAGGTTGTCCGTGGTTTGACTGCTAGTTTGGAAGTCCAGATTGAGCAGATGGATGTGAAGATAGATTTCCTCCATAAAGATTTTGAAGAGGAGATTTATATAGAACTTCAACAAGGTTTTGTTGAACAGTTAATGAAAATCATGTGTGCAGGTTGAAGAAGAGTTTATATGGTTTGAAGAATACTCTAAGGTTGTGGAATAAGAAGTTTGAATCTATCATTTGTCATCACGTTTTTATAAAGACATCTTCTGATCATTATGTTTTTGTTCATATATTTACTGATGAAGATTTTATTATAATGTTAGTTTATGTAGATGATATACTCATTTTTTCCCATGATACTTCTATAATTAACAGATTGAAGAAGGATCTTTGTCAGTATTTTGCGATGAATGACTTGGAGATAGCACGAAAGATTCATGGCATGAAAATCTCTCGTGGTAGCAAAGCCAAGAAATTCTGGTTATATTAGGGGAGATACTTTGAGAAGGTTCTTTAGAGATTTTATATAGATAGAGTTGAGGTGGTTATTACTCATCTTGATTTAAATTTTATCTCCGTACTAGTCAGTCGCCATTTAATGATGAAGAGAATGAGGAGATGTAGCAGAGACCTTATTCATCTATCATTGGCTATTTTATGTATGCTATGTTATGTACTAGACGTGATATATCTCACACAGTTTGTGTGCTCGGTCATTTTATTTCAAATACCTATATAGAGTAATGGAGAGAAGTGAAGTACATTTTTCATTATCTTCTTGATTCTTATGATCTAATATTGTGTTTTGGAAAAGGGGAACCTATGCTTTGTGGATTTACAAATTCAGATATGGAAGGAGATATCGATTCTAGGAAGTCTAATTTAGGATCTTTGATCACTTTGGCGGGGGGAGATGTGTCTTGGAAGTCTAGATTGCAGAGTTGTGTTTCTTTATCAACCACAGAGTCCGAGTTTATTGCAGATAATGAGGTATTCCAAGAATTGTTATGGATTAAAATGTTTATTCGAGAGCTCAATTTAAATCAGGGCAGGTTTGTTTTATTTTGTGATAGTTAGAGTGCTATTTTCTTGGGAATGAATTCAACTTTTCAAGGAAGGTGAAAACATATCGATGTTCGATAACATTAGATCAGCAACATCCTTGATTCAAGACAGTTAGAGCATGAAAAGATCCATACCGATGACAACGGTTCATACATGTTTCCAAATATTTTACCAAGAGGAAAATTTGAGACTTGTCGACTGATTTCAGGGTTGGTGGTGATCCCCACTTGAGTCTAAGGGGGAGTTTTTTGGGTGCCTTCCTCATTGGTGCACCAAATAACACCTCCTCAATTAGAGAATCACATGGTTTATCATTTTATGAGGTGTTTTTAATGAGGTCCAATACTACGTGAAGTAATTCACATAGTGACACACTTTTAACATGGAGACATTGATTGATGTAGATTCTTTTTCCTATATATGGATGTAGCGACAAGGCATTTCAACACACAATCATCAACAATAATGATATAAAATCCTATTTGGTGATCGCTTTTCTTCGAGGATCATCATTCTTGCTCTCCAACTTTTGATCCTAAATTTTATTCTTCAGTATTACTTTTGAGACCCCTTCCATTTTGGGGAGTCTCTACTGTGTACCTCTTGATTTTAGTGTATCCCTCTTTCTAGAATAGATCCTATTGGATTTCAATTTTTGGTTTTCCACCAAAAAAGTTTCAGTGTCAACATTATTTTTCAGCACTTATTTTTGTCGTTGCACATCCTCTTTTATTTGTGGGGTAATATTTTATTTCCGCTGCGCGTTTGCTTTTTCTATTGTTTTTGAATTTGTCACTTTCCTATATTTCCCAATATGCCACCACCCCAACTCCTTCCCTACACCTGGTCGCATGGGAACCTCCTCTACCCAAACCACCTAGCACTATCAAAGACCATAACATGCCTAGAACCTATCAAGTAGACATTATTGAAAAATATTTTTTTACATTTATATAATGTGTTGACACATCATGATTCATAACCAACCAGTATATGTTTGGTTTTCCATTCATTCTTTTATATAATTTTTACAATGATTCATTTGTAATAATTGTAAGGGAAAAAATTTTAGTAGTCTCCCCCACACATTCTATGTATATGTGATTCTGAGTCCTCAATTTCTTTTATATATGAGTATTTCATATTTACTATTATTTATGTATAATTATGTGGAAAAAACAAGATTCAAACCATACTAATACTTTTTAATGTACTAAGTGAGATGTGGATACATTCGATGGGGGTGGGTGATGCAACTCGAGTCAGTCACAACTCTCTTAGTTACCTCTAGGGTCTTGGTAATTCAATTATATAGCCAATGAATCAACCAGTAGTTTTTTCTCATGATCACTCATTTCAATTATTTATTTATTCACGGTGTTTTAGTTTGTGAATATGTATTATTTACACAATCATGTACAATTATAAATGATCATAAATAGAAAAAATATGATACCACACAGTTAATGTTTTCATATTATTCATATTTAAGATGTAATGTGATCACATAGAGCTTTCATGTTCTATATAAAATGATTACATTCACTAAGAATAATTCAAATCCCTCAAATATATATTAAGTCATTTAATTTCAACACTTTAATTTGTAATACCCAAATGTATAAGGGTCTCATTTCACAACCCGTCCTAGAAGGACCCATGTCGGGAATACCTCAATCCCGCCTCCGATAGGCCATGGGCTGGGGAATCACATTGAGTAGTCATATCACATAAATGAGAGATATATTCCTAAATACTTGTACACACACACACACACATCTCCACACCCAAAATGTTGTACTGTGAAAACTATAAGTAAACAATTCATATATATACTAAGATACCAACCACATAGTACGACAATAGGAAATATAGAAAGTAAATTGGGCCAGAATACAAGCCTATCAAAAGAAAGTGTGTGTCGAGTGAAAACATAAGTTTCTGAAACTCGTTTGTAGAAAACCCTACCTGAAGGGTAGGTGTAGAATGGATGCCTAAAGTCATAGGAGCACCACATGTTCATCTGATCACTCTAAGCATCACCTGGTCGTGGTCCACCTAGGACTCCGTTAAAGTGGCGATCGTCTGCACAAGAAACGACATGTATGGGAAAATCCCATGCATGGGTGAGTAAAAAATACCTTGTAGGACACCTAAAAACCAAAAAATAAATTAATAGTAATAAATACATGAAGTATACCACAAAAAAAAACACATGAAGTATACCATAAATTAATCACACGATGTGCAGTTAGCTCACATTGGTATAAGTCTAAAGTACAGTGAGAATGATTTTCAGTTGTAGTAAAAAAATTTCCCATTTTCCATTACACATAGAGATTCGATGGCACCCATGGCATCAATGAGTCATGCAGACCCCATGTCACATAGTCACCAATTCATATCAAACAGCAAGATTCTGCTAGTAGTGCGATTGTTTTGGGAGAACATACTCCTAAATCCATTAATTCATATTACAAATTTCCCAATGACTCAATAAAATTTTCTAGAAATGTAAATATCATAACAAGGGTCTCAAGGGCATAAATATCTCATCAAACTGACATAGGGTTTGAATGTTATGACTATTTTTCTAAAAAGGTCTAAGTCGGGTCTGGTCCAGCCAACCCGGTTCGACCCGACACGACCTGACCGCACCTAGTACGAGCATTACAAGTTTACAGTAAATCTTTTTTCATTGACTAACACTCCATCCGCCTTCATGGATCTCATGAAAATAGTTTTCAAGGAATATCTTGATGGAATTGTAGTGGTTTTTATTGATGATATCTTGGTACACACCAAAAGCCACGAAGATCTTGAAAATCACTTGCGCATTATTCTAAAGACTATTAGAAGAAATGAATTATATGGGATGTTTATAAGTTGTGAATTTTGGCATCAAGAGATTTATTTTCTTGGATATATTGTCTCTATGGATGGAATATCTATTGATCCTTCAAAGACCATGGAAATCCAATAATTTACAACACCAACTAGTATAATTGAGGTACATAGTTTTATTGGTTTAGCCGGTTATTATCGACGTTTCGTCCATAATTTTTCCTGGTTGGCATACCCATTAACAAAGCTCACATGTATAGGGGATAAATTTTTTAGGAAAAAAGATTATGCATAATGTTTGGAAGAATTTAAGAGAATATTAGTCAACACTTCTATCTTGAGTCTACCATCAGGGAACAACGGGTTTGTTATATATAGTTATTCTTCAAAGAAAGTACATGGTTGTGTCCTTATGTAAAAATTATAGAGTTATTTCTTATGATTCCTGACAGCTAAAAATTCATGAGCAATACTATACCACTCATGATCTTGAGTTAGCAACTGTAATCTTCACACTGAAGATATAGAGACACTATCCCTATAGTGGGAAATGTGAGATTTATACTGATCAAAAGAGTTTGAAGTAAATTTTCTCACAAAAATAACTAAACACTACCACCTGGGTAAGACAAACAAGGTGGGATATTATTTGAGCAGAAAGGATCATGGAGTTTTGAAAAACATGAGTGTGGAAAGGGGTCCTATTTTCATGGATCTAGTAAATATGGATATGGGAAAAACCATGGAAGGTGAAACATCAATAATTTTTCATATGGTTCCCAAACCATCTTTACTAGAAAGGATAAATTTTTTTCAGATTGATGATGAGGAGTTTCAAAAGAAGATTAATGTGGTAAATGATGGGAGATTGAGTGACATCGTATATGAACATGGAATTTTGAAATTTGGTAAGAGTCTTTGTGTTCCAGATATACCTGATCTAAGAAAGGAATTATTGGATGATTCTCATAGATCCAATTTCTCTATACACCTGAGGAGCACCAAGATGTATAGATATTTGACGGAACTTTTTTGGTGGGACAACATAAAAAGAGAGATTGCTGATTTTTTATCAGGATGTATCATTTTCCAACTAGTGAAATCTGGAAGACAACATCCTAGAGGAGTCATAAAACCTCTTCCCATACCTGAGTGAAAATGGGACGAGATTATGATTGAATTTTTCATGAGGCTACAAAAGACTCCTAGAAGAAATGATGCAATATGGGTCATTGTTGATCGTATTACCAAGTCAGCACATTTTCTTGCTATAAGAGAATATTTACAACATGAATTTTTAGAAAAACTATATATTAAAGAAGTTGTAAGACTTCTTGGAGTACCCTTATCGATTGTTTCTGATGGTGATCCACATTTTACATCAATATTCTAGAAAACTCTTCAAAAATCCCAGGAAACAGAACCCCGTTTGAGAAATTCCTACCAACCTCAAACAAATGGACAAACAAAACAGACAATTCAAACCATAGAAGACATGTTGAGATATTTATTATATGACTTTCAAGTTTTGTGGGATCAATATATACCTCTGTTAGAATATTCCTATAAAAATAGCTTCCATTCATCTATTCATATGGCACCATATAAAGCATTATATGAAAAGAGATGTCGCACACCAACTTGTTAAGATGATGTTTGTGAAAGAAAACATGTTGGCCTAGAACTTGTTGAGAAAACTAAGGAAAAGTTGATGGTTATCCAAACCAACATCAAAGCATATCAAATTAGGAAGAAGAGAAATGTCGATAACCAAAGGAAATATTTGGAATTTCAGGTAGGAGATCATGTTTTTGTGAAGGTATATCCCTAGAAGGGAGTTATACAATTCGGTAAAAAATGTAAATTAATTCCCAGGTACATCGGAACTTTTGAATTTCTAGAACAAATTTGGGTTGTATCTTACCATTTGTAAATGCCGCCAAGTCTCTCCAAAGTTCACAATGTGTTCCACATATCACTATTGATAAAATACATGTCTGACCCAACGCATGTACTCACCTATGAGGAAATTGAACTGGAACCTGATCTGTCTTATTGTAAAGAGCTTGTCAAGATTCTTGATACTAGAGAACAAGTGTTGGGAAACTGGACGACTCAACTTGTAAAAGTTCTATGGAGAAACCATAAGATGGAAGAGACAACATGGGTACCAAAGGAACTTATGATGAATAACCATCCGAATCATTTTGTACAGTAGTATTCTATAATTTTCGAGGAAGAAATTATTTTAAGGAGGGAAGAATGAAGCACCACAATCTTCCATAGTACGTTTCCCTTTTAATAATGCAATATCTTTCATTGTATGATACTTTGAGATTCTAACACAATACGACCAATAAAAATATTCATTATGAATTGTATTACCAACTTTTTGAAAATTTATATATTTTATTTCACAAAATGGACTTCATTTTTGAATTCGGAATATCGAAATTAGCTTACGATGAATATTTAGTATTTTTCTGAAAACATTCAATTTTTTGATGAATAGTTAATAACACTACGTTTTTTTTAAAACCAAATTTTTATTTAAATTTTTATTTATTTTATTTTAATTTATTTTAATTAATAATAGATACATAATACTTATATAAGTTTAATGTAATTCATTGGGGTCATTTTATAATAAGTTTAGATATATAAAAATTTTCTTGAACTTTTTACCGTCTTTTACCCACCTCCAATGAGCATTTGCAAATTTTCATGAAACATAATTTTACCACCTCTGTGAGTTGAATTAAAAAAATACCTAGATATACATTTAATAAAATTAAGTAAAATTTAGTTTAATAAGATGAAAATAATTTTTAGTGAATTGTAACTTTTGAATTTATTTACCACGGTTAAAAGTAAATAGGGTAATTATGGGTAAAAATGATATCCTAGTTACCCTTACACATGTCATAATTCTATAGGATAAGTATAATTATACTGAAAAATAACCTTAGGAATAATATATGACCCTATTTGGTCCACATGTATTTGATTAAGACATTTATTATTATTTTATTTAAAGAAGAGTTAAAAGTGTTAAACTCAATGTTTAATAAGTAAAACATTTTTAATATAGGGTTACACATAAGATAAATTCGACTATAAATATTAATTAGAAATATGAATATATTTCCTAAATAATGGTATTTAATTTATAATTTTTATACATTAAATAATTTAATTTATATATGACACAATGATGATTCAATAGTTACCTTATTATTTAAATATTAAAATAATCGATATTATAAATATCCAAATAAATTTAATTTGTGACTTTGGATGAATTAAACTAATTACATATGTTAATATGAAATGTTAGGGTTTATTAAATAATCTTTTTCTAAGTAATGTTGTTTTTATGATTTTCACAAAAACAAAATACTAAATAGTGTCAAAATTGACATAATTGAGTTTTTAAAAAATGTACTATATTATTAATTGATATAATATTCCTAAAAATATAAGGGTCGGACAAAACACTTATATAATGTTATATATATTAATAATGAACCACTTTGGGTTCAATTTGAAGGTTATAGTATGTTTATTAATCATATAATATAAAAATACAAAGAGACATGGTAAATGTCAAACTATTTAACTAAGAGTTAAATCTAAAAGATAAGGTTAATATGGTGACATAAACCTCTCTAATCCTATTTGATGAGATGTTTTGGACCCATCCCCACCTTATCCTCGAAATAAATCATTACGAAAATGATTTTACTTTAAAATAATATTTCAATCTTTTCCTAAAGTGACCCTCACCACTCTTATAAAAGGGTACTTCCCCTTCTTTTAATTTCACACCTCCATAGCCATTTGGATCAGACAAACCCTACCCACATATCCTCAAAAAATTCCTCCCTTCATCCTAGAGGACTCTCTTTGATCATAAATCCAACCTACGGGGCCCTTTGGATCAAATCAAAAGGGAGAACCCGAAGAAGATGTAAATATTTCTTCACCTCTTTCAAGTTCATTTATTCTTCCACTTCATATTTCTTTGTGGTTTCCAATCTAAAATAATAATTACAATATCTTCAATATAATGTAATGTTGTTATAAAAATGGTATAACCATATTCAATATTCTATCCATCATATGAATGAAAAATTCACCATACGTGCGTACGTACGACTTACCGTCTCCACCTCGTGGTGTAATTTGTTATTAAAAAACTTCATTATTTGGATGGGTATAATAATGAGTATATATAACACCCTGACACTAGTTACCCAGAGTCGGTGCATTATTGCGTAACATTGGTATGATCACAAAAGATCATATCCCGAAATACTGATTAGTTTACTAGTCTTGGAAACACTAGATACATTCATAAGTCTTACATTACATCATAAAGTAAAACAAAACTAAAAAAACATACTGTCTTCATATCCCCTCATACTATCCCTACACGTCATTCATAATATACTTCCTCACATCATGGAAAAATTAAAACATTGAAAGGGGTGAGCTCAGATGCTCAGAAAGGATAACAATACAGCAGAAACTTTCATAAATAAACATAAACATTTAAGGAAATGTATAACTAAAACAAAAGCCTTTTAAACATGAAATTCAGAATAATATGGAAAAAATAAAATGAAATAATTCCATTTACTTATTCACATGGATATTCTACTAGTCTAATAATCATATGCAATATCAATAACCACTTTCATAATGATGGAATGCATAATGACAGACTATCATAACCACGTAACCAAGGCCTCATGCCAAGACTACAAATAAGATTTTGTCAAGGCCTCGTACCAAGACACTATTTTGTCTCATGAGAACTACCGATGCATCTAGGAGCTATAGCGGGCTCCACCTGTCACTTATTAAGTCCAATGCATTCCTCATATGAACAGGTTTAAACATATCATAAACCATAACATAATCGTATAACATAAAACATGCATAAAGTAAACATAAAATTTCCACATTTCAATCACAAGATATCTATACAACAAATTTATATAATAAAAAAACACTTCCAAACCATTTTCAATACCAAAATAAAAGAAAATTAAAACTTTGTATTTATTTTTCATTTAAAAAGAGTTATGGCTTGTAGAGGAAGCCGAAACTCAAATAATGGTCACAGAAGCATAGAAGTATTTGTCTCCGCATACGTACGATAAAAAAACATTCCTTTTTGTAATTTATTAAAACACTTCATATAAAAAGATTCATTTTGAATAAACATAAAATTCAAAGGGGTTTATACACAGTATAAAAGAAAGTTGTGTATAAAACAAAATATGCCTCAATAAAAGTAGATTGAGATGAAGTCCCTTACAAAGATCATCTTGTAAATAAAATAGATCTATTATGTGTATTCACTATAATTACACATAAATAAAGTACAAATACATGATAGGACATAATAATATCATGACATATTTTGAATGTAGGAGATTAACCCAAAGAACAGAAATTGGGTTTAGAAGTTCCCTTACCTCGGGTCCGACTTGACTTGATCATTCTTTAACCTCTTGAATAATAAACTAGAGTTAATTTATACTTTCTAAAGAACCTTTTTCAAGTTCATTATTCCTTTTATATCACTTATTACCATGTTATGAACATTTTGTAATTATTTAAGTTAATAACGGTCGTTTTGTCGATCTTTGGTACTTGAGTCAAAAATAAACTTATTACAATTACAAGTTGTTCATGTGGTAAAATATCCATTATATCCAGAATTATATTCATTATGTAGATATCATATATATTGTACATATCCATTATATACATTCATTTATAATATTACATATGATTTATTGGTAATAAATGAAATGCACCATTCATGGAGACGGTAAGCCGTACGTACGCATGAATGCTACTTTCATTTCTATTTCGTATTTAATGGAATGAAATCGTAATGATATAAAGTTGTATTATAATTCCAATATAATATCATATATAATATCATTTACTCCATCCTTTATACGTCCCACATATGGCATTAACGATTCAAATCACTTTCAGGGGGCGGTAGTCCGTACTTCCTAAAATGAAATTATCGCGTTTACCCATAATGGAAATCATAAAGGTATGCCATAAATGAGAAATAAAGAAGCATAAGGAAAACATAAACATAATATATATATCATATATGAAAATAGTGTCATCATAATGGCCACCATGAGAGGTGTTAAGAGAAGATTGAATAATCATCATTTCGTGAGGCAGTAATTCGCCACCCACAGAAACTGTATGTTCCTTAACCATTAGATGAAGGTATGTGTAAGTTTAAATAAAATCCTTTTCATGATAACATCCTAGTATATTTTAGATACTGGTGTTGTTACAAAATAAAGGAATAAAAAGATTTTAAGTGGTTTGAGAAACAAAATAAAACAAAAGAACATAAGAGAAGACATTACCTTAAAATCGGGTAACTCTTTTTGATTTGAGCCAAAGGATTCCTTGGAAAGACTTATGCCCAAAGTGAGGCTTCTAGGAGTAAGAGAGGGAAGTTGGGAGAGTTTTTTTGGTAGATTTTGGCTGAGAAAAATGGCTTGATGGTGAGAATAAAGTGGTAGAGGTGGGGGCCTTTTATAAGAGTAGTGGAGGGGCACTCTTGGAAAGTCAAGAAATGTTACTTTATTATATAATGAGATTCGGATTTTAAAGGTCCCAAAATTATATATTTCTCGGATAAGGTGATAAGGGTTCTAAATATACTCATCCAATTGGTTTTTGACAAGTTTATGTCTTAGATTTTACATTATCTTTTCATTTTATTTAAATCGTTAATTAATGAGGTAATCACTACATCATTATGGTGTCATAAATAATTTAATATATTTAATGTTTAAAAATTAAAAAAAAAATCATGATGTAAGAAATATTTATGGATTTCCAATGAATATTTATATTCTAAAAGTTAACTTATATAACCCCATGTAATAATTGTTTTACTAAAACAACACATGTTTGCGACAATTTTATTTTTACTTTAAATAAAAAGTTATTAATGTCATTTTCTTACCAATGTGGCTTCATGGGGTCCTCAAGTTGACCCATGGATTTTCTTGGTCGGACATGACTCATCCAATAAGGTTAGGACAATTTTAAAGGTAATTTCATATTATTATAACATTATATTTACCTTAAATTACACTAATTACCTTTAATCGCGATTAATAAAACTTAAAAGTTACTATTCACCAAAAATTGTTTTCATCCCATTGAACCAAATTTTACTTCCTAATTACAACCATGTATGTCTGATTTTTGAAATTCAATTTTTAGAAGCGGTAAAGTTTCATTTAGACAATAAATCAGATTTTTAACTCCCACTTAGTGGTTTCACTATTCATCAAAAATCGATGTTTTTCAGAAAAATACCAAAAATTAACTCTAAGCTATATTTGATATTCCAAATTCAAAAATGATTACTATTTTAAAAAATACCAATCATATAAGTTTCATTAATTAGTTTTACAATTAACTCCTATTGTCAAAACAAATAGCGTGTTTTTAAGAAACAATATCAATCAAAAGATTGACAATTGTTTATGTTCAATTTCAAAGTGAAATTAATTCTAATGACCACCATTAGATAAAATGGTAAAATTATATTCTAATTATACTTTAAAACTACTTAATAGTATAATTTGTCACTATTAATTATTTTGATTAAAAAAGTTGTTTTTAATTAAAATTTAGTAATTTTAACTATTCATTAAAATATAAAAGTTATCCGAAAAGTTCCAAAACTTCACCCTAGGATAAATTAGATATTCAGAATCCAAAAATAAATTCCATTTTGAAAGATAAAATTTATAAAATTTCAAAAAGTGGGCATTACTATTCATAACAGCTATTTTGATTGGTCACGGTGTGTTAGAATCTTGCACTTGCGTACAGTGCAAGCTATTGCATTATTGAAAGAGAAGCGTATCGTGGAAGCTTGGGGTGGTACATTCTCCCCTCCTTCAATAAATTGCGTCCTTGCAATTTGAAATTGTTCTTCAAAAATAAAAGGTTGAAAGTAGCAATTTCATTTGTGTAAAACCCACATCGGAAATAAGGTTAATAAAAATATAACTTTAAAAGAAAGAAAGAGAAGTACAAAAGTCACCCAAGATATCCCATACTAGGATTCTATGAAAACATGGATATGGAGAAAAAAACCATCAAGTTCTGATGGAGAGTTGTAGAAAACATGATTAAGAGAAAGTTAACTACAAGAAAATCACAAACTTGTGATTGGTTAAACGATCATTGATTCCCCAGTTGGAAAAGTTGACTGACAACATTTTTGTTTTAAGTTACCTTTTATAAATTTGAAGAATTTATTTAGGAGATTTACTAAGAATGTAAGGAAATATATATACTTGTCATGTAGACTTTCATTCTTTAATAAATTTTTACCACATACCCATCTTTCACTCAAAAAGATAATAGAACTCAAAAATATTATATTTATCCTAATCATACAAGGTTCCAAATTTTAACACATACCATTTAGATTAGGAAAACTATTTTGTAATAACTAGGGACTTCTAGTAGGCTAGTGGTAGGTAATAAAGGCCTGTCACACTATGGTTGTGGGTTCGATTCTGGAAGCTTTGTCCGACACGACGGGTTATCCCCCGACCCACAGGTTGTCCTTTTCCTAAAACTATAGTATTATAATATTCCAAAAATAATATTCAGAAATGTTTTAACCTTAAACAATACTATCCAAAGTTAAAATTATTATATTCCAACCTTTATAGTTATCCAAAATACCACTGTCCATACTTTCTCTAAAAGGTCTCTAAACTCCAAAATCAATTGTAACATCAGATTCCCCAAACAAGGTAAAGTTTATCTTATTGTCACATACTAAAAATATGATTACCTTCATCATATTAAAACCTTAATGAAAAAAAGTACTGAAGTAAAATCCTTATATATATCACATTATTCTTATAACCATAATGTAGTTCTTGTGTCCAAAGACACAAATACAATAATTATTCAACTTCATCTGTAGTAATAGTATAAGTTTGGCCATCCTCCCCTGTCCTTTTCTGAGGTATGTTTCCTTGGTGATTAGGGCATTCATTTTAATAATGGCCCATTTCTCTACAATTGTATCATTCAACATTGATAGCATATTTATTTCCCTTACAATCACGAGCCTGGTGACCTTTTTCTCCACATTTGTAACAAACTCCCATTCCCTTTAGGCAAGTACCAGGGTGATTTTTCCCACAATTATCACATAATGGAAAATCCTTCTTTCCCTTTTTACCTTTATCTGTCTCTTGTTCTACCGTTCTCTTCCTTCTCTTGCTTTAATTTGTTGTCTTAAGACTTAGATAATTCCTTTTCTGTCTTCATAGCACACGAGACAATATATTCGTATGATGAGAAGGATTGTGATACTAAAGCTCGACGAATAAATGGTTTTAACCCATAAAAGAAACAATCAATCATACTTCTTAGGTTACGTATATACTCTTCAGCATGTCTCTCTAACCTTGTAAAGTTAGCCTCATATGTTGCGTTATTCTCATCCTCCTTTTGTCTCAGACTCAGAAATTGCCTTTCCATATCTGCTCGATGGTCACGGGGATAGTATTTTTCTATGAAAAGCTCTTTGAACTCCCTCCATTTCATATTTGATACATAATCATCTTCCTTTGTGTTTTGAATCATTGAACACCATTGATCAAGATCTCCAGTGAGGCGGTAAACTTACATGATAACCTTTTCCCTTTCACTACTCCCCAAGGCATGGAATATTTTCTCTAAGGAATTTATCCACTGCTCAGCTACTAAGGTATTTGTACTCTCATTGAATGTTGGTGGTTGTTTCCTCATGAATCGGTTGATCCTCCACGTTGTGGATCAGGGTGCTCCATACGAGTAAGGTTATTATTCATAACCTGAGAGAGTTTTCCCAGTATGGTGATAAGCTGATCAGAACCAGTTGTATCACCAGCTCCATTATAATTATCTTGAGTAGAAGGGAAATCCCTACATGGAGTGCGTGTATTGATACGGTTTCCATTCCTTCCACTAGGCTCCATTTCTAAACAATGTCATAAACTAGATTAGTTTATGAATTGAAATACATAATTCCATACTTGTAAACACTTAACATAAATTGAACAGTTTATGGATATAATCCATAATCATAAAAATGTTTTCTTTGAGGAAGTATATACTCATAAACCCTTCATAATGGTTTGTAATGAAAATGATAATTATCCTAAGAATATCCCCCGAAAGTGTCATTACCAAGAGTGTAGTAAGGCCCGTTGTCGTGCAACAGTTCCTGTTCAAGTCTACCTCAAAGAGGTGTTTTTGGGTTCTACCCCTAGGTACATCTACGCTAGAGCCACCTCTACCTACTCGTATATAGATAGGGATGTATTGCTCAGAAAATAAAAAAAATCTATACTTTACAAAAATTATAGGATGTTCTTCTATACTAATCCTCAAAGTCTATCTTAGGGCTATGCGCTCTAATCAGAGTTTATCTAAATCTAGCTTCCAAGGTTAGTACTAAACTGCCTCTGATACCAACTGTAACGCTCCGACCCCAGTTACCCAGAGTCGATGCATTATTGTGTAACATTAGCATGATCACAAAAGATCAAGTCTCGAAAGACCGATTAATTTAGAAGGCTTGGAAACACTAGATACATTCATAAGTCTTACATTACATCATAAAGTAAAACAAAACTAAAAAAACATATTGTCTTCATATCCCCCCCAAACTATCCCTGCAGGTCATTCATAATATACTTCATCACATCCTAGAAAAATTAAAACATTGAAAAGGTTGAGCTCAAATGCTCAGTAAGGAAAAAAATACAGCGGAAACTTTCATAAATAAACATAAACATTTAAGGCAATTCATAACTAAAACAAAAGCCTTTTAAACTTGAACTTTAGCAAAATATGGAAAAAATAAAATGAAATAATTCCATTTACTTATTCACATGGATATTCTACTAGTCGAATAATCACATGCAATATCAATAACCACTTTCATAATGATGTAATGCATAATGAAAAACTATCATAACCACGTAGCTAAGGCCTCGTGCGAAGACTAAAAATAAGATTTGTTCAAGGCCTCATGCCAAGACACTAGTTTGTCTCATGAGACCTACCGATGCATCGAGGAGCTATAGTGGGCTCCACCCATCACTTATTAAGTCCAATGCATTCCTCATATGAACAGGTTTAAACATATCATAAACCATAACATAATCGTATAACATAAAATATGTATAGAGGAAACATAACATTTCAACATTTCAATCACAAGATATCAATACAACAAATTGATATAATAAAAAAACACTTTAAAAACCATTTTTAATACCAAAATAAAGGAAAATTAAAACTTTGTATTTATATCTCATTTAAAAAAAGTTATGGCCTGTAGAGGAATCCGAAACTCAAATAATGGTCACGGTGGTGGAGAAGTCGTTTTCGCCACATACATATGACCAAAAAAACATTCCTTTTTTTCATTTAGTAAAACGCTTCATATAAAAATATTCCTTTTGAAGAAACCTAAAAGTCAAAGGGGTTTATACACAGTATAAAAGAATGTTGTGTATAAAACAAAATATTCCTCAATGAAAGGAGATTGAGACGAAGTCACTCACAAAGATTATCTTGTAAATAAAATAGATCTATTATGGGTATTCACTATAAGTTCAGCTGAAGAAAGTATAAATACAAGATAGGACATAATAATATCATGACATAATTTGAAAGTAGGAGATTAACCCAAAGAACAGAAATTGGGTTTAGAAGTTCCCTTACCTTGTGTCCGACTTGACTCGAGCATTCTTTAAACTCCTGAATAATAAACTAGAGTTAATTTATACTTGCTTAAGAACCTTTTTCATGTTCATTATTCCTTTTATATCACTTATTACCATGTTATTAACTTTATGTAATTATTTAAGTTAATAACGGTCGTTTTGTCGATCTTTGGTACTTGAGTCAAAAATAAAATTCCTATAATTACAAGTTGTTCATGTGGTAAAATATCCATTATATCCAGAATTATATTCATGATGTAGATATCATATATATTATACATATCCAGTATATACATTCATTTATAATATTACATATCATTTAGAGGTAAGAAATTAAATGCAACGTTCATGGAGATGGTAAGTCGTACGTACGCACGAACGCTACTTTCATTTCTATTTCATATTTAATGGAATGAAATTGTAATTATATAAAAGTGTATTATAATTCCAGTATAATATCATATATAATATAATTTACTACATCCTTTGTACGTCCCACCTATGGCATTAACGATTCAAATCACTTTGAGGGGGCAGTAGTCCGCACTTCCTAAAATGAAATTATCGCGTTTACCCATAATGGAAATCATAAAGGTATGCCATAAATGAGAAATACAGAAGCATAAGGAAAACATAAACATAATTTATATATCATATATGAAAATAGTGTCATCATAATGGCCACCATGAGATGTGTTAAGAGAATATTGAACAATCATCGTTTCATGAGGCAGTAATTCTCCACCCACAGAAACAATATGTTCTTTAACCATTTGACGATGTTATGTGTAAGTGTAAATAAAATCCTTTTCATTAAAACATACTAGTATATTTTAGATACTTGTTTTGTTACAAAATAAGGGAATAAAAAGAGTTTAAGGGGTTGGAGAATCAAAATAAAATAAAAGAACATAAGAGAAGAAATTATCTTAAAATCAGGTAACTCTTTTTGATTTGAGACAAAGGATTCCTTGGGAAGACTTCTACCCAAAGTGAGGCTTCTAGGAGTAATAGAGGGAAGTTGGTAGAGGTTTTTGCAGAGTTTGGCCATGAAAAATGGCTTGAAGGTGTGAATAAGGAGGTAGAGGTGGGGGCCTTTTATAAGAAGAGTGGAGGGGAACTCTTGGAATGTCAAGAAATGTTACTTTATTATATAATGATTTTCAGATTTTAAAGGTCCCACAATTATATATTTCAAGGATAAGGTGATAAGGGTTCGAAATATACTCATCAAATAGGTTTTTTACAAGTTTAATTCTTATATTTTACATTATCTTTTCATTTTATTTAAATTATTAATTAATGAGGTAATCGCTGCATCATCATGGTGTCATAAAAAATTTAATTTATTTATTGTCCAAAAATTATAAAAAAATATCATGATGTAGGAAATATTTTTAGATTTACAATGAATATTTATAGTCTAAAAGTTAACTTATATAACCCCATGTAATAATTTTTTTAGTAAAACAACACATGTTTGTGGCAATTTTATGTTTACTTTAAATAAAAAGTTATTAATGTCATTTTCTTACCCATATCACTCCATGGGGTCCCCAAGTTGACCCATGGATTTTCTTGATCATCCATGACTCTTACAATAAGGGTAGGACATGTGTAAAGGTAATTTCATATTATTATAACATTATATTTACCTTAAATTACACTAATTACCTTTAATCGTGATTAATAAAACTTAAAAGTTACTAATCACCCAAAATTATTTTCATCCCATTGAACAAAATTTTTCTTCCTAATTACAACCATGTATATCTGATTTTTGAAATTCAATTTGTAGATTTGGTAAAGTTTCATTTAAATAAGAAATCAGTTTTTTAACTGCCACTTAGTGGTTTCACTATTCATCAAAAATCGATGTTTTTCAGAAAAATACAAAAAATTAACTCTAAGATATATTTGATATTCCAAATTAAAAAATGATGTCTATTTTAAAAAATTACAAAAATATAAGTTTCATTAATTAATTTTTTAATTAATTCCCGTTGTCAAAACCAATAGCGTGTTTTTAAGAAACAATATCAATCAAAAGATTGACATTTGTTTATGTCGAATTTCAAAGTGAAATTAATTATAATGACCACCATTGGATAAAATGGTAAAATTATATTCTAATTATACTTTAAAACCACTCAATAGTATAATTTATCACTATTAATTATTTTTATTAAAAAATTTGTTTTTAATTAAAATTTAGTAATTTTAACTATTCATCAAAATATAAAAGTTATCTGAGAAGTTCCAAAATTTCACCCAAGGCTAAATTCGATATTCTGAATCCAAAAATAAAGTCCATTTTCAAAGATAAAATTTATAAAATTTCAAAAAGTTGGTATTACTATTCATAATGTCTATTTTGATTAGTCGTAGTGTGTTAGAATCTCGAACTTGCGTACAATGCAAGCTATTGCATTATTGAAAGAGAAGAGTATCGTGGAAGCTTGGGGTGTTACAGTATAACTAATGTATATAATAAATTTAACATGTAAATTATTCTGTATATATGATATTATGTTCGATTACATATGATTTTACCATCAATATAATGATATTGTCCCTTGTGCGTACATACGGATTACCGTCTCCATGAATGCGATGAGATTAATTCCCCATCATAATCATTTAAGAATAATATTCAATTTATGATTAAAAATAATATCTATGATCATAATATAATTCAGTATATGAATCCAATTCATCCTATCCCAAACAAACATGGCTTACAAAACCAAGCATATATCAGAAAATGAATTAGTTAACACCCAAAATGAGGATACTACTGAAATATTATTAACAATGCAATATTAGAGGATCATATATGATATTATATTTATGAATATAGTTCTTTCATAACTTAATTTGGATGTTTTGACTATTATAAAAGAGTTTAACATACCATCGACTAAGGAAATGTACAAGGTAAGTGTTAATTTCACAATAACTTTATTATCTAAGGTTGTTTTTACGTAAGTATCTACTCGGACCTCTTTATCATCCACATATGTGTTTTCATAAAAATGTATTTCCAAAAAGTTTTACTATTTACATGACTATAGTTTAATGTAATTTTTACCATTAATTGAATGTATATGTTTTGAAAGGAATCTTTCCGTCATTTTCCAAACAAGTTACTTTAAGACCATTTCGGAAAAATTAAGGTAAGAATGTTTTTTTAACTTATATGGCTGGTGCGGCTTTTTTCAGCCATTATAACATCATCAAATATTCACTTAAAATATTATAATGTTTATTTCAAAATAAATGTTTTCTTTTATATTTATTTTACTCTTAAATGATTTCAAAATAGAAAGAGAAATTTCTCTCAAATAGTTTTGATTTCCTCTATGTCAACATCCTTTGATAAATTTTACACTTTTTTAGAGTAATTTATTATGATACAAATATTACATATAGTATTTAACGTTTTGTGATATGTTTGACTGTGGATGAGTTATTTTTATACCATTCATGGTTTATGGATAAAGTATTGACATTTCGTTTTCTAGTTTTAATACAAATTTTTATGTTATCTTTAAACCTTTTCAAATGAGGAATGTATTGGTCTTAGTATGTGATGTGTGGAGCCCGATATAGCTCCTCGATGCATCAGTAGGTCATATTACACAATTAGATGTGGAATTGGCTGAGGACTTTCCCAATTTTAAATATGGTTGTGGTCAAGGACTAAATCATTTTTAGACGTCTTGGCCGAGGCCTTGACAAGATGTATCAGAAGGTCCAGCATTATACATTCCCTCATTATGAAAATAATAATGATGGTTTATATAGTTATTCGACTAGTAGAATACCCCTGACTATGTTTTATTAGGGAATTATTTACTCAACTCATATTCCTACCATAAAGTGTTCATGTTTATTTTTTGTAATGGTATGTGTTTTTAATTATTCACCATCCCTAATGTTTATGTAATCTTCAACTGCGTTTATTATCCTCACTCAGCCTTTGATATTACCCCTTACATATGTTTCATTTTTCCAGGATATGAAGAAGTTACTTATTAGTGATTTTTAGGCATAATCTAGGAGACGTGGATGTTTCTAATCAAACATATTAGTAATTTATTTATTTTCCCATTGTAATTTTGATCATATGTATGTATATTGTTTCGAATAATACTAAACTGATTGGTCTTTCAAGACATAATTCCTTGTTTCATGCAAATGAAATGTAATAAAGAACCAAATCTGGGTAATTAGGGCTACGATGTTACATAAAATCATGGTATAAACTTATTAAGTCCAAGGGAACACCTTATAAAGGATTTATAGAGGGAAATAGAGAGGTAATTTTGGCTTAAGGGGTTTTGAGTGAAGAGGATGGATAGTTTAGTTGTGTATTTATCTAATGGTAGAGAAAAATTATTTATTAATTTATAAACATTGGTTTTGGACTCTATGTAATAAAATAATCAAAACCATAAACCAATCCATATTTGACCATTTTTTAAACACAATAGTATAAGGTTTTGATATTTATTTTGGGATAAGAAGCTAACTTCTTTAAATAACACAATTGGTGATGTGTAAGTGAGACACGTTTATTAAGAATTGATTTTAAAACAATAAAATATGATATTGATTTTTTTGGATTCATTAAGGTTTATAAAATTGATTAAATATATGAAAAAAGAATTATTTTGAAGGGGAAATCTAAATTTGGTCATTTATTCATTTTATTGTATTTATTACATCAATTTTGGGATTTTATGATGTCATAATACAATTTATATATTTGTACTATATTAAATTATTACCAAAACACTTTTTGTCTGTGAAAATTTTGAAAATTCACTGTTGGCTAATTTCAACAAGATTATTCGAAAAATAAAATATTTTTTACCAAAAATAATTTTCTAAATATAATAATTTAATCTTTTTTAACAAAAGTTTATATTTACTGGGAAATACTAGTTTTTACGACGCTAACAACATTATAGAACTAATAAAAATAACATTATACTGCATTAAATTATTTTATAAAATATATTAAAATAAGTATTATTTAATAATAATATTATTTCATGAATATAATTTTATTTTTAAAATTTATCAATTTATCCAAAAGGGTGTATTAATTGAAACTATAGATTTTTGAAAAATATAATTTTTATTTCATGATATCAAAATAAGTTTTTTAAAACCATTATATAAGTATTTATAATGTAATAATAACTACTCTTAATTATAGTAATTATTTTATTTATAATAATATAAAAAAGTCATATTAATTTTTTCTAGATATATAACCCCTTATTACACCCGTATGTTCCCTAAGGGTAAGGTGTGTGATGGCAGTACTTTCTTAGGGTGGTTAAATAAAGAAGGTTTGGGTTGTGATCACGATTTGATTTAACTTGTCTCATAAATGGTTTTAATCATCTATTAATTGTTGAATCCTAGTTTGGGATTGGTCCATGGAGAATCATAGTGATTCCATCCCCCTATAACACTCTAATAAATTGCCTTCATAGTGTATGATCCTATTAGTTGAGGCCATCACTATAGACACACAACTTTTCTTAAATTTTTGTAAAATTATTTTAACGATGAACAACATAAAATATATACACAACCAGGATCCTAAGGCTTAGTGTCTTGGGAAAATTAAGACCATAAAAAACTTTTAAAAAACTAAATATGTATATTTATTTAATTCCTTATTCTATATCTTCTTAGAGGTCTTCACATTCTCCTTAGTACAGGTAATCACTTGGGGATATACGTCAAAAAGGGTGAGATAAAATCTCAGAAAGAGGATAGATAAGAAAATAAAATTAGGTGAGCATAATTATTATCATCATAACATATTCATAGGATCATAAACACGAGAGGAATCATTATGAAAAGGCTTGAAATGTGGTAATGCATAAAAATTAAACATCATGTCTTAGTGGTAAACTACTACACATAGTTGTGAACAAAAATAATAGCATGTTAATGAATATTTCACTTTTATCATGATATATATCACATTACCCAATACATTTGAGTTTTATATAATTTTGGGTGTACCCGTCACGTCACAACATTTATATTCTGATATATAATTCCATGTTCCCTAGTCATATCATACCATTTACATTATCATGCATGCCACATAGAACATTATTCAACATTGAACATAAAGTAACCCATGGAAAGGAATGGGTTTCATTTAATTATAATAAATTAATAATATTTGGGTTCCCTATTGAAAGAGTGAATAACATACTTGATATAAGATTCATCAACCTTGAGTGAAGAAGAAAAAATATCGAGAAGTAAAAGGTGTGTTTTCATGAAAGAATAGTTCTTTTGGAAAACATTATGTTTAACATAAACCCAATTAGAAAATGTTTATATCTAATAAAATGTATGATAATGGTTATGAAATTTTATTTAAGGAATATCCACACTGAAAATGTAGTGAAAGAGGGAAAATGAAAAGAAAGAGAGTTGGGTTTTATAATTACCCTTACCTTATGAATGAATTCATTCTTCACATTAATATCATGTATAATCACATTATATTAATTAATTATAATTACAGGAATTTTTAGACAATAATTGTATTCATTATGGTTTTATTAAGCTCATTTATGAGATTTTCTATGAGTTATATAGTTTAATTTCTTAGATTGGGAGTGTTCATTTTTATAGTTTTCACGATCAGTTCACATGTATACATGAATGGATGATTGTGTGAAATGGGGATAAATATCCATAATTGTTATTATATTTTATTAATGATCTTCCAGAAGTTTAAATGATCTTATAAAGAATATTTTTATATGGTATGTAGATGAATCATTAGATAAAAGTTAATGATGATCGTTTTAGGTTAATTTTTGTGGGTTTTCGATCACAGCTAGTTTATTTTATTTTATTATTTATTATTATGAATAAATGTTAATTATAGAAGAAAAAAAGGAATATAAAATAAAATTTATGATCTTTTTTCAACCATTTAATGGTTTTATTAACATTTTTGAATGTGTTAAAGGAAACTTAACGTACATCGCCAATGATGTCAGCAAATTGACACATCACTGGCATCGATTTAATTTTTAGAATAAATGAGAGAGAGAGAAACGATATTGATGATGGATATTACATTAACAAGATATCATTTCATTATATCAAACATATTCGAGTTATCATGCCTTTTAGAAAATATATTTTGAGGTGAAGGGAAGTAAATAAATGAAATTAAGAAAATTAAAAGAAAAATGAAGAGGGTTTTACCTCTTGGATTTATCCTCTTTGAGAACCTACTTTGGGAAATGGTTTTGGTATATTGATGAAACAAAGAGAACTTGGACGTAAGGGGCTAGGAAAGTTTATTGGGCAGAATTTTGTAAAGGCTCAAAACTTGAGAGGTGTGAGGAGAAGAGGGGGCGACATGTGGTATTTATAGTGGAGGAGAGGGGTGTTTCTTAATTATTTAATTCATTAGTGTATTTGTTTTCTCAAGATAAGAAATTGTGTTGATTATTGATACTAAATACAGTAATTAGATCCCAATAGTTTTAAAAAATGGTTCTTACATCATCCATGACTCAAAAAATATTGTATTAAACCAATAATGTATATATACCATAAATTACAGTATTTTACTATTAAAAAAATTTCATGTATTTGAGAAAAATACGCAAAGTTAAACATGAAATTTTTTGATGTGTATAATTCAAAAATTAAGTCCATTTTATGAAAATAAATTTCTTATTATGTGTAATTTAATTTTTAATTAAAATCATCGTTTACTTGGAAAATATAGATTTTAAAATTTTAACCGATTTTATAACAGATTGAAAAATTACATAAGGTATCATAAAATTATCTTAAAATCACAAGACATAAAAATATTAATTTCTGAATACATTTTATGAAAATATAAATTATTTTAAATTATTAAATTTATCATAAAATTTAAATTAAATATTTATGACTTATAAAAATACCAACACATAATTCGTAATTTTTTAAACATTTATTTACATGAATAATGATATAAATATACCATTTTTACATTTATATGATGAATATATTTTATTTATACATTCATGTGTGAGGCTACAATTTATTTGGTTAGATTACTATTCATAAGGGTTACATTACTATTTATAAGGTTACGTTACTATTTTATCAGTATTAGATCCTTAACATCTAGAAATAATTATTATTACATTATTTCACCATTTATAAAGTATTTATTATGGTATATAAGTGATTTTATGTGATTTATACTATATAAAATTACTTTAATAAGGGATAAATTTCATTGATAAAATTTTAGTTCGTTACATTCTTCCCCCTTTTGAAATTTCTCCCTCAAAATTTCAAATTAAATTAATAGGTGAAGGTACTTCTCCTTCATCACCTCCTCTATTCCCATGTTTCTTCCATATATTTATGGTTCCTCCACCACACATTGACAATGTGGGTCATCTAGTTGCGTTGAATAATATCTATCCATTCTAAAATCTTGACTGGTTGTTCCTCATATGAGAGATAATCTTCCAACTGTACCACCACCGATTTTAGTACATGTGAGGGATTTGGTATTTACTTCCTCAGGGGTGATATATGAAACACATCATAAAAATGATCCATATTTAGTGGAAGTGAAATCCTATAGGCCATGAATCCGATGTGGTCAAGGATCTCCAAGGGTCCATTGGACCTTGGTCTTAGCTTCCTTTTCTTTCCAAGCTACATGAATCTCTTCAACTGTGATATTTGAAGGAAGAATTTATCTCCAACATTGAACTCCAAGTCCCTTGGATGGTTTTTAGCCTATCTCTTTTACATAATTTAAATAGATTTGATTTATTTCTATATGGATTGAAACTTCACTATCATCTCTTCCACAATATCACGTACCAATAGATTTCTCTCACAACTTCATCCCTACAGGTTGGATTTCTACATTTCATTCCATACAAAGATTCATATGGAACCATTTGAAGACTCATGTGGAAGAAATTTTTGTATGAGAACTCAACCAATGGGATATTCTGATCCAATCATTTTTTGAATAATAAAGAAGAAACTCTTAGCATACATTCATGTATATGAATAGTCCTTTTAGATTGGCCATTAGTTTGGTGTGATAGGCCATTATAAAATCTAATTTAGTACTCAAATAATGTAGAAGACTCCTTTAAAATTTAATGTGAACCTGGAATCATGATCGTAGAAAATTGAAAGTATAACTCCATGAAGTCTCACAAATTCATTAAAATATATCATAGCAAGTTGTTCAAGTGAGAGATCTTCTCGAATAGTGATAAATTGGGAATCCTTGGTGAGTCATTCCACTATAATCCATACCAAATTATTTCCTTTAGATATCATTGGGAGACCTGTGACAATGTCCATAGTGACATTATTCCATTTCTATATGGGTATAGTCAATTGTTTCATCACCCCTTTGGTATTCTATCGCTCTGATTTAACTTGATGACATATAAAGTACCTTGAGATATACTCTAGAATATCCTTCTTTATGTTGTCCCACCAGAATTGTTCTCAAAGATCCCTATACATATTGGTACTCCCATGATGGATAGAGAAAGTTGATCTGTGTGCATTATCCAATAGATCATTCTTTATATGAGGTGATGAAGGAACAAATTTCCTTGTTACAAAATGAATCAAACCATCATCATCAATATGGATCTTTTGCAGCTTACCTTGATTTACTACATTAACCTTCTTTTGTATCTACGAATCATCCCTTCATGCCTCTTTAATACACTCTTGGATAGATGGTATGAAAATAATTTGTGAAAGGAAGGATTTATTCATATCTATTATGTTTTCAAAATCCATCAATTTCATATACATGATGATATGATCTTTCTCAATCTTCAATAAAGATAGAGTAGTAGGTTATTTTCTCCTAAGAGCATCATCTAACTTGTTTGAATTTCCAGGATGTTAGTAAATAGAGAAATCTTAGTATTTGATTATCTCTAACCATCTACTTTGACACATGTTGAGATCCTTTTGTGTGAATATTTACTTTAGGATCTTGTGATTGGTATATATATCACACTTATCACCATAGAGATAGTGTTGCTAGATTTTCAAGGAAAAATCATAGATTCTAGATCCAGATCATGCATTGGGTAGTTCTTCTCTTGGATCTTCAATTACTATGTGGCATAAGATATCACATTATCATTTTTCATGAGTAAAAAAACTAATATTTTATTTGAATCATAAAATTATATTAGAAAACATTTTTACTTCTAGGTAATGTGAGTACCAACGCAGTGATCAACCTTATATTTACATCCTTGAATATTTCGTCACATTATTCCATCCTGACATTTTTTACCCATTTCATTGTTAACTTAGTTAGTGGGATTGAAAATATTGAGAAATTTATCACAAAACATATATAGAACCCTTCTATTCCAGAAAAACCATAGATTTCTATGATACTACAGGGTCTGGTCCATTCATAAATTGCCTTATTTTAAAGGGTCCACAGAAATTCCCTCACTTGTAATCACATATCCCAAGAATGTGACTTGGTGCATCCCAAACTAAAAGTTTCTTATCTGGACGTACAAATTCTCCTTCCTTAATGTCCCTAACACATGCCTTATATGCTCTTCATGTACCTATTTTCTCTTGGATTAGATTAAAATATCATCGATAAAATCTACCAAAAATGAATGAGGTATGGTTTAAGGACTCTATTAATCAAATATATAAATATTTCAGGGGAATTAGTAAGTTAAAAATGAATCCCAAAAAGCTTATAGTTCCAATAACTTGTATGAATGGTAGTCTTATAAATCTTACTTTTCACCATTTGTTGATGATATTTAGAATAAAGATCCACATTTGAGATATACTGAGCTCCACATAACGAATCTAATAAGACATCAATCCTTGGATGATGATACTTTCTCTTTACTACGATCTTGTTGAGTTCCCAATAGTCGACACCCAACCACATTGATTCATCCTTCTTCTTCAAAAATAGCCTTGACACACCCCAAGGTGATGCACTAGGGAATATGAAACCTTTGTACAAATTCACTATTATCTTCTTATATAACTCCTCTAGTCTGATAGGATCCTTCCTATAAGAACACTTTTATCTAAGAGTAGCTTTAGGTAAGAGTTCTATTAATAAATCTATATACTGATCAGGTGGAAGTCTGGGTAACTCTTCAGTAAATACATCATTGTATACCATCATGATGAGAATTTCCCCTAGGTTGATAACTTCCTTTGACTCAACCATTTGAGCAAGGAATTCTTCTTCACAGGGAATCCACACCCACATCATTGAAGGATTTTCAAGAGGGGATTCATGAATAGTAAGTGTACTTTATAAGGTTTCATTTTCATTCTATAATTTATAAGTAGTGATGGAATTATCCTTGCCTTAATATTTTGGCTATGGTTCCTATTGATGCTGATTACCCATGGGAACTTGTAGTTTAGTGCATTGTCTTGAATAGTGATCTTTCTCCATACAGTTGTGGCATTGGACTATGGTTGGTGCTCTCCTTTCCTCTACCACACTGTCTTACTTCCTCATGTATTTTCTATATTCATGAGATTTGTGGCCTTCTCTCCCACAACTGAATCATTTACCCATCCATTCAAGGTTGTTCCCATGATGCTCCTTCCCTCATTTTTTATATGTGGGTGGTTGAGTTTTCATTCCGCCTTTCTCATGAGATCCTCCAGCTTTAAATACCATATTTTGTTTCTTATCACCATATCCATGGGAATATTCTCCAAACACTGTCTCCACTTTGAGATCACATCCACAAAATTATTCATAACTCTCAAAATCTTGAATTGAAAGAGCCATTAAAAGGTGTGGATTTGAATCACCAAAGAATCTATCAATTTTTCTATCATTATTGACAACAAACTGAAAGCATACCTTGAAAGAGTTGTGAAATTTTCTTCATAGGCATGATAGATTCTCTTTCCTTTTGATTCAGATTTGTTAATTCTCTCTACATTATTATAAGAATATTTAGGGGGAATTTGTTTTTTGAAAATTATCATAATGTATTCCCATTCCATATCTTCAATTTCATTCTTAATCTTAGTGTTCTTAATCAAAGACCACAATCAATAAGCCTATCCATCTAGAAGATAAATAATGAGATTCACTTTCTCTATCTCAAAAAAGTGAATAACAAAAAAGATCTTCACCATTAAGTTGACCCACTGTTCTACAACTAGTGGATCACAATATCCACTAATCATCAATGGTCATTGCTGCATAAAACACTCGATAACCAGTTTCTCCCTCATAGATTAAGGATGTCATTCCACATTATTTAGGATATTATTCACAAACAGAGACAACTAGGTAAGCAAGACCATGAAAGTTTTAACTCCACCTTCTAAAGAATTATGGAATTAATTTGGGAATCTTTATATTGTCCCTTACATTTGTTTTTGTCTTGGTTTCTCTTGATTCACACTATTTTCTATAATAGAAAAGGTTAGAAAAAAACAAAAGTCATCAAGTCATCAATAATTTATCCCTTTGTAAAATTAACTCTAATGAAATATATTATGGGATCCCAGTGTATATAATTTTAGAAAAAAAGATTCTTGGGTGATTCATTATACATATTCTCATACTATGAGTTTTCACTAAGGTTCTCTAATACTAATTCGCAAATTAACTAAATAGTTCTTTGATACCAACTATAGTGACCCTCATTTTCTTAAATTATTATTAAATCATTTTAAATATGAAGAAAATAAAAGAGTTAAAAAATCAGGATCCAAAGGTGTAGGGTCTTCGGAAAATTAGTATCATACAAAACTTTTACAAAATAAAAAATAAACATCTATTTAATTCCATCTTCTCTAGATTCTTAGAGTTCTTCGTATTATCTATAGTACAAGTAATTACCTAAGGATATTAATTAAAAAGGGTGAGAAAAAATTATAGTAATATGATAAATATGAAAATGAAACAATATAATATGTGGAAATCATAATCATTATCATCTTAAAATAGGCATAGGATCAAAATTGAGAGAGTAATCATTAAGAAAAGGATTGAAATGTGGGAATAAATAAGAATGAAACATCATGTATTAGTGGTCAACTAGCACCCATTATTGTGAACAAATATTTCATCATGTTCACACATATTTAAATTTTATCATGAGATACATCAGATTAACCAATTAATTGGAGCACTATATAATTTTGGGTGCACCCATGGCATCCTAACATTTACATTACACTATATATTTCTAGGCACACCCATCACAATATAACATTTACATTATCATGCATGGAACATAGAACATAAATAAATCATGAATATAATATAACCCTTGGAAAGGAATGCGTTTCATTTCATAATAATAAATTCTATAATTTTGTGTTCTGAAATGAAATAGGGAAAAAATATTGTTGATATAAGATTCATCAATCGTGACTGAAGAAGAAACAATCTCATGAAGTAAAAGGTGTGGTTTTTTGAAAGAATAGTACTTTTGGAAAACATTATGTTTTTCATAAACTCAATTAATGAAAATTTATATACATGAAAAGGTAATATAATTATGATGAAATGATATTTAATAAATAACCTTACTGAAAATGGGGATAAAGAGGGAACCATCTAAGAAAGAGAGTAGGGTATGAGAATTCCCCTAACCCTATGTGTGAATGATTTCATCAATTTAAAATCTTGTATAATAAAATTAGATTCATTAATTAATATTAATGGACCGTTTATAAATTAATTTAATTTATTTTTGTTTTATTCTGTTCATTTATGAGAATTTTTATGGTTATGTAGTTTAATTTCATCGTTCGGGAGTGTTGTTTTTTTAGTTTTCATGATCGGTTCAACTGTATACATGAATGAATATTCATGTAAAATGATAATAAATATCTAGAATTATTATTATATGTTATTAAAGATCTTAAAAAAGTGGAAATGTTCTTATAAATATTTTTCTTATATGGTATGATGATGAATTTTTAGATAAAAGTTAATGATGATCATTTTAGCTTAATTTTGGCTGGTTTTTGATCACAACTAATTTGGTTTTTTTATCATTCAGTATTTTGTATAATTATTATATCAAAAAAATAAATATGGTTATAAAATAAAATTTAGAATCATTTTGCAACAATTTAATGGTTTTATTAACATCCATGAAGAAATTAATGTAAAATGAAAGTGCATCACCCACGATGTCAAAAAATTAACACTTTAAGGGTGATGATTTCATTTTTAGAATAAAAGAGAGAGAGAAAGGATATTGATGATGGATCTTACATTAACATGATAAAATTATATCATATTAAACATACTGGAGTTATCATGTCTTTTGGATAAAATATGGTTAGGAGAAGAGATGAAAATAAATTAAATTGAAAATAAATTAAAAGAAAACAGATGAGGGTTTTACCTATTGGATGAATCCTCCTTGAGAACTTTTTTAAGGAAAAGGTTTTGGAAATGTGATGATACAATGAGATAAAATATGTGGGTAAGGGGCTAGGTAAGATTATTGGGAAGAAGTTGGTAAATGATCAAATCTTGAGAGGTGTGAGGAGAATAAAGGGTGATGGGTGGTATTTATAGTGTAAGAGTGGGGTGTTTTCTCATTATTTAATTCATTAGTTTATTATTTTTCTCAAGACATGAAATAGTGTTGATTCTTGAGACTAAATAAAATAATTAATTCTCTTGAGTTCAATCCAATGGTTCTTACATCACCCATGAATTGAGTAATAGTTCATAAATCCTAAAATGTATATATACCGTAAATTACTGTATTTTACAATTCATCCAAATATCAAGTATTTCAAAAAAATCCTAAAAATTGAAATTAATCAATTTTTGATTTGTAGAATAAAAAAATGACCTCCATTTTATGAAAATAAATTTCAAAATATTATTAACTTAATTTTTAATTAAAATCATCATTTACATAGAAAATAGAGATTACAAAATTATTACAGATTTTATAACATTAGAAAAATTACATAAGGTCTAATAAAGTTATCCTAAAATCATAAGACATAAAAATATTAATTTATGAATAAATTTTATAGAAATGAAATTTCTTTTAAATTATAAAATTAATCATAAAATTATAATTAAATATTTACGACTTACAAAAATTCCAACACTTAATTAATAATTTTTAAAACAATTATTTACATATACTATGATATTATTATTCCATTATTTCATTTATAAGATGAATAATTTTTTTTTCTTTTACGGGAGAGGTTATTATTCATTTGGCCAATTTACTATTCGTAAGGGTCATATTACTATTCCTATGGTCATGTAACTATTTCCTTAGTATTGGATCCTTAACTTCTATAAATTATTCTTATTTCCTTAATTATTTATTTATAAAATAATTATTATGGTCTATAAGTGATTTATGTGATTTATACTATATGAAATTAGAATAAGAAAGGAGAAATTATTGGAACCAAGGTAGTTCTCAACTGAAAATGGAGTATGGTTTGTGTTTGTTGTCAATCATCACATGTAAGATTAGGGAGTTTGAAAGGAAAAAGATCATATAGTTCAACCAAAAAATAATTTTAAAGGTGGCATCATTTCCCAGTGTTGGCCAAATTTTGGGGGTCCAAAATATGGAGGATCAAGAATGGTGATCTATGCGACCACAAAAGCATCTCGAATGATCAAAAATTGGAGCATCAAGAATGGTGATAATGATCTCTACGATTATGAGTATTTGAGCATTGTAGTGCATGATGGTTTTATGGAAAGATTCCGGACTATGTAAAATCATAATGGAGCATTGAAAATGGATGAGCTATGTGAAGGAGGTTTTGAAAGATCTAGAAGATCCACTAATAGGCGGTGGACCACCAAAAATAGATGAGATTAAAAATATAAGCCCCCTTCTTTTCAGATGACAATTTCCAAGGAAAATCAAGAATCTTTGTGATTTCATTAATTCATTAGAGCTTCGTGAATCCATATTTTTATCCATGAATGAGAATTGCAAAAATAAATTTTGAGTATTGATTGATGCCCTTGATTTTGAATAATTAGAGATTCATGGTGATGAGTTATTTCACATTTACATAGTGATATTTTCAAAAGCAGTTTGTTTCTCGAAGACAAGGTGCTTCAGGATGGAAGTGAGCTTCATGAAGGAGCTCCATGAAAGGTACTTTTGAATTTCATTTTTTAGTGAACAATGTGTTAAAGATAATCAACATAGGTATTCGGTTCATGGATAGTCTCATGTAAAGTTAGGTACAAAGATATTATTTCCAATCCATTGAGGAGACTTTCAAGGTGATAAACTGACTAATAATTCTCTCAAAGAAGTGAGCTAGGGGGAGTCGATGGAAGTGTTCTCTGGGATATAGTGTGCTATCCCAGAAATATTGTAATGTTTGTGGTACTAACATCGAGTGACTATGTATGAACGTATGTATTCCAAAACTAATAAAGATTAGTTTATTTAGTTATGAGTGATAATATATCTATGTATTCTATTTTGACTATCCCTTTGTGGAAAACCATGTAAAACTGCTTTTTTGTCCTTCTGTGTGCGATTTTTTAAATTACTACTCTTTACCAATAGATAGGATTAATAGGTTCCTATCAACATGGGAACAAGATCCATCACTTTAGAAGAAAAAATTGATACCTTGATTCACCACTCCCTTCTAAGGGTGTTTCTGGGTCCTATAGAAATTCCATTGAAATTTTTTTGGGCCATTACATTATTCCCCCATTTGAAGTTTCACTCTTGAAATATCATTTTAGAAAAATAGGTGAGTGTACTTCTCCTTCATCACCTCTTCTAGTTCCCAAATTTCTTTTTCATACTTATGGTTCCTCCATAACACTTTGAAATGGTGGGTTGTATTATTTTGTAGAACCATATCTATCTGGTCTAGAATCTTTACTAGCTGGTCCTCATAAGAGAGATAATTTTCTAGTTGTACCGCCTCTAATTTCAGTTCATGTGGAGAATCTGGTATGTACATCCTTAGGAGGGATTCGTGGAAAACTTCGTGAACTTGGTCAATATTTGGTGGAAGTGAAATCTGATAGGCCGTGACTCTAATGCGATCAAGGATCTCAAAGGGGGACATTGTAGCTTTTTCTTATATTCCCTTTCATTACAAACTGCATGACTCTCTTCCAGGGAGATATTTGAAGGTATAATTTATCTCTAACATCAGACTCAATGTCCCTTAGATGGTTATCAGCATAGTTCATTTACCGAATTTGAGCAGCTTAGATATGTTTTTGGATGGATTGAGCCTTATCTATCATCTCTTTCATAAGGTCAAGTCCCAGTAGCTTTATTTCTCCAACATCATCCCAACGGGTTGGAGTTATACATTTCTTTAGATACAGAGCTTCATATAGAAACTTCTACATATCTGAGTAAAATCTATTGTTGTATGAGAACTCAACCAATGAGAGATGCTGATACCTACCTCATTTCAATTCTGAAGAGGAATCTCTTAGCTTATCTTTGAGAATATGAATATTCCTTTCAAATTGGCCCTCATTTTTCGGGTTATAAGCCATGCTGAAATTTAATTTAGTACACAAAGCATGTTCAAGATTCCGCCAAAATTTATATTTGAACTTGGGACTATGATCATAGAAAATTGAGCATGTAACTCTATAGAGTCTCAGCACATCCTTCATATATATCTTAGAAATTTTCTCAAGTGAGAGATCTTTCCATATAGCGATAAAGTGGGAATCCTTGGTGAGTTGGAGAACCCTAACTCATATCACATTATTTCTTTTGTATGTCTTCCGTAGAACTATGAAAATGTCCATAGTAACATTGTCCCATTTCCACAAGGGTATAGGCAATGGTTTTAACATCCCATTGGACTTCTATCACTCTACTTTAACTTGGTGACATATTAAGAACCTTGATATATAATCCACAATCTCCTTCTTCTTGTTTTTACCCTCAAAGTGTTCTCAGAGACCACAATACATCTTGGTACTCTCGATATGGATAGAGTACATTAATCTATGTGCATTATTCAATAGCTCATTATTTATCCTAGGTGATGAAGGCACACAAAGACTTGTTGAAAATTGAATCATACCATCATCATTGACATGGAACTCTTACATATTCTAGTCCCTTACTGCATTCAACTTTATTTAATTCTAGATCATCTCTCTATGACCACTTAATTTTATTTTGGATATATAGTTGTGAAATCATTTCAGAAAGGTATGATTTATTCCCATCCATTGTTATTTTTTAATACAACCTTTGAAAATCCAAGAAGATAGGGTCTTTCATAATGTAAAATATTGATAGAGTAGTAGGCACTTTTTCGCTAAGATTATCAGATTCCTTTTTTTCCTTACTAGGATGATATTGAATAGAGAAATCATATTATTTTATTAGATTTAACCATATCCTTTGATGCATTTTTAGATTATTTTTTGTGAGTATATACTTTATGATATTGTGATTGCTATATATTTCACACTTCTCACCATAGAGGTGGTACCTCTAGATTTTCAAGGAAAAAATCATAGCTGGTAACTCTAGATCATGCATCGTGTAGTTCTACTCATGGATCATCAACTACCTTGAGTAATATGCTATCACATTATCATTTTTCATGAGTACACTACCGAAGAATTTATTTTAAGTATCAAAATATATCAAAAAAATTATACACTTCTTAGTAATATTAGTACATGTGTAGTGATAATTAATTTATTTAGATCCTTAAATATTTCCTCACATTCTTGCACCCATACATACTTTACCTCTTTCCTTGTTAACATAGTTAGAGGGCTTGAAAATTGTGAGAAATTTCTCACAAAACCTTGATATTACCCTACTAAGCTAAGAAAGTTGTGGGTTTCTATGACACTAGTGGGTCTAGGACATTCCTAAATTGTATTTTTCTTTAAAGGGACCACATAAATTCCCTCACTTATGATCAAATGTCCTAATAACGTGACTTACTATATCCAAAAGACACAATTGATTAACTCTATGTACAAATTTATCCTCCCTTAATGTCTCCAAAATATGCATTAGAGGTTCCTCATGTTCCACTATTCTCTTGGAGTATATGATAATATCATTGAGAATCACTATAAAAAATTTGTTGAGGTAATGTATAAATACTATATTAATCAAGTACATGTTTATTGTAGGGGAATTAGTTTTTCTGAAGGGCATCACAAAAAAATTATAGTGCCCATACATTGTATATAAGGTTGTCTTGTGAATATCATCTTTATTAACCTTTAGCTGATGATATCTAGAATAGAGATCTACTATTGAGAAGTAATTATCTCTTTATAGCTGATAGTACAAGTCATAAATCATTGGAAGAGGATACTTGTTCATTATAGTGATCTTCTTGAGTTCCCGATAATCGATAAATAGCCACATTGATCCATAATTCTTATCGACAAAGAGAAATGACACACCCCAAGGTGACACACAAGGTCATATGATCCATTTTTCCAAATGCTCTTGAAACTTCTTCTTTAACTCCTCATGTTTTATAAGATCCATCCTATATGGAAACATTGATATATGAGTAACTTCGAGTATGAGTTCAATTGAGAACTATACCTCACGATCTAGGGGAATTCTTGGAAACTCTTCAGAAAATACATAATTATATTCCCTGATGATTGGAATTCCCCCATGGTTGATAACATCCTTTGACTCAACCATTTGATTTAGGTATTCTTCTTCATAGGGAATCAAACCCCACTCCATTGAAGGATTTTCAAAAGGATATTGGAGACCTTACTTAAATGTGTTGTGGAGCATGGGATGGTTCAGAATATGAAACGATATTTCCTTTTCTAAATAGTTTATAAGTACTCTATATAAAGATAGCCAATACATCCCCAATATAGCATCAAATTCCACCAAGGGAAGTATTATGAGATTTTTTTGAATAATCTTCCTTCATACACCAATAGGAGAAGAGTCCAACACTTGGGTTAAAATGATTTCACCAGTAGGTGTTAGTAAAAATATCTATACTTTACGATTTTTGGGATTTGATTCAACAACTCAAAAATGCATGAAAGATAAAAAGGAATGTGTAGATTCAGAATCAAATAATAATTTTTCCATTCATGAGTGAATAGGATATATAACTTGTTTGAATTTCTTTTCTTTCTCCACATCATTAGTAGTGATGGAAAAATCCTTTCCTTGATCCTTTGGATTTGGTGGCTGTTGATGCGAATTACCCATGTTGACTCCATGTTTATTTAATTTTCTTGTATAGCTTCCTTTCTACCTACAGTTTTATGATGGGAACATGGGTGGTGCTCTCCTTTCATCCACCACACCGTCTTACTTCGTTATGTCTTTTCAACATTCATCAGTTTTGTGTCCTTTTCTCCCACACATGAAGCATTTAATCATCCAATTTGAGGTAGTCCCCATGATACTTTTTCCCACATTTTGGATATGTGGGTGGTTGAGTTTTCATTCCACCTTTCTCCTGAGATCCTCCATCGTGAAACTCTATATTTTATTTCTTATAACAAAATTCATGGGACCATTATCGAAACACTATCTCCACTTTGAGAGAGCATCAAACAACTTCTTCATAACCAAAAAAGTCTCAAATTAAGATATCCAATCAAATATGTGGTTTTAAATAAATCAATAATAAATAAATTTTTCCATTATTACTAATAATAAAACATGAATCATACCATATAATCCTTTTGAATTTTTCTTCCTAGGACATGAAAAATTTTCCTTCCTTTTTCTTCATCTCTTTGAATTCTCTCTCAATATTCATACAATTATTTAAATGGAAATAATTGTTATGAAACATTATTTTAATTCCTTGCCACACCAAATATTAAATTTCATCATTCGAATTAGTGTTGTTAACCAAATCCCACAATTGATTGGCTTCTCTCTGTAGTTGATAAACAAAAATATTCAGGTTCTCCAACTTAAAATGGTGAAGAACACAAAAGCTTTTATCCTTCATGTTGGCCCACTATTCTATAACCAGTGGATCAAAAGATCCAATAAACATCAGTGGCCATTTCTACATAATAAACATGATAGACAATTTCTCCCTCTTAGCTGAAGGTGGATGTTCTACATTATTTACGATATTGTTAATAACTTGAGACCATTGGGTAATCATCACCATTAAAATTTGAACTCCACCTCCCAATGAATTTTGGATATAATTCAAGAAATCACTGCATTATCCCTCGCATGTGTTTTTGTACTGGTTTCTCCTGGTTCCCACCATTTTCTAAAATATAAAATGTTAGAACAAAACATAATTCAACAAGTCATTATTAATTTATCCCTTTGTAAAATTAACTCTAATGGAATTTCTTATGAGATCACTATGTTTATCATTTTTGAAAACAAATATTCTTCTGTGATTACTTATATTTAGTTACATAGTATGGGTTATCCATAAGGTTATTTAATCATAATTCCCAAATTAATTAAACAGTGCTTTGATACCAACTATAACCACCCTGATTTTATTACATTATTATTACATCATTTAAAATATAAAAAAAATAAAAGAGTTACAGAACTAGGATTAAAAGGATTGATTTCTTGGAAAAATTAGGGCCATTCTTAACATTAACAAAATAAAACATAAATATTTATTTAATTCCTTCTTCTCTAGCTTATAAGAGGCCTTCACATTCTCCTTAGTACAAGTAATCACCTAAAGATATACATCAAAAAAGGGTGATCTATAAGACTATTAAGAAAATATATAAGAACATGAAACAATATAATATTGGGTGATCATAATCATTATCATCATAAAATTTGTATACGATCATAATCATGATAGGAATAATTAATAAAAGGTGGTAAATGTGGCAATGCATAAAAATGAAGCATCAAGTCTTTGTGGTCAACTACCACACATAGTTATGAACAAATCTTGCATCATGTCCACACATTTTTCAATTTTATCATGAGAAACATCAAATTACCCAATTCATTAGATAACTATATAATTATTTGAACTCATATCACATCATATCATTTATATTGTGCTATATAATTCTGGGTGCACTCATCACATCATAATATTTATATTATCATGAATGATACATAAAACATAAATAAATTTTGAATATAATTTAACCCATTTAAAGGAATGGGACCCTTTAAATAATAATAAATTCATAAAAATTGGGTTCCCAATTAAAAGAGGGAATCGGATAATTGATATAAGATTCATCAACCTTGAGTGAATAAGAAACAGTCTTGAGAATTAAAAGGTGTGTTTTTTTAAAGAAGATTACCTTTGGAAAACATTGTGTTTATCATAAAATCACGTAGAAAAATTTTATATCCATTAAAATGTAATATAATTATGAATATATTATATTTTAGTATTATACATAATAAAAATGGGTTTATAGAGGGAAAGGAAAATAAAGAGAGTTGTGTTTGACAATTCCCTTTACCTTATGTCTGAATGCTTTCTTCAATTTAATATCTTGTATAATCACATTAGATTAATTAATTAATATTAAACAACTTTTATACACTAATTTAATTAATAATTTTTTTGTTATGTTAATTTATTATCTTTTCTATGAATATATAGTTTAATTTCATCGTTCATGAGTGTTTGTTTTCTTAGTTTTCATGATCGGTTCACTTGTATACATGAAAGGAAGTTCATATGAAATGCATATAAATATCCAGAATTGTTATTAAATGTTATTAATGATATTAAATAATTTTACATTATTTTATAAATAGGTTGGTTATATGGTATGAGGATGAATCATTAGATAAAAGTTAATTATGTTCGTATTAGGATAATTTTTACGGGTTTTCGATTACAACGATTTTGTTTGGTTTTATCAATTAGTATTATGTATAAATGAAATATCAAAAATATAAAAATGTTGAGAGAATAAAAATTTGAATTTGTTTTCAACCATTTAATGGTTTTATTAACATACTTTATGGTGTTAATGGAAAATTAAAGTGAATCACCCACAATGTCGGAAAATCGACACATCATGAGCGATGATTTAATTTTGAGAATAAAATTGAGAGAGGGCGAAATAAGTTTGATGATGTTTATTCATTTAAAATGATATAATTATAATATGTCAAACATAATGGATTTATCATGCCATTTGGATAAGATAATTTTAGTATAAGAGAAGAGAATAAATAAAATCTAAAAGAAATTAAAAGAAAAAGTAAGTGGGTTTTACTTCCTGAATTTATCCTCCTTGAGAACCTCATTAGGGAAAAGGTTTTGTTATTTTTATGAAGAAAATAACTCCAAGAGGTGGGTAAGAGGATACAGAAGAGTATTGGGAAAAATATTAGTAAGGCTTAATGATAGAGAGGTGGGAGGAGAAGAGGGGATGATGGGTGGTATTTACAGCAGATGAGAAGGGTGTTTTCCCATTATTTAATTCCTTAGTATATTATTTTTATACATATAAGAAATAGTGTCGATTTTTGAGACTAAATATAGTAATTAGATCATGTGAGTTCAAACCAATTGTTCTTACATTATCAATTACTAAAGGAATATTGTATTAAACCTATAATGTATATATACCATAAATTAACGTATTTTAATATACATAAATATTAATGTATTTTATAAAAATTACAAAAATTCTCCTCTTACATTTTTAGACATTTATAATTAAAAAATGAAATCCATTTTATGAAAATAATTTTCTAAATATGAGTAATTTAATTTTCAATTAAAAGAATCATTTACTTGGAAAATACATATTTTAAAATTGTTACTAATTTTATAACACATTGAAAATTTACTTAAGTTCTCATAAAATTATCTTAAAATCTTAAGACATAAAAAAATTAATTTATAAATACATTTTATGAAAATAAATTTTCATTTAAATAATTAAATTATTCATAAAATTGTAATTAAATATTTATGACTTACAAAAATGACAACACATGGTTTATAATTTTTAAAACATTTATTTACATTTAGTATGATATAATTATACCGTTATTTCATTTATAAGATTCCTAAATTTTATATATACTTTCATGGGTGAGGATACTATTCATTTGGTCGGTTCACTATTCATAAGGGCCATATTACTATTCCTAAGTTCATTTTACAATTTATCACTATTGGATCCTAATCTTATTGAAATACATCTTATTTCATTATTTATTCATTTATAATGTCTTTTTATGGTCTATAGTTGATATTATGGGATTTATAATACATGAAATTAACATAAGAAGGGAGAAATGCCATTGATAAAAGTTTGGGTCATTACAATCACTTCTTCATTCTGTATCAATTAGGATTTATCATAACTCTTAATATATCAAAATCATAATGGTCAATATATAAAAACTACATTATGAAAAATTAATATTCTTAATGGTATTTTGAGATGGAAACGAAAATTATGGCTATAGTTTATAATGAAAAATGAAATATATTTCATGTGTTTTCATTAACTACATTACATAATAAGGAATTTATTCACTTAGTATGGAGTTTCAATTATAAAATTTAGTGTTATTGACTTCATTACCCATTTGGAAATGTTTCCCTTAAAATTCATTTCATACAAAAAATAGGTGAGCATGTTTCTATTTCATTAACTCTTTTAGATTCTAACTTGCCTCATCAAACTTGTGGATATACCATATTACTTTGACTGGGTGTGCTGTCTTGTTTTCTAGAAAATTGTGTCGATAATATAATATCATTAATAAATTATAATAGTAGTAATGATAATTATCTAAAGGTAACACATATGAATTTAGTACATGTGTGGGGTCTAATATGTGCTTCTTCAAGAGGGATACATGGGGGACATCATGTGCATGAGATATGTTATGTGGGAGTGCTAGTTGATAGGCCACAAATATGAGGTGATAAATTCTCTTAAAGGGGATATTGTATTCAGGACTAATATTTCCCTCCTTCCCAAACCTCATGAATTTATTCTACAATGATATCTGAGGTAACACATTATCTCTAATCTCAAACTCTAGGTATCACTAATAATTTTACTTTTCACATATTTCATATGATTATGAATAGTATGAACATTATTTGTCATCAAATGGATAAGATCATGCCACATCATCTTCCACTCTATAACATTATCCCATTATGTTGGAATCTAAGTCCTCTTCCCATACAGAGCCTCATATGGTGCCATTTCAATGATAGATTGAAAAATATTATTATATGAGATATCCAATAGGGGATGGTGATGGTCCCAATATATAAGGGACATTATCCATAAAAATTGACCCTTTACACGTTTTAACGCCCTTTGATATCTGATGAGGCTTAGTGGAGGTTTAATGGTGTTTTGATACTAAAATCTAGATGTCGTGGGAATTTACATCATAACAAGGGGTTTACTGTGACAGAGTTTTTTTTGGTGAAATTACGGATTACATCCAAAATAGTTTTATTACTTGTTTATGGTGATTTGAATAATGAGAATTTACAATGTAACATTAATATTTACATCATAAATATGTTGATCCTTTCACCAAGATAACATGTTCATGGTAAAATCATGTTGTAAATATGAAATTTACACTGTTAGTTTAATAATTGGTTTGTGTTTTATGGTGATGTGTACTTTAGTTGAACTTAAAATATGGACTAATTATGAGGTAAATGACATATTCATGTCATAAACCTATGAATTATAGGGAATTATATAACCTATTGTGCACTCTTCTTTTCTAATCCTACACACATTTCTCCCGGTGTTCCCAGAAGCTAGTGATGTTACTCAATGCATTTCAGGATCCCTTTAAAGGGGATCGATTCTCTGCATCCCATGTTAGATTCATGATGATATGAGGTTAGTTATCCCTCATTCTGACATTCTTATTTATATTTTTACTATTATTTATTTTTTCCATTTTATGTTGGTTCCTCTCCATGTTCTAATGGAGTTTTTATGTTTTTGGCATGTTTGTGGTATGTCATACTTAGAGGGATTAAATATTTATGTGGGATAGGTGGTTGAGATCCACAGAACTGGTCTATTATAATGTAATGAATGTTGAATCCTTTGAGTTAGTGGATTCCTTACTTCTATTTTATTCAATTGAAATCATAAATAAATTATTATTATCCCATTAGATGATAGTAAAATTAACCTAATAATGATTTGACCAAATTAAATAATAAATAAGTTAGTGATCACATGTTGATTTTTTATAACATGATAATAGTTTGTATCATGATTTTATAGAGAGTTAATTAACTATATTATTGTTGTGTATAATATTCTTATGCTGAGTTAATATTATTTCTTTTGATGGAAAATGGTAATTAACATAAATTTAGAATTAATTGATTAATTTTATTAATAATTAAAGAATGTTCTTGTTTGTAATCTAGTGTTTCTTTTTATTTTATGACAATATAATTGATGCAAATGAATAGGTTTAATATAATGTGTTATTCCATGTGTTAATGGAATTTATAAAGAACAATAATCATGTTAATACATATTGATAATAATTAAGGGGAATGTTAAATTTGAATAGTTATTCTCTAAGTTTTTTGAAACTTTTATTTATACTAAAGATAATGTTTAGATGTTTTTAAAAATTGTGAATATGCAATCAATTAATTCAATATGGAATAATAATCATTTGATTGAGAAATATAATTCATGGTTCTGAGATTTATCATTATTTATAAAGGTTGGATGTCTTATTTTGGTGGTTGTGAGAGCCTGTTTTCATGTGAAGGCTAGATACCTTATTTTTAAGGCCTAGATTGACATATTGACTATGTTTGTTCATTTTTTGATGTAATGTATATTTTATGTGATCCTTTTCATGTGATTTTATATGAGACCAGGATGGATGATCCTAGGAAGGCCAATATGATATGGGTAGGGAGGCCTAGATGATGTGGCAATAGTTAATGCCTATGATAGTTAGATTAATTGTGATATGCATGAGGGTGTTTGGGATGGAAATTTAGCTTATTTAATGGTTTAAATCCAATAATACCCATTTATTTGATTAAATCTTGATTATTACATGATATAAATATGTTTAATGGCCATTTTATGAGTTTATTTTATTAATATGCATTATTTTACCCACTACATAAGGTAGATAGATATGTTTGGTCTCATGTCTTGATGATAGAAAATGATGTTTTACAAGAGTAATGGGAATTGTTTAAATTTTAATAATTTTAAATAAATTAATTAACCCATGGGTTTGGTGTTTCTAGAATTCAAATGATATGTTACTCTTGAGAAACTATGGAATCAGTTTTGATTATACCTAAAAGGGTATGGAATTGGAATTTCTGGTTAATTTAGAGTAATATAGTGTAATTCTAATGGATAATTAATGGAAAAAAATAATTTTTTTTAAAATTAATGATGTAATGAATGTATGTATTTTAGTTCTTTCATGCTTATAGGATATCTAGTCCCTAATAGGGTCTTCTAGGTATCAAAGAGATGATAGTTCTTGTTGATCATAGGGCTAGGTTATTCATACATTTTGGTAATGAGATATATTATATCCTTTATATTTCTTGATTTCATATGCTTCACACACATGTATGTTAGGATGACTAAAACCAAGTGGAATATAGGAGGGTGTTTTCAACAATAACCCTGTGGGATGATTGATGGCTGACTAACCCTTCTAGTACGGATCAATTCACTTTGTTGTATTATTTTTTTTGTATGGATGATGATTAGTTTCCCCATATATGTGTGTATAGGTATTTGATTCCTATTTATTATTTTCAACACATATGTCTCTGGATATAGTATCTAAATGTTTATTATAGGTAGGAAATGTATAGGTTGTGATGGCTTGAGGTACCTTACTCAGTGTATGGGCTATGATGACATAATGAATAATAACTGATGTATGATACAGATAATACAGGCTGTTATGGATCCTAGAAACTACATTATTACTATATGGATATGTGATATGGGATGATGGTATTATGTTAATATATGATTCACATAGTGAATGTCGTGGTTTTAATCCTAGGTGTCAATGAGAAGGATTATTTTCTATAGAAATGGATCATGATGTGTGATGTTAGGTAAGAGTGGAAAACCACTGGTGAAGTGGGATATGTGTAACATTGATGTTTTATTTTCATAATACTTGATTCATTGTATGTGAAACTTAGTGATAGATAGACACACTAATGATGAGAACAAAGTATAACTATATATGTGATGAGTTAGTTTCACTTGTTGTACATTATGCTTTAGCATGCCTACATTATATTTTACACGATAGGATCTTGGGAGGATCCTACATACTATAATGTTATGTTCTCCCCATATATACAGTTCAATACTACATTTCTTGGAAACAAGATTGAGATTGATATGGATATTAATAACATGCAGTTTTCCAGGAGTTGTTTGGGCTTCATGCTCACTGCTGAGTTTAGTAAATTTGTACTTGTATTTTTCCATTAATTTTTAGTAATAAAAGTCATTTTAGGTATGAACATGTTATAGTTATATATATATGATCATGTTTTTGTTGGTTTATATATCTTTTCACTCTCTTCCATGTTTTGTCTTAGAGGGTAATGCCTCTCATATGTATCTTTATTATACCCTCGGTGCTAGCCTCTAACCTAGGGACTACTAGAGGAAATACTTCATTTATCACCATCTTTCTTCTCTCATTTCTAGTAAATAATGGGTACACATTGGTGGGAGAGTGTTGTTACACCATATCCATGAAAATAAATTAAAACATATCTAAACATATCTTCTAGAGTTTGAATTGTCCTTTATAACTGACAATCCGTCTGATGGTGATAAAAATCACTAAATATCAACTCTATATCCCATTCTTAATAATTAATTTTCTAGAACCTCAAGGTAAAACACAAATATTAATCATATAAAATAGATATTTTTACTATAGAAACTATATCCACATAACTTATGTATATCACAGTAAGTTGGTCAAGAGATAAACCTTCCTTGATAACAATGAAATGCGGTGATATTATAAATTGATCGACTACCACTGAAATGGTGTTATTTACTTTATATTTATTAGGAAGTCATAAAACAAAATCCATTGTTATATTTTACCATTTCCATATTGGTATTTAAAATGGTTGTTTCATACCCTTGAAATGTTTTGTTTCATCCTTGACTTGTTAGTATACCAAGATACACGATACAATTTCTAAAATCTCAATATTCATGTTATCCCACCATAAGTTTAGATTCAAATAATTATCCATCATAGTGATTCCTGGATGAATAGAGAAGGATGAACTATGGTAATTATCTAGAAGTCCCCTCTTTGATTCTAGTTTTTATGGGACACATATGATGGTTCCTAACCATATAACTCCATCTCTAGAAAAGTTGAACTACAAAATAATAACTGCATTCATTTGAATCTTCCAATTGACTTTTTGTGCCTCTTTGATCCTTTAATGAATAAATGGTTGAGTTATTTTTGAGTAATGTTGCATGAACCTAATTTTATAATTCCCACGACCAGCCTTGCAAAACACTACAATATTGTATTTCTTTTAATCCTCATCATGGATAGGGATGTAAGATCTTTTCAACTCAGATAATCTACCACTTTGTTGGACTTTCTAGGATAGTAATTGTAACATCCCAAGTATATAAAGAACATGAAATTTTAATATTTACTAATATTTTGGATTAAATATTAATTTTACTTTAATGAGGTTTCTATGTTTGATGGCGTACCTAATACACAACAACGTGTTCCTTTGAAATCTTACGTTGCACACTAATAATATAATAATATTATTTCAAATGTTAGTTAACGTATAGCTATTGTATTGGCAGAAATGGATATAACTAAATAAAATATGAAAAAATATGTTTTCTAAATGTTTTTAAATTTATCCAATAAATGTTAGTTGCTTAAAATGAGAATGGATCAAATTTTAAGCACAAATAATCAAATATTCATTAAAAGGTTGATTTACTTCCTTTTATTAGAGAACACTTTTTAAATATATTTTTGGTCACTTTTCTATGATCTATTTTACAATATAAAATTATTTTTAGAACCGGGATATCAAAATTTACTTTGGGTATTTTTTTGGTTATTTTTCTGATAAAGTTTATTTTTTTTATGAATAATGAAAAATACTGTATTTTAATTCAAAACTAAGTTTTAATAAAATTTATTTATATTGTTATATTATATTTTTAATTGGTTTTAAAGTTTAATAAAATTATGTTTATACAATTTAATTCAATTTCGGTTATTGAAATTAATTTCACTTTGAAAACGGACATAAACCAGTGTCAATCTTTTGATAGTTATTATTTCTTAAAAACACACAATTTATTTTGAAAACAAGAATTAAATTTTAATTCTGTAATGAAACTTATATTATTTGAATTTGGTAAAATATACATCAATTTTGAATTCATAATATCATATTTATATTTGGCTAAAGTTTTGGTATTTTTTGAAAAACATCAATTTTTGATGAATAGTGAAACCACTTAGTAGTAGTTCAAAAACATCATTTTTCATTAAGATGATATTTTACTACTTATGAGAATTTAATTTAGAAAATACGATATACTTAGTTGTTATTAGTAAGTAAAATGTGGTTTAATAAGATGACAATAATTTTTGGTGAATAGTAACACTGGACATTTATTTATTGAGGTTAAAGGGAAATAATGTAATACAAGGTAAAAAGAATATCAGAATAACACCAAATTACCTTAACACATGTACTAACTTTATTGGATGAGTAATGAACGACCATATGAATCCTTGGGTCGAATTTGGGACCTCATGGAGCCAATTATGAATGATAATGACACTTTATTTTAATTAACATAAAGTAAAGGAAAAAATGAAATAAAAAAATATCTTTAAGTAAATAAAATTTTAAATTGGGTAATATTTGTCATCCTTTTTACTATAAATTTCCATGGGAAATATAAAACAATTTAATACATCATGGTATTTTTATTAAAAATTTTAGACATCATATATTTTAAATTATATATGACACAATAATGATGTTGTATTTACCTCATTAATAAATGATTTAAATAAATAAGATTATAAATATTAAAATATTATCCAAAACCCATACTATTCTTATTTGATGATTTTATTTAGACCATGAGTCATTTTATCTTCTAATTCAATTATTTTTGGACCTTTTTAAACCAAAGATAAGTTTATAATAAAATAATTGTTTCAAACATACCAAAAGAGTCCCCCCTCCCCCTTATAAAAGGACACAATTTCAAACCAATTCCTCACACCTATCAGGACTTTTGGATCATCCATCCTCTTCTTAAATAATCTCCACACATCCCCCTCCTCTTCTTAGAAGCCTTACCTTAGTTAAAAGGCACTTTAAGAAGTCTGTTTGGTTCAAACCAAAGGAAGTTACCCAAATTAAAGGTAATAGTTTCTCTTAAATTCTTTTGTTTTATTTTGTTTTATTTTACTTCTCAAACCCCATAAACTATTTTTATTCCAATATTTTATAACAAAAATAGTATAATAAGTATACTAGGATGTTTTTATGAGAAGTAGTCAAACTAATATTACACAAACCTCCATCTAATGGGTGATGAACATACTGTTTCTATGGATGGAAAACTAATGCCTCACGAAACGATGATTGTTCGATTATCTCCTTCAATATATCATGGTGGCCTTTAAGATGGAACTGAATTTATATATGATATATATTTTTTTATTTCTTTATGATTCAGTATTTTTCATTTATAGCATACCTTTATGGTTTCCATTATGGGTAAACACGATAATTTCATTTGAGGAAGTGCGGACTACCGCCCCCTTAATGTGATATGACTCGTTCATGATAGATATGAGACGTATAAAATATAGAGTTAAGGATATTATATATGATATAATACTGAAGTTATAACATACCTATTTATCATTATGTTTTTATTCCATTAAAATAAGAAATATAAATGAAAGTAGCGTTCATGCATACGTACAGATTACCCTCTCCATGAACAGTGAATTTCATTGCTTATCTCCAAATGTAATGTACTATTTTAAAAACATAGATATAATCGATATATATGATATATATGATATATAAGTCATGAATAAAATTCTTTATATAATGGATGTTTGACCATATGAACAAATTGTAATTACAAGAAGTTTATTTTTTACTCAAGTACCAAATAGCGACAAAATGACCATTATTAAATTAATTGATTACATAATGTTTATAACATGGTAATAATTGATATAAAAAGAATAATAAACTTGATAAGGTTTCTTAATCAAGTAGAAATTAACTTTAGTTTATTATTCAATAGATTAAATAATGAACGGTTCCAGTCGGACAACGAGGTAAGAGATTTATTATATCACTTTTTATTCCATGAGATTTCCATTGTTCACCACTTATTCACTGTATGTGGTGTATTGTGTACTACCATTTGATATATATTATCATGATTCACGTTATTTTCATGGAATTATGTGATTCATTTGGTAGTTATTATCTTTTGGTCATATGACTCAGTTGATTACAACATGGTAAAGGGTTTCATCTCACTTTTTATTCCCGTGAGATTCATGCTATATTTTACACTATTTCCTTTTGTGTGGGTTATGTACTGCCAATGATTATACTCTTTGTGTAATATACTTTCATTTATGAGTATTTACATCTTCATTGTATGATCCTTCTTTCATGTGGCTTATGTTTTGTAAGTTACTAAATCGGTAAGGGAACCTTTCACCCTCCTTTTTTTAAAAGACTTCTTTTTTATGTCTTTTAATTTACATGTTATTATATTGGGATATGTTTTTATATATCCTTATTGATGTAATTTTTTTTCCAGGTGATTATGTATCCTTTTTATCTCATCAAATCATTTTTTGAATTTTAAAGTGATGCCATTAGGCTTTCAAATTTTTTCAAGGGAACATCTTAACCCAATTTCAATTCTTTGGGTTAAACTTGTACTTCTTGAATATGTCATCCTATGAATATGTGTGAATGAACTATGATTGTTTTACACTTAATATATAATTATATTGGGGGTATTTATATTTTTCAAACATAATTATGTGTTTGATTTATCTTTAATTTAAGGATACCCTCTTTATAAGGGATCTCATCTCAATTTACATTTCCATTGAGAATTCGATGTTGTTATGCCCCAATTAACTCTTATATGGTGTATATAATGTAATTTTTCCTATTATATAATAAATACCTTTATTCTCATGATATTATAATGTTCTGATTAAATTTTATTCCTCAATTATTTGTATTCTAGTGTCTCTCATTTTGTTAAAAACTCTTTCACTAAAATATTATTTTAAATGTTTTAAATATTTATTATTATAAATCATTATCTTTAATTTCCATGTTTTAAAAATGGTTTTGAGTATTTATTTATAAGGAAATTAAAGTTTTAAAATTATAATTCCATTAAAATCTTCTAAGTGTTATGGGAGACTTTGATTAAAAAATCTCTTTTTAAAATTTTTATGAAAATGGATTGATTATGTCAATATCTTGAGATTACTTATTGTGATTGAGAATGAAATGTTATTAGTGAAATGTTTGTATTTTCAATATTTTATGTTTTATGATGGTACTTGGACATTTGACGGGTGGTTACATGATAAACTAGGATGAGTGGTTACATTATAACCTCCAATGCATTGGCTATGAAAGTCACCCGTATGACTATTCCATTTGGTGATATGTGTGGATGTCAACCGTATAGTTTTTCCATTTAAGGATGTTTATGTACAAAGATATAATTATATGTTATATGTTTTTTATATGGGTTTTATGGTAATATATTGGTTACAAAGTAGTATCAATTCATATTTTATTAAATGAAGATTATTTACTACTTTTTAAAGGGGAAAAGTATTACTTATGATAAATTATTCATGGTTTACTTGCTGTTTTGAAAAAAAAAATAGTTTTCCTTATTTGGGTATCCTTAACTAAGTATTTTATGCTCATCCCATGATTTTGAAATGTTTTTCGCAGGACATAAACTGGAATAGGATTAAGGATGAGATCTAAGAAAATTTATGCTATCTAAAACAAGACACTAGACATGTGTCATTTTCATCAAGAGTTTTTATTTTCTGAAAAAATGGAAACTCGGTAGAAGTGTCTACTTTGTATTTTTTGAGATGTAATGTAATTGTGAAGACCTACCTCTCTAAAACTCTAAACCTGAAAATATTCTCAATGTGAATTATTCATTTAATTCAAGATAATGCAATGTTTAAGGTCTGATCCTAATAGTTGGTATCAGAGGTCTGTTTAGATAACATTAGAGGTTAGGGAGTTATCTAAGCATAAGTGACATAACAATAATGGTAAACATATTAGAAAGAGTTTTAGGTATTTTAGATGAGTTGAATATAACATGAATAAGTATATATTAGTATTTACCGTCATCAGAAGATATTATATGATGATATATTCACACTGACCATTTTGGGTTTAGTAAATGGATGGATCTAGCAGGCACCAAAGTAAAAGTGTGTAACACCCCAGGTAAATAAAGAATATGACATTTTCATATTTATCCATATTTTTGAATAAAATATTAATATTACTTTAAAGGTAATGCTATGCTCGAGGGCGTACCCAATACGCAACAACGAGTTTCTTTGAAATCTTACGTTGCACTCTAATAATAAAATAATATTATTTTAAAAGGTAGTTAACGCCTAGCCGTTGTAATGGCGGGAATGAACAAAACTAACTAAAATATTATTATATATGTTTGTAAAATATTTTTACTTTTATCCAATAAATGTTGGAGGCTTAAAATTCAAATGAATCCAATTTTAAGCATAAATCTTCTAATATTCTTTAAAAGATCGATTAACCACTTTTTGATGGAGAACCCTTTTTAAATATAGTTTTGATAATTTTATATGTTTTATTTGACCAAATAAAATCCTTCTTTAGAATCTAGGCATAAAAATTTAATTTGTGTAAATTTTTTTATTTTTCTTATAAAGATCATTTTTATTGAAAATATTGCATTTTAATTCAAAACCTCCTTTTAATATGATTTATTTATATGGATATATTATATTTTTAATTTATATTAAAATTTATTTATAATATATTTTTACCATTTAATCTAATGGTGGTAAATGGAATTAATTTCACTTTGAAATTGGACTTAAACTAGTGTCAATCTTTTAATAGATATTGTTTCTTAAGAACACACTATTTGTTTTGACAGCGGGAATTAATTATTAAATTCATTAATGCAACATATATGTTTTGAATTTTTTAAAATAGACATCATTTTTGAATTCAGAATATCAAATATAGCTTAGGGTGAATTTTTGGTATTTTTCTGAAAAATTTCAATTTTTGAAGAATAGTGAAACCACTAAGTGGTAGTTTAAAAATTGATTTTTCGTTTAAATGAAACTTTACCACTTCTATGATTTGAATTTCAAAAATCCAACATACATGGTTTTCATTAGTATGTAAAATGTAGTTCAATTGGATTAAAATAATTTTTTGGTGAATAGTAACTTTTAAGTTTTTAATCACGATTAGAGGTAATTAATGTAATTTAAGGTAAAAATAATGTTTTAATAATATGAAATGACCTAAACACATGTCCTACCCTCATTGGATATGTCATGGACGACCAATACTGTCACAAACCAGGTCGGGTCGCCATCCGACCCGGCACCCGACCTGGTCCGCGGCAAGGCCCGAAGGGCGTTCCCGATCCCCACGGGCTGGCACAAGTGCCCGGGTATCCAGTTTAACAAGTGGGAACAGTTTTACCCAAAATACAAGACAGAAAAACAACCAACCAGATAAATAACTGAAACTGGAAACAGACTACAAATGACACTTCTAAACTATAAACAGGTTTAGGTCTACAACTCAGCTAAAAACCCTAAATAAACAACAACAGGAATAGAGAACTAAGCTCTAAAACCAACCTCATGCGACATGAGAAGTTGCATCCCCAAGCTACCAACACCAACCTGCACACGAAGACCAACAACAACCAGAGCCACCATCGCTGAGCACGATGTCACAACCTGTAATACACAAGGAACAATGTCTACATACACCCGAAGGTGTATGCAGGGTGTGAGCGAAAGGCCCAGTAGGACGTCACCCAATAAAAAGGTTCCATGCCAATACATCAAAAGGACAATTTAATGTGCTTATTCAAGTTATAATTTCAAAATACTTTTAAAGAAAACATTTACAATCCAAATGCTAAAGGAAAACAGTAAAAAGAACTCATTTCACAAACACGATTTTAAAGAGGAAGAGAGAAGTTAATTATGGGCACACACACACACACACTCACACACACACACACTCACTCACTCACACACACACACACACTCACACCCAAGTGGTCCTCCATATGCCGACGGAAGGCACCATGCCAAAGATGGTAGAGCACTATGGGTAAATCCCCTAAGGTTCATCTAGCTAGAGTGGGACCCTAGAACCTCGTGTCTCGGTGAAATGTGGCTTAGAAGGCCACGACCCTTAGAAAACGTGGCTTAGAAGGCCACGACCCTCAGAACACATGGCTTAGAAGGCCACAACCCTCAGAACACGTGGCTTAGAAGGCCACGACCCTCAGATATCATATGTTTAGTTAGTGTTGCAATCATCAATCCAGCTAAGTGAAATTGGGACGAAACCCATCCGGTTCACTAGCGCACTAGTTCTAGTATGCCCACCTAGATACCCAGGGTTTTCCCATGTACTCAAACAAGTCTCACATTCACATAGTATATTTCTTTCTCATTTCGCAGAACAAACAAGATATTGAACACAAAAGTCACCATTTGCATACCAAAGCACTATTTCAAAGACACACACACATGACATGTCTCCTTTTTATAAAAATACACCACCTTAAAAATGAAAGAATATTCAACTCCTATAAAACACCATTTTAGCGTCATATAAATGCACCAATAAATCATTTGAGTTATTATTGAAATAATTTCAAGAAAATCCAAGAAGACCTTACACCAAAAATAGCTTGATTTTATATAGATGCGTCACTTTAAAACTTGATACACGAGGTAACCATGTCAAAACTTGTTTTCCATTATTCAAAAAATTTTGCATTTCAACTTCAAAGATCCAAAATAAGGAAAACACACCAAAAGTGATTCATATACTTTGAAAATGTCTATTTAAATACACAAACACCTAAAGTGACTTGAAAACACATTTTGAACCTTCCAAACAACCCTCAAAAACCTTTCAACCATGTTTCGCACTCAAAATGCCACTTAAAAAACAATTCCCCAATTTATAAAACATATCGCATGCAAAAGAAACCATTAAAAAATCAATTTCACAAATTGACCCTTCTAAAACCTCATTGGAACCCTATAAACAATTATTAAGCACTTCTAAAATTTACCACAACCAGATCGAAAGGAAAACATGAAAATTTCTAAAGACAAGTGCAATTTTCATCACGCATGCATGTTACACCATTTTTAAAATGCATTTCACAAAACCTCTACAACACTACCAAAACATTATAAACATAATTCGCATCATGAAACTAAACCATAGAACATATAAAGCTAAACTAAACAAACAAATTAAATTATCTAAATGATGTAAATACATGGAACCACCTACCTCAATGCAGGAACGAAAGAAAAAAGATACGGCGCAATACTCCCGCTGCGCAAAGGTCGCACTGCACGGAACCGTAAAAAAGATCCTAAAACAGTAGACCAAAAATTCTCACCGCCAGCCCATCACAACATCAACGATTTAATAAGTTAACTAACAATAAAACAAATTCAATAATAACTAATCAAATTGAATAATGAATAAGCAAATTTAATAGTAATTAAACAAATTGATTAACAATTAATCAAATTCAATTAACTAAATTGATAAACAATTAAACAGATTAAATAAAATGATTATCCAACTTAATAATAATCAAATAATTTGATTAAAAATTTTAAACACATGCGATAATAACTTAATATATTAATTAACAAATAGAAAAATCAATAATAATTAAATAAAATAAAACCAACCATTATCACAGAATTTTCGGGATCCAACCAAGGGGCGCGCAGTGGATGTCTGGTGAGTGCGAGCCGGGTTGCGGGGGATGTCTGGTAGCCGATCAGGGGTGCGAGAAGGGCGGATGAATAGCTATTGGGAGGAGGTAAGGTGAGGAGAGAAGGAGAGAAGGAGAGGAGGAAGGAAGGAGAGAATAGAAGAGATAATAAATAAATAAATAAAATAAAATAAAAAAGAGAAGAAAGGAGGGAGATGGGGTGAGGCACGCCGCTGGAGAGATGGGGGAAAGGGGGGGGGAGTGCGCTGGAGCTGTGGGAGAGAAGGGATGGGGAGAAGAGGAGAGAAGGGAGGGAGAAGGAAAAGAGAATAAGAAGGGAGAGGGAGGATAAGAGAAAAGGGAATAGAGGAAGGGGAAGAGGGTGAGGTGCGCTGGACAGGGAGAGGGTCGCGTGAGGGAGAGGGAAGAAAAGAAAGGAGGGAGGTGAAAACGTGGTTGAGAGGAAAGAAAAAAAGAGAAGGGGGGGGGGGGTGGCAGCTAGGGTAGGAATTAGGTGGGTTAAAAAAAGAATTAAATAAAATAAAAAGAAAAGAAAAGAAATGATAAAGATAAAATAAATAAATAAATAAAAATGGAGATATATAAATACATACATACATATATATATACATGTATATATATATATATGTATGTATACACACACAATAATAATAATTAAACTATTCTAAAATAGAAAATTATAAAGGATTTAATAATATAAGTTAAAAATTGAAAAGTAATAAAAATACTAATAATATTTATAATAATAAGGAAATAAGAATAAAATAAAAGAAATACTCACTTAAAACGTTAATATTAATAATACCAAGTAAGACCACCCGTGTACCGGGCAGGCCACAAGGCTTCACCCATGCCGTGCCCATGCGTCGGGCAACGTTAAGCCCGCGTCCATTTATCAGCGCAAGTGCATACCACTAAAATCGCACTCATCTCGAACTCCAACAAAACAATTTACAAAAAAGGCAATAAAACTTATGTGATTAAAACTAAAATTAAATACATACCTGAAAGTGAAGACCAGAAGTGACAATTCTCCCCACCATAAAAACTTTCCGTCCCCGGAAAGCCACAGCTAGGGTTGAGGCACAAAGGAGAAACTGATACCCCACTAAAGTTCAAAGAGGATCTCTACAACCAACAAGCGAAAAGCAGCAAAATCAACGTGATCAGAAAAAGTGACTCAAATGACAACCTCAAGAAGCATGTAAAAAGACTTTTTGATATGTGTTTCCCACCCCAAAGATCTAGAACGCCTCCAGTTGATTGATTCAGGAAAGCAACACTCGCACATGCGGAAACCAACCTCAAAAACCAAAACACCTCAAGCATCACTGAACGAAAAACACACCATTTTACTGGAACGAAGATACAAGACCAACCCACATCCAAAGAATACTTCAATAACCTACCACTAAACCATATCTAGGAACAAAACTGAATGTACCACCATAGGAAAGCCTGATGGGGCTCTCCACTATTAAAAAAAACTTTCCGATGCCCGAGACGAGACTAGAAAATCGACACGAGGAGGCCCGGGTGGATTCCCCACCATTAAGAACCTACTATCGCCCAATATGGGTTTGGGAAATCGACATCGGGAGGTCTGAATGGACTCCCCACCATTAAAGAAGAGTCCAACATCGATTCATTCCAGATATATTTGTACGAGATCTGATGTGGGTCTCCCCGCCATTAGAACTAACAGAAGGTACAAAACTTTAGAAAAAAAGATTCTCGATGGTGACCAAACACCCCACCACAAGGGGCAAGGAGGGAGGGGCCCAACTACCGGGGCGTCAAAAGCATGACCCAAGACAAACCAACATTTCCACATTCTTGGATGAGAATTATTCAGATTTGAGACAGATTTACTCAACAAACCTCATAAGGCCACTAAAGCAATTACATCTAGTGGAACGCGACCCTCAAGACTTTAATGCACGAGACGAACACTCCTCCACATGGTCACGAAAACCTTATGCAACCAGAAGGCTCATTCGAACAGAACAACCATAGAAAAAAATTTAAGCTGGTTTCACTTTCAACACCGATGAAAGAAATGAAATTAGGGTTTTATACAATCCTGGGGTTCCTGACCACGCGCCAGCTTCACTCTGAGGCCTATGGATGGAGCCCTGATGTTTGAAGCATCTCCTGCCTCGCAGTCAGGAATTGAAGACTCCAGAACGGAGGTTCTACTTTTGGTGTCACATGCAACCACACTACAACCAAGGAAACACCAGCAACCACAACACATTACGACATCCAACTGACTGTACACTGAACATTCACCAACACAAGAGCTTTAATGGTGCATGCGCATCAACCTTTGTCACACTGGATGAGAACACGACACCACGAATCGTTACCTGATCCTGATCATTTCTGTTGAGAGGAACACTATACGGAGAGGGACTTCAAACTGAGTCTTAAACAACACATGATTCCTGTAGTTGATCGTAGCATCCCCATGTGACTGGGTCTGCCACACTAGTGGCCTAAAGTGGAACCTTTCTTAAACGAAACCAACAAAGGACCAAAGGTCATTTAGAATAGTGGCCTGCACCGATCACTCTAGGCTGCTTCCACCTCTCCCTACTGGAATATCCTTCACCATTTCCAAACATAACTTTCAAATTAATGAGGTCAAACTTCACCCTTGACAATAAAAGAGAACTTACACTGCAATACATCGCCGAACATGACCCTTGCAACCGATGAAAATACTACAAGCCCCTCAAGACACTGGTCAACCCTGAAAATACTGATCCTCCTTCAATCTTCCCCGATGGATTTCCTTTCTCCGTTTCTAGGGGAAACCTTCAAGTGCAAGGACATCAAATTTCATACCCAACGACTCAGACAACTAAAAGAAACCAAAACTCTGTTCAACTCCCCTCGCATCCGTCATCCCACTGCGAGAGGATCCACTTAGTTGTAAAAAGGATAGGTGGGTTCAATTTTATAATTCAAAAAGAGAGTCCTTCGATCAATTGGAGTGCCGGCCAACGGGGAATTCCCCGTAGTCGTACTTCAATCACATGCCAACACTTTATGGGGGGGGGGGCATACATTAGTCAAGAAAGAAAACTATAGACCCAACCAAACTGGTCCTACGGTCAAGACATACCACAAGCAAACACGAAACGTACAGGGGAATCCACTGCAAGGGCTCCCCGATGTACTCGTCAAAGGAATTTACTAACCACAAGATTGCTTACCAACTTAAAAATAAGAACTCAAACTCGGTACACAAACCATTCATAAATAATACTCAGCTCAAAACGCCACACATCCAACATCTCAAAAACCCAAGGACATGCCACACAAACACCATTTACTAAAACACCAAATTTTTTTTCCTTTAACAAAACATTTTGAAAATAAGAAAAGCCAGTGGGTTGCACAAACACCAATGGTGTCCCATGGGCCTCGCACATGCATGTTCTCGTGCTGCACTGGCACCCACCTCATATCCATCCAAGCACTCATCCACTCGTGCCATTAACCATTCCCCTTTTTGTATACACTCATGCAAGTGGTTGTCCATGAGAGCGCCATGGATCAAAACCAAACCCTTCCCTTTTTTTTCAAATCCAAAACATCCAACCCACACTTTTAAAACCTCACACACCAACTCATTTTCAAATCACTTCACTTGAAAACATTTTCCAAGACCAAAAAATTTTTACTAAAAAGAAACAAATTTCCACGAATAAAAAAAAAGAGACGAGAAACAATACAGGAGGAAACTAGTGCCAGCGGGTGATTAGAGCATATGGTTGGCAGCCATACGCCAGTCACACCATTGGCCACTGAGAGTATTTTAGGACAGTGTCCCCGGCTCCACAAGGCTTGCCAGACCCTGCAATCTCACTAAGACCACTGACCTTAATCCCTTTTCATTTCCCTTAGACACGATTAACCATAAGGACCAATGACTCAGACAAACCTCGACTTACTTTGGTAACTCAAGCCCCGCCACGAGGTGTGCTGGCCATGCACCTTACTCGTAGTCAGGACGTCGGGTTCCAAAAACCTTAACGCCAATCTACCCTGACTCTAGCTCAAAAGGAAATGACCCAAGAGAGAAAACCTACTCTGATACCATTTTTTCACGAACCAGGCCGGGTCGCCATCTGACCCGGCGCCCGACCCGGTCTGCGGTAAGGCCCGAAGGGCGTTCCCGATCCCCACGGGCTGGCACAAGTGCCTGAGTATCCAGTTTAACAAGTGGGAACAGTTTTACCCGAAATACAAGACAACAAAACAAACAACCAGATAAATAATTGAAACTGGAAACAGACTACAAATCACACTTCTAAACTATAAACAGGTTTAGGTCTACAACTCAGCTAAAAACCCAAAATGAACAACAACAGGAATAGAGAACTGAGCTCCAAAACCAACCTCATGTGACACGAGAAGTTGCATCCCCAAGCTACCAACACCAAACTGCACATGAAGACCAACAGAAACCAGAGCCACCACCGCTGAGCACGATGTCACAACCTGGAATACACAAGGAACAAAGTCTACATACACCCAAGGTGTATGCAGGGCGTGAGCGAAAGTCCCAGTAGGACATCACCCAATAAAAAGGTTCCATGCCACACCATCAAAAGGACTATTTAATGTGCTTATTCAAGTTATAATTTCGAAATACTTTTAAAGAAAACATTTACAAGCCAAATGCTAAAGGAAAACACTAAAAAGAACTCATTTCACAAACACGATTTTAAAGAGGAAGAGAAAAGTTCATTATGGGCACACACACACACACTCACTCTCTCTCACACACACACACACACACACTCACACCCAAGTGGTCCCCCATATGCCGACGGAAGGCACCACGCCAAAGATGGTAGAGCACTATGGGTAAATCCCCTAAGGTTCATTGTAACAGCCCAAGATTTTATAAAAAATATTCTTTTTAATTTTATTAATGTCTTGTGTTGTACGCTACACCAAAAGGAGCTTGCACAACACGCATCCTTGACTTGCCTTGCATTACACGCAATCACGACCTTCCTCGATAGCGTGTGTAATACGCAATACCGAGTTTCACTAAACAACGATATGCTATTAAAATATTATTAAAACTAGCCGTTATGAATAGTAATAACCACTTTTTAAAATTCTGTAAATCTTATTTTTCAAAAAGAACTTTATTTTTGGATTCGGAGTATCGAATTTAACCTAAGGTGAAATTTTGGTACATTTCGGATAACTTTCATATTCTGATGAATAGTGAAAATTACTAAATTATAATTAAAAAACAACTTTTTTAATCGAAATAATTAATAGTGATAAATTATTAATTGGAGTAGTTTTAAAGTATATTTAGAATATATTTTTACAATTTAATACAATGTTGGTCATTGGATGTAATTGCACATTTAAACCAGACATAAACAAGTGTCAATATTTTGATAGATATTGTTTCTTAAAAACACGCTATTTGTTTTAACAGTGGGATTTAATTATAAAATTAATTAATACAACTTCTATGTTATGAATTTGGTAAAATAGACTTCATTTTTGAATTCGGAATATGAAATATAGCTTAGGATGAAATTTTGGTATTGTTCTGAAAAACATCAATTTTTGATGAATAGTGAAACTACTAAGTGGTAGTTAAAAAACTGAATTTTTCATAAAACTTAATTTTACCGCTCCTGTGAATGGAATTTCAAAAATCCGAGAGACCCGGTTGATTTCAGTAAGAAAAATGTGGTTCAATGAGATAAAAATAATTTTTTGGTGAATAGTAACTTTTTACTATTTTTTTACCGCGATTAATAGTAAATAGGGTAACTAAGGGTAAATATGATATTAATATTACCATAACACATGTCCTAATTCTATTGGACAAGTGTAATTCGACCAAAAACAATCTTAGGAATAAAATATGACCATTTAGGCCTAGTTGGATTAGATTAGGACATTTATTATTAATTTATTTAAAGAAGGGTTAAAATAGTTAAAATCAAAGTTTAATAAGTCAATTATTTCTAATATGGGGTTATACATAAGATAAATTCGATTGTAAATATTCCTTAGAAAGCTAAAACGATTTCCTACATGATGGTATTTTATTTTTAATTTTTAGACATCAAATAATTTAATTTATTTATGACACAAAGATGATGCAGTAATTATCTTATTAATGAAATATTGACATAATTGATAATATAAATACCAAAATAAATGTAATTTAAGACTTTTTATGAATTACACTAATTTTCTAGGTTACTATGATATATTATTGTTGATTTAATCAACTTGGTTCGAACATATAATTCTGTTATGACTTTCACAAAAATCATATATCAAATAGTGTCAAAATTGACACAAAATAGTTTTTAAATCTAATATTATATTATTAATTGTTATTTTATTCCTAAAAATCTAAGGTTCGGCAAAATGACTTAGATAAGGATATATATATTAATAATAAACAATTTGGGGTTCGTTTGGCATGTTATAGTAAGTGTATTAACCATATAGTGAAAGAAAACAAAAAGACATGGTAAAAGTTAAATTATTTAACTTAGAGTTAAATCTAATTGATAAGGTTAAAATAATACCCTAAACTTGTCTAAATCTTATTGGTTGATAGTATTTCGACCCTTCCCCACTTTAGCTTATAAATAAGACCCTTTGGAACCATTATAAACCGATTTTGACTTTAACATAAAATAATATTTTGAGATATTCCTAAGGTGCCCCTCTCCTCCCTTATAAAAGGGCACCTCCTCCCCCTCCTCCTCACACCAAATTGAGCACTCAAGCTCGGCCAAAAATGACATTTTCTCCTCTCCACTTCCCTAGAATAATCCTAGAGGTCCTGGTCTTCTTCAAATACCAATCTTAGTTCCCTAAGTGGAGAATTCAAAGAGGCGTTCCAAAGAAGAGGTAATATCCATTACCGATCTTTTCAATTTCTTTCTTCTTCAACTTCTTCTTCTTTAGTTGTTTCATGATAAAGTAATAACATCAGTATTACTTACATACTGATATGTTATTATAAATATGAAACAACCCTAATTCACCTTCTATCCATCCTACGGAAAAATGAAATCACCGCGCGTGCGTACGTACGGAATACCGTCTCCACGCAGTGGTGTAATCTATTTTCCACCACCACCTTACAAGGATGGGTATAATGGTGTAATGAGTAACTATTTATGATTATTATAAATTAATATTGATACTGAAATAGTATACATACACTTCAACACAATTCCACGACCATGGGAATGATATCATCACTCGTGCGTACGTACGGACTACCGTCTCCACGACGCGATGAGATTCATTCTCCATGTTAACCATTTAAGAATGATTATAAAGTGTATATAAGAAATAATAATGAAATATATGACATTATAAAGCTACTGGATTCATGTATATATATATATATGTATGTCATCTACTTACTTCCATTCAAGACAATAAGGAAAGGAAAACAGCGTTCATGCGTACGTACGGACTACCGTCTCCATGAACGGTGTTTTTCATTTCATTTATCTATCAATTATATATATATACTGAATATATATGATATATAAATCATATTTTATATTCTGGAAGTAATTAAATCATGATATAAGTAATAATAATGTCAAGAACAACAAGTCAAAACACCTACGATAAATGAAACGATTTTACCCAAAACGCTTCTTTAACATGGAATTTACAAAAGAACAGGTAATATAAAGTCATAAGTGAACCATATATGATATCATAACAATGAATATGATTCTGTAATAAGTCAATGACATTATTTAAATCATTATACAGGAGGTTCGGACACTTACGAAGCAAATCGAACCTAAGGTAAGGGAAATATCACAATCTCATTTTTATCCGAGATTGTTTATTTGTAAGTATTTACTGGGGTATATTTTATCATCCACATCCATGTTTCATAAATATGTAATATTATTTCCATCCACCTACAATGGTTTAAATCCAATTTTACCCTTCGGTGATTTTTTAGTAAAGAATATGAAAGGAATCTTTTGTCATTTTTTTCGTACGAGGTACTTTTTGACTTTTCCGACAAAAGTACGAAGAATGTTTTTTTAACTTATACGGCATGGATGGATTTTTAAAAAATTATTTCCAAGAAGATTCCTTTACAAATTTTCAAGTTCATTTTTAATCAACTTAATTTATTTTAACGTCATATGACATGTTATGAAAGGAAAAATGTTTTTTTGAAGAAGAAAGGATATTTTCCTCAAGAATGGAGTTCAAGTATTTTATCAAAATCATTTTCCATCTAAGATAATAAAAGGGTTCTGTTTTTATCCCTATTATTACATGGATTTGATTATGTTGTGATGGAAATATTTTTAAGAATTTCTTTATCTTATATGAATTGTTTTATGATGTCATGTTGTTTAAGAATCCCATTTTTATTACATGGGTTATGCAATGATGTATGATTTATGATTTTGTGGCACACATAAGAATGGTATCATTATGAGATGGGTGGGACCTATATCTCCCTCCAATGCATTGGGTAAAGATTTTATATCTCATGAGATAGACAGGGCTAGAACGGTAGGTTATACCGGTTCAGTGAAACAGGACTGAAACGAGGGTTACTCGATTCAGAAAGGGACTTTGTCCACTAAGATAGTATTGGCAATGAGTCTTGACTAACAAGAAATGATTCTCTATGATTATGTGTGTATGCCACAAAGTTTCATGTTTTAAGTTATTCTTATTGGGATTTCATTTCACTACTATGATTTATCCCATGTTATGAAATTATGCTCTCTTTTGCAGGTTAAGATTTCCAAAAGTTATGTTCTTATGAATATGATGTGATTGATTTTTCTTTGTTTACCCATACTGAGCATTTGAGCTCACCCTTTTATGTTTTCTTTTCCCCAGGATATAAAGAAAGGTTTTAGGTTAAAAAAGGGAAGATCTTTATGGGATATATTGAAGATCTTTCACCACGATTAGAAGATTACGTTCCGAGTTTCCAAAGACACTAAACTATTACGATCCTTGTGTGTGTGTTTTTGTTATGTACTAAGTATTCCGCAAATATAATGTAAAGTCAATGTACGTCAAGATACGGGTCTCTACATTCATCTAGCTTGAGTGGGACCCTAGAACCTCGTGTCTCGGTGAAACGTGGCTTAGAAGGCCACGAACCTCAGAAAACGTGGCTTAGAAGGCCATGAACCTCAGAACTCGTGGCTTAGAAGGCCACGACCCTCAGAACACGTGGATTAGAAGGCCATGACCCTCAGATATCATATGTTTAGTTAGTGTTGCAATCATCAATCCATCTAAGTGAAACAGGGATGAAACCCATCCGGTTCACTAGCGCACTAGTTCTAGTCTGCCCACCTAGATACCCAAGGTTTTCCCATGTGCTCAAACAAGACTCACATTCACATAGTATATTTATTTCTCAGTTCGAAGACCAAAAAAGATATTGCACACAAAAGTCACCATTTGCATACCAAAGCACTATTTCAAAGACACACGCACACGACATGTCTCCTTTTTATGAAAATACACCACCTAAAAAATTAAAGCATATTCAACTCCTATAAAGCACCATTTTAGCGTCATATAAATGCATCAATAAATCATTTGAGTTATTATTGAAATAATTTCAAGAAAATCCAAGAAGACCTTACACCAAAAATAACTTGATTTTATATAGAGGCGTCACTTTAAAACTTGATACACGAGGTAACCATGTCAAAACTTGTTTTCCATTATTCAAACAATTTTTCATTTCAACTTCAAAGATACACAACAAGGAAAACACACCAAAAGTGATTCATATACTTTGTAAATGTCTATTTAAATACACAAACACCTAAAGTGACATGAAAACACCTTTCAAACCTTCCAAACAACCCTAAAAAACCTTTCAACCATGTTTCTCACTCAAAACGCCACCTAAATAAACAATTACTCAATTTGTAAAACATATCGCATGCAAAAGAAACCATTACAAAATCAATTTCACAAATTGACCCTTATAAAACCTCATTGGCACCCTATAAACAATTATTAAGCACTTCTAAAATTTACCACAACCGGATCGAAAGGAAAAACATGAAAATTTCTAAATACAAGTGCAATTTTCATCACGCACGCATGTTACACCATTTTTAAAACGCATTTTGCAAAACCTCTACAACACTACCAAAACATTATAAACATAATTTGCATCATGCAACTAAACCATAGAACATATTAAGCTAAAATAAACAAACAACTTAAATTATCTAAATGATGTAAAGACATGGAACCACCTACCTCAATGCAGGAACGAAAGAAAAAAGATACGGTGCAATACTCCTGCTGCGCAAAGGTCACACTGCACAGAACCGTCAAAAAGATCATAAAACAATAGACCAAAAATTCTAACCACCAGCCCATCACAACATCAGCGATATAATAAGTTAACTAACAATAAAAAAAATTCAATAATAACTAATCAAATTTAATAATGAATAAGCAAATTTAATAGTAATTAAACAAATTGATTAACAATTAATCAAATTCAATTAACTAAATTGATAAACAATTAAACAAATTAAATAAAATGATTAACCAACTTAATAATAACCAAATAATTTGATTAACAATTTTAAACACATGAAATAATAACTGAATATATTAATTAACAACTAAACAAATCAATAATAATTAAATAAAATAAAACCAACCATTATCGCGGAATTGTCAGGATCCAACCGAGGGGCGCGCAATGGCTCTCCGGCGAGTGCGATCCGGGTTGCGGGGGATGTCCGACAGTCGAGCGGGGGTGCGAGAAGGGCGGCTGACCAGCTATTGGGAGGAGGTAAGGTGAGGAGAGAAGGAGAGAAGTAGAGGAGGAAGGAAGGAGATAATATAAGAGATAATAAATAAATAAATAAAATAAAATAAAAAAGAGAAGAAATGAGGGAGATGGGGTGAGGCGCGCCGCTGGAGAGATGGGGGAAAAGGGGTGGAGTGCGCTGGAGCCATGGGAGAGAAGGGGTGGGTAGACGAGGAGAGAAGGGAGGGAGAAGGAAGAGAGAAGAGGAAGGGAGAGGGAGGAGAAGGGAAAAGGGAATAAAGGAAGGGGAAGAGGGTGAGGCGTGCTGGACAGGGAGAGGGCTGCGTGAGGGAGAGGGAAGAAAAGAAAGGAGGGAGGAGAAAACGTGGGGGAGAGGAAAGAAAAAAAAGAGAGGTGGGGGGGGGGTGGCGGCTATGGTAGGAATTAGGTGGGTTAAAAAAAAGAATGAAATAAAATAAAAATAAAAGAAAAGAAATGATAAAGATAAAATAAATAAATAAATAAAAATGGAGAGATATAAATACATATATATATACGTGTATATATATATATATATGTATGTATACACACACAATAATAGTAATTAAACTATTATAAAATAGAAAATGATAAAGGATTTAATAATATAAGTTAAAAATTGAAAAGTAATAAAAATACCAATAATATTTATAATAATAAGGAAATAAGAATAAAATAAAAGAAATACTCACTTAAAACGTTAATATTAATAATACCAAGTAAGACCACCCGTGTACCAGGAAGGCCACAAGGATTCACCCGTGCCGTGCCCGTGCATCGAGAAACGTGAAGCCCACGTCTATTTATCAGTGCAAGTGCGTACCACTAAAATCGCTCTCAACTCGAACTCCAACAAAACAATTTACAAAAAAGGCAATAAAACTAATGTGATTAAAACTAAAATTAAATACATACCTCAAAGTGAATACCAGACATGACAAAGAAAATCCATGAGTCAACTTGGGGACCCCATGGATCCACTTTAGTAGGAAAATGACATAAATAACTTTTTATTTAAAGTTAAAATAAAAATGTCACAAACATGAGTTGTTTTACAAAAACAATTTTTAAATGGGGTTATACAAGTCATATTTTTGACTATAAATATTAATTAGAAACCTAAAAAGATTTCTTAAATCATGATATTTTTTTATAATTTTTAATCATTAAATAAAGTAGATTATTTATGACATCATGAAGATGCAGCACTTACCTCATTAATAAAGGATTTAAATAAAATGAAAAGATAATGTTAAAACTATAAATTACACTTGTCAAAGACCCATTGGATGAGTATATTTCAAACACTTACAACCTTATTCTCTAAATACATCAATTTGGGACCTTTAAAATCCGAAACTCATTTGAAAATAAAGTAACATTTTGTAACTTTCCAAGAATGCCCCTCCTCTCCTCTTATAAAAGGCCCCCCACCTCTACCACCTTACCCACACCTCTCAAGCCTTTGTCTCAGCCAAAACCTGCTAATTTTGTGTATCCAAATCCCTCTCTTACTCCTAGAAGCCTCACTTTGGGCATAAGTCTTCCCATGTAAGACTTTGAGCTCAAATCAAAGAGAGATACACGATTTTAAGGTAATGTCTTCACTTGTGTTCTTTTGTTTTATTTTGCTTTTCCAACCCCCTAAACTCTTTTTATTCATTTCTTTTGTAACAACTCCAGTATGTTAAATATACTAGGATATTGTTATAAGAAGAATTAGAGCTACACTTACACACACCTACATCTAATGGTTAATGAACATACTGTTTCCATGGATGGTGAATTTTTGCCTCACGAAACGATGATTGTTCAATATTCTTTTAACACCCTCAAAGGTGGCCATTAAGATGTAACTATATTTATATATGATATATAATATTTTTATGTTTTACTTAATCTTATGTATTTTTCTTTTATGGAATGCCTTTATGGTTTCCATTATGGTTAAACATGATATCTTCATTTTAGGAAGTGCGGAATACCGCCCCCTCAAAGTGATTTGATTCGTTAATACCATATGTGGTACGTATAAAGGATAGATTTAATTATATTATATATGATAACATAATGGAATTATAATAATATTATGTATCATTATTTTTTAATTCCATTAAATAAGAAATAGAAATGGAAGTAGCGTTCATGCGTACGTACGGCTTACCGTCTCCATTAACGGTGCATTTCATTTCTTACCTCTAAATGTTATGTAATATTATAAATGCATGTATATAATGGATATATATGATATATATTATATCTACATAATGAATATAATTCTTGATATAATATATATTTTACCACATGAACAACTTGTAATTATAAAGAGTTTATTTTTGACTCAAGTAGCAATGATCTATAAAACGACCATTATTAACTTAAATAATTACATAGTGTTCATATCATGGTAGTAAGTTATATAAAAGGAATAATGAACTTGAAAAAGGTTCTTAAGAAATTAGAAATTAACTCATGTTTATTATTCAGGAGGTTAAAGAACGATCGAGTCAAGTCAGACCCGAGGTAATGGATCCTACCTCACTCTTTCTTTTTAAGTAAACTCTTTTATGTCATTCCTTTTAAGCTAATATTTCTTTTGATTGGGATGTTATTTTATATTACTATTACTGTAATTTTTATGTTCATATTATGAGATACCCTATTTTCTCTCATCAATCCATTTTGGATGTTTTGAGTGGCACCGTTAGGCTGCCGAATTTTCGTAAGAGATCCAACCTCTCTCTTTCTTTTTAAGCACTCCCTTGTATGTCATTTATTTTAAGATCATCTTTATTATGTTTGGGGATGTTATTTTATATTCCTCATTCTGTACATTTTATGTTCATATTACGAGTGACCCTATTTGATCTCATAAATCCATTTTTGAAAGTTTTAAGTGGCGCCGTTAGGCTACCGAGTTTTCATAGGGGATTTTTCATCTCACTTTTATTCTCGTGAGATTTATGCTACATTTTCATCCATTTCCTTTGAGTGGTGTATTTAATGCCCATTATTCTAATATTTATGTAATATAATTTCATTTATGAGTATTTACATCAATGTTTTATAGTCCGTCTTTCATGGGGTGTACGTTTCGAAAGTTACCCAAGTCGGTAAGGGAACCTTTCACCCTCCTCTTTTTAAAAGACTTCTTTTGTTATGTCTTTTAATTTTCATCTTATTATGTGGGGATATGTTCTTATATATCCTTATTTCCGTAAATTTTATGTCCAAGAGATGAGATAGCCATTATCTCTCTCATCAACTCTTTTTCTAAAATTTGATGTGATGTCGTTAGGCTGTCAAGGGAACTTCTTAACCCAATTTCGATTTATTTGGGTTAAACATGTAGTTATTGAATATGTCATCCTTTGAATATGTGTGAATGAACTTTGATTATTATACACTTAATATCCACTTATATTGGGTGAATTTATATTTTTAGCACATAATTATGAGATTGATTTATCCTTAAATTAAGGATACCATCTTTATAATGGATTTCATCTCAATTTCCATTTCCATTGAGACTTCTTTGTTGTTATGCACCAATTCACAATTTTATGGAGTATATACTGCCCTTTGGAATATTATATCATGAATCCCTTTATTCTCATGAGATTATAAAGTTTTGATTAAATTTTATTCCTCAATTATTGTATTCAAGTGTCTCTCATTTTGTTAAAAACCCTTTAACTAAAATATCATTTTAAATATTTTAATGATTTAATCTTATAAATATTTCTCATTAATATCCATGTTTTCAAAATGGTTTTAAGGATTTATTTATATGGATATTAATGGTTTAAAATGTTAAAAGCTTCAATGTGGTATATGACACTTTGATTTAAAAATCACTTTATGAAATATTTTAAATGGTTTTGAAAATGGTTTTTAGAATGGATTCATTATTTCTATATCTTAAAATGTTATATTGTTATTGAAATGTGGGAATGTTATCTTTCCTTTATGCTTAAGTTATGTGCTATGATTATGTTCTAGTTCTTGGGCATTGTTATGAAGACGGGTGGTTCTGTGATAAACTAAGGGCGGGTGATCCCGATATAGCTCTCCAATGCATTGGGTAACGTGAAGGAGTTAAACGTTAAGGTTTCTCCAAAGAGATTTAGGGAATATACTGTGATGGGTATTCCAAATGTAACCAAGAGGGTTACTCCCTACGTAAGAATGTCATGAATTCCTCAAGTTACCTTTATGTCTTATGATTTCTATGATTTGTTCATGATTTTATGAGGTATGTTAAAGTGCTTATATTTTATGGGTAAAGTATGATTTCATTCTTATGTATATATGTACTCATGTTTTCTTTCCATACTTTTTATAACCCTTACTGAGCTTTTTATGCTCATCCCAAGTTTTTGAAATGTTTTTCACAGGTCAAGGTAATGGTACATGATATGATGATAGTTTCAAGGAAGTGTCAAGAAATAATCCATGTTTTATTTTAAATATGTTTCCGTTGATGGAAAAAATGAATACTATCTTTTATGTAGCCACTTTGTTTAAATGTGGAATGTAATGCAAGTTTTATGATCTAATTCTCTAAAACTCTAAACCTGAAAATATCCTCAATGTGTAATCTTATAATAACTCAAGATTAAGTAAGGTTTAAGGCTGGGGCCTTATAGTTGGTATCAGAGGTCGGTTTGGGTAACTTTAGAGGTTAGAGTGTTGTTTAAGAAAAAGTGACAAGTTGTGTATAACCACAATGGTTAGTATATTAGATGGAGTCATAGTTTTTTTTGAAAGTTAGAATGAGTTTGAGATAAGTTGGATAAGTATATCTTGGTGTTTATCTTCCTCTTTTTTATTTGATGATTTTACTGATATACTCACACTGACCTTTTTGGTTTTAGTAAATGGATGGATCTAGAAGGCACCAAAGTAACATTGGATTTGAAGAAAACTGTGACAGTTTTATGAAAGAACAACTGAATGATATGGGAGCTACAATGGGAACTCTTGTGGTTATCCTCAACCAACTATCTAGAGTCATGATTGACCACATGAACCTTAGTGATTTTTATAAGGCATCGTATATGCGAGAAACAAATCCCTACGGAAGTTCAGGTAATAATCATAAAGGTAAGTATGTTCAAAAACCTATGTGTCAAATATGTGTGAAGAAACACATAGGAAAATGTTTCAAAGGGACAGAAAGATGCTATAGATGTGGAAATGAAGGTCATAAAGAAAGAACCTGCCATGGAAAAAGGAAGCATCTAGTTGACTCTAGGAAAGGGAAAGAAGTTATTTCTGAAAGATCAATTGAATGTTTTAAATGTGGTGTGCATAGTCATTATGAAAACACATGTCCTACGAAGAATTTTCGGGAATGGGGTCACCAAGATTGTAAAAATATTCATTTACCAATACCTAATTCCATTCTAATTGAGGATGAAGAATCTGACAATGAAGAATGAAAGGTATGGAATATTTCTTAACTTATGTTTTCCTATTATTGGAATCTTAGGATATGACTCATGATTTTGTTTATAGGAATGATGTATTTCAGAATAAGTTGAAAAGGAATGGATAATGGATCATGAAGAATTTTGAATGAGTAAGAAGTCATCATATAAGGGATTCAAGAGTTATGGTAGATTTTAGGACGGTGAAATTATTAGATGTATTAAGTCTCTTTTGATGATGGGGTTATATTAGAAGACTTTTTATAGTAACCCTGATGTTTGATATACAAAAATTTTATTCAAGGAATAATTATCCTTTCTTTTGTGGATATAGTTATAAAGAACCATTTGGGTTTATATGATCCTTGAATTTGAGGCAATTACTGGTTAATACATTTTGGGTTGCAAAATGGATGTTATCAGATAACCTTTGTGGTTAAAATATGTTATGGTTATTTTTGATGAATTTATCTCTTTTTTGAGGAATGTTATAAAATTATATAGTTTTTGAAAAGGGACAACACGCAGACCGTGTGACAACCCATCGCATTTGACGAAGCTGCGGGAATCAAACCCACAACCAAATTGCAACTGGTATTTATCGCCTACCACTGGACTATGTGAAGTCCCCGATTAGTTTGAATGATTCTTTTTAGTTAGATGATTTTATGAATTAAGAGTAAGTTTATTTTTTTTGGTTATCAATGGAAATGATTAGCCTATCATGGAGGATATGTGATTAGGTTAATTAATTTTCAGTATGAGACTGTAAGAGTAACTGATGTTATTTTGGAGAAAAATGATAAAATTTATCTTAGGAGACTATGTGATTAAATCCTTCAGAGAATTGGGTTTCAATCTTAGTTTGGTTTACTTTGTAGAATTTTATGGATAGATGTTTATTGAATGGTATTTGTTGAACTTTGGGTTTTATTTTTGGTTAAGGTCTAAAGGCATGGGAAGTATATAGTTCTCTTTTGTGGATTAGGTGATTCTCTAGAAGTGGATTATAACTCTCTTAATGTGAACAAGTCATCCTAAATACTCACCTTTTGGAGAAAATATGAGTTAGTGTAAGAAATCTAATAAAAGTTGAAAGTCAACATGACAATTAAGTATGCTTCCTTATGTTTTAGTTAAGCTCATAAATAAATTCCTCAATGAAAAGTAACTTAAAACAAAAATTTTGTCTGTTAATTTTTCCTACTAGGGAATCAAATACCGTTTAACCCATCACAAGTTTGTGATTTTTTTATTGTTAACTTTCTCCTAGACATGTTTACTATCACTCTCCATCAGAACATGACCCTTTTTTTCATCCATATCCATATTTTAATACTTGGAATCCTAGTATGGGTTAACTCGGGTGACATTTGTACTTCTCTCCCATTCTTTTAAAGTGATAATTCTACTGAATCTTGTTCCGATGTGGGATTTTCAATGAAGCTTCCAAGACCAATTTTAAAATTGCGAGGATGCAATTCCCAAAGGGGGGGAAGGATGTAACACCCCAGGTAAATAAAGAATATGAAATTTTCATATTTATCAATATTTTTGAATAAAATATTAATATTACTTCAAAGGGAATGCTATGCTCGAGGGCGTACCCAATACGCAACAACGAGTTTCTTTGAAATCTTACGTTGCACTCTAATAATAAAATAATATTATTTTAAAAGGTAGTTAATGCCTAGCCATTGTAATGGCGGGAATGAACGGAACTAACTACAAAATGATTATATATGTTTGTCAATTATTTTTACTTTTATCCAATAAATGTAGGAGGCTTAAAATGCAAATGAATCCAATTTTAAGCATAAATCTTCTAATATTCTTTAAAAGATCGATTAACCGCCTTTTGATGGAGAACCCGTTTTAAATATACTTTTGACAATTTTATATGTTGTATTTGACAAAATAAAATCCTTCTTTAGAAACTGGACATAAAAATTTACTTTGTGTAAAATTTTGTTATTTTTCCGATAAAGATCATTTTTATTGAAAATGTTGCATTTTAATTCAAAACCTCCTTTTAATCCGATTTATTTATATGGATAGATTATATTTTTAATTTATATTAAATTTTATTTAGAATATATTTTTACCATTTAATCTAATGGTGGTCATTGGAATTAATTTCACTTTGAAATTGGACTTAAACTAGTGTCAATCTTTTAATAGATATTGTTTCTTAAAAGCACACTATTTGTTTTTCCAGCGGGAATTAATTATTAAATTCATTAATGAAACATATATGTTTTGAATTTTGTAAAATAGACATCTTTTTTGAATTCATAATATAAAATATAACTTAGGGTGATTTTTTGGTATTTTTTCTGAAAAACTTCAATTTTTGATGAATAGTGAAACCACTAAGTGGAAGTTTAAAAACTGATTTTTCTTTTAAATGAAACTTTACCATTTCTGTGATTTGAATTTCAAAAATCCAACATACATGGTTTTAATTAGTATGTAAAATGTGGTTCAATGGGATTAATATAATTTTTTTGGTGAATAGTAACTTTTAAGTTTTTAATCGCGATTAGAGGTAATTAGTGTAATTTAAGGTAAAAATAATGTTTTAATAATATGAAATGACCAAGACTCATGTCCTACCCTCATTGGATGTGTCATGGCCGACCAAGACAATCCATGGGTCAACTTGGGGACCCCATGGAGCCACTTTGGTAGGAAAATGACATAAATAACTTTTTACTTAAAGTTAAAATAAAAATGTCACAAGCATGAGTTGTTTTACTAAAACAATTTTTAAATGGGGTTATACAAGTCAAATTTTTTACTATAAATATTCATTAGAAAATCTAATAACATTTCCTACATCATGATATTTTTTTTATAATTTTTAGACATTAAATAAAGTAAATTATTTATGACATCATGATGATGCAGTGATTACCTCATTAATAAAGGATTTAAATAAAATGAAAAGATAATGTTAAAACTATAACTTACACTTGTCAAAGACCTATTGGATGAGTATATTTAAAAACCTTACCACCTTATCCTAGAAATAAATCAATTTGGGACCTTTAAAATTCGAAACTCATTTGAAAATAAAGTAACATTTTGTAACTTTCCAAGAGTGCCCGTCCTCTCCTCTTATAAAAGGCCCCCACCTCTACCACCTTACCCGCACCTCTCAAGCCTTTGGCTCTGCCAACCCCAGATAATTTTGTCTCTACACATCCCTATATTACTCCTATAAGCCTCACTTTTGGCATAAGTCTTCCCAAGGAATCCTTTGAGCTCAAATCAAAGAGAGATACCTGATTTTAAGGTAATGTCTTCACCTGTGTTCTTTTGTTTTATTTTGCTTCTCCAACCCCCTAAACTCTTTTTATTAATTTATTTTGTAACAACTCCAGTATATTAAATATACTAGGATGTTGTTATAAGAAGGAATAGATATACACTTACACACACCTACATCTAATGGTTAATGAACATACTGTTTTCGTGGATGGTGAATTTCTGCCTCACGAAACGATGATTGTTCAATATTCTTTTAACACCCTCAAAAGTGGCCATTAATATTTCACTATATTTATATATGATATATAATATGTTTATGTTTTACTTAAGCTTCTGTATTTTTCATTTATGGAATACCTTTATGGTTTCCATTATGGTTAAACGCGATATCTTCATTTTAGGAAGTGCGGACTACCGCCCCCTCAAACTGATTTGATTCGTTAATACCACATGTGGTACGTATAAAGGATAGATTTAATGACATTATATTTGATACCATACTGGAATTATAATAATATTATGTACCATTATGTTTTAATTCCATTAAATAAGAAATAGAAATGGATGTAGCGTTCATGCATACGTACGGGTTACCGTCTCCATGAACGGTGCATTTCATTTCTTACCTCTAAATGTTATATAATATTATAAATGAATTTATATAATGGATATATATGATATATATTATATCTACATAATGAATATAATTCTGGATATAATATATATTTTACCACATGAAAAACTTTTAATTTTAAAGAGTTTATTTTTGACTCAAGTAGCAATGATCTACAAAACGACCATTATTAACTTAAATAATTACATAGTGTTAATAGAATGGTAGTAAGTCATATAAAAGGAATAATGAACTTGAAAAATGTTCTTAAGAAATTATAAATTAACTCATGTTTATTATTCAGGAGGTTAAAGAATGATCGAGTCAAGTCGGACCCGAGGTAAGTGATCCTACCTCTCTCTTTCTTTTTAAGTACACTCTTTTATGTCATTCCTTTTAAGATATTCTTTCTTATTATTGGGATGTTATTTTATATTAATATTACTATAATTTTTATGTTCATATGATGAGAGACCCTATTTTCTCTCATCAATCCATTTTGGAAGTTTTGAATGGCGCCGTTAGGCTGCCGAATTTTCGTAAGAGATCCAACCTCTCTCTTTCTTTTTAAGCACTCCCTTTTATGTCATTTCTTTTAAGATAATATTTCTTATGTTTGGGGATGTTATTTTATATTCTTCATTCTGTACGTTGTATGTTTATATTACGAGATACCCTATTTGATCTCATAAATCCATTTTTGAACGTTTTAAGTGGCGCCGTTAGGCTGCCGAGTTTTCATAAGGGATTTTCATCTCACTTTTATTCCCGTGAGATTTATGCTACATTTGCCACAATTTCCTTTGAGTGGTGTATGTAATGCCCATTATTATAATATTTGTGTAATATACTTTCATTTATGAGTATTTAAATCAATGTTTTATAGTCCTTCTTTCATGGGGTGTACGTTTCGAAAGTTACCCAAGTCGGTTAGGGAACCTTTCACCCTCCTCTTTTTAAAAGACTTCTTTTGTTATGTCTTTTAATTTTCATCTTATTGTGTGGGGATATATTCTTATATATCCTTATTTCCGTAAATTTTATTTCCAAGAGATGAGATACCCTTTACCTCTCTCATCAACTCTTTTTCTAAAATTTGATGCGACGCCGTTAGGCTGTCAGGGGAACTTCTTGACCCAATTTCTATTTCTTTGGGTTCAACATGTAGTTATTGAATATGTCATCCTTTGAATATGTGTGAATGACCTTGGATTATTTTACACTTAATATCCAATTATATTGGGTGTATTTATATTTCTGGCACATAATTATGAGATTGATTTATCCTTAATTTAAGGATACCATCTTTATAATGGATTTCATCTCAATTTACATTTCCATTGAGACTTCATTGTTGTTATGCACCAATTCACTCTTATATCATGTATATACGCTCCTTTGGAATATTATATCATGAATCCCTTTATTCTTATGATATTATAAAGTTTTTATTAAATATTATTCCTCAATTATTGTATTCAAGTGTCTCTCATTTTGTTAAAAACTCTTTAACTAAAATATCGTTTTAAATGTTTTAATGGTTTAATCTTATAAATATTTCTCATTAATATCCATGTTTTCAAAATGGTTTTAAGGATTTGTTTATATGGATGTTAATGGGTTAAAATGTTAAAAGCTTCAATGTGGTATGATACACTTCGATTTAAAAATATATTTATTAAATGTTTTAAATGGTTTTTAAAATGGTTTTTAGAATGGATTCATTATTTCTATATCTTAAAATGTTATATTGTTATTGCAATGTGGGAATGTTATATTTGCCTTATGCTTAAGTTATGTGCTATGATTATGTTATGGTTTTTGGGCATTGTTATGAAGACCAGTGGTTCTGTGATAAACTAAGGGTGGGTGAGCCCGATATAGCTCTCCAATGCATTGGGTAACGTGAAGGAGTTAAACGTTAAGGTTTCTCCGTAGAGATTTAAGGAATATACTGTGATGGGTATTCCAAACATAACCAAGAGGGTTACTCCCTAAGTAAGAATGTTATGAATGTCTCAAGTTACCTTTATGTCTTATGATTTCTAGGATTTATTCATGATTTTATGAGGTATGTTAAAGTGCCTATGTTTTATGGGTAAAGTATGATTTCATTATTATGTATATATGTAATCATGTTTCGTTTCCATTATTTTTATAACCCTTATTGAGATTTTTATGCTCATCCCAAGTTTCTGAAATGTTTTTCACATGTCAAGGGAATGGTACATGATATGATGATAGTGTCAAGGAAGTGTCAAGAAAGAATCCAAGTTTTATTTTAAATATGTTTCCGTTGATGGGAACAATGAATACTATATTTTATGTAACTACTTTGTTTAAATGTGGAATGTAATGCAAGTTTTATGATCTAATTCTCTAAAACTCTAAACCTGAAAAGATCCTCAATGTGTTATCTTGTAATAACTCTAGATTAAGTAAGATTTAAGGCTGGGGCCTTATAAAGTGGATGTGAAGAAAACTATGATGGTTTTCTGAACGAGCAACTAAATGAAATGGGAGTTGCAATGAGGACTATTATGGTTATTCTCAACCAAATATCTAGTGTCCTGATTGATAAACTAAACCTTCGTGGTTTTTATAAGGCATCGTATATGCGAAAAAAAATCCCTATAGATGTTCAGGTAATAATCATAAAGGTATGTATGATAAAAAACCTATGTGTCAAGGATGATGAACAAAATACCATGGAAAATGTTTTAAAGGTATGGGAAGATTCTATAGTTGTGGGAATGAAGGTCGTAAAGCAAGAATCTTCCATGGAAAAAGGAAGCATCCCGTTGACTCTAGGAAAGGGAAAGAAGTTCTTTCTGAGGGATCAAATGAATGTTTTAAATGTAGTGTGCATGGTTATTATACAAACAGATGTCCAACGAAGATGTTTCAAGAATGGGATCACCCTTATCGTACAAATATATATTTACCAATACCTAATACCATTCCAATTGAGGATAAAAAAACTGATAGTGACCAATGAAATGTATGGATTATTTCTGAACATATGTTTTGACATTACTGCATCTTAGGATATGATTCATGATTTTTTTTGTAAGAAAATAAGTATTTCAAAATAATTTGGTAAATAATGGTTAATGGATCATCAAGAATGTTGAATGAGTATGTAGTCAACCTATAAGTGATTCAAGAGTTATGGTAGATTTTAAGACGATGAAATACTAAAAATTAATAAGGCTCTTTTGATGATGTGATTATATTGGAAGTCTTTTTATATTATGTGTAACCCTAAATTTTGATATATGAAAATGTTATTCAAGGAATAATAATCTTTTCTTTAGCTGAGTAATGGTGGAATTTTATTTTGGGAGAATCTATGTTTTTATTATGGACATATGGTGATTTGGATTTTTTATGGAAATTATTAACCTATCATAGTGAATATGTGATTTGTTTAATTACACTTCAGTATAAGACTTTAAGAATTGTCGATTTTTATTTTGAGATAAATGTTAAGATTTACAGTGGAAGGCTATGTGACTAAATCCTTTTGAGTTTTGGTTTACAATATTAGTTTGGGTTATTTTGACGAATTTTAAGGACAATGGTACATTGAATGGTATTAATTGGATGTGGGGTAATTTTCGTTGAATTTTGGAGATTAAGAGGTGTATTTATTTTTATAAAGGATTATCCTTTTGGCGGATTATATGATCTCGTACTAACCATTTTGGGTTTTTCTTAATTTATAAAGATAGTGGAAATATATTTATTTTTTGTGGATTATGTGATTATATAGAATTTGATCCTTGTGATTTTGATGTGACTAAGTCATTTTGAATTCTTTTTGTTTATAGAAAAGGTTAGTTTTTGGTAAAAACATATTAATGGTTGAAACTCTACTTGAAGGTAAGTATATTTTCTTATGTTATTATTCTATGTAGTAAATGAATTCCTCAAATTATGAAAAGGTACATAATTTTTTTTTCAGTTTACGTTTCTTACTAGGAAATCAAAGACCGCTTAACACATCACAAGTTTGTGATTTTCTATTGGTTAACTTTCTCTTAATCATGATTTCTATCACTCTCATTATGATCATGATGGTTTGTTTTTCTCCTATATATCCATTTTTTCTTACATAGAATCCTTGTATAAGTTATCTCAGGTAAACTTTGTGTTTATTTTTTTCTTTTAAAGTGATAGTTTTATTGACTCTTTTTCTGATGTGGGACTTTAAATGATGTTTCTGAGCCAAATTTTAAAATTGAGAGGACAAAATTTTCAAAAGGAGGAAGGATGTAACATCCCGGGTAAATAAAAAAAATAAATTTTCATATTTACTATTATTTTTTGGATTAAATATTAAATTTACATTATAGGGGATGTTATCTTTGATGGCATGCCTGATACGCAACAAAAGGTTTCTTTGAAATCATACATTGCACACTAATAATATAATATTATTATTTTAAATGGTAGTTAACGCATATCGGTTGTATTGGTGGGAATGGATATAATTAAATAAAATATTATTATATATATATATTTTTAAATGTTTTTACATTTATCCAATAGAATATAGCAGCTTGAAATGTGAATGAATTGAATTTTAAGCACACATAATCTAATTTTCATTAAAAGGTCAATTTACATCCTTTTAATGGAGAACCCGGTTAAAATCTAGTTTTGGTCACTTTTATATGATCTATTTGAAAATATAAAATTCCTTTTAAGAATCAGGATATCCAAATTTACTTTGGGTAATTTTTTGGTATTTTTATGATAATTTTTTTATGAATAGTGAAAAATACAGTATTTTAATTCAAAAATGTCTTTTAATCTATTTTATTTATATGGTTATATTATATTTTTAATTGGGTTTGAAGTTTAAATAAATTATATTTTTAATATTTAATCCAATTTTGGTCTTTAAAATTAATTTCACATTGTAATTGGCTATAAACAAGTGTCAGTATTTTGATAGTTATTGTTTCTTAAAAACACGCTATTTGTTTTGACAATGAGAATTAATTTTAAATTAATTAATGAAACCTCTACATTTTGAATTTGGTAAAATAGACATCATTTTTGAATTCAGAATATCAAATATAGATTAGGATTAATTTTTTGGTATTTTTTTGAAAAACATAAAATTTTGATGAATAGTGAAACCACATAGTAGTAGTTCAAAAATCAGCTTTTTCATTTAAATGAAACTTTACAGCTTCTGTGAATTAAAATTTTTAAATGCTACAAACATGGTTCTTATTAGTAGCTAAAATGTGTTTCAATAAGATGAAAATAATTGTTTTTGAAGAGTAACTTTTGACTTTTATTTACCGTAGTTAAAGGTAAATAGGATAACTAAAGGTAAAGAGAATATCATAATAATACCAAATCACCTTAAAAATTGTTCTAATTTAATTGGATGAGTAATTTCCCGACATGGGAATCCTTAGGTATATTTTTGGACCCCATGGATCCACTTATGAATGATAATGACAATTTATTTTAATTAACAAAAAGTAAAGGCAAAAATGACAAAAACAAATTTATTTTAGTAAATCAAATTTTAAATGGGGTTATATTAGTCATCTTTTCGACTATAAATAATAATTGGAAATATAAAAATATTTAATAAATCATAGTATTTTTATTAGAATTTTTAGACATCATATAATTTAAATTATATATGACACAATAATGATGCCGTATTTACCTCATTAATAAATGATTTAAATAAATAAGATTATAAATATAAAAATATTATCCAAAACCAGTCCAATTATTTTTGGATGATTTTATTTTTACCATGAGTCATCTTATATTATACTTTAAGGATTTTTTGACCTTTTGAAACCTAAGATACGTTTATAATAAAATAATTGTTTCAAACATCCCTAAAGAATCCCCCCTCCCACTTATAAAAGCACACAACTTATAACCAATTCCTCACACCTCTCAGGCCTTTTGGCTCATCCAAACTCTGCAAAAATAAGTTCCCTATATCCCTATACTCTTCCTAAAATCCTTACCTTAGGCCGAAGAAACTTTAAGAAGTTATTTTGGTTCAAACCAAAGGAAGTTACCCAAATTAAAAGAAATAGTTTCTCTTAAATTCTTTTGTTTTATTTTTTATTATTTTACTTCTCCTACGCGCTAAAATCTTTTTATTACTATATTTTATAACAATACCAGTATCCGCAATATACTAGGATGATTTTATGAGAAATATTTGAACTAATCTTACACACACCTCCATCTAATGAGTGAATAATATACTTTTTATGTGGATGGAAAACTAGCAACTCACGAAATGATGATTATTCGATTATCTCCTACCACATATCATGGTGTCCATTAATATGTAACTGAATTTATATATGATATATATTATGTTGATGTTTTCTTTATCATTCTGTATGTTTCATTTATATCATTCCTTTATGGTTTTCATTATGGGTAAACGCGATAATTTCATTTGAGGAAGTGCAGAGTACAACCCCTCAAAGTGATATGACTCATTCATGCCATACGTGTGACGTATAAAAGATAGATATAATTATATTATATAATATATTATAATATAATTATAATATAACTATGTATTATTATGTTTTAAATCCATTAAAATTATAAATAGAAATGAAAGTAGTGTCTAGTCGTACGTACAACTTACAGTCTCTATGAACGATGCATTTCATTTCTTATCTCTAAATGCTATGTACTATTATAAATACATATATATACTAGATATATATGATATAAATTATATCTACATCATTAATATCATTCGGGAGATAATGGATGTTTGACCACAAGAACAATTATTTATCATAAGAAGTTCATTTTTGACTCAAGTACCAAAAATCGACAAAACAACCATCATTAACTTAAATTATTAAATAATGTTTATAACATGGTAATAATTGATATAAAAAGTATAATGAAATTTAAAAATGTTCTTAATAAAATATAAATTAACTTTATTTTATTATTCATGAGATTAAAGAACGAACGGGTCAAGTTGGACAATGAGGTAAGGGATTTCTTATCTCACTTTTAATTCTGTGATATTTCCATTGTTCGGAGCTTATTAATTGTATGTGGTGTATTGTGTACTTACATTTGATATATATTATCATTATTATCATTTTGTTCATGGTATTATGTGATTAATTTTGTGGTTATTAACTTATGGTCATACGACTCAGTTGATTACAACGTGTTAAAGGATTTCATCTCACTTTCTATTTCCGTGAGATTCAGGCAATATTTTCCACTATTTCATTTTGTGTGTTGTATGTACTGCCCATTATTGTACTCTTTGTGTAATATAATTTTAGTTATAAGTATATACATCTTCATTTTATGATCCTTATTTCATGTGGCATATGTTTTGTAAGTTACCAAATCAGTAAGGGAACCTTTCACCCTACTCTTTTTTAAAAGACATCTTTTTGTTATGTCTTTTAATTTACATTTTATTAAGTTGGGTTATGTTATTATATATCTTTATTGATGTAAATTTTATGTCCTAGTGATTAGATACCATTTTTATCTCATTAAATAATTTTCTTAATTATAAAGTGACACTATTAGGCTTTCAAATTTTTGCAAGGTAACTTCTTTACCCAATTTCAATTTGTTTGGTTAAACTTGTAATTCTTGAATATATCGTCCTATGAATATGTGTGAATGAAAAATTATTTTTTTACACTTAATATCCACTTATATTGGGTGTATTTATATTTTTCACGCATAATTATGTGATTGATTTATCCTTAATTTAAGGATACCGTCTTTATAAGGGATTTCATCTCAATTTATATTTCCATTGAGACTTCATTGTTGTTATGCACCAATTCACTCTTATATGGTGTATATACTCTCCTTTTTCATATTATATCATGAATCCATTTATTCTCATGTTATTATAAAGTTCTTATTAAATGTGTTTCCTCATTTATTTGTATTCAAGTGTCTCTCATTTTGTTAAAAACACTTTAACTAAAATAACATTTTAAATGTTTTAATGATTTATTATTCTAAATATTTATCTTTAATGTACACATTTTAAAAATGGGTTTTAGTGTTTATTTATAAGGATATTAATGTTTTAATATTTTAATTCTATTAAAATAATCAAAGTGGTATGGGACACTTTGATTCAAAAATCGTTTTTTAAATGGTTTATGAAAATGTATTGATTATTTCAATATCTTGAAATTACTTCTTGTGATTTCGAATGAAATTTTATTACTGAAACATTTATGTTTGTAATATTTTATGTGTTATGATGGTACTTGGACATTTGGAAAGTGGTTATGTGATAAACCATATGATGGGTGGTGTTGTGATAAACCAGGATGGGTGGTTACATTATAACCTCCAATGCATTTGGTATGGAAGTCGGCCGTATGGCTATTCCATTTAGGGATACGTGTGGAAGTCATCTTTATGGTTATTCCATTCATGTATGTTTATGTCCCAAGATACATTTATATGTTATGTTTTCTTTATATGGGTTTGTGGTAAATTTTTTTTTATACAAAATTGTATGTATTGTTCTTTTATTCAATGAAGAATATTTACTACTTTGTATAGGTGAAAAATGTTACTTATAATAAAGTATTCAGGATTTACTTTTTATTTAGAAAAAAACTAATAGTTTTCCTTCATTATATATCCGTTACTGAGATTTTTATGCTCATTCCAAGTTTTTGAAATGTTTTTCATAGGACATATAGTGGAATTGGGTCAAGGATGGGATCAAGGAAAATTCATGCAATCTAAAACCTGGAACAAGACATGTCACACTTTCTTCAAGAGATTTTATTTTATGAAAAAAATGGAATCTGAGTAGAAGTGTCTACCCTGTAGTTTTTGAGATGTAATGTAATAATATAGAACTAACTCTCAAAAACTATATACCTTAAAATATCATCAATGTGATCTATTCATTTAATTCATGATTATGCAATGTTTTAAGACCAAATCCTTATTGTAATGGATTAAAAATTCACAATACTTGAAAATATCTAACCATATTCCTTGGATCATATTGATATACTTTTGTGTGAATAAATAATTTATGATTTTATGACCTGTATATATGCCACTTCATTACACATAGATATAATGTCATCAAATATTAATTCTGGAAATGAAAACAACCTATTATAGATTATACATTTTGTAGTTTTACTCATAAATATTTAATTGGAGGGAGGCATAAACTATCACATAATAATTTATAATTACTACACATCCCATTACCTTTTTGTATGAATAACTATAGATAAGAAATAATTAACCACTTGTTGGTTATGTGAGTACATGTGCAGTGATTAGACTCTTCAATAACTTTTTAAATATACCCTTATATTCAACAGTCTTGACAGTCATTAATTCATTATGAGTTAGATTTTTTAGTGGGATTGAAAATAATAATATGTTTCTCACAAATCTATGATTATAGAGTCATAGTTTTTTTTATAAAAATATATTACATCTTTTTAGATGAATATTCAATACATTGCACAAAAACACACCTATGGATGATAATAGTTTATTGTTTTTGGATATTAGGTACACAATATTCTAATTTGGTGAAATATAATCAATATATCCCATAAAGAACTTCCCCATTAGTACCCTTTACAAACATACACTTCTTAATCCCATTCTTCATAACCCAATGAAAAAAAACATAATAAAGGGTGAGTTCAGATGCTCTTTAAGTGTAACAAAGAGAGATATGTAAGAATAAAATCCTTATAAGTGTATGAGACCATGATAAAAACATTTGAAAACCACACCTCTCATATGAAAGATCATAATCTCGTGTAATGCAAAAATATTTGTAATTTAAAATACATGAATCACATAGGAATAAATGAACATGATCCATTATAGAATAACATTGGCATAAGAAATTGATTTTGGGAATACACCCAAGAAAGAAAAATAACTTCCATAGTAGTAAAATATCACTACCACGAATATTATACTATAATGGGTTTCCTCCATAAACCATCATATTAGTAACCATTCACTCCCATGAAAATAATGTCGGACAAAGTCCCTCACTGTGCCAGGTTCACTCCCCATTCTTGTCCCATATATCTCATGAGATATAAATATTTTCCCAATTCATTGGAGGGAGATATATTTCCCACCCATCAAATAATTAAAATCATTTGTCTACGTTCCACAAGATCAATAAACATTCAACATACCATAACCCATGAAATAAAATGAGTTTCATAAATATTTCATCATATTATAACCTGTGGAAAAGAGACAGGTTTCAAAATCATTTAAATATTTATTCATAGAATAAATCTTGAAAATAAGTAGGTTTCGTATTCATTTCCTAATGTTTTAACCCCTAAAATAAGAATAAGTTTTATAAAAATAATGGAATCATAAACATAAACAACTTACAGAAAGAATAAGAATGGCATCCTTGGATCATATCTGCAGTAAGTGGTTCGCAATATTAACGGATTTCATCTTAGATGAGGAATGATTTTGAGAAGATATATGGAACATCTATTAAGGAAAATAACTTTTCTTTGAATATTATTCATCTAAAATATAAAAAAAATTTGAAATCCTTTTCTTTGAAATTAACCTTGAAATCTTGTAAGGGAATCATTAAAAATTAGTTAAAACATTTCTTGAGTATAATATCCTTTCCAAATTTATAAAATGTTTTTAGGAATATAAATCATTTTCAAAATACCTTCCTTTGAAAATTACCTTTGAAACATATAAAGGTATCTTCAAAATTTTTTGAGGTCATGATAGATGAAACTTTTGTAAATTTCATACAGATTAAAGAAATATTCCTTTTAAATTTTTGGTTAAAATAATCTAGGATTGTTTAGAAATTGACAAGAAGAATCATTTTAAAAGGATATTTTAAATTTAAAAATGGGTTAAAAATTTCATTAATAAATCATTTGATTAATTTTAAGAATATTTTTTGAAAAAATTCATAGAAAACATGATTTTGGATAAAAAATGTGTTTTCGACTTAAGAATGAAATATTAACAATTTTTTTATTTTTTTGAAATATTTTGTACATACACTACAACATATTAATTGTATAGCGACAATTTACTAAACCACAAATAAATTTTTTTTAACTAATTTCGTGTTGGTTTTTTTAACCATCGCTAAATATTACATTTTTATTAAAAAAAAGAAACATTCCCCCCTGCACCGACCCTTCTCCCCCCGAGATCCCATTCCTCCCCAATCTAGAACCCTAGCACCATTATGCTTTCCAAATCATCGGCACTCAGACATATCCTAATCCATCTGATCATGTTCCCCCCGATCTCTTATGAGTACAATGATCACATCCCCGACCTATCTCCCCTTCCCTTACCCTCGCCTGAGTCATCCTCCTCACCCAATCCCTCTCCCTGATATTTATTTCACTCTATCCCATGCTAGAGTTGTGTTCATATAGGTTTTATTTCTCTCTTCTTTTTTATTTAGAGTTGTAGTGTTAATTTTTCTTCTCTATTTTGATTACTTTAATTAAATTATTTCACATTGAATATATGCTCTATATTTACATTTAGGTTTTTTAGTATTTAATATTTTTATAAATTTATGGGATGTGTTTGATGTATGATTTAACTAATTCATTTCCATGTTTTATATGCATTTTTGGTATGGTTTTTGTGTTCAATCATTGATAGAAATATAAAGACATTCTCCAAAAAAGAAATTGTTCAATTCCACTAAAACATTCCTGGTTTTATTATATGGTATAATTATAAACTAGAAAAAATCATGTAATTTTTATTTAATAAAGTGATGATTTTTAATTCTAGTTGGATTTCATGAAGATAAATACATTATGAAAAAATAAAATGGACATGAATTACAAATTCTTTTAAAACTAATACCATAACTTTGCTAGGATATGATATTGAATAATTGAGGACAAAAAATATCTTAAGGGTAGAAAACATTTATGTTTCATTATTTGTTATGTTTTACAAGTATATTTTTATACCATTTCTTTGATAAATTGAATCTTCAAATAAAATTTTATTACTTTATCAGTGATTTATTTGAAGTTATTAATAAAGGTAAATTCCACTAAAAATTCATTTAAATAAATGTAATTTTATGTATAAATTCTAACTGTCTTTCATGTAAACCGTTTAATTAATTATGAATAATTATAATATTCTAGAAGGATAAACGTTAAAATGGTTTTTTATTTAAATATTTAACAGTTTATCATTATGGATACATTGAAAATTATATATATATATATATTTTTAATGGTGATTTATATTATAGATATTCTTTTTAATAAGAAAATTAATTGAGGAAACTGAAATTAATTTATTAATTATTATTATTATTGTAGAAAATTATTTTAATTGAGGTGATATATTTTATAAAAAAAATTAATAGAAAAATATTTAACCTGGGATACTTATTTGGTATAGGATATGGGATAGGATATAATTTATAGACCTATTTCTCAATTCTAGGAGACAACTCACTTACCCAGACCCCTTTATGTTCCCATCGATTATCAATTAATTCAATGAATTTACATTTTATATAAATCTTGAATCAATTGAATCAAACTAATGACACATCAGAAGATTTTACCATTATTTGTTTTCCTAGATAGTAATATTTATGTGTTTTAATTTTTTTTAATAAATTATATGCACATTATAGTATATACGGATAAAATATGAATCACATTATGAAGGAACACACCTCAGTATGCTAAGGGTTTGGAGGAGTTTTTATATTTTTCAATTTCAAATTGATCTGTTGATGGGAGAATAAGATTTCCATGTCCTAAATGTAATTTTAGAAGATGGTTGAAGAGATATTATGTTTATAAACACTTTATATTAAATAAATTCCCTTCTCAATATTCATGTTAGATTTGGAATGAAGAATCAAAAGTTATAGAAAGTTTGAAAACTTGTGTCAATCGAAAGAATAAGCTCCAAAATTCTTCAAAAAAGGATAATGAAATGCATTTTTTTTATAAATAAAGCATTCATAATTAAAAGACAAAAAATTAACATCAAAACATTTCAGAACAACCAGTTTAGGGTGATACATGTAATAACAAGACAAGTGATGTTTTAGGGACTATAAGACAACAATATCAAGATTATAACATATCATTGTATCCTCCTCATGATTCTGTGGAGAAAAATGTAAGAGATAAGTTCACTAAGTAGAAAAATGTTTTTCATGGTTTAGTTGGCGATGGAAATCAAGAGTTGAATATTGGATGTTTTAAATATTAAAAACTATCTTTTCTATTGAAGTTTTAATATATCAAATTCCTATGTGGAATTATAAATAACGTGAAATCTATGATATTGGAATTATTGTGTAATGCATTTACAGAAGAAAATATCCTTGAGTATGATACATAAAAATTTGTTAACAATATTGGTTTGAATTATACAAATAAAGAAGCTTTTCCCAAAGATTATATGGTTTATTGGGAAGAGGAATCAATAAGACATGATTGCAAAAAATATTATTCTACTAGATGGAAGAAAATGGGTGATGTGGTAAGTCTGAATGAACATATCACTATGAAGAAGAAGAAAAGTAACACACCTGAAAATGTTTTTCATTACTTTCGTTTAAATATTAAATTGCAAAGATTATTCAAGTCATTGAAAATCATCGAGCTCATGAAGTGGTATTCTATAGATAAGAACAATGATGGGTTAATGCAATATCTAAGAGATTCAAAATCTTGGAATACATTTGATTCATTACATCAATATTTCTAATATGATCCAAGTATTGTGTGATTGGGATTAGTTTCCAATGGATTCAACCCATTTGGGACATTGATCACTAGTTATAGAATATTTCCAGTTGTTTTGATCCCTTACAATCCGCCTTTATAGATATGTTTGAAACAAATTTATTTTATCATTTAGATGATTATTACTGAGAAAAAATTCCTAATTGATATTGATGTATACATGCAGCCTATAATTTTATAATTATAGGATTTATCGATAAACAGTGTCAATACTTGTGATTCATCTTCTAGAACAATGTTCAAAATGCAAGATACCTTAATGTGGACTATTAGTGACTTCCCAGGACTTGGGAATTTAGTTTTTTAGAACATATACACTAGTTTGAATTGCCCTGTTTGTAACTTTGGTTCTAATCCCGAATGAATACATCATAGTAAAAATGGTACTTTATATGTCATCGAATATTTATCGATGCATCTTATATATTTTCGATGAAAAAAAAGTCAAAATTCAATTGTTCTATTTATCATAGACAACCGCCAAATTTGTTGATAGGTTCTAGTATATTGGAATAAATTAAAAATGAGGAAATAACATGGGATGATGCATCATTTGGTTGAGGGGAGGGGGAATAGTTTTAAGTGCATCATCAAGTGAAATCAGAACCCAACAATGGAAGAAAAAAATTACATTCCTTAAAAATATGTATTAAGAATTTAATTTGTTGTGGCATAATCTAGATGTCAGGCATATTGAGAAGAATTTTTGGGATAATTTGATCATCACATTACTTAATGTGCATGTAAAATTGAAGGACTATGTAAATGTACTAAAATACATACAAAAAATGGACTTAATGCATGATCTATGGATAGATTAGAATGTCTAGTATTGTCTCGAAATTTTTGAAATGAAAAATAAGGATAAAGATACATTTCATTGAATTTTAATACATGTAGTGGTATCTCATTTGTATTAATGTAACATTTGAAGTGGTGTTGACTTAAACAATCTAAGGTTACATATATTAATAAATCAAGATTCATATATTTTGTTACAATAGTTACTAACATTTTCATTGTTTAAATTATTACCTAAAAAGGATACTGCTGTTATAATCTATTTTTTCACATTATTCACACAAAAATGTGAGAAAACTCTACAAACATTTGATCTTGAAAGCTTCCAGGAGATATTTTTATTGACACATTGTGCAATGGACATGATCTTCTCTCTATCAATTTTCACTATCGTGATGCATTTAACTATGAATTTGGTCAAGGAAGCTAAATTAGGAGGGCCGTACATTGTCGATGGATGTATCTAATTGAGAGGTAATTTGTTTATGTGTTTTTAATATCAATTAAACAATTATTATCACTTCATTATATAAATAAATATGTTTTAATTTTTTTATTTCATAGATATCTTGGGAATTTGAAATCATACGTTAAAAAAAAAGGTTAACCTGAAGGCTCTATTTCTAAAGCCTATCTAGTAGAGGATTGTCTTAACTTTGGTTATAGATAATTTCATGATATTGAGACAAGATTCAACCAGGTTGGGATTTTTGACAACACATCGAAACAATCTCAACAAAATGGGTAATCAAAAATCTTTCCTACTATAGGTCAATAACTTGGGAGAATCTAAAATGTTACTCTAACAGAAATTGAATTATTGCAGGCATAGAGATATGTGATTTTGTAATTGTGAAGTTGAATATCCATTTTTTGAAGATATCATGATAAAAAAAATATACTAATCAGTGTCCAAACATGAAATGGGAAATATATAACAAAAGATGTTAATAAAGAGCTTATAAAATGGTACACACATCATGTAATTTCATAAATATTGAAATCATTACAAATATTAAGTTGACATATATAGTATTTATATTTAATAACTTATATTACTTTTTTTTGATCATGAATACTAATACATGAGATGAGTTTTCAGAATATTCGATGTTTTTGGATTAAGTTCCTCTAAAACATGCTAGAAAGTTCGATGCTTATAATGTGAATGAATTTATATTTTGTATTGTCGATTAGGAAGAGGGTTTGAAAACACATAATAGTGGTATATTTATAGTTTCTGAATTTTGATACTGTATAATGTTTACTGATATTATTGAATTAAACCACCATGAACATTTTTCAGTTATTCTTTTCAAATTAATGTGTGTCGAAATTATTAGAGGTGTTAAAAAAGATTCCTTGCAATCTAATTCTGTGAACATATCTCACATGTTTGATTTTAGGGACTATGAATTACATGATATATATATATATATATATTATAATTTTAAGTGAAAATGGTATAATATTTGGATGGTGTTAGGGATGAAGGGTGGAGTGTAGTTTTTCACGTAAAACAAATAGACCTATATGATATGGGTGGTGAAGTGGAACATTTGACCTCAGACTTTGAATCCCATCAACCATAGGAAGTGATATTATTTTCCCTCATGATATTGAAAATATTTTTCTTGTTAGGGCGGATGAAGTAGATTAAGTAACAATGGAGTAGGAAAATGATATGGGTGAATGGAAAAATGATGGTATGTGCAGTCATCCATTCATTTATCAATAACATATGTGTTTGTGTATTCCTTCATTATTATAGCTATGTATATTTTGTTTTTCAATACTATGAATAAGTTATCATTTCTAATTTGTTTCCTACATGAATTTTATGAAATATATCTAATAAAGTTGATTTTATTTTATTAAATTATTAGAATTACAAGGAGGAAGAATTTTACTGATCCCAATCAACTCTCAGTCGATGTTCCCTAAACTACACTGAAAGATGAAAATTCATCAATCTGCCTACCTACAACATCTAAGACACCCTATTTCCCCCCTACACCATCTCTAACACCCTCTATTTCTTCATATTCTAGAACTCCCTTCGTCAGCATTCCATCAGCTATTTATCCTAGTCCTCCCAATATAGTAGGCTTATTAGTGAAGGATTATGTCATCACTTATATTTCTTTACCAGGATATTGGAGGGTGACAATTATAGGTAAAATTTTGAATATAAATAATGTTATTGAAATTTTTTATACTAAATTCTATTATTTCATAAAATATGGGAAAATGATACTAAGGAGAGAAATATGAAAAATTCAGATGTCTGCAGTCTGAATGTACTGAAGATAGTTGTGCCATTTGACTATTATGTGGTCCCTATAGATGGTTCTACATGATTATTTGGATACATTCTAGGCCAGCTAGTACTGGAGCCGGTTTCCCTTTTGATTACATATACTGATTGGAGGCATATTCCTCAATCATGAAAAATGATGTCTTTGATTTGTAGATAAATTTAATTTTAATACATTATGGTGTAATTAAATGTCATTATGTTATTAAATTCTAATATTCTAAAAATTATTCTATTTTTACAGATGTTTTTATACTTTATTGTTACTCATCTTATATCACAAAAGTGGTCATTGAAAATTTTTGGTAAGAAATGGAAGGATTTCAAATGGAGATTATGGAATGAATTCATCGATACATTATTCAGCACCCAAAAATTTTATTATAGTGTACCCAAAGGGGTACTTAGACTGTAATAGAAGGCTTTTGTTGATAGCTATCATCCCGAGAAGCACATGGTATTTAAATATATATTATTATATTAATCTAATTCTACATTTATACATGAATATAAAAAAGATATGACATTCCATACATTACTATTAAATTACATGTTATTTATTTCAGGTTGTTTCAAAGAATAATGCATCAAGTCACGCTAAGAAAATCATCCCTCACACAGTTCGGTCAAATAGTTTTTCCCGAAACCGATCAACATTGGAAATATTTTTATTAGTTTAAATATTTATAAGATAGTATTATCTGTTAAATATAATAATTTTTTGATTTATATTTGTTTAATGTAGTCACAAAATTTAGAGATCTATGTATCTTGAAAATATCTATGGTATGATGTTCAAACAAAATATAATGGGAGTTATGTTAATGATTCTTCCAAAGAATATGGAGTATGGATTAATTTCACAATGTAATAACCTATTTTCTATTGTCACTATGTTAATATGTATCTCTTCTAATATGATTGATATTTTATTTATATGTAAATATTATAGAAATATGGGATGTGAATCCCATAATGTCTTTCTTCGTCTCCCAGGATGACCCAATTGGTCATGTCCTTCGGAAGGAACATCCTGGTCGAGTGGGTGGGATGGGTTTTGGAGCATTACCATCTTAGTCCTTTGAATGGAAATCAGGTATTGAAGTTGTATCTAATCAAAGATGTAGTAACTCTCTACCTAGAGATTCTCAAAGGGAGTTTGTTTATTTGAAAATAACAATTCAAGAAGAAAGGGCCCTTATATCTTCCTTGCAGATAGTGTTGATTTATTTATATCATGAGATGACTAGATCTGTCCATAGTGATATTGCATTGATGGTTAGTAGTGAGCCGGTAAATCATACAACTTCAAAATCATTTAATTTACACAATCATATTGGTTTTATTTTTAAATATAAATATAAAACACTGTTTAACTTTCCATATAATGGTTATTCAGGTACCGATTGTAGGAAGTGGAGGCGGAGATGGAGAGGGTGTTGAGCAAACTTCATTGGGCAGCGATTTGTGTTCTCTTTGGATTTGAAGATAATATAAAACTATATTTAGGAAAGAATAACACTAATTTAGTGATTCATAAATTTTGGATTTTTGAAGGGATATCTGTATTTCCCTTAAATTTCAGAATATTTTATTTCATAGTGCTTATGTAATTTCTAGAATATTAAGGGAATTGGTAAACATTGATGGTTTTGATATAGTTATTCCCGAATTGTGAAATTAATGCTGATATCTTTATTAATGATTGTAAATTTATTTGGGGGATGGTTTATATGTTTTGTTTCAACTATTAATTATTTGTTTGTTTTCTTTAAGGGTTGAGAGCTATTCCGGGTTTTTAGATTTTGCAACTGCATTGTTTTGAAAAGAAGCAAATAATGGTAGTATAAACCGACGCTAAATATTCCATATTATTATTATTTATTAGTTGTTTAAACCACCAATAAAAATTTTAAATTTTGTTTAGTGATGATTAAAACCACCCTAATATAAATTAATTATTTTTTACTAGGTTTTTTTTCATTTTTACAGTGGTTTTCTATTAAAAAAATATTTAGGATATGGTGGTGGTTAAAATTCCACTAAATCATTAACATTTTTTTGACTGAAAACCCACCGCTAAAACGAAACAACCAACCACTAAATATAAATTTTGTTACGGTTACTAGAAACCACCGATAAATTGAAGGAAATGGTACAGTTTTGATCCTGACATTGACTTCAGCAGTAGTTTTTTGAAACAATCATAGAATATTTTTATGGCGGTTTAAAGTGCCGCAAAATAAAAAAACTGCCGTAAAAAGGTGATTTTATTATAGTGAAAAAGAGAGTAAAAAGAATTGAATACATATATTCTCATCACATAAAAAGAGTAGAAGAAAATGAGTGAGTTTCCTTATAGATATATTATTATATTTTATCGTTGTGAGCATAATCATGAATATTTCTAATCAATGATGAGATTTTCACAAAAAATCCTTACCATTTAGGTAACATTGAATCATAAGCCCGAATAAAGAATAAAATTAAATAAAACATAAAATATAATTAGAATAAATAAATTTGTGATATTACATATCAAATGGGATGTATATACACCTTATAAAATAAGATATGTTCACAATATAATATATGTCTAAAAAATGGAAATTTAATACAAACATCCCTTACTGCATGGGTTACTATTATATAGAAAACCAAATTAATGAGATATCATCAAATATATATTTAAATCCCAATAATTTGTAGGTGAATAATCCTAAAATTAATTAATGGGATGTATATTCACCATATAAATGGAATAGGTGGTGAATATGGCATGTGTCTCAAAGGAATAAAAAGTGAGATAGAAATCCCTTATCACTTCAGTAATATTTTGAATTGTAAAACTCGATAAAAACTAAAATAAAATCAAAATTTAGATAATTTTTTTAGATATGATATAAAATTTAAAATGGAAATTATATACCCCACACAAAATAAACAACTAGGGAATTTGCATATGTCTCCCAAAAATAAAAGAGAGGCTACAAATCGATTACCTTAAGTCTCGACTTCCTTCATAAAAATTAAAACCTACCATATAATATAGGTAATTTTTTATAAATGTATTATAGATCCATATGTATATATATTATACTATATATTAATCACATATGACCATCCATTACCTGTTTATTACCAATTCCTTATTAAAATCACATTTCTGGTAATAATCGTTTTATTTTTCTTATATGTTTTGATTTGTATTTTTTTACTCTTAATTTGATCTTGATTTAAAAATATCCATAATATTAATCAGTTAATAATTATAATAATTATAGAGAATTTATATTTTTAATAAAAATAATTAAATATGGTTTTGGCCAATGAAGTACGTTACGATTCGGAAGATGGTATACTAAAATATACGCATGAGTAATGTTTCCATTTGTCAATGATCATTATTGAAAAAGTTATGTAATTTTTAAACCTTACATATTGATCATAATAACATAAATACCATAATATTTCCTTAAATATACTTATACATGTATTCCGTGTATTGTGGTTATGAAAAGAGAATCGCATCACGTCATGATTATGGTAGTCCACCCTTTTAGGAATGATGTTATCATCTTTATTTGAGTGAAATGGTAAGAAATAAAATGATATATTATCTTTTAATTATTATAAATATGTCATGAATATAATAATTTTGTAATTTATATCATATATAGTCATTACTATTATTTTTATTATCTTTCATAAAAATTTTAGTGAAAATGGAATCACATCGCTTTGCAAGGCGGCAGTCCACCACACATATGAATGACATTCTCATATTCATTAGAGAATAGAGTGTAAAAAGGAAAAATTAGTATAATTAATTAATAGGAATATTTATGTTATAAATATCTTATATCTATTTTATATCCATCATCATACCTAACCATGAGAGGTGGTAATGTAAAAACGAATGACATCAGTTCATGAGGCGGTAGTCCGCCTTACACACGAAAAATGACTTCATAACTCATTTGATGGAATTGGGGATTTTTTAGGTAACTAACTTAACATAAAAATACTCATTATATGGAAGATACTGAGTTTATTATATCATAATGGTTTAATAAGAATATATTTACATGAAGAAAGAAATAAAATTAAAATGCTCATTTAAGAATAGTACTTCTTCTCTGGGCAATCTTTATAGTTTAGCACCAAGAGTTTTACTAGGATGGATTTATTGAAAAAAATAAGGCTTATTAGATGAGAATATAGAATTTGAGAAGTTATTTGGGTAGATATTATCCATAATTAAAGGGTTTGAACATGTGATGTGGAGAGGAGTGGGGACGATATTTAATAATTGAGGTGAGTGGCACACATGAATTTTTTGAAAAGAAAATGTTGTACTAAGGTTTTTCATAGGCCAAAAGGGTCAAAAATGTAATATTGTTGAGACATAGTAATTTTAGGGTAAAAATAGGGCCATAAAATATATTTTAGATATATTTTTAAATTATTTTAACCCTTATCATTCTAGATTGACACCCATGGTAAACCCATTATTTCTTAAGCGAGGGTAAATATATTTTAGTTTTTTACTATTAACATTGGTAAAAAATGTTTTAACTTATTATATAATATAAATTATTCTTATTATAAATATGGAGTAAATTGTTTCAAATTAAATTAATATAAGTGGAAATACATAATTTAAAATTAACCCCACAAATGTGATGAGAAAGGGGATTTTTATAGAGAAAATGTTCAACATTAAAGAATGATTTTGTATCAAAATTCACTAGGAAAATTATTCCAAAGACCTAATTTGGATTAATTTATATATAATCTAACAAATTTTAAATAAAAATCAATTTAAATTAAATTATAACTTTATAAATAATTTAAATGAAAAATTTGTTTTCAATTAAAGTTAAGAATTTTTCACTATACCTTAAAAAATAAATAATTTCAAAATATTATTAAAATATAATCATAATATTATTTCTAAATTATTATTTAAAAAATTATATTTATTTTAACAATTAATATTTATAAAAGTTTCAATTTCTTTTAAAATATAATTTTTAAATTGTAACTGTAGTGATTATTAGAAAAATAAAGTTGTAAGGGTAAATTTTGATGTATTATTATCACTTATCTAAAAGGTAGATAAAAATTAATTACAAATAGTTGATTAGATATTTAATATATGAATTTAATTAAAATCATTCCCCAAAATAGGATTGTCTAATTTATTAAGTTAAAACTAATTTTTTTTTAAAAAAATTTAAAAAATTTCCATTTTTTCATATAGTTTTTTATTTTATTTTTTAATTAATTGGTCACTAAAGAATTCATTTTATATACATGTGTAAACCATATATTTTCATAATTTATTAAAACCTATTCATACCCACCATTATAATAGCTACTCAATAACTATCATATTAAATAAAAATAATTTAATAGTGAGTCATGTTTCGTTTTAAACTCAGTGTATCGTGTAATTCAATATAAACTAGATATTGGGCATAACACAAGAAAAAATCATTTTTGCGTGTAATTAATGATTAAATTAGTATATATTTTAATTTAATATAAAATTAGTGTTATGTGTAACATAAAACATCAAAAATATTAAATTTATCTGAAAAAATGTTTCAAAAAATCTAGGGGTGTTACATTCTACCCCTTAACATAATTTTCTCCCTCAAAATTAATCACATTGGTACAAACAATAGAAGATAATTTGGTTTCATTAAATCATGTGGTTCCTTAAAAACCTTCTTAATATTGTGGTTTCATAACAAAACATTGACATGGTGAGTGCTCTTATTTCAAAGAATTTTCACTAATCCATTATCACCAACAATTGTAACTCAAAAGGAATAACATGATCGTGTTGAATAAACTATTAATTCAATACATGTGAAAGATCAATTATATAATTCCTTAATAAAGATCCATGGAACACATCGGGTACATGAGATAGGATCGATGTAAGAACCAATTTATTGGCTACCAGATCGATAAGATCAGGAATATCCAAGGGATTAAAATATATAAGGCTTAGCTTTTACATTGTATTGTGTAAAAAATTTCATGATTTTTTATGATTATGTCATTTTAAAAATCATATATTACTCTAATAAATGAATATAATTTTTTAACACCTGAAGAACTAATAGATCATATGATTCATAATATAATGATAATTAATCACTTATTTCTCTAGTTATAATCATAAAACAATGGTTATCACATGTTTTTGAATATTCATAAATCATTACATGGTGATATAATAAATTAATCTCTTAAAATTCATCCAATTATCAAGTTAATAAAATACATAAATTATTAACCGATTAAACTTTCCAAAATTGAAAATTTATAAATGAGGTCACTAAATTTCCTAAAATAAAATTAATATTAATACAACACATGTTATAAAGCATCTCTTGTTTTTCACATACCAAACATGTGATTAACTTCATCATATATCCTATTAAAATTTGGTAATAAACTGAATTACCAGAAAACCATATTGAAAACATATATTCTTCCCCACTCCTTATATAAAACATAGAATATTGGATGTTGTCCTTAAATACAAAATAATGTAAACTCTATCATAGATATCATAAACCACCTTGTCCAAAATTCATTTATCAGATTCAATGTAATCATTACGATCAAATTTACTTTATCCATATCAATTATCTATTCATCAAAAACAAAACACCATTTTTTATCTTTAGGAATATATTAAGGTTTATCTTTCTTTAATCATGTGTTTTCCATAATGTATCACATTATAATAAAATCAATTTTACAGGTTTTCAAAACCATTCAATATTTTCTTGAAAATAATTAATCAAAAACATCTACAAACTATTCTTATATATTTTATAATTCAAATTTCAAAATTCTGAAATTCCAATACACAACTATATCAATTGTTCCCCCATATTATTATAACTTTTACTAGGCTTCATAATCTTATTCCTTAATGCCTCTTTCCTTTAATATGTTATTCATCATCAATTCATCATAAAAAAACCATTACTCATAAAACCTTTTGGATTATATTCATAAGAAATCCCCTTAGGGAATCAATTTGTATAATTACCATACTTCATAAATTTAAAACATTCAACATTTGATGATACCATAGAGATACCATAATCTTCATCCCTTGAATTGAATAAAATTTTTATTTTTACATGGAAGCTACTAACATTGGGTAATACTTTTACACACCCAAAACAACTTCTGACCCATATGAGACATTTCATTTAGTGCCTCTTCCCATATTAATAACATATAGAAAAAAATATTCTTTCATCGATGTTTTCTGCTTCCCAAAATCTCAAGTAACTCTACCATTCTATTATTTTATGAGTCTAAGAGTTATTTATGGTTAAAATTGTTAATAATTTTATGTGACAATTGATTAGGAATAATAAAAACATCCTTAAATCGAGTCATCATTCGATTTGGAATCTCATTAGAAATTTTCTATCACATTGAATGTCAACCAAGTTCTTTATAGCTACCACCATTTACTAAAACAAAAAATAATAGTGAGTAAAACCATAATAACATTATAAAATTACATAGTCAGGAAAAAATATGTTATACGATGTCTAAATCATTTCAAATCCTTTTTAATCAATGACACCATATATTTATCATAGGTCATTAATAATCACCATCTATTTAAATCCTCCATGATACTTCACAACGAATTTTTGAATTTCTAAAACATTTCCCCTAGGTGTGTCAAACAAGGTGTGAAACAAGACCTATTATCATGCACTAAGTTATGATCTAGTCCATGTCAATGAACCCTTTTCTGATTTATTACCGCTAGGTAGGTCTGTTCTACTTCTACATCAACTTGTAGTATCCAGAGATGTATATAATTTCTGGTAACCACTTGCTTTATCCTTTACTAAAATTCTATTATATTTTAATATAAATTAACTCATCCTTAGAATTATCCATAGATGTATCCCTATACATATCAATAAATATATCCCAAGGGACCTCATTAAAATTTTCTCAACCCTGTTTATAAAAGGTTTACTAAAACTTTCATATGGTACCAACTAAAATGACCCAGGATTTTCATGCATAGATATTATATCATTTTAGATAAATATTCAATACATTACCCAAACACACACCTAAAGACCATAATATATTAGTGTCTTTGGGGACTATATACAAAATATTAAAATTTTGGAAAAATTATTCAAAATATTCAAAAATGATCTTCTGTATTAGTATTCTATAAAAACAGACCCTACTTATAGCCATTATTCATAACCTATAATAATGAAGCATATGAATATGTATTCTCAAATGATAAAAAAGGGTAAAAAAGAGATATTTTAGAATAACATGAAAATAAGGGTATGAGAATGTGTGAATAACATTTGTTGACCATACCATTAATATTAAAGATCATAATTTTGAGTCATGGTGTAATGATTGATAGTTCATAATACTTGATTCATAAAGGAATTAGGGAACATGATCAGTTGGTGATTAAAATTGGCACAAGACATAAATTTGTATTATAAACATAAGTTTATATAATCATATCCATAGTATTCATGGATCACTACCATGGATATCATAGTTAAGTAGGTTCTCTACCTAAACCATCATAGGAGACAAGGTTCACTCCCAATACCACCATAGCATAAAAATCCCCTTAATGAACTTGGTTCACCCCCCATTATAATCCTATCTGTCCCATGAGATATAAATCCTTACCCAAAATATTTGATTGAGATATTGGTCTCACACACTAAATAATTAAAATCATATTGATATGTTCCAAAAGATCATAAAACATTAATCATATCAAATCCCTTGAAATTAAATGGTTTTCATAAACATTTCATCATATCATAACCTGTTGAAAATTGATATGATTAATAATCATTTAATCATTTCATCATAGAATAAACCCTGAAATGAAATGTGGCTTATAAGAATAACCTCAGGGTTTAACCCATTGAATAGAATCATGTTTTCTAAGAATAATTAAATTATAAACAAAAAAACATATTGAAATTATAAGAATGGTATCCTTGGACCATATCTCTTCTAATAAATAGGTAACATAAAAAGATATAATCATAGATGGAAAATTATTTTGAGAGGAGACATGAAAAATTTCTCAATAAAAATATATTTTCATTGAAAATATTTTTTTAATACATACAACATTTTTAAAATCCTTTTCTTTAAAAATACCCTTGATAATTTATAGGGGATGCTTTAAAAATCATTGAAAACATTACTTGAGGAAAATATACATTCCACTTTGAAAATAATTTTTTGAAAACATTAATCATTTTTAAAATACATCCCTTTGAAAATAACCATTGAAATATATAAAGGAAACTTTAAAAAAATTGAGATCACGAGGGAGTAAAAATGTGTACATGTGTAGATAATAAAATAGATATTCCTTTAACATTTTTTATAAAATCCAAACCAGATTTTTTTTGGGAAATGACATGAATATTCCTTAAAAATAACTAAAATTAAAACATGGGTAAAATTATATTTAAAAAATAATTTGAATAATTTTAAAAAAAGTTTGAAAACATATTTAGAATACATTGTTTTGGATAAAAAAGTGGTTATCTACAGTAGAGAGGAATAAAGATGATTTTTCTTAATATGTTTTGACATATTGAATAAATAATGTGAGTAAAATGATGGGAAAATATTTATTCTCATTATATAAAAATAGGATAACAATATAAATGGTTTTATTTATAGATATATCATTAAATTTCATCATTGGAATCATAATCATGAAAAATCTTAATAAACGATGATATTATAACATAAAACCCTCAACACTTTGGTGACTTTGTATCATAAACCCCATGAAAGAAAAATATTTAATGAAACATATAATATAATTATAATAAATAAAATCATTATATTACATGAAAAAGGGTCTGTATATATACCATATAAAATAAACATAGTGCATAACACAACATATGTCTCAAAGAAGGGAAATTGAGATAAATATCCATTACCATAATGGTTACTTTTGAACTGTAAACAACAAGAAATATATAACATAAAATTTATATGTAAATCCAATTTTTTATGTGAATAATTATAAAATAAATTAATGGAGATTATATACACCACATTATATAAATTGGTAGTGAACATGATATGTGTCTCACAAAAGTAAAAAGTGATATAGAAATCCCTTACTGCTTTAATGATCTTCTAAATCATAAGACCCAATAAATAATTACATCAAATGAGACAATAAATATATTTAAAATTAATATATTCATGATAAAAACCAACAAAATGGGTAGAATATACAAAACATAAATGAAACTATTGGTTAATTTACATATGTCCACTATAAATAAAAGAGACCATAAATCCCTTTGCTTAAGTCTCGACTTCCATCACACATGTTCTGACCTCCTATATAATAAATAAATGTTTATTATAAATATATTATATAACCATAATAATATATATTATACCATTTATTATTTACTTATTACAATTAATTTCCCATTTATTACAAATTCTTTGTTAAAATCACGTTTTAGGTAATAACTGCTTTATTTTTCATATTTTTTTTATTTTTTATTTTTAGTCCAATTATTTTGATCATAGTTCCATCATCTAAAGAATAATAATAGTGATATAATTCTCATATTTATATATCAACTATCATTTTAATACAAATCATATATTATGGTTTGGAGAAATGAAGTACATTACGATCATGGAGATGGTATGCCATACTTATGTATAAGTAACATTTTCATTTTTCAATAATCAATATAGAAATGTGGTAAGTAATATGTTATATTTCTAAAATTATAATAATATAAAAAATAACGTTTAATTTATTTAAATATTCTTATAAATATTATCCATGTAGTGTGGTGATGAAATTATATTCACTTCGCTTCTTGAATGCGATAGTCCACAGGAACACAAATAATGTTATCATCTTTCATTGAGTGAAAAGGTAAGAATAAAATTGCTATATTATATTTTAATAATGATAAATATGTCATTAGTATAAAAATTATGTCATGTATATCACATGTATTCATTAAATTTATCACTATTATCTTCTATTTAATGCGTTAGTGAAAAAAGAATTACATCGATTTGCTAGATGGTAGCCCACTATACACAAGAGGGAAGTTATTATATCCCATATGGAATTGAAATTAAATATTATATATGATATAATGAATCCATAAGTATAAATATTTTATAAATATCATTTATATACCTTATATCCTTCATAATACCCATCCTTTAGATGTGGTATTGAAAAAACGAATGACATTGATTTGTGAGGTGATAATCTGCCATACTCACAAATGATGATTTTGTAACCTATTTGATAGAATTGGGGATGGTTGTAGGTAATTAAATTAACATAAAAACATCTCATTATATTACATATATTATTCTTATTATATAATCATTTTTAATCATAATTTAATGAGGTGTGGGAAGAAATCAAATTAAAATGCTCATTGAATAACATTACCTCTTCTTCGAGTTTCCTACTTAGGTTTTCACCAAAAACATTAGTAGGTTGGATTTATTACAAAAATAAGGTTTCCAGGATGATATGAAAGAGTTTTTGAGGTGATTTGGTAGTTTTTTTCCAATCCCAAATTGATTTATATTTTTAAATAAGAGAAGAGAGTGGGTGTTTTTTTATAAGTGAGGTGAGTGGAACAACTGTAATTCTTGAAAATAAAAGGTTGTAAACACATTTTTCACATTACTAAAGGGAAAAAATTATGTATTATAAGTTATTTTAATTCATTAGGTCAAAATATATAAATTAAATAAATTTTATACAAGTGTTTATGAAGAAACCTTGTGGTAAATTGTTTTAACAATGGTTTTTTATTTGTTGAGAACTATCCATTTTGTATAGGAATGATTTTATTATTCAAGAATCAGACCCAGTCCTTCATAATTATATTTTAATGAAATTTTAATGTTGCTAAATTTTTTCACCCAAATATAAATGGGGATAAATTTTCAGTTTTAAATTAATTTGTTTTTACAGGAATTAACTAATAAAAATTAGGTCTATCGACATTGCATTGAAGATCATCATATCCAAGAGAATCAATGGTAGGAATTGTTTACTGATGGAATTTTTCCCATTACCTAATAAAATATATAAATAAGATGATATGTATGACTGACTGCAGTTGCTTTATGAAGAATTTTTAATGATGTTGAAGAGTTTTCTTGAAGAAAGTGAAGTAAGGAGTTATAAAGTTATCATACATTCTAAACTAATCTAGATGATGCATTTCAGATCATGATGTTCTTATAAATCATGAAAGATAGTCATGATAAAATCATTTTAGGATTTTTATAATCATAAATATTATATCAGTTCTAAAAGCAATAGAATCATAATTTTCAAGATGTCAGAATTTTTAAGCTGGTGATGTTTGAAGAATTTAAAAAAAATAGATTGAATAATTCCATCAAAATGATCTGAGAATGAAACATAAATCATAGAGTTAAGAAAGAAACATAAATCAATATGAGATAACAAATAAATATAAATAGTAATAAGCTGATAATTAAATATATTCCAAAGGAGATGAGAAGAAAATATATTTTTAACGAGTTGAGAAGGAAAACAATTAATATTGAGCTCAGTAGAAAACAAATTCATAATGAGATGAGAAGGAAACAGATTCATAACGAGATGAGAGGTAAATGGATAATAATGAACTAAGATGGGAATAGATTCGTAATGAGTTAATAAAGAAAAAGATCATAATGAAATGATAATGAAAGGTAGATCATAAAAAGATGATTATAAAAAATACTAAATATGATGATTCCAGAAATTGTACAAAAAGTTGAAGAAGTAAAAATTGAAATTCAACTTTGCATAAATCATGGATAAATTTTGTGAGGTTTGAAGAATTCAAAGTTTAAATTCAAATGTGGGAGTTTTTCAATGTTTTGAAATTTAAATAAGAATGGGTAGATTTCATGTTTCCGACTTTTTATTTTTAGAGTCACCTATAAATAGTTTCTTAGATCATTCATTCATTGTGAATTTTTCACATAAGTGAAAACGGAGGAGCAATGAAGAAATCAAGTTAAAGTTATTTTCAGACAGAGATATCATGAGGAGGATTAGACAAATAAAATTTTGCTTACTGAATTGAGTAGATCACATTGATTTAATTAGACTGAGGAATATTGTAATTATAATTTGAGTAGAGTTGAATTTTTTCATATTTAAAATGGGTTTATCATATTGATTCCATCATATTGAGTCAATCGTACTGAGGAAGATCTTATTGAGAATTTGACTTGATTTATGTTCTGTATATTGAGATTGGGTTCATCGTATTGATCCCATCGTATTTAGTTAATCAGACTAAGGATGATTATATTGATAATTTGATAAGATTTTGAGTTTTTTCAGTTTGATAATGGGTTCATCATATTGATATCATCATATTGATATTTGTATGAGAGTTTTAAATGTTAATATTGAGTATGGGAGAATCAAATTGACCTTATTGGATTGAGAAAATTGGATCCAGCCAAATCAGAATGAGGATTGAGACTATGAAATTTTGGTTCAGTTTCAAGAAAGTCCTTATTATTTCGTTTGGATCAATTTTTTTAAGAAAACATTGGAAACTTTGGGAGTTAGTGTAATCATTCCTATCAAGATATAGAGGGTCTATAAAGGGAGTTGTCACAAATTATATTCACTTCTTCATAATGGTTGACTTATATAGACCCACAAGAGTGGCTATAGAAAGGATTTAGGTTGTCACGCTGTGGTAGAACATTGAATATTGTGTGATTTTCATTATTTCCTACATTTTCATAAATTAGTACTTACTAAAAAGTTTATATGGAAAAAATATTAACATTTTATAGTGTTACGTTTTTAAATGTATTGCAACTTATAAAAGTGAAAAACTCATTTAACTCACCTTCTCTGTTGTTATTCGATCCTTTGGAACTTTAATGTTTATCAGAGCCAAGGTTCCCATGTTGAATACATATCATGGACAATATAATTTTTTTCTATAGAAGAGGAGTTCCTACATTTTATGGGAAAAAATTATTATGAATGTAAAAATAGAATGATTCTTTATCTCTTATCTCTCATCATAGAAGCTATTGATTCTACTACTCATGGATTCAGATGAAGTTCATATTTTCCAATATTCTATTATGTAATTCAATTTTTTTAACCCACCATAATTTTATTTAATGGGTGACTATCAAATATTTATGTTTTTATGTTATTTTGAGCTTAAATTAAAAAGGCTTAATTCTAGATTTGAACTGATTTTTATCGCATGAGAATTATGGTCATTTATAATAAAATATGTTTCCAAATTTTGGTGATTATATTTTTTTTTGGAATCCTTAGGTTATTTCATTAAAATTTTCCTTCTAGACCAGGGGCTGATTCATGTATTTAGAGGCCAAAAAATCAATTAATTTGAAGATTTTTAAAAGCGGATAGTGTAGACCCCATCTCCACCACAGAACCACAATTATATCTACACACCTCTAAATGAGGTGATTCTACATGGATATGAAGGATGACTCAAAAGAGAATTAACCAATAAATATCATGTAATTTAGAATCCATTATGGTGGTGATTGAATGAATCCAATTTAAGGAAGCTTCATGGAGACTTCGTCCAAAAAAATTAATCATCAATATTAAATCTGTAACTCCCTTTTTTGTGGAAACAGATGCAAATTTTTTTATTGTAAATGGAGGAGACATTACGGAACAACATTCATGAATACACATATTAAAAATTCTGTCATTTAATGTCACATCCACATGGAATATTTTCAATTAAATGTTTTGATTGTGAATTCCTCAACCCTTATCATGATAAATATGTGTCCCTTCTCCCATTTTAAGAGATATCAATTTTTCAGGGGCTAAGGATGAGTTGAATTATTGTAATTATTATTTATATTTTAGATATACATTATATTATTATTATTATTATTATTAATTAAATATCACTTCTTCCATTTTATTTATTTTGTGTGTTCTCCAACCATTGTTACCTTATCAACTTCATTAAAATATAGAACTAAAATCGGCTCTTGTTCGAGGGAGGGAATGGTGGATTGATTGAATTTTAATATTATTTAATTTCTAATATCCTTATCCAATTATTTTAATTTTAGTGATGGTTAAATTTATTATGTGAGAAGATTCATTGTTTTCACTATTGTCTGAATTCTTATTCTAATTTATTATTTTCCTTCCATTCATTATTTTTTTTGTCCATACATTGGAGCATGAAATTGATTGTGATTGTTAAAAAATATTTATACAAGTTCTATTATGGAAGAGAATTAACCCTTATTTTAAGGTCTCAGTATGAGGTAATGACATAACTAATGAGAAGGTTTAGTGTGATAGTTCTTGACAACTACATTAAATTGAATATTGAGAATTATTTTAAATGATGATTTCAACAACCATAAACTCCTTAGAACAATTTCCTCATTTATTTATATATAAAATAATATTGTGTTTATATTTCGTTATTATATATAATATTTCTAATTCATGCATAATTTCAAATCCCCCCATAGATATATTATATAAATTTGTTTTATATTAGTTCAATAATAATTGTGACTGTTGAAAGACTATGTATTGTAAGCGGACTCCTTTTGATTGACCTAATGTTGTGACACTATAGTTAAATAATAAGAGAATAAAGATATAATTTAATAGGAAAACATGACTGAAACCCCAACCATCAATTTGGCTCCGTTTCCTAGGAGGCCAAGTTCTTTCATGCTTTTTGTTCATAAAAAAGGATTCATTTTATTCCATTCATTTTTTTTGGAAATATGGATTTTTTATAGTGATCATTATACTTGTCCAGTCGTTAAAATTTATTGTGAGCCAAGGAGGGAAGATACATTGATTATGATAATGAAACATATTTCCATGAAGCATGAAAAAGGAAACATAGATGATGGCAATGTTGGTCACTAAAGTTGAAAAAAATCAAGGTATTGTGTATGGACAGAAAGAACGACAAGCTGAGGAGAATGAAAATTCTATTCCACCTACAATTCATGAAGAAATTCGAGAGGTTTAAGAAATTATTGAAGATCTAATTATCTCACCAACAAATGTGTTCCAAGCTACCTTGCTTGAGGAAAATGAGTATAAATCTCAACTTTTAGAGGGAGTTTTAATTTTTGATCATTCATTTCATTCAAATTTCATTAATTATTAATTTGAATCTAATATTCATTATTCTAACTTTATAGATTCAACATCACTACTACATGCTTAAGAAGAGTAAGGTGCTCATGTTATGGAATAAATGGAGGAGCCTTTCGAGTTGTGCATTGGTTTATTTAAGGATTATGGCATAAAGAAGAAATTGTTGAAGAACCAATTTAGAAACCCAAAAAAGAAGAGAATCCATATACTATTCTACTAATTTATCTACCAGTGGACACTAATCTTCCAAATGATTAAAACATATAGGTCCTCTTTATTCTTCCCACTCCCCTATAACACATTCATTACTTCATCTCTTCTGGGGGTTGGGGATATTTTTCTTTTCCTTGGGGGTACTCACTCCTAGAATCTGATGACAGATGTTGGGAAAAATAATTTTTTCTGTTTTCTAAGAAATAAACCTCATCCACCATAGGATTGGGATTAACCCACTACAACTACCTGACTGTGGGTAGTAAAAACATGTCACCCACTTAGGGGTCAAACTAAGAATTATCCATTTTCTTTCCCATTTTCATTTACTTTTATTCATACTTATCATTTTATATTATTTATTTCATTTGGTATTAATTTGGTCACATCTAGTATCCTAGCTCAATGACTCCATTGAAAAATAAACTCATGTTTTTTCTTTCATTCTCTTTAGTTTTTCTACAGTATTTATATTTTTTTGAGATAAAATGAGGTGTAGTAAAATTTAAGTGTGGGGGGAGTTTCATCATTCTTAGTTATTGTGTGACTTTTCTTTTTCATTTTTAGGAAGGTTATGTTTCAATTGTAATTCTTATAACTTTTTACACATGGATTTATTTTGAAAAAACTGAAATGACTTTTGAAAGAATGGATTTTACATGATTTTTGATGTGAAAAACGTTTTCCTTGATTTGGATTTTCAATCATTTTTATTAGTTTAAAAGGTTTCTGAAATCCATGGCCTTGAAACACCGACTCAATATATTTTTCCGGTCCTATGAGGTATTCTAAACCATTTTGACATATTATTCATAATACCCACACTTTCCTGAGGGAAACATATTTTTTGTATGAGAATGAGAATTATTTATTTTTCTCTTTACAACATTGGGATTTCATGCAATGTTTTTAATATGATTGTCCCACTTCTTTGGCTAGCCACATTTTTCCTTATGACATACCTTTAAATCTATTATTCATTAGCCCTTAGATTCTAAAAATTTTCTTATAGGTTTAATTAACATTAAAACTTGATTTATCCAAACCTAGCCACACATTTAGTTTTTTTTTGTATATTTCATGTTTGAGTGCAGGGCAAGGGCCTTTCACCTGCATTCTTTGGGATGTGATTAATTGACTGTGGTTTTAGGTATGCATCAACATTTTGGGAAATAGAGAATGGAATATTTAGGGATGAGTCATCATTTAATTATGATTCATTTATTTAATTCAGTTATCCTTAATAATAGAAGAATAAATAGAATATAAAAGGTGTGACTTTCTAGAGATTAAAAGAAATTTAAAAAAGGAAAATAAAGTTATGCCTTTTTAGATATTTACCAAAAAATAAAAAAGGGTAGAATTTGGATAACATAATTCGTTGTAATCACAGATGGGATCAGGACCCGTTTCATAAAAAAAGTGGATGGTGTTGTGTTTCACATTTTCAAAGAGGATTATGTAAGGAATTTTCTGTGATTTCACTCGATTATCCATGCATTGTACAGAAGATTCAAAACTCCTCTTTCTATCCTAGAAATGTTAAATCTTTTACCCACTAACCCAAATCCACCGATTCATATGAAACATTAATGAAATACATCATGATTGAATTCATTTTAATATTTTACACTATAGATAAATGAGAATTTTCATAAGCCTATGGTGATACTTTCAACTTCCAAGTATGAGCATAATTCCAAAATAAATTTATCAAGAGTGAAGAGTGACATAAAATTCTATATGAAGGTATGTTTTAATTGGTCTATGGATTAATTTATGAGTTTAAACAAACTTAATTGTGGGTAATGAAAGTGATAGGGAATTGTTTTCAAATAAGAGACATGATAGAATTATGTTTAAAAAAGGATTGTTTATGCTTTCACATTTTTGATTATTGTGTGAATTTTGATTAGAATATATGATAATTGCTCAGGAGTAAAATACATAAATGTGGGGTATTGTTGAAGCTCATATTTTAATATATTTTATTCTATAATTCAATTTTTTATACCAACCATAATATTATTTTATGGGTTATTGTCACATATTTTTGTTTTTGTGTTAATTTAAGTTTAAATTAAAAAATGGATTAATTCTAGATTTTTAAAAAAAATTTATCACAGGGGTATTATGATAATTTATCAAAAAATATATTTCTAAATTTTTTTATTTGATTTTTTTCAACTCCTTATTTTATTTCATTCAACTTTTTCTTTTGGATCATGGGCTGATTCGAGCATTTAAAGGCCAAAAAATCATTTAATTTAAATATTTTTTTCATGTAGATACTGTGTACCCCACCTCCATAACAAAACCAAAATTATATATACACACCTTAAAATGAATTTATTCTACTTGTAGATGAAGGAGGAATCAACAGAACATTCACACAATATATTTCATGGAGTTTGAAATCTGTTAAGGTGGACATTGAATGATACCAATTGAAGGAAGATTCATGGATCATTTGTACATTAAAATTAATCCTCAATATTAAATCCATATATCCATATCCCTATGGAAACTGATGCTGAGATGTTTAGGGTAAATTGTGGAGAAATTCAGAAACGACATTCATGAAGACACCTATTACAAATTTTATCAATTAATGGCACATAAAAGTGGAAACAATCAGATTAAATGTTTTGTGTGTAAATTATTCACCCCTTCCACCTATAAATATGTTCCCCATCTCCTATTTTAGAAGAAATTTATTTTTAGGGGGTAAGTCTAAGTTTATTATAGTAATTATTCTTTATATTTTTAATTTACATTAATTTATTCTTCTTCTTTATATCTCACTTATTCCATTTTATTTCTTTTATGTGTCCCCCCACTATTGTTACTAAATCAACTCCATTATAAATGGAGAAAAAAAATCCCCTCTTGTTCGAGGGATTAAATGGTGGATTGATTGAGTTTTCTTATTCCTTAATTTCTAATATCCTTATTCAATCCTATGAATTTCTGGTGGTGGTTAAATTGATTATGTGAGCGGTCTCCTCATTTTTTCCATCATCCAAATTCTTCTTCTTGTTTAATATTTTCATTCCCTTCATTATTTTTGTCATGAAAATGGTGGATCATGTCATTCATTGTGATTTTCAAAAAATAGGACTTCTAGTTGTCTTAAAGAAGTTAATTAACCCATATTCTGAGGTCCCAGTATGGGGTAATGACATTTCAAACAAGAAGGTGTAGTGTGATAGGTCTTAATCACTACATTGAATTGAATATTGAAAATTATTTTAAAAAATGATTTCAACCACCATAAAATCCCATGAATAATTGAATATGTTATTTATTATAACATAATTGTTTGGTTACATTGCATTATTATATATAATACTTATATTTCATTCGTAATTTCAAATCCCCTCATATATGTTATATAAGTTGGTTTTATATTAGTTAAATAATAACAGTGGCAATATAATTACTTTTTTGTAAGAAGCCTTCTTATGATCAACCATAGGTTGTGATAATATGTAAAATATTAGGGGAATAATAATTTAATTGAATAGGTAAACATGACTAAAACCCCTACCATCAGTTTTCCACCTATTGAGAAAGATTCACTTACAAAATTTGATGATAAGATAAATATCGAAGTTGATGTAATGGATAGAAATGAAATTCTTATGTCCTTATCAAATATTTTTTATCAAATTTAGATGATCCTAAATACATAGAAAATTATTTTGATTAGCTTTATAGTATTTTTACGGAAATACTAAAGTGAAGGAAGAAAAGATAAAAAACTTGCATAGTATGTTTGAAGAAATCATAATGAGAGATGAAGAAACTATTGGTGAGTATTTTACTATAGTAAATGAATTTTTTTTCAACATCATATGATTCATATATGTCTAATAAGATTCTATTATTGTGAAGTAAAATATGTGAAAATTCCCAAACATGTTGGGTTTTAAAAGTACCTCTTTAAGAAGATAAGGATGGTTTATCTATTTATGAAGTTCACAACATTACTGTTGCTTATTAAATGAGAAAATATCCAATTTTTATAAAAAATATGGAAGATGAAATGGATTTTGAAGATATGATAATGTTAAAAATTAAATATGTTGAAGAAGGTGAACCTGTCGAGTCCGAAGATAAGGAATTTTATGTGTTGAATGATAATATTATATCTCTTATCTCTATATACTATCAGAGAGGAAGAGTAAAATATATAGTTTAAATTTCTCACAAATACTTTGAGTGTGGTGAAATCAAACACTTCTCTATGAATTTATATAATATAAAATTTGGAGAATATTGAGATGATTTTGATGAAAAACCTATGTGGAAAACATAGAACAAAAATGATAATGAAGAAAATATATCCAATAAACACAGGAATAAGTATACTAGAAAGAAAATAATTTTGTTGAGTAAATAAGTTGAATTAGACACAACTGACAACCATTCTTCAGAAGATTAGTGTTTATAATCACTCAGAACCTTCATTTCAAATGTTGATAAAACAATATATTCCAAAGAGAGTGAATTAGGTGGGGAAGAATCCTATATATAGAATCATCTCATTACAGAACATGTTTCATGTATTTATAAAAAAACTCAAAAAAAATAGATTAATGAAGAAATAATATAAAAAATTTTCTGATAGAGGATAATATGTCATCAACCAAGCGGAAGAATACATTTAGGATATATTAATTTAAAAACTAAAAATTGATGAATAAGGAAAAATGGTGGAATATCTAAATACGATGCTAGATTCTAAGGAATAAAGTGATAAAATATTTCAATTGAAACTTCCTAAATCTAAAAATACCTAATGTAAGATAAATGAAAACATCAACAAATCTTGAGAAGTAAAAACTGAGACATATAATGTTGTTTAGAAAGCTCAAAACTCAAATCAAGTGAATTCCTCAGACACAAAAAAAAATGTTTCATATGACTTTCTTAACATTTCAGGTTCTTTAAATGGTGTTGTGAAAGATTGGGTGGATAAAAGTTGTGAGAAACCTATCACATCGACAAAATTTAAAACCACACCAAGGAGGAATGATAGTCCCTAACAATAGTATATAGAGATGAAAGAAGATATCAACCTCAGAAATGTTTCTATGATAAATATCTTTCTTAAATAGAAAATTATAATTTTATAGCTATTGATGTAGCTCTAGAATATATGGTAAGAGAGCTTATAATTTTTGGCATTACTTATATTTATCTAGAAATAAGAGTTAATCAAAGTGTAATAAATAGTGGAATTTTAATGTGTAACTTTTCTAACTTACAAAAAGTTAAAAGGTGAAATATTAATATTTCAGAAACATTACAATAAGAAATCAATTTGAATGTATTTAAGAAGTTTGTGGAATATGTGATATGTCTAGTCATCATGTCAAAAAGTGTATTACAGTCCTCCTGAATTTTTTATTACAATAATAAAGAAAGGTATTCCACAAAGAAGAAATTTGAAGAAAGATATTTTGTTATTGAGAAAGATTTAAAAGTAAGTAAAAGGAAAAAACCATAGATACTGGTTAGTGGTTGTTTTTCACATATGAAATGTGATATAAAAATCTTGAAACATGTTGAATGTCATGATGGAGTAGTTGTTAATTTTGGAAATGATAGTTATTTAAAAATCAAAGGAATCAGAAAGAATGGGATTGAATCAGTAAAATTGAAGTCAAAGGAAGTTTTACATGATTATGGGAGAAAACATCACATACTTAGTTTATGTCAACATTGTGATGATGAAAATGAAGTGATTTTCACATAATTATCTCATGTTAATGAATGTTTGAATGATAGAAAAGTGATGACAACATAAAAAAGAACTAGTGGGAATATTTTCTAGATAAGAGAATTTAACAACTCATGTTACGTAAGTGATGATGATGGAAAAAATATGGAATCTATGACTTGTCCATCTAGGATATAGAAACATGAAAAATCTCCCTAAATTTTATATTGTTATATGATTTTCAGAATTGAAAATAGGAGAATAGTATATTTGTATTACTTGTTTGAAAGGGAAGATTACTAAAAAATGTCTCAAGAGAGTTGACATTCATTGTACCACACCTCTTGAACTTATCCTTTCTGATTTATGTGGGATGATGACACATCAATAAAAAAAAGATATTTGAATTTATCACTTTACTAATGATTTCTAATACAATAAAAACATTATATTTATGAAACATAAGTTTTAGGCTTTGGACATATTCAAATTTTTTATACAAGATATTGAGAATGAAATGGGGGTTTATATAAATAAGTTGAGAATATATAATGGTACCAAATTCACTATAAATGCTTTTGAATCCTATATAAGAAAACATGGTATCAAAAAAAAGTATAATACTCCATATACCTCACAAAAAAATGGTGTATAATAAAGAAAGAATACAATCTTGGTGGAAATGATAAGAAGTATGTTATCAGAATACAAACATTCAATGATTTACTTGAAAGATGTTCTTAGTACTACCGTATAGATTCATAACTAATTTTTGATGAGATCGTAATCTAACATGAAATCTTATAAAATTTGGTATAACAAACAACCTTCATTTAAGTAATTCAATGTTTTTGGACTTCCATGTTTACGTAAAATAAAAAATATGAATTTGGGAAATTTTGATGAGAAATTTGAGGAATGAACTTTTATAGGTTATTTTCTAAATAGAAGAAGTTACAAATATTGGAACAAAAATTTACAAAATATGGTGGACTCATATGATTTTAATTTAATTGAAAATAAAAAAATTCCATAAAAAAATTTGTTGAAAATGCCGAGGAGGATATTCTAGAGATTTCTAACAATAGTGAAAGTAAGTCAAAACAACCTTATCAAGACTCATATAAATCATATGATGAGGAAAGTGGATATGGGAGAGGAAATTTAAAATTTCATACCTTATAAAAAATTGTGGATTCTGAAAACATTATTAGAAATCATAAGGCTACAGTTTAGAAAAGAAGAAATTTGATATTAACAAAATTCAGACTTCGCTTATATCAAAAGTTGAACCCGATTCAGTTTCAGAATCTATTTAACACAATAAATTAGTGGATTATATTAATGAATAGTTGGATCAAAGAATAAAATATGGGAACTTATTTCATATCTATAAATTAAAAATTTTATCATATTCAAGATGTTTTATAGAAAAAATATATTGAGTATGGTTATGTTTCAAGAAGAAAAACATGCTTTTTTTTGAAAATGATATGCAGATGTGGAAGGAGTGGATTTTGATGACACCTTTCCCCATATTTCAAGAATAGAAACTATTCGATTGTTTCATGCAGTGGTTTTTCATCAGAGTGACCATATTTATCAGATGGTTGTATAGTCATATTTCATAAATGGTGAGATTAAGGAATAAGTTTACGTTGAACAACCTTGTGGATTTCTACTTGATGATAATGAAAACAATGTATGTCAATTGAAGAAATATTTTCATGGGATGAAGATAGCTACATGTGCATGGTGTTATAAAATTGAAATTTTTTTAGAATGTCAAAATTTTATAAAGGAAAAGTTGATAACAACTTATATGTGAAATATGTTGACTTCAAGACTCTAATTTTAATTGTTTTTGTTGACGATATTATTTTTGATGGGAATGAAGAAAAAGTTGGAAAATTATTTTATGAGGAAATGAAGAAGAATTTTGAAATGTCAATGTTTGGAGAATTAAATTTCTACATTTTCTTACAGGTTTCACAAAAAGAAAAGGACATTTTTATCTCAAAAAAAGTATTCTAGGGAATTGTTACAAATTTTTGAAACAGGAAGGAGATAAATAAGTTTATACTCCTACATCTATTAGAAAACATTTTTTTAAAGATGAATCCCAAAAAATCGTGATCCAGAAAGACATTCTTAAGATAATAAGAAATTTACTATACCATACAACCTCAAGGCTTGATATTGATTATTCTATGACTTTGTGTGCTAGATATCAAAGTAACCTGAAACAATCACATATGTTGGCGGAAAAACGAATTATCATATATGTCAAAGGATTAACATAACATGGGTTTTTATACAAAAGAAATTTTGATATGAAGTTTCTTGGTTATACTGATGCCGATTGTGATAGATATTGTAATGATATAAAATCAACCTCAGGTGGAAAATGTTTCTAGGGTGAATGTTATGTAAGTATGAATAATAAGAAACAAAGATCAGTTACATTAAGAATTGAAGAGTCTAAATGTGTTTTAGCTACTCAAAACATGTACTCAATTTAGTGGGTTGAAAATTCAGCTAAAATATTTGAATGAAAAAGTTTTTCAACCATTAATGATACTTTGTGATTAATAGAGTGAAATAGATCTTTGTAAAAATATTGCTCAACTTTAATGAGAAAAAATTGATAAAAAGTTTCACTTTATAAAATAGTAACTTCTTATAAGAGATGTTTTTTTGGAATACATTTTAAAAAAATATTAGATTTCTGATAATTATGCCAATGAATTTCTAAAAGAAATGTTGGATGAATTGAGGCAGCAACTTCAGGTTCAACCTCCTCCCATGAATTCCTAAACCCTATAAGGAAGTACCCCAACCATGTTTTGGATTATATTGGTAAAGGGGTAGATAATGTAACTACATTTTTCATTGTAATAATTTTTTAATTATCTGTATTTTGTGAATATGAACATGTGGTTATCATATAATTGGGGGGGGGGGGGAGAAAACAAAAAGTGTGAGAGAGAAAAATTAAATTTAAGGGGAGTTTATCTTTACATGGATGCAAAATTATCTTATCACTAAGAGATTTAATTTCATAAAAAATATTAATTCATCTATTAGTGTGGTGTTAGGACACTCTATTTTGAGAAAGTATATGTTTTGATAGAAGTAAAAAAACTGATGTTGGGAAATGATTATGATATTTGGAAGAGTTTTTAACAAGGGTGGTCAACAAATCCAAAGGGGTAGATTAAAGAACCATTGTAATAATTTATTTGAACAATGTTTTTGTATTTGTTAACAAATAACCTTTTTTTAAAAGAATGTTTTTGTTATTCTAGAATCGTAAATAATCCATCTTAATGATCCTTATTAGAGATTTTAATGTTGATGAATGTTTGCACCCAATGATAAAGGGGGAGAAATGTTTTGTTTTAATGAATGTTGTTTTCCCTAAAATAGATAATTGGACTTAGGTATTTATCTACGACATTGAAGATCACATGATCCAAGTGAATGAGAGGCAGAATTTTTTGATTGATGGATGTTTTTCTTATCCATAATTCATTTAATAAAGAATTATCTATGTTATAAGGCCATATGTTGCTGTATAAATAATTCATAATGATGTTGAAGAGGATATTTGAATAACGTGAAGTATGGATTTAGAAATATTGGATACTTTCTACACTAATTCATTTGATTATTTTTTAATCAAGATGTTATAATAAATAATAAAACTTACTCATGATAAAATCATTTAATGAAATTGTGGAATCGTAATGATTTTATCGGTTCTACAAGTACTTGACTCAAAAGTTTCAATATGGAAGAATGTTTAATCAATTAATGATTGAATAATTTCAACAAAATTTAGTGAATAATTCCATCGTAATGAGATGATAATGAAACATAAATTATAATTTGTTGAGAAATAAACATTAATAGTAATAAGACAATAAAGAAAGAAAATTTTAATGAGATGAGAAGAAAATATAAATCATAATGAGCTGAGAAAGATATAGAAATCATAATGATATGAGAAGGAAATAGATTAGTAATGACCTGAGAAGCAATCATATTCTTAATGTGCTGAGAAATATAAAATTTGCAATGATCTGAGAAGTAAATAAATTCTTAATGATATGATAAGGAAATAGATCGTATGAGATAGAAATAGATCGTAATGAACTAAGAAAGAAAGGATGATCATTATGAGATGATTATAAAGAATACTCAAAATGAATATTCCATAAGTATAATAAAGATTTAATGAAGTCAAACATGAAATTCATTTTTTATAAATATCAGATAAGTCTAAATAGGATTTAATAAGTATAAGGTTATTTCTAAATGTGAGAGATTTTCAGAGTTTTGAAATGTAAAGAAGTGGGGAATGTTTTAATTTATCTTCCTTTTCATTTTTTAGTCACCAATAAATTATTATTTAGATCATTCGTTCATTATGAATTTTTCACAAAATAGGAAAATGAAAAACACTAAATAAATCATGTGAATGTTATTTTTAGACGAAGATCTCATGAGAAGTATTAGATAGCTAAAAGTGTGTTTACTAGATTGAGATGATCATATTGAGTCAATCATACTGAGGAATATTGTATTGATAATTTATGAATAGCATGAGATTTTCATATTGAGAATGGGTTTATCATATTGAATATGTTGCATTGAATCAGTCAAACTGAAGAAGACCATATTGATAATTTGATCCGAGTTTGAGTTTTATAGATTGAGAATGGGTTAATCATATAAAGTCCATCATATTGAGTCAATTAGATTGAGGAATATCATATTGAGAATTTGTGTAGAGTTTGAGTTTTCTAGATATTGAATGGGTTCATCATACTGAGTTTATCATATTGTGTTTCTGAGTATTTTTTGATAAGTAAAGATTGAGTAATGGAGAATCATATTGAATTCATCAGATTGAGAAAATTGGATTGAGCCAAATCATAGAGAGGATTCATACTGTGAAATTGTGAAGATGTTTTAAAAATGCTATTATTATTATTTTTGGATCATTTTTAGTAAAAAACATTGTAATCTAACTGGAATCAGTATAATCATTCTTATTGTGAGGTAAAAGTTGTCTAATGAGAGTTGGTACAAGTTGTATTCACTTTTTCATAATAGTGGAGTTCTATAGACCCACAAGAGTGGCTGTATAAAGGATTTAGGTTCTCACACTGAGGAAGAACCTTGTAAATATTTGGTGCTTCACATTATTTACTACTTTTTCATGCATTAGTATTTACTAAAATGTGGATAAAGAAATAAATAATAAATGGTTACAGGGGTTAAAATTTAAAAAGTATTGAAACTTATAATACTGAACAACTAGTTCATCCTCCTTCATAGTTTTTATTTGATCATTTATACGTTCATTTTATTTTATTTTAACCCTAATATTTTAAGTTCTACCTATGTTAAACTGAATTTACCATAAACATAGTAAATAATTTTTACTAGTTTTACTATTCACTAGGGTTTAAAAATTAAGTTGAAATTATTAGATAATATAAATTAAAAATATTAAAAATATAAATTATAATTTTAGAAATTCAATTCACATATGTGGAATAATCTAATTTAAAATTAATCCTGGAGACGTGATGAGAATGATGTTTTTTCAAAGATAAAATGTTCAGGAACATTTAGAGTTTTTATTTCAAAATTATATTTGAGAATGATTACAATGAACTAAACTGGATTGATAGATATATAATTGAACTATTTTTAATTTAAAAATAATTTTAGTAAATAATTTATTTTTTTAAATAATTTAAACAAAATGATGGTATTTAATTAATGTTCAATATTTTTCTTTATTCATGAAAAAATTAATATTTCTAGGAAATTCAAAAAAATTAACCCTAAGATAATTTTGAAATGTTAATTTCAAAAATTAACTTTATTTTTCTAAATTCATTTTCTAAATTTCAAATAATTTGTTCAAAAATAAGTGTACAAAATTGTGGTAAAATGACTTTTTAGAAAAATACACTTTTAAGTGTAAAATTGGATATTTTCTTATCTGTACTCCTAAAAACACATAAAATTAATGTTAAATAGTAGATTAAATATATAAAATATATATTTCATTAAAATAATTTACCAAAAGTGTTTTTTTAAATTGATTAGGTAAATACAATTTTTTATATAAAAATAATTATTTTTTCAGAAAAAGATTTCCTTTATATTCATATAGTTTTTCATTTTCATTTTTAATTCATTTATAATTACATTATACATTTTCTATACATTTTTATACCATATATTTTAATAATTTATCTAATCCTATTGATAACATCCGTTCCAAATGCTAGGTGATAACCATCAGATTAAATAATAATATTTTAATATTATGTAGCAATTAGTTTAAACTCGGTGTTGTGTGTAATACTGGTGAAAATCAGTGTTTCATTTAATGGAATCCAAAATAAGTGTTTCATTGAAAAAATTCGAAAATAAATGTTGTATTTAATTCATGATAATCTCAGTGTTGTGTGTAATTTAAACAATTTAAAATATTAAATTTATTTGGAAAAAAATATTTTACAAAATCTTATTTTCTTACAAAGATAGTTTTTAACTAATAAAAAGAAACTATTGATAACCAACATAGATTTTGGATTGTGTTATACATTAATTACATATGTCTTCAACAAATCCATATATATTCTATTTTTGGGGATAACATACCCCAAAAATGTTACTTACTCCATCAAAAACTATAATTTGTTGTAATTTTCATATAAATTTTTCATTGTCAAGGTATTCAATACATCATCCAAATACTCCTCATGTTATTACAATCATTTGGGTTAGATAATAATATCAACTATATATACTACCACATAAATTGTCTTGTTAATATTTAAAGACTCTATTTATTATGTCCATGAAGATAGATAGGTAATTAATTAGTCAAAATGGAATTACTATGAACTCACTGTTCCTGTACCTTACATGAAAATTAGGCTTAGATATATCCTCTTCATTCACTATTAAATGATAATATACAACCAAATGATCCATCTTAGAGAAGTAATGGGCTCTATATAAGTGATAAAAATTTTATTAATCCAAGATTGAGGATACTTTTTCTTTATCATGATCTTGAGCTCACAATAATCAATTCAAGGGCGCATTGACTATCATTCTTGATGAAAAAAGGATTGGTAAACCCCATTGTGAATCACATAGGTGTATAAACTCTTTATCCATATTCCCCAATAATTTCTTATTAAAATATTTAATTTTAATTTTTTTCATTCTATATGGAGTCTTGGATATTTAAAAATATTCAGGTATATGTTATATTAATAGACCAGCCTCTCAGTTTTGAAGAAGACTATAAAATTATTTAGGAAAAACATCGTCATATTATATTACTATGGGAATGTTATCAAGGAAGATATTTTTCAGTCTCAATCATTTGAGATAAAAATTATTTATTATATGGAAGTAATATATTTTCTTTATGTGGTGATTCAAAATGAGATTCATAATCTTCATTACACTTGTATAGAATTAGTGTGAGATTTTTAATACGTATGGTGATTTCTTAATCTCAATAATCTATATTGGTTCTATGTAAGGAAAAAAAATCAATATCTAGAAAATAATTAAATTATTCTGAAGGTATAATCATAAGGTTTAAGGGGAAATAATTCCAAAAAATAATGACAGGGGAGAATTTATATGCTTGAGATAAAATAATTGACTCATTTTCCATCATTAGAGACAACTTTACAACTATGTTTTGAGTGGGTGTTTGAATAATTCTACAAAATTTGTGTTATATGAATGAATGTTTAGAAAAATAATCTTAAAATACATTCTCCCTCCTTGAATGAACTACTAACATCCCTATCACTATTTCATTGTCAGTATCCACCTCCTCAGTTGAGATGTCATATGCTCACGATTACTCTATAGGACTTGGAATTTATTATCCTTAATTATCATCAATAACCATTGACTTAGTGAATTGATTAACATCGTATACTTATTCCATGCAGTTTGTACATTGGACTACATACTGGGGATTAAATCATGAATTCATTTTTTATATCACATTGGTGGGTTTCTCCCATTGGAATTTACTAGCTAGTTTGAAAATCATCCTTAACGAAATCATATCCTTGTCTACTTCAGACAATTTTTATGATGATTATTCCCACACTTTTTAAAAGTGGGATGTTGGAATTTCTTACCCCCATGATATTTCTTTATCACTGTACATTAGTGGATATAACCTACCAATGACTTTGAATAGGTTACAGTGGTTCATGTGATGAAATATGGGTGATACTGCCTCTTTAGTAAGATATTTTATCATTTATATAAACCATTAGAGTCTATGATATATCATTTTCATCATGACCAAAATCCTTATTAGAGGTGTTTCTTTATAATACTTCCTGATGTTTGAAATTGAAATGGGTTGTACTATTGGTAATGGAAATTCATTAAAAATTATGCTAAATAGAAAAACATAGGATTTAAGAGAACATACAATAGAATCTAGATGGTAGCTCATGGAGTTTCTGGAATATTGGAATGTGGGTATAGATGATGATTGAGGGACAAAATCCTGTGAACTATTTTTGACAACTTCATCACTATTAGAGTTAGTGAAGTCCAATTAAGAGCATGGTACAGTGTGTGGAGCAGTTCATGATAGGTTGGAAGAAGGTGACTATATTTTAGGTTAAGGATTGGATTTAAATCTCGTGATTATAGATCATGGCAGGGTTATTGTTCAATATTCCATGAGATAGGATATGATGGGATACTATCATGCTTTGTAGTGGGAAGTTCACTAATGGTCGATGATGACGTGTCATGATGTGAATCAATAGTCTGTGTGGACAAATATGAAGAGAATTATTTCCAGATGTTTCTCATATTGGAAGAATTTTCATAGAGTCAAGGTTGATAATCCAAGGGCATGAGGGTTACAATATCCTCTTATAATGATTTTATAGAATTGTGATGAGGTAACTGTAGACTTCAAGAAAGCATTTCATGGGACATAAAGAGGTAACGATGACGTTTTTATGGTAGTGGATCAGTTGACAAAGGTGTATCACTTCATACTGATCTTGTAGGTGAACTAAATGGATGAGAAAAGAATGATCTATGTTTTAGAGATCATGCGGATCAATGGAGTTCCTTAAATAATAATATCTAAAAATGATTCTAAATTCTCCATGCAGATTTGGAAAGGTTAACATATGGCGATGGGTACCCATTTGAAGTTGAGTGTGACCTATCATCTTCAAAGTGATGGGAAATTAGAAAGAATGGGAAAAAATTTATAAGATATTATTTGAGTGTATATTCCATATTTTGGAGGAGTTTGGGATGATCAATAGGATATAATAGAGTTTTCTTATAACAATATCTTCCATTTATTAATTCAGATGGCCCAGTTTGATGCTCTGTACTGGCTTCCCTACCGATCACCACTATGTTGGATTATGATGTGTGAGTCTTCGATTGTTAATATGGCTATGGTTAAGGAGACCTTATAAAAGGGGAATATGATTTAGAAATGGATATTTATGAATCATATCAAATAATTATCTTTTTCCAACCAGAGAAGATAAACGTTGGAGTTTATTGAGGGTTAAATTGTTTTTTTGTGGCTATCCCATCAGTTGGGCCATATAGTTCTCTATAGGAAAGGGAAGATAGAATTTTTTTACATTAAACCTTTCGATATTATAAATTGATTCTAGATGGGGGCCTATCGATTAGATCATCCTACACGTTTCCAAGGGTTATACAATGTATTGAATGTGTCATAACTTCCGAAGTATGAGTTTAACATAATGCATGTGATTGACTGTGAATATGTTGAGGTGGAACAAGATTCATATTTTTTTGGAACAATCTATTTGTATATTAAATAGAGGTGAGTGGTTGTAGAAATGTAATACTATTTTTATTACATAGGTTCATTATTTGTACAAGAATTCTCAAGAAGAGATTTGAAGTAGGATTTTTTACTTTGGGTTTAGTTGCCCGATTTGTTCGGGATAAACATTGGTGATAATCCTCCCTAATGATATGTCAAAATAGGTGAAGAATTATGATATCTCTATTCCATGTATGCATAATTTCATGTTTTTTACATAGAGTTTTGATGATGTTCCAATTTAATTTTAGGTTATATAGGGGTACTCAGGAGGCCAGAAATAGAGAATGATAGAGTTTATAGGATATTTATAGCATAAAAACTATATAAACACAATTGGATAGACAATGGAGTTTACAGAAATCCGTAGAATACTATAGATCCTTCTGTTTTTCTAATGGGACTCCGAGGAAAAACTGTTTCTTCCAATCGACCACTGGTTATCCAGTAGCATTTGATAGAGCCTAATGAGGGCGTCAGATTTATAGGAGTTGTTTTTATAAAATTCACATTGAAATCAACATGACTTATTATATAATGACCCATTTGACTCCCAATACCCTAGTTTTCCTCTCTAACAAATTTTGAGTGATCTCCCTCCCATCTAACACATATGTTTGATTCTTGACTGATGAATCAACCCTACATTCTTTATCCAACATGCTCTTCTTCAGTCTATACCAATATCCTTGACTTCTCCTTGATCAAAACCATATAGATAATTGATTTAATAATAATATCTAATAATTTTTTCCTGATCTAAGAGTGGATTTGATGATAGTTTATAAAATCGACATAAAAAATTATTTAGATTCTAAGAATCATTTGGGCCAAAATTGTTGTTGGTATAAAATATTATTTGGTAAATTTATCATATACATACCCAATTTTGGGTGTGTGTTCCATTATACCTCAATAATAGAGTTCTATACATGTCAAAAATAGAATTATTCTATGATGAAATTGTGTTTTAGAACATGGACGATGACCTTTTCTTTCATTGTTTTTGTTTCCCCTAAGGTAAGAATCCATTAATATTAATGTAGATTTTATTTGTGTTATCGAAATGTTTTTTACCTGGATGGGTATCCTTATAGAGCAATGTTTTATTATTTATATCATGTGGTGCGTGTTCACAACCTTGGGAGACCAATGATTGTGTTTCATTCATGTGGATTGGTCATGATATAATGCTTAATTATGTGATATGATTTTTAATCTATCATTTTAATCTTGTTACATATGGTATTGTTCTTCCATCTTATATTGAATCATATAGGTTGATCCTCATGGACTTATCCACCAAGGGGGATGTGTTAGATTCCTAGATAGAATGATTTGGGACATCCCTTCAAGGGGGATATTTCATTCAGGTCTTTTGACTATCCCATCAAGGGGGATGTGTGAAGTGGATGATCATTTTTCCTTTGATTATAGTGCTAAATAAGGTAGATCCAATCTACAAGGACCCAACATATTTTATACTTGTGTGATTTTTTTTGTGCTTATACCTTTTTTATATTCATTGAATTCTCCAGTTTATCTAATGTAGTTATTTTAAGGTGGGTGGTATCCTACTGAGTCTTGTAATCACACCCTACTTGAGTATTTCATTGTGCTTTTAGATTTAATTCTTAAGTATATAATAAAGGAAAATTTCCCGATGGTGGAAAATTATGTTTATTAGTAAGAGGATATAAATTATTCTATAAGGACCTCAAGATAGATGTGGCAGATTTTCTTTATGGGCTTACCTGTACATTGGATCCTTTGTTTTATTTTTCGTCTATTTTACTAGGCATGTTGTACAACCGATACATTTGAATGGTTTAATTTATTTTATTTAACATACAGTGGTTATCCATTTATTAATTATTTATATATTTATTGTTATATCTTCTTTTGGTATACTATAATATTACATGGTACTAAGGGAATAGTCTCCCTCCATTTCCCCATAATCCCTCACCACTAGTTAAAAACATATTGGGTATAGGGTGGTGTGAATAAGGTCAAGTGAAATACATGACCGTGAAATGGTAGTTTGGGATAAGGGGTCACATATTTTCATTATGGATGTGGGATGGGGTTACTAAACGCTTCATAATAGGGCTTCCAAAGTCCTCAAGAGGCAAATGCACAATTTGGGTGGTGGTGGACTGGTAGACTAAGGTGGATCACATCATATCAATCTGGGAGATGAAATCATTGGATTTGATAAAAATTACTTATGTTGTGGTATCATAAAACTTCATATATTAACTTAAATTATTGTATCTGATAGAGATACACATATCACCTTACATATATGGAAAGGTTTATAAGCAATGAGTACGGAATTAACATTTGGTATGACCATTTTTCCCCAGAGTGATGGGAAATTAGAATAAATGATCCTGAATTTAAAGGATATTCATTGAGTGCGTATTATAGATTTTAGAGTTTCTTTGTACTATCACTTAGATCAAAAAGATTTATCATATAATAACATCTTTCAGTGTTTGATTTAAATGGATCTATTTTAGGCTTTGAATGAGAGGCCATGTTGGTCACCTATATGATGGAATGGGTTTGGTGAGTCTTTGGTTTTTTGGGTGAGTATGATATAAGAGACCCTATAGTGGGTAAATGTTATTCCAAAATGGCTAGTTACAACATAGAGTATGTAGTTGTCTTATGCCGACTAGAGGATAAAACCCTTTTAGTTCACTATGGTTGACCAATTTTTCTTGCAGTTATCCCATTGATTGGTGCATTGATAGATCACCAAGAAATTGGATGTTGGAACCATGATATATTAGACCATTCAATATTGTGGTATGTATTCGGATGGTGGGGTAATTAACCAACCCTGGTTGACTAAACATGTCAGCTAACCCAACCCTCCATAATACCACATGTATGCATCCCCATACACTAAAGGCTACTAACTAGTAATAGGGGTCTAAATGAAGTATTTAGGAGACTATAACCACTGCTCATAGAGTAAATATAGTGAAAAAACCAAAATCACACATAAGAAAAAACATTAGAGTATGCATAACAAATAAACTAAAAAAGGCATGCTATAATAAATTGAATGTTGTATATTGTCAAACAAACTCACAACAAAGAAATACATACTACATAAAGTCACTCATTTGACTTACCACATGTATAAAATAAATAAAATAAAATAAAATACATCATTCTCAATAGGTAACACTGATCTTATCCACATACCGTATCTCTATGACTCATGAAATACACTAGATCAATCTAGATACTCCACATGAGTATCTCTGCTTGATCAGAAAACACTAGGTCTTTTCCCTATCCATCACACAACCTATAGTCTAACCTTAAAGTTGATATCAGGTCTACACACATCGATGTGCACATAGAGTGGGTGATAAACAAATCTCAACAAGATACCCCCAATAGTGAACCTATAATCAACTTTCAAAATAAGTGGATGCACACAAGATATTCCCATCCTAGAAAAAAACTCTTAAAAGATGGAATAAATAAACAACTGCATAAAAATATCTAATCCAAAAACAAGAAACAACTAATCATGGGTTCTATTCTAAAACACAAGGTAAATATAACCCCTCTCTGACCCCTTATAAAGGATTTTTACTATGTGACTCACCCAGACACATCAGAAACTGATGCATCCACCATATCTATACAGAATCTCTCAGACGTATAAAAAAATGCATGAATTTTAGATGGCTGGTCATAACCACATGGATCCAAATAACAAATAATAAATAAAATCATTAATTACTCAAATGGTACAATCAAAACTAGTGATAGAGCCTCCATGGAACAATCTAGAGAAACTATCATGTCCCTAATGACATGAAGAATGAACTGGGATCAAACATGGACTCAACATATACACCACTTAATGATGTAGCTATGTGGAAATGAAAGATGTAATGATCTGTGGGATCTATTAAAAAAACTAGAAGATCTATGTGTTCTTTTTTACTATGAGGGAAAAACGTTCCATGAAAGCTATAAACATACCTTCAACTCATGGGGTGAAACCATCCATATCATCCATTCGTTCCCTAATCCCATCTAACAATAACAAGTCAATGGAGGAGGGAAGTAGACCAAACTCAGGGAAGACACTTGATCCATGATATCCCTAGGGTCTCCTCCACAAACCAAATTCTTGTGAATAAACATCCCGAAACACCACGAAAAATGAATAATAGAATGTGGCAGGATCTAACCTCCCAAATACCATCCAAATATATAAACTATTTTCATATATAAACTCTCGAACAACAAAGTATGGGGCCTATCCATGGTCTTCTTGGTCTCAGAATCCAAAAAAACTACCTACACATGCTCTCAATGACCCATGTTAGGTAAAAACTAAAACATAAGGATATCACATCCCCTTGGCTTAGAAAACAATGTGACATCGATCTAAGGACATCTTTTCTACACTGAAGCTCTCAAGACATGCTTGTGCGAAGATCGACAACTAGATTAAACGCCAATGAAAGGGAACATTACTCTTCAATGGGTTCCTCTTTATCATCAAAATAATGAGACATGAATAATGCAAAAACCTCCCAAATAAACCTCAATGGTCTATAACTGATCCTTAAAAAATTTCACACCCAAAGGGCTGTCTCAAAGAAAATCATGCCTCTAGAGGTATTCCTAACGGTCCTCCTGGCCACCTAAAATGTAGGACCCTACAAGGGATCCTCTGTATAACCAAGTCATCAGGGTAATAACCACTCAAGAAAACATCGGATGATCTTATTGAAAAACAAACCATCCATTGGTATTAACTTTTCTATAAGGGCATACAAAGAAACACTATTCCACATAGGCATTCCCAATAGTAGGCCATGACATCCACCGATCACTCTATTAATAACTATCCAGCAAGGGAATCCTTGGGAGTCCATAAGACAGATCTTAACAGCATAAAGACACCCAACCATAACCACCATCCCATGACATCATCCCATCTTTAAGGATCTAATAGTTCTAATATCAAGATTTCGGTCCCAACAAGCAAGCAAAAAATGACCTAATCGGATAAACTATGTGATCGAACCGTCCATAATACAAAAAAATAGCCTCAAATAGATTTCCATGGAACACTTGACCTTGTTCTATCACTGATATCACAACACTCACATGGGTCTCACATCTCACACCCCAACCTACTGATGTATTATCCAAGCAAACCTCAAGAAATCCTTATTCTGAATATATCAATCAAAAATAAAATCCAGAAAGCCTATAACAACTGAAAGGATTACATAATCATGATCTACATGGAGAATTATCATAATGGGATACTCTTAAGTCTAATTATAAAACTAGGTATAAAAACAGGAAAAATACACCAATGGAGAAAGAGTACACAACCTAAACATCAGGTACACAATGTATACACACAAAGGTCAACCCTAGCCATGTTACATAGGACACTCGGTGTTTACTATTTCAAATTACAAGGGGTTTCATCCCCACACAAAATGTGTACCCAACATGGGATACCTTTCGGTGCACCTCATCCCACTCAGTGTATAAAATGCCAAACTACATGTTTTGTACCAAACACACATGGTGTGTGTCTCACACTTATTACCCAACTGTGTTCCATACATGGGGTCTTTCCCAATACCTGAGGTTTCTTATAGTCATGTATGTCACACATGATTTTGTCGTGTACCCTACACAACCATGTTCCCCTGACATAGGGTTTTTTTCCATCCCCCACACCACACCTAGAGTAACTATACATGGAATGCACTACAAAGTAGATGAATGTATTCTAAAAATTCATGTTATTAAAATGGGAAGAACTGATGGAATATGTTGTATAAGATATATATTTTGTACATGGGTTACCCAAAACAAACATCCCCAAAATAGTCAAAAATAATATTTTCTCTTTGAATAAGCCTAAATTGGCCTTATTGTGGTCCCCGAAAACCCATTTAAGGTATTAAAAATTTAAAACACATTAATAATATGGATTGATAGAAAAAAATTTAAAAATAGGCCTAACTATGAGTAGAGATTTCTGAACCTTTCTGCTAAAACCACAAGCTGAATTGACCGCACTCCTCTCCGGGCCTTAGACAAATACCAAGTTGGCACCTCATCCTCCCTCTCCCTCTTCTCTCCACCCCCTCTCTTGGTTGCTTCAGGCCAAAACACACGATGTGTGTACATGAAAATAATGTATCGAAAGGAAAGGATAAAAGTAAAAATAATAAAAATAAAGTTAAAATATGGAGAAAGAGAAAAGAAAATGGGTTTGGACATAGCTCCATATACCGATTAAAGGTTACTCATCTCTTATGAAAAACAATGTATTTTATAATCCACTATGTAGATAGAATCTAAATATAATTCTCAATTTAAAATATATTATACAATGATCAGGGGTGAATCAACTAATATTTAATTATTTAAATATTAAATATTCTTGGAAAATTTGAACAACTCAGATTTCAACCAAAATCATGTCCTAGGGTAAAAGCAATATTCCTAAACAAACACAGTGGTCACAAAAATTATCCAATTCTATATTATAGGGGAATTTACCATTTTACCTGATGCAACTCTAGGAATAAAAATTCCAAATATCCCTTAATTTTCACAAGTCATTACATCTCAAGGAATTATTGGGGGAAAATAATCTGGATCATAATCCATGGTACTAAGGAAGGCATAATCTTTTCCATTAGTGACATATTTTGATGTTCAAGCTCAATACTATACAAATTATTGAATGTGAGGATGTTGAGATGGAACTGGATGCATCATTTATTGATATACCTATTGAGATAGTGGACCGAAGATAGATGGGGTTGAGATGGAAGACTGTTCCTCTAGTTTAGGTTTTATGGTAGCATATGAGTTATCTAAAAGAGATGTGGGAGTGGAAAGATTACATTCATATGCAGTGGACCAAATAGTTTGAGAAACCCTATGGCGATACTTTTCAAGGATGATAAGTCATAATAGTGGGATAATTTTGGAAATTTCTCTATAGGTTTCCTATTAGCACCTTTTACATAACATTTCGAGTGTGTTATAAAGTATGTTGATGAAGGAAATGGCTACTCCAGAGGTGAAAAATGAAAAACAATTGGTTCTATGGACATGTTATATCTTAAAAACTACATTAGCTCAACTGGAAAACTAGTGGAGTCTATAGGGATCTGAATAATGTTAATGATACCAACATCTAGCTAGTGGGGAGACACCAATCATCCTCAGGGGATCGTGGGATGAATTATGTCCTCATAGTGGATATTAGTCTGCTAGTGGAACCTGATGGAATCAAGTGAGGACGATGAGTCAATAATATTTTTTAAACACACACTATTATAACCATCACATATTCTCCATGTCCTTATATAACTAAAAACTCCCTAGAGATCCTCTTAGGTGATTTTGGATTGATCTATCTTCTTTCAAATACATCCATTTAACACCCATACAACAAATTTTTCATGTTTTCTGGAAGCAATAAGTCCCTCTTAAATTTAGATCAATCCTATTTTATTATCATTGATCAAACAAGTATATATTCTATATATTTATCATATCTAATGGTTTTGGAATGATCTAAAAATGTTTTTTGATATTTTATAGAATCGAAAATCCTAATTTTGGATTTTTATTCTGTGCAATGCTTGCGCCCAAAAAATTGTTGGTAGTAGATATTATTTAGCTTTTTAACTGTATTATTACACCTTTTTGGCTGTGATTTTACTTCTAATGTAGTCTTATCTTTCAAGATATTTCAAAATTTGAATGGTTCTAGGATCCAATGGAGCTTTTATAGGTACATGATAAACCTTTCATTGATCATCATTAGTGCACATGAGGTAAAACTTCCTTGAGTTTGGCACATGTTTTATATGGATAATTGTCAAGATTGTTGGAATGTGTGTGTAGACTTAGAGATGTTTTTTTATTATTGATCACATGTTGTGTGTGTGTGTGTATCCCTAGGAGACCTATGATTTATTTTATTTCATGGTGATTTATAGATTATGAATCTTATTAATTTGACGTGATGCTTAATCTATCATTTGTATCTTATATCATATTTTGTTTTTCTCATTTCTTACTACTATGCGTGTAGGTTGAAACTTATGGAATATTTCCTAGTGTGGGATTTGTTAGATGCCTTTCCAATAAGCATTGTGTTATCCCTTTATGTGGGATATTTTAATGATGTTTTTGTACTATCACATCCAGGGGGGTTTGTTAGGTGGACAATCATTGTCCCATCCAGCATAGTGACAAATTAGGTACAACCGGTCTCCGAGGACCCGAGAAATGTGGTACATGTGTGATATATTGTTTTTTTACATTAACCTTATTTTCATAGAGTTAAATTATCTAACATATGAAATAATGTTAAGAGTTGTTGGTGGTATCGTATTGAGTCTTGTACTCACAATATAATTGAGATTGGTTGCACACTTATAGATTTCATGATTTGGAATCCATTAAAGGGTTAGGGCCCTGATGTGGAATATTAAGCAATCTAGAAAGAGGATACAGAAGATGATGGATAGACATTGGGTAAGACTTTGCTTCTTTTATATACTGCCTTACCTAAACATTAGGTCCTTTTTTTTGGTTTTGGTTTATTGGACATAACATGGAATTTTTCTACTAGATTGGATGGGTTTTATTTTTTTTACTAATACTCTAATGGTTAATTATTTATACATTATATACTGATTTATTATCATCACTTCCTTTTTTTAGTCTGTTTTTTCCTGGTATTGAGGAAATTTTTCCCCACAATGCTACATTGGCCCCATTACTATTATATAGTCTCTTACATATGTGAGGCGCACATGAGGCTATGTGGCACCCTCGACTCAAACATGGTGGTTTGAGTCGGGGTGTTACACACACACACACATACAAACACACACATACATACAAACGTACATACATACATGCATGATTGCATGCCTGCATGCATGCATACATACATACATACATACATACATACATACATACATCCATCCATACATACATACATACATACATACATACATACATTCATTCATGCATGCATGCATGCATCCATTCATACATACATACATACATCCAACATGCATGCATGCATGCATACATACATACATACATACATACATACGTACGTATGTACGTACGTACGTACGTACATACATACATACATACAAACATACATACATATATACATTCATACATACATACCTACATACATACATGCATATATACATATATAGTTACTTACTTACATGCATGCATATATGCATACATGCGTACATGCATAGATTGATATACTTATACATTCATGCACACATGCACACATACACACATAGTCACATGGACACACACACACACACATACAGATATATATACATACAAACATACAGACAAACACACATTCAAATACACACACATACACACAAACACACATGACACACACACACACACAAACGTACACACATTCACACATGATCACATGCACACACACACATAAGAAAACATGAATAATTTGACAGACATAGAAACACACACACACACTCTCTCTCACACGCACACAATGAAACAAACATACCTAAATATTTTTTTTGAAAATTATTTGTGAATTAATTGTAATGGATGTATGTTGTGATGTTATGTATTTGGAATGATGTTGCTCATTGGTAGACAAGGGTGTTAGATTATGTTTATAATTCACTGTGAGAGAATTTACGTTGATAGACCATGAGAGATTCTAATTTTTTCTAATGAACCATGATATACTATAGGTTGGAATATCCTGAGAGATTTCATTTGGAGACTGAGAGAACATGAGATCTCTTGTAGTAATGAAATAGGAATACCATAATGCTTCTATCATTATTATCCATCTAACATACATTATTTTTGATTTCTGAAAATATATCCAAATGGTTAGTTACCTAGGGTAACATACTAATGTTGGGTTGATATTTATATGGTTTCTTCATTTTATCTTTTCCATGTTTACATTGATGTGATATCATATGTGTTAATCTCATTTATATATATGTGGTTATATGATGATGTATGTGATCACATTTATTATACCATGTTTGAATATTTTGAAAATGATCTGACATTTGGCTATGTTTCTTTATTTGATCATTTTTGGGAAGCGATTTGGAAAACTTGTTTTATTGATTTTAAAAAGAAGAAAATAGTTATCTAAAATACATAGATAAATTGGAATGTTTTCATAGTATTTTAGTTCAGAAAATAAAAATTTAAACTAGTTTATTTATTTTCATGTATTAAATGCCTTGCATAGATTCATGGTGATATCCAATGGGTCATTGTTCCTCACACCATACATATTACATTGAGAATATGTAGATTTCATTTTACCGGACACATGTAATGGGAAGGGTACTATGTAAATTGGTGGAACTTCTTGATTACCATCGTCTGTAATTTGGTTGGAGGAATTGTAGTCTCATAGGGATTATCATGGAGGCATTTGGGATCATTTTTATTTGGAATGAAGGTATATGTCATGTTCGGTCTTATTCCAAATAATTTTTATTTTGAAATTTTGAATTGATATACCTTATTTAGGTCTGTTATGAAATATTATGTATATGATGTATATTATTATTTGTAGTATCTATTTTTCCTTTCTTTTTTAATATTTATGTTGAATTTTATTTTGTTGACTCGGATGATGTGGGTGTGTCTTTCTTATTTCAAGGATGGGTTACACTAGTTTACTATGGAAAAAATTACTCTAAAGAGGTTGGTCAATGTTCTTGGTGCTTTTCTCTAGCCCATGGAGATTATGAACACGTATTAGGCCTTATGCCTCCCTGAATCGGGTATCGGGTCAAGTTGACCCAGGGTTTTTAATTTCAAAATAGTATAAGAGGACTTATTTTATTTGGTAGTCAGTGGTATATTGGATGCAGGACCATTAGGAAATGAGTTGTCAGAGTATAGAAGTTCCAAAACAACTCTCTTATGTGTCAAACCTTGTGTTTCCTAAGGCAATATAAGAATTTTTATGTTCTGTTCTTAGTTATGTGTTGTTTTGATGAAAATTTGAGGTATTTCAGGATTAGTGATTATTTATGGGGTGTGACCAGGTGAAATTATGAGTTTTGGGTTGAAAATAGGGAGGTCTAGAGGTGTCTAATTATTTATAAACATAGTTAAAAGTAACCACATGTGGCCTATATAGACTTGTCTTTGAACCTCCAGTTACACCCACACTGTTAGTGCAAATCATTCCTAACCCTGTGGCCAAATCGTGGACTATGGGAAATGATCACAATTTTAATTTTTTTATCCTTTTTTAGTTTGATTTAATATTAATTTTGATTATTTATTTAGACATATGATGAGGTTATATTTTGGTCATTTTATGTGGCATGATAATGAATTGTTTATTTATTAGGCTTATGTTATGTGTCTTGTAGACAATATCTCCCAGAAGGATCTCATTCAGACATAAAATAGATGACATATATAAATCCCCATAGGAAAAACCTGTTCTTGATCATGATCTTATGTATTTAGTGATTTTTATGATCCAATACAGAGGTCAAGTGGGTGTTTGAGAGAATACATTAATGCTGGACCATGATTATGAGTTTATGATGAAAAATATGCTGGTGTTCCATTGTGATAGGGGACCCAATGAACATGAGGGATTATAGGATCAAATGTAGTGGATCATTGAGTTTCTAAAAACCTTTTATACCTTTAAAGTAGTCTTTTCCATATATGTGAAGGAAGGAAATGGTATAATATTCTGGGATTCTATGGTTCTTGTAAAGAGGTACCGGTATCTCATATGGGTCACATTCAAGGTGCCTTTCAATTGGAATTTCTACCTGAAGACCATTTGTTCAGTTAAGGCATGCGAGTTATTGTTTTTAGGGAAAGGGGATAATTTAATGATAGGGAATTCCACCCATTTTACTTAGTTAGTTCACATATCCTTAGACCTCTCTAAAAATAGTAACCTGAAGGATCAAAATTTTGTAATGGTCTTGAAGATAATGATTGAGTCCATTCTTATTCTTCTATGATTTCTAACCAAATCATAGGTGGTTGAAAAATATTATATGAGAACATGGTACATCATCAATGCTTCATTTAATTTCCATAATTGGAGTTCGATGAAGGATCCATGTTCTAAAAAGGATACCAAGTGCAGTATGATGCTACCAATGGTGGAGTATATTTCCCCTAAGGGAAGGTGGATTATCACTAATCGAAAAATGTTTATAGAGATCATGTGTATGCTCATATTAATGTGGTATAGGTTATTATATATGATTATGATTCTGGTCCCGATACAGTTAAGGGTATGATATTTGTTGCTTCATTTATGGACGGAGTGATCTGTTTTAATTACAAATGAGGAATTCATTGGGAATTTCCTTATATTGGACATGGATATAGTTGAACTAATCATTGGTATAGATTGGTTAATTATCTTCAAGGAGATTTTTGATTGTTATCAATGTAGTATATAGTTTCTAACTCTAGACAGGAGCACACTTGTATTTCTTTTTGAATGGGATCCACGATCTAGGAGAGTAGGACTGGTAGATTCTATATTGGCATTTATTTCATTCCATTATCCATGTTTTTTTCTTGATTATTTGGTGTAGATATTAGTGGGAGAAATTATAACTGTAATGGAAAGGTACACAAATGATATTCAAAAGGGATTTCCAAGATTTCTTCCTCAGTGAGTGGTATAGTTTATTGTGGATTATATCTCTTGGATGATCTCTATATCATTATTTTCATATCAAGTGGCTCTGGCTGAGATGAAATAGTTGAATTAGAAGCTATAGGATTTTTAATGTGAGTGATGATTCCACCCCTCCGTGTCACTATATTTTTCCTTAGTGTTGTTTTCAAAGAAGGTGGATAAAAGCCTCTAACTTTTTATAGACTATTGTAAAATCAATCAGGTGGCCATAAAGAATAAATACATATTAACCATAGTTTATGACCTATTTTATATGATCAAAGGATTTTTGTGGTTAGTAAAGATCAATATGATATCTGATTACCATAGTTAGAGGTTTTGGGAAGAGGATATTTTAATGATAATCATTCATAGACATTATAGAAATTTTGAATATTTTTTTATTCCTTTGGGGATTACCAATGAACCTACGGTTTTTATGGTGTTGATGAACCAAATATTCCACATCCTTTTGGAATCCTTCTTGATTGTGTTTTTATGAAAACATGGATTATTCCAAAACATAAGATAATCATGATGACCATATCAAGGTTATTTTGGGAGTTTTAAGGGCCATAGTCTATATAACACATTTTATAAATTTTAATTTTTGATCCCAAAGGTGAAAATTTTAGTCCATGTGATTAATGAGGTAGGAGTATTAGTGGATCCATTGATAGTTAGAGTATCCATGTCATGGTATAAATAAAAAAATGTGTTCATGATTTGTTGTTTTTTAGGCTTGTCTAGGTATTGATGATATTTTTCCCAAAAACTTTCTACAATATCATCTCCTCTGATGGACTTGAATAGAAAAGGGGTGATGTTTTAATCATATAGGAAGTGCCAACACTCTTTTCAGTAGTTGTAGTACAGTTTGACATCCACACCATTTTTTATTATACCAGAACCTGGGAAGGATTATGATTTTTATTGTGACGCTTATAGTGTGAGTTTGGGGTTTTTTTGATTCAACATAGTGAAGTGGTGGCCGATGGTTTGTGGAAACTATGAAACATGGGAAGAATTGCCCCACTGATGACCTAGAGTTTGATGCTATGATTCATTCATTGAAAACATTGAGACACTTCTACTTCAATTGGAATTTTATTCTAATTGGATCATAATAGATAGATACACAAATTTACTATGAGGAACCATAAAATTAGGTTGATAAGTTGTGTATTGTACATTAAGAATTTTTATTTCGGCATTAATTATACTTACGGGAGGGGAAATTTAGTCACAAATTCATTGAGCAAGAAGATTCCATGGAAGGATATTCATGAATTGTTTGATTAGTGGGGTATTATGAGTTTTCATGATAATATGAGTCTATAGGTATATGAGGATGGAAATAAGGTTTTCTTGGATAGTGTGTAGGTCACACAACCTCTAATCAATTAGGTTTGGAGTGAATAAGTATCTATCCCTTGTTCCATCAGATTATCATTTCTTTAGTTGGAGGGGAGTCCTCGAGGGATTGGTCTCGACCTCCTGATAGTTCTCTCATCTCCAAGAATTTGTTTATGTTCTAATTATGATTGAGTAAGGATTTGATTAAACATGAATATCATTTAGTTTAAGTTATGCACCTCGGGGATACTAGTATTTTTTATATACTTTAGGGGTCAATATTTGTGGCCTGGTGTGAGACATGTTGTGGACAGATTTTTTTTCTCAATGTTTGACCTGCTAGAGAATCAAAGATGAGCATTAGAGACTAGTCGGGTAGTTTCATTAACTTCTAATCCAAGTTACTATGTGGGATGTTATTTCTATAATTTTTTTGGTATATATTTTATTCCTAGTGTGAAGGACGATATTTGGGTGATTATTGTTAGTCTAAAAAAGTCAACCTATTTTCATCCCATTAGGGAGTCAAAGAAGGGAGAGGACCTCAGAATCCATTATATTTTTGAGGGTTTCATGAACCATAGAGTTACCTTAGTGACAGTTTTAGATTTATATTCCTATTTTTATTCTTATTTTTCAAAGGTACTACTAGAGGACTTGGGAAATATGATGAGGTTGAGAACCATGTGTCATCCAAAAAAGTGTAGTCTCATAGTGATGTACATCTAGAATCTTAAGGAAATATTGATGGAATGTGTGATTGGTTTCATGGGTTCTTGGGAAATAGTCATATCATTGGATGATTTAGCATACAATAATTGTTACCAGACCTCAATCAGGATGGATGTGTTTGAGGCATTTAATGGGTGGATTTTCTAGTCCTTGTTGTGTTGGGAATATGTTGGTGAGTTTTTCTTAATGGGGACGATTCTCATTCAGGACACAACAAATATAACTGGGATGATTCAAAAAAGGTTAAAAATAGCTCGTAGTCACCAGAAGTCATATGATTATTGATTTTATCACCTGTTGGAGTTCCATGTTGGCGATCATGTGTTTCTTCATGTATCTATTCGACTGGGAAACCATCCTTTGGGAATATAGAGAAACCTAGAACCACATTATGACAGTCAATTTTGCATTGTTGAGTGTCTTAGGATGGTATCCTACGTATCAGATCTTTTAGCATAGTTGACATTAACTTATGATATATTTTATGTTTTCTAGTTAGATAGATACCATCTAGACCCATCTCATATGTTAGAGTGGGAATATTTTGAGGTTGATCCTAATGTCACCATATTTGAACAACCTCTTCATATGATGGATTATCAAAATAATGTACTCCATCGTAATTCTATCATGTTGGTAAGTGTTTAATGGTATATTGGTGTGGATAGTCCAGATACATGGGACTTGGATGCATTGGTTAGGGAGTAGTGGACTCATAAGATTTGTTTGGAAAAAGTTTGAGGTCTTCCTAGAGGGAATAAAGAAGAATTGTGGGGATTTCGTGGAACCATAAGTGTCACTACAACATATAATTTTTTAATTTATAATTTGGCTTACCATTTAGATTTCCCATGTGTCTGGGGTTAGAAATTAGAGTTATTTGGGGAGATAGAACAAGGAGCATGATTGGATCATTGTTTTTCTAACCCTGCACCAAAAAATGAGCAGGCTTCTAGTTTTTGAGAAGATGCATTTTTCATGTTTTGAGAATGGTTTTAAAAATATTATGAGCCCAATTTATAATCATTCAACCTATTTAGGGGTAGGCTATAAATCTCACATATTTGGTACATGGTTTTCCTGACCATATAATATATCCAGATCATTTAAAATTTGATATTTTAAGAAATTTACATTGTATATTTCTAGACTCCATGGACTTTTTTCTCCTTCCTCATGGGTTCATCCTAATATCCTAGGCTTGGAAGATAGTATCCTCTCATATTTTAGGAATTCTTTTCTGGATATTAGTTTTTTAGATTAAGGTAAGTCCATTTCATTTATTTTTATTCCTTATTTCTCCTTTCTCATGCTTGTTATTCCATTATATTGGACGAGTGTAAACCAATGTGGTAGTGGTGGGAGAAACTAGGGTTTTAATTGTGTATTTGGTTTATTTTAATATGGATTATGTGTGTGAGTAATTATGTTACCTATTCAATTTGTTTGACGCTGTTGGCAATGTGGCTCAGATCAAATTTGAGGTAGGTGTCTCTTTTAAAGTGTGTTTTCTATGGATTAACATTAAATTCTAAAATATCGTTTATTTTGTGTTTTTTTAAAATCCAATTTAATGGTTTATGGTTTATTTTTATTAAATGTCTGATGTGATTGATGTTTTTTTTGGGAAATTGGGTGTTCAAAGATAGTTTTCTAGTTGGGGGTGGATTGAGTGATGTCCAAATGTTTGATAAAAATATCAATATAGATTTATATTTTTATTGGATTTCTAGTGTTTTTTTAGAAATGGTATTACCTTGTGGAAAAGGGTTTTAATAAAATGGGGATAGTTTTTTTGGAATTTATTTTACAATGGAATGTATTACATGTCACTTTTGATGTGATGATTTCAGAATTGAATTTCACATTGGTAGATCGTGGTGCGAGTGTTTATTATCAATGGACTATGTGAGAATTTGGGTAGGAAGACTTTGATATCTTTTATTTATTTAAAAGGGTTACATGAGAGCCTTTTGTTAGGAGAACCATGATATATCTTAGAGCTGGGACCTCGTAAGTATATGAGAGATTCCACCATTTTTATCTAACTAGAAATTTTTTTTAGACTTTATCACCATAGACCCTTATGGTTAGATCCCTAGTTTAAATTACTCATGAATGGTTGAACATAATATTCTTTGTGTAGTTTTTAGTTCCATATATATATTTATGTTATATCATATGTTTTATATCAATTTTCATATATGTGGTTATATGATGAAATTTACTCTTTCTTTTATTATTCCTTGTTCGATATGTTAATCTTGTTCTTCTATTTGAAATTTTTTATTTATTTTATCCATATTGGTATGTGATTTGTAAAACTTGTTTGGTTTTTAAAAAAACCCAATGGGATTTATAATACTTGTGCAAAGTGGAATGTTTTTAAAGTTGTTTAGTTCAAAAAATGAGTTTTCAGTATAGTTTATTGGTTTGAATGAATTATAATCCTTAATAGATTAATGGGGGTATCCTATTGGTATTTGTTCCACACACTACATATTCCTTTGAGTGAATACAGATTTTTTTGTTGGAAACATGTAAATATAGGAGTATTATGTACTTTAGTGGCTCTTCTTGATTACCAAAATCCATTATTTAGTTTGAGGTTGCATGATCTATGAGATTTCCCAGTCAAGATCAAGTATCACTAAGAGGGGGAGGGGGTGAATTAGTGAAATATTATTTTCTTGTGTTTCCTTATTTATAAAACAACCATTTCCTCATATTAAGAAGTTATAACTTTTTATAAAAACAAAACAATCACACATCCACATAAAAACAAGAATTTAAAAGGTACACTACTCAACAAGATTAGTTATATCCTTGGTATTGTATGATAACAATCTGATACCACACAATCCACTAGAAAAAAATCCTTTTGTGTGGATACAAAGAGTTGGATATTCCCTTACAGTCAAGTAGAAATATTTTGAATAAAATATTGCATGTGCTTCAATTAGAACAAAAATATGTAACAAAATTTTGTATAAAATGTTTATAAACCATTTTACTATACTGCCTTATCAACATTCGAAAATATATCTTCAAAAAAAAATTTCACTTCTTTACCGAGAAGTAGGTAAAAACTTCTTTTAGACTTTGTAATAATACTCATTCCAATTTTTCATTCTGATGGGTTCGGTTTGATATCTCAGTATGAAAAATAAAACATTTTAAAAATATCGTGGTAAAAAATATTAACATCTTCAACCTCATTACAGAAATCCTAGTCTTATCCCTTTGATGTGATTCCAGAAACTATAATTAAAATCTTATCTCTTCCATTTTTTTATTCTATTTGGAAAACATCTTTATGAAATCATGATCTGAAAACTTCTTCTCTATAAAAACGTTCAGTGCTCCACCCTCTTTCATCAACATTACATCTATGTCAGAATGTACAAAGTACATCCTTAATTTATAGGTGACCCAAAAGATATTTATGTGGTATTATGAAAACAAATCCCACTCAATCATATTTCCCAAACCATCAATTTTTTATTAAATCATGGATACATCTTTAACTTTTTTAAGCACTTTTTAACTCTTCTTGAACCTTCTCAAATATTCTTATAATTACATCTCGCTAAATAAATTTGGAACATTATTCATTCTTATTCTGATTTCCATCTAAATTTTCTCATTATGATGGAATCATATGGTCATTATTAGAATATTGATTACGTTTCTCTACACCAATTTGTAAGTAAAGAAAATACATATCTTCTCATTAGGATGATCCATAATAATTTATGAAAACTCTTCAATCAAAAAACTTATTCTCAACACTTCAAATATCTAGATCCCCACTACAAATCTTTTATAAATCCCGTAAGAAGTTATTATTTTCTTCAGACTGATTATCGTGCATCCGATGAACTTTATTAGTGCCATAAAACATCTGACAGATCAGTCTCTTCATTAACTTGACAATCAGTGTCAATTAAAATATGATTTCTCTTGAACCAATTAGTAAGGAAATTAGTGTTCTTCTTCTTTACTTGAATCATATTAAAAGAAACCAACAATTCAACTTAATAAAAAATTCTTGATGAAATTGTTTATTGATCTATATTCTGATTTTTCATTGTTTCCAACAAACTCTACATTCTTTTTAGATTATTGGTTGAATCAATTCCCAAGTCAAACAATTCCTTTTCAAAAAGAGTTTTTATTCCCGATGATTGGTGACACACCACTTTTGTTTGACCGATTCCACTATCTTCAACTTTATCAACATTTTCCGCTTTTTGATAAAGATACACACTATATTATTTCTCTAAAGATTTTCTTCTACTATATTCTTTGTTCGAATGAAAAGTAGAATCTTCAATTTATCACATTTCAATCAATCTTCATAGCCTTAAAAATTCTACATTTGGTTGTCTCACACCGATGGATTGATACCAGAAGTCCTTAACTTCTCAAAAATTCATATTCTAAAAATGTAATCTTGTATCATGACTTCCTCATTACTTTTAATACTTTAAGGATCAATATAGTATCATATCAATTATAATGGTTAGTATTATAGCTTACCATATTTTACAACATCTTATTTGTTCCCAAATATTAATAAAATTAGAAACACTAGCATTATATATTTCCTTATAAGGCTTAAATCACACATTTTCAGATACATATGAATTTTTAGAACTCCAATATTAGTAAAGCATTGTCCAATTTACCTCGAATCCAAGAAGTCTCTGATATTACTTCTCATTATGACCCTACATTCAATCTAGACCCGAGGTGTGGCTGATGATCCTTTTAAACTATAAAAAACTCTTATCAAAATGATAGACTTTTGTATGTAGTATGAGTTTGATTTTATTGAATATGATGTTCAGTTTGATTGTAAACTATTACAATGTGAATTGATTTCTTTCTTCCTTGAAATCCAAATACAACAGTCTTGTGAAAAACCTTTTTTCAGCTTCCTAAAACATATTCTAGCCAACTTGATCCCAACAATATCCCCTTAGGTTATTGTTTTCAACCCAGATATATAAATCAATAAAAGTTTTACCCTCGTGAAATGGATCCCTTATAAACAATTCTAAGCCTACATTAGCCAAATCATTTTATTAAATAAAAATTATTGGTAGAGAAACCCTATTTTCAAAAATTATCGTATCATGAAGCATATTTATACTTTATTAAAATATTAATTTTCATCCATTACATTCCTATAAGTAAAAGTATTCTAAGACCACTCCAACAAATAGTCAGAATAGTTCACACATTTACATGCTGAGATCACAACATACCCAAAATTCCCCATATATACAAGCTTTATTGAGAGGATTATCACATATTAATGGATGTATTTATAAAACAATTCTCCCACTCGAAAAAAATATCTAAATACTATATGAGAGATGTGAAAAAACACATACCTTAAAATTGATGAGAATGAGGTTGAATTCCCATGTTCATCCTCAGATTGTGAAAGGGTTCCTTCAGTAATGATTTTGTTAAATGGTCAGTGACTTTTACTGATGTAGGAACATTATCTATATCTAATTCATTATTCTCGACATGATATTTTATGAAATGATAGTATATATCAATATGTTTTGGATGATAATGTTTTACTTGATTTATGGTAATCTTTATTTCAATTGGATTATCAAAACCCAACAGTAAGGGTTACTTTACTTCATCATGTAGGTTGTATGACTGAGTCTTTATCCACATTTACTGAGTAGCAGCTTGACTGGTACAAACATACTTAGCTTAATCCTTGGTAAGAGTTACTAAATTATATTTCTATATATTCCAAAAAACAACAATTTTTCCCAGAAATAAAACTCCATCATATGTGGATCTTCTATCATTAAACATTCATACCTAATCAAAATTTTTTATACCAACACTAGTCAATAATTTATTTTTTATCATAATTGATTCCAATTTTTTTGTTCCTTTAAAATATCTGAGAATTTTTTGACATTAAATATATTTGATTATTTTAGAGAACTTAGAAATATTGCACATAATGAAACAACACAAACATTTTCGAGCACATTGAAAACTTTCTTATGTTTCTCAGACACATGGATCCCAGTGTTTTATACCATAATTGATTCAATTGCACCATGCCTAAATAATATGAGTTTTCATCCCCACCAACATGGTAAAAGTTTTCTTTTATACAATGGCATCTTGTAACAATATTTTTATCCTTCCCACCTATCACAAAAAACTCTTATTTTATGAAAATATCTTTCTTTCCTTCCTCACAACAATGTCAAACACTTAGAAGGTTGTGTTCTATCCCACCAACAAACAAATGTTTTTTTGGTTTAATATTTTCTTCCACAATGATGGCGGATACAACACCTTTGATTTTGAGTGATTCATTATTTCTAAATGTTACTATTAATTCTTTTAAGTATTTCACATTATTTAGACATTTCATGTCTATTGTCATATGAGAAGAACAACCACTATCCAAGATCCAATATCTTTTTTTGTATCATTTATAGAGGCTTCAATAATAAGATATTTTCCTTTTTTTTATTTTTCTTACTAACCTAATTCTGAGAATTGTTAAAAAACTTTTGTTGTATCAGTAATAAAACAAGGCATACTTCTACAAAGTGTACAGGTTGATCACATATCATACAAATAGGGTATAGGGGTTGGAATCTATTGTTAACGTCTACTATATCCTTCCCAAATTTGTTCAAAATATCCCTCTATAATACCTTCCATTGAAGGTATTCACTCCTCATCAAACATTTCCTTCTATAATCCTTGGAATGGTATAAATGTTTTTGGTTAAACCAACACATTTTTTCTGTGTGTCTGAATACACCACAATACCAATAATATCCCTAGAATGAATATTTACCTCTGAAAAATCCATCCTGCTAGGAGTTGTGCACATGTTTCTAAAAAACCATTTTATATTTCTTAACATAAATTTGTTGACAACCAAAGTTTTTGTTATCAACCTGAATGTTGTTTTTTTAATTCAGTTTTCATTTCATCATTTAGGAACCATATGTAACATAAAATTTTTAGAGTCATTATTTTCAGATACTTTTGACTTCCTAACTTGTTCTATTTTGTCCAAATACATAAATTTCCAAGAATTCTCTTTATGAGAAACAATTTCAATTTTCTTATCAACATTTGAAGGTAATTTTTTATTCTTATCATGTTCAACCATTCTATAGCTTTCACCAACATCATAGATAAAATTATTGAAACATGTGACCATCTATTCATATTTGGAAAAATTTTGTTCAAAAATTTCCAACTCTTCTTCTTTTTCCATCATTATTAATTATAGATTTTCTTTATTATAATTTTATTTCACAATATACTTCTTCAAATCATAAATCTATTATAACATCTTATATTTCATAACGATAATACATTTTTTATTGTCTTTTGAATTGGATTAATTTTTAAAATTCCTAATTACATTTTCAAGACTTCCAATATTTCTCAATAATTCATTGAATTCTTCTTTTGGATGAAATTTTAATCAATTTTTTTCATATCTATAATCTCTAATTCGAAATTCTTCATTGTAAAATATTGCAATAAATGTAGTCTAAAGATTCCCAATAGATTTTTTCGATTCATCTTCACTATGATATTATTCATAATATTTAGGATAGAAACATATTAATTTTTATTTGAAGAAATATTTATATTAAAATTTGGAATAACGTATACCCTTATCACTCAATTTATTAAATGATATTCTATGACTTCTATCATATTTATCAATATCCTCTTCTTTATTTCATTGAAGAAAATTAGCCACAATGTTCCAAATGAATCTATATTCAAAAAATATCAATTGATGATTACCTTTATATTTTCATGTACCTATTTTCACATTTTTTGAAAATAAGGATAAAAATATTAAAGTCTTTTTCAAACTTCATTTTTAGAATTATAATCATTAGATTATTCTTATTTAATAATCTTCTCAGTAGTTTATTTCTTGGAATAATTGAATGAAATTGATGAAGAAACAATTTTTTCCTTTCATATATTTCTCCCTTCTCATTTTATATGTAATGAGAGTAATATGAAAATAATCTAAAAATAACGTTTCTGGATCTATATCTTCCCAAGAAGAAACATTAGTATCAATCATGTGTGGAATAATTCTCAATATTCTTTCTAAAATTGTAGAATCTTCCAAATTTCCACAAATATATGCTAGTGTTAAATGTTTTATTCTACACAGTAAAAAGGTAACTAATAAATTCATGATCACCCATCTTGAGATCTTCATACTTCAGTCTCTAGTTTTGTAACTTTTCCTTCTTCACTATTGTGTTTACTTCAAAAAAGTTCTTAAGGTTATCCCAGATAATTGTGGATGTGGAAACACTTTTCACTCTTAGAAACTCAATTTTGGAATGTTATGATATTAAAAATTTATTAGCTCTTCCATCATTCTGAATATTTTTCTTTTTAATAGTTGTGAGAAGAATTTTTTTGTCAATAGGATGAATTTCATCTGATTTAGTTTCAAGAACATAATACACAAGAGACATAAGATAAGGAAACATTCTATCTTTAAAGATATGATAATTCATACCATTGAAGAACAAAATCCCTTAACTATTCACACAATTAAGATTATCCGTTACAAATTCTATTTTAAAACATCAATAACGAGTAAATGAAGGGAACCTTGGCTCCAATACCACTTAATATTTCCCATTCAAGATCAAGTATCACTAAGTGGGGGAGGGGGTGAATCAATGAAATCATTTTGTTTTATGTTTCCTTATTTCTAATACATCCTTAACATTCTGTTAAATATTTATCACTATCATTGAAAACAAAACAATAACATATCTATAGGAACACAAGAATTTATATGATTCACTACTAAAAAATAGTAGCTACATCCATATTATGGTATGGAATCAATCTGATAACACTAGATCCACTAGAAAACAATCCTTCTATGTGTATTCAATGAGTCTGATATTACCTTAAACTAGTGTATCAATATGTTTAATACAAAATTGCATGTTCTCTATGTATCCCTAAAAGGTGTAATAAAACTTTTTGTTACATGTTTTAGAAACATGTTACTATTCTTCCTTCTAAACATTCATAAATATATCATCAAAAAAATTCTGGACTTCTTTAGAAAACATCATGTAAGATCTTCTTTTGGACATTATAATTATTCTCCATCAGATTTACCAATAAGATCATCCCATTATTGATATCTCAATCCAAAAATAATACACTATTATAATACCATTGTAACAAATATGAACTTATTTAGCCACAATCCATAAATCCCATCTGATTACTCATGTCAATTCATAATACTCTAATTATGATATTATCTCTTCTCCTTTCTTCTTATATTCGAAAAAACCTACTCAATAAAACACTATCTATAAACTTATTTCCCCTATAAAATTTCAGTACCCCACCTTCTCTCTTCAAAATCACATCCACGTCAGAATGTACAAAGTAATTCATCAATTTATAGGGGACTGAAAAGTAGTTTAGGCGGGATTATAAAAAAATTTCCTGATAAATAAAATTTCTAAAATTTTAATATTTCCCTTAATTCCTTGGTACATATTTGAATTCTTCAATTTTTATTAACTCCATATGAAACATCTCAAATCATCTCATAACTTTAGTTTGGTTCAGGATTTCAAGTCATTCTATATTTTGATTTGGATTTCCATTATGATTTTCACATTACAATGGAATCATATATTCATTAGTAGAATCATCATTATATTTCTCTGCATTAATTTTTCAATAAGTAAAACACAAGTTTTCTCATTATGATGCTCCATACAGACTGAATAAATGTCTTCAATCCAAAAAAATTATGGCCTACAATTCAAACCTCAGAATCCCCATGAAAACACATTTATAAGTCTATTATGTAGTTCTTATTTTTTTGAGACCAATTATATTACATTTGATGAACATTATTGATGTTAGACTATGATTTATATATCAATATCTACTTCACTCTAACAATCATTATCAATTTTAGTCTAATAACTATTGACCCAATTGTTAATGAAATCATAGTTCTTATTTCAAACATGAATCAATTGAGAAACAACCAATAATTCATCTAGATGGAGAATTGTAGACTACATTGTTGATTGATCTCTAATCCAATTTTTCATCAGTTCCCAAAAACTCAGTTCCATCATTTACTAATGAAAATAGTTATTCTTAAAAATAAAGTTTTGTCTCCAATGATTGGTGGCATACCCTATCTGATGGACCGGTCCCAAAATCTCTAACTTTAGAAACATATATCCTCTTCTTATTATGACACATATAAGATAATTTCCCTGAATATTTTTTTCTTATACCTTATTGGTCTAATTGGAAACCACCATTTTCATTTTCTCATGTTCTGATCGACCTTCCCAACATTTAATAAACACTTTTCTAGTGATCTCACATCGATGGACTGATATTGGGAATCCTTAACATCACAAACTGTCATAATCACCAAAATTCGTATTGTATCATGAATAAATCATGACTTTGATTATGTTAAGGATCAACATATTATTGTTTGAATAAATTAGGAATTATTGTAACTTCACATTTATTCCATCATATTTTTTTTCCAAACCTCAATATGAATGGCAACACCTGATGTACCTCTTTCCTTAATAAGGATTGTATCAAAATCTTTTCAGAAACCTATGATTTTTGAGAAACCCACGTTTTGAAAAGTATTGTTAAATAATATATAGTAAGACACTAATATATATTCTCATTATAATATTTTCATCCATTCTGAACACGAGGGGATTCTGATGTACCTTTTCATCCCGAAAACAGTCTTCTCAAACCGATGTGATTTCATAAGAATTATGTGTTTGATGTTCTGAATATAGTGGTTAGTTATATTGTGAACATTTAAAAATGATTTTATTATTTTCGTACATGAAAAAAAAGACAACACTCTTGATCACAAACTTCATTCAGATTCCAAGAACAAATAATAGACAACATGGTAACAATAATCATGTAGGGATTAGTCTATGTGGATTCATTTTAGAGCCTTGTCCATTTAGATGTATAAATAGATCATGTTTAGCCCTATTCCCATTAATTTTAATTTTGATATTTTGACATGAGATATAATTTTTATGTCCATTATGAAATGCTATATATTTTGTGTACATTATTTTTTATGGTATTTTTTGTCATTTATACATTACTGTAGATGTAGAATTTTTTTGGAGACTATAATTATGTTGGTGTGGATGTCCTATTTCATGTATAGTTTATGAAAATTTACCATGGGTTTAACCATTCCCTAGGTGTTGATTATTATGTCAGTTACTATTTTCCATCCCCCGAGATAATGGGAATGCTCTTGAGAATTTTGTTCCCCCAAATCGGGTGGTAGGTTTGGTTGACATGGGTCAGTTCATTAAACAAAAAATCTCACAAATAAAGATTAAATAATTTTCAAGAAAATTAATTAAATCATGGATTGGATCCAATGTATGTTAACACATACCAATTTCAGGATCAATGATCCCTCATCACAAAATCCACCTATTGGGAATCAAAGAATGTAGTGATAAAAAGGAATTATAGGATCCCAATTCACCAATTCAAGATTTAAACCCATCAATAACATGAGGATCCACCACTCTCAAAGTAGGATATAAGGTTTGAAAGAAGAATCCATGGTCAAATTGAGATTAAAGTCACAAAAATAGAAACCAAACGTCACCCAAAACCTAGATCCGTGAATGAACAAGGGTTAGAGAGCCAAATTCTTTACAAGAGGGTATAAAAGAATTTATGGGTTGAATGATATTATGGGGAGATTATTTATACTTAATATGAGAATAAAAAGAAACAATGTAATGGTACTGAACCATCTTTCCTCAAACTGTTTGGAAGTACCAGGTAGCTTCTGGCCTCCAATTGGTAGAAGGTAGAACATGGTATAATTACTAGGTGGATGGAGGTCCCATTAGTGGGTCATTTGTCCAGGAGGAATTCCTACCCCACTAGTTTTTTCACATGTTGGCCAATGAGCTCCCACTAGTTGGCCAATTGTGGTACTATAAGAAGTCTTTATTTCCATCGATCAATCGGATGGCAGGTGAACCTATGTGGCTGGCAGGTGGACTTCCTAAAGCCTTTTAATCTATGGGAACATGTCCTACTCTATGATAAACTCCTCATCCACAAATTGAACACTAGAAAATAAAATCTACCTTCCCAACCCCTACAAGGATCTAACTAGAATACAATGACCAAAATTCAAAAGGAATAATGAGAGATAAATGGTATAATAAAAATAACTATGGAAAACTAAGTTTCATACCTAAAAGCTGGTGCAAGCTGTTATAATTATATCTATAAAAAACATTATACTCCCAAAATTGGTCAAAAATTTATACTCACAAAGTGTGTAAGACTCTATTTACTATTCCACAATTTTAGATCCCATGTATAAATGTAATCCCATTTGTATGGTCATACTATGTGTTCCAAATGATTTATTATACTATATAGTACCTAATATAAGAGATCCATAATCTTAACTAGTTTTTCAACCATAGTTGTATCGGGAACAATATCAACATATTCTTATTCAATGACATGGGATTTTTTTGGTTTATATATCATTGAATGGGAAACATGAATCAATTCATGAACTGATGTCAAGAGAGGTGAAAATTTCAACCATTTAGTATACCTTTCCATGAAATCATACAATCTCAATAAGGGATAACAAACCTCAATTCCAACATACCCTACTTACTTAAACAATGGTGACCCAACTATGGTGAAATTATTAAAAATAACTGATCACCAAACTCAAAATCTAGTAGGGGTGATGATGGTCCATATAATATTTACAATTATTTCGAGTAATCACAAACCCATTACAAATCAACACCACCTTTTTCATTATCTCATATACAAGGATCGATCCAACAAAGGGATGATCACATAACAATGCCCATTAAAAGAGAAACTAACAAGTCCACCAATATTGTTATTTGAAGGGATATATCATATTAAAATAATGATAACTATTTTTATTGGAAAATTTGAAAAAAGGAAATGATTTTCACATGAACCACCAAAATAATGCACAAACACTCATAATATGTCCTCATCAATCTGAATAGATCTCACTCTCTAACCATACTTTTCGAGGTGGTATTTTATGGATAACTAAATTTTGATACCCATTTGGTATGGAAGTGATTTCCAAAACATTGATGTAAACCATGGGCCCCATTCAAAAATAATTTATGAAGAAACTCACTGATGCTTCACAACCTCTTAGATGTACAAGTTCTTGAGCTTCTCTATCTTCATCATCTTCATTAATGGGTTTAAATGAGTCAATTTTGTATGTGGATAAATGATCAACATAATCGCATCCTTACCACTAGCAGTTCGAGAGAAACAGAAGGAAATTTCAATAGATATCTCATCCCAATTCTATACAAGAACGGAAAAATGTTGCAATAAACCATAAGGTCTCTAGTATCCGACCTTAATTCTATAATTTATGAATTGTGACCCAAAATATATAATTGAAAGCATCATTTTCAATCATTAATAACACTATCTTGGATCTAGAGAAATATTAGCAGTCTCAGAGTGTATAGGCCAATAATACTAGTGTACACTATTCAATAGTTTTTACCAAATTGATATAAGAGTGCCCAACATACCTTAAAAACATAAAATGCCAAAGGGAGACAAAGAACTATCACCAGAGGTCTCCCCACCACTTATGATTACACTAATGTTCTACCAATCACTATCTTTCACCTACCTGAGATGAACCAATTAATAAAATGAAGAGTCAACATTCATTGAAGCTAAGAACAGTAGTCCCCCGACCTCTCCAAATTCCAATATCATGTCAAAAAAAAATTCATCAGATACCACTACCCCAGTTATTTATTCAAGTAACATGCCAAAAAAATCATTCCAAAATTTTCAGGCACCTTATTTCACTTTCTAAGAGTATAATAAATATAAAAATTCAATCATTAAAGATACTCAACCTATAATATATATCAAAAGTTACAATCACCCTAATAAATAATATATTTTAGGATATTAATATCAGAAAATAATGAAAATATTTACCCACAGAGATATTGCCACTATGGATTAACAACATTCATTACTGCTACCAACACATGGTCATCTGTAGGTTATTTCTTTTCATGGGGTCATAATTGGAATTATTTATATACCACCAAACTATTTTACTATGTCAATACACACCATAAACATGTCCCTGATGCATTGTAAAAAACATTAAATCTAGGACCTCGTTCTGAACGAATCATAACAACATTGAAGTCAAGCCCACCTTTAGTTCCTCAAAATATCTAGGAAATTTAGAATTACACCCAAATTGAGTACCCAAATGGGTTATTAATTTTTATGGAGAGGAATACATGGTAAAATCCTGAAAAAATATCCTATAATAACTAGCTAGGACTAAGAATCTATAAATCTCATTCATTTTGATAGGTTTTTCTGAAGACATTCCTACTCAAATATTTTTAGGATCCATTGAGATTATACATTCAGATATAATATTCCCCAAAACTATACTTCTTAGATGCAAAATCCACATTTAGAAATATTACTATACATAATATGTTCCTTAGGAGTTCTGAGGATGATATAAAAATGATAAATATTGTTTCCTATAAATTGGATTACACAAAACTATTATATGAAAAATGTGAATAAAATAGTCCTAATAATAATGAAATATTTTGTTAATCAATTTCATAAATAATCAGGTTGTATTAGTAAAACTGAATAAAACAACTATGAACTAAATATGATGAAACTTGATATTCAAATTTCTCTTAGGAATATCCTATTTTCGGTCTCTCTACTGGAAGTGCCTCGATCATAGTTTAAATTATCAAAACCATCTAGATCCTCTTAAGTGATCAAAGAGTTCATAAATTCATGGAAATATGTTTCTCTTCATAATGATCTCCCGATATCACTTTCAGTATTCAACGTAATGTGTAAGTAATTAATATATCATCTTGGAAATGAGAATAGGTTAATCCAATGTTGAAATGGTAGGAAAATAAACCCATTAGCCTCAAGATTCTCAAGATGAACTTTGAACTTCTTTAACTCAGTACGCTGTAATCAATTAATGGATTACATATATGAATCATACTAGGGGTAAGGTCAATAGTAAACATGAACTCCCACCAAGGTGATAACCATAGAAAAACATTCATAAATTTTTTTTAGTATGCACTCACCACTATAGGAAGTGGGATGTTCAAATGAGGTTCAACAACATTATGTAACATTTTTGACAACTGGATATGAGTTTATTCTATCAAAATGAATGATAGGACCTACCATACACGATCTATAATACCACCCACTCTAAAATTTATGAGGGATCCCATCGGGAGATAGAAATAGTATTCAATAACAATAATAGTCATTCTGATCATTGACACTAATTTTACAATCTATGACAATGATAATGTTAAAGTTATCAAGATGGAGATCAAAGAAATCCCACACCACCTAAAATTTGGTTGTATTAACCTGACAAATAGGACACATAAAACCTCTTTCTAATGACATTAAAAATGGGTTGGAATGTTATAAGATTAATTAAATAAGGAAGAAATTTAATTCCAACACAACAAATAACTTTAAAGTTATAAAAAAATGAGTTTAAACTATATCAAACAGTTCCAAAACTGTATATGTAGAAATTAACACCATACATCTAATAGTACCTAGACCTACTTCAGATTAATCTATTATATACTGATCAATATAAATATTTATAGTCTCAACAAATCCCAAATCCTTAATTACTACATGTTACCACCTTTTCATTATAATGAGATCCACCACCCTTTGACACATTAGAACACACTTATAAGCCCTTGGGAGAGTGGATCTAGATCTTCTACAATTGTAATTAATTATAAAAAATCATATAAGGTTACCAGATTCTCCATAACAACGACATTTTTTAGGTGATTCAATATAATTTTCATGGTATGGGAAAGGCTTCAACACTGATAGAAAACTGAATTTTATTATATTGAATATGCCACTAAAATTTTAGTGTAAACTGGTTACCTTAAGTTTCAATTTCAATCTTCAAGACAATCCTTTTATACCTACCATAGGGGATAAAGATCTACATAATCCCATTTTACCATATATATCTATTTCTGCCATAATCAATTTATCTACAACCACAAAAAGGATAGTAGAACTAAGAGAATCAGTGTTGCATCCCCAATAAATAATGAATAAAACATTTTCATATTTATTAATATTTACGAATTAAATATTAATTTTACTTTAAAGGGGTTGCTATGTTTGATAGCGTACCTAATACAAAACAAAGAGTTTCTTTGAAATCTTACGTTGCACACTAGTAATAAAATAATATTATTTTAAATGGTAGTCAACACATAGCTGTTGTATTGGCAGGAATGGATATAAATAACTAAAATTTGATTATATATGTTTTTTAAATGTTTTTACTTTTATCTAATAAAAGATAAAGGCTTAAAATACGGAAAGAATTCAATTTTAGGCGTATATGCCCTAGTTTTCACTAAAGGTTCACTTATCGCCTTTTGATGGTGAAACATCATTAAATATAGTTTTTTCACTCTTATACATTCTATTAGACCAAATAAAACTCTTCTATAGAATCAGGACATCAAAATTTACTTTTTGTAAATTTTTGGTATTTTTCCGATAAAGTTCATTTTTAATGAACAGTGAAAAATGTTGTATTTTAATTCAAAGCCTCTTTTTAATCTAATTTATTTATTTGATTATATTATCATTTGAATTGTTTTTAAAGTGAAATTAGAATATATTTTTACCATTAAATCGAATAGTGGTCGTTGGAATTAATTTCACTTTGAAATCGAACTTAAACTAGTGTCAATCTTTTGATACTTATTGTTTCATGAAAACACGCTATTTGCTATGACAGAGGGAATTAATTATTAAATTAATTAATTCAACTTTTATGGTTTTAATTTTGTAAAATAGAATTCATTTTTGAATTCAGAATATCAAATATAGCTTAGGGTGAATTTTTTGTATTTTTCTGAAAAACTTCAATTTTTGATGAATAGTAAAACCACTAAGTAGTTCTTATAAAAACGGATTTTTCGTTTAAATGAAATTTTACCACTTCTGTGTTTTGAATTTCAAAAATCCGACATACATGGTTGTAATTAAGAAGTAAAATGCGGTTCAATGGGATTAAAATAATTTTTTGGTGAATAGTAACTTTTAAGTTTTTAATCGCGATTAAAGGTAATTAGTGTAGTTTAAGGTAAAAATAATGTTTTAACAATATGAAATGAACTTGACACATGTCCTAACCTTATTGGATGTTTCATGGACGACCAAGAAAATCCATGGGTCAACTTGGGGACCCCATGGAGCCACTTTAGTTGGAAAATGACATTAATATCTTTTTATTTAATGTTAAAATAAAAATGTCACAAACATGAGTTGTTTTACTAAATTTTTTTTTACATGGGGTGATACAAGTCAGAGTTTTGACTATAAATATTCATTGTAAAGGTACAAAGTTTTTATACATCATAGTATTTTTTTTATAATTTTTAGACATTAAATAAATTAAATTATTTATGACACCATGATGATGCAACGATTACCTCATTATTTAACGATTTAAATAAAATGGAAAGATAATGTAAAATATAAGACCTACACATGTACAAAACCTATTTTATGGGTGTATTTATAATCCTTATCACCTTATCCTAAAAAAACATCAATCTAAAATAAAGTAACATTTCCTTACTTTCCAAGAGTGCCCCTCCTCTCCTCTTATAAAGGGCCCCCACCTCTACCACCTTACCCACACTTCCAAAGCCTTTGGATCGTCCAACCCCTACCCATTTTGTCTCTCCACATCCCTCTCTTACTCCTTTAAGCCTCACTTTGGGCAGAAGTCTTCCCAAGGAAGCCTTTGAGCTCAAATCTAAGAGAGTTACCCGATTTTAAGGCAATGTCTTCACTTGTGTTCTTTTGTTTTATTTTGCTTCTCCAAACCCCCTAAACTCTTTTTATTCATTTATTTTGTAACAAATACAGTATATTCAATATACTAGGATTTTGTTATAAGAATAATTCGAGCTAAACTTACACACATCTACATCTAATGGTTAAAGAACATACTGTTTCTTTGGTTTGTGAATTTCTACCTCACGAAACGATGATTGTTCAATATTCTTTTAAACACCTTTAATGGTGGACATTAAGATGTAACTATATTTATATATGATATATATTATGTTTATGTTTTCCTTATGTTTTTTTATTATTCTTTTGTGGTATACCTTTATGGTTTCCATTGTGGGTAAACACGATAATTTCATTTTAGGAAGTGCAGAGTACCGCCCCCTCAAAGTGATTTGATTTGTTAATGCCATATGTGAGATGTATAAAGGATGGATTTAAAGTTATTATATATTTTGTTATACTGGAATTATAATATAACTCTATATCATTATCATTTCTTTCCACTAAAGTATGAGATAGAAATGAAAGTAGCGTTCATGCGTACGTACGGCTTACTGTCTCCATGAACGATGAATTTCATTTCTTATCCCCAAATGTAATGTACTATTATAAGTACATATATATAATGGATATATATGATGTATGTTACATCTAAATGATTAATATAATTCTGGAATTAAAATATGCATACCTATCATTTAGTTTTAATTCCATTAATATGACATATAAATGAAAGTAGCGTTCATGCGTACGTACGGCTTACCGTCTCCATGAACGGTGCATTTCATTTCTTACCTATAAATGATTATGTGATATTATAAATACATGTATATTCTAGATATATATTATATATATGATATCCAAATCAGCAATGTCATTCTGGATATAAAGAACCTTTGACCACACGAACAGCATGTAATTGTAAGAAGTCCACTTTCGACTTAAGAACCAAATATCGACAAAACAAACATTATTAACTTAATTATTTCATAATGTTTATAAAATGGAAATAAGTGTTATAAAAGGAATAATAAGCTTGAAAAAGGTTCTTAATCAAGTAGAAATTAACTCAAGTTTATTATTTTGGACGTTAAAGAACGATCGAGTCAAGTCGGACCCGAGGTAAGGGACTTCATCTCAATCTCCTTTCATTGAGGCATATTTCTTTTTATACACAACTATCTTTTATACGGTGTATAAACCCCTTTGACTTTTACTTTTATACAAAAGTAATCTTTTTCTACGAAGCGTTTTACAAAATGACAAAAAGGAATGTTTCTCTTAACGTACACGGTGATAACGACCTTTTCTGCCGCCGCGAGTATTATTTGGTATTTGGATTCTTGAACAAGCCATAATGTTTTTTTTAAATGAAATAAATACCATATACTCTTTTATGTATTTTGGTATTGAAAATGGTTTTTAAAATGGATTTTTTATGTCAATATATTTAAGTGATATATTGTGATCAAAGTGTGGAATTTTTTTCATTCCATTATATTTGTTTTTTGTTTTATGATTTTATATTGGTACTTGGACATTTGACGGGTGGTTACATGATAAACCATATAACGGGTGGTGCCATGAATACTAGGATGGGGGGTTATGTTATAACCTCCAATGCATTGGGTATGGAAGTCGGCCGTATGGCTATTCCATTAAGTATGTATGGAAGTCGGCTGTATGGTTATTCCATTAAGTGATATGTGTGGAAGTTGACCGTATGGTTATTCCACTTATGTATGTTTATTTCCCAAGTTACCTTTATATGTTATGTGTTCTTTATATGGGTTTTATGGTAATCTTTTGGTTACAAAAGGTTAAGTAATGATATTTTATTCAGTGAAGAGTTTTTACTACTTCACGAAGGTGAAGGTATTAATTTGATAAAGTATACATGGTTTACTTGATGTTTGAAAAACTAACAGTTTTCATTCTTGGTGTATCCCTTACTGAGCTTTTTATGCTCACCCCAAGTTTTTTTGAAATGTTTTTCACAGGACTTAATGTGGAATAGGGTCAGGGATGGAAGCAAGGGAAAGTCATGCTATCTAAAACATGGAACTAGACATGTTTCTTTTTAAGAGTTTTTATTTTATGGAAACTTAGTCAACTTTGTAATCTTTTGAGATGTAACAGTTATGTCCTAATTCTCTAAAACTCTAAACCTGAAAAGATCCTCAATGTGAATTATTCATTTAATTCAATATTAAGTACGGTTTAAGGACGAGGCCTTATAGTTGGCATCAAAGGTCGGTTTAGACAACTTTAGGAGTTAGAAAATTGTTAAATTATAAACTAATTTATGGTACGATTGAAATGATATAGCATTTAAATATTACCATGTTGCTTCACCTAAGATATTTCTGGGTTAAGAATGGTTTTTCATAGAGGAAACAGAACAGCTTTTCTGGGAAGGAATATAAAGGGAAATGAACTTTGAAATCAATATCCTGAGATGGTCAGAATTAGAACTAAACAGTTTGTTATAGTGATGGCTCAGTTGACTCAGGTTAGTACCGAAGGAGTTGAAAAGAAGATTGGTGAATGCTCCGGTTTTGGAATTTCCTTTCAGGAATGGTGATTTTGTTATATACAGTGATGCTTCATTGAAAGGACTTGGTTGTGTCCTTATGCAGAATGATCAGGTAATTGCATATGCTTCACGTCAGTTGAAAACTAATGAGCTAAAATACCCTACACATGATTTGGAATTATCCGCTGTTGTTTTTGCTCTAAAAATTTGGAGGCATCATTTGTATGGAGTAAAGTATGAAATATATACTGATCACAAAAGTTTAAAGTATATATTCACTCAAGAATAATTGAACATGAGACAGAGGAGATGGCTGGAATTAATCAAGGATTATGATTGTACAATTCATTACCATCCGGGAAAAGAAAATAAAGTGGCTGATGCTTTGAGTCGAAAAAGTAATGCTTCATTAACAATGTTGCATTTGGAACGTGATCCTTTGGTTAAGGATTTGATGAACTTTGGCATAGTAGTTTTTGGTGCATGATATCCTTCTATTTTGTTTCAGGTATCAGTGTAATCTTCTCTATCAGACAGAATCAAGCAAGCATAGAAGCAAGACCGTGAGTTTCAGAAAAAGGTAGAGCTGGTTCAGAAGGGTAAGTTGCCTGAATCCATCATTGATAATGATTATGTTTTGAGGTTTGGGAAGAGGTTATGTGTGCCTTGTGATTAACAGTTGAAGAATGAGTTGTTATGTAAGGCTCATAGTTCCCCGTTTTCAGTTCATCCTGGCAGTACTAAGATGTACAAAGATCTGCAGGAGTATTACTGGTGGGATGGAATGAAAAGAGATATTGCTGATTTTACTATGAAGTGTTTGACTTGTCAGCAGGTTAAAGAAGAGCGGCAGTCACCGAAAGGGATGCTTCATCCTTTACCAGTGCCAGAGTGGAAATGGGAGAATATATCCATGGACTTTGTTGTGGGATTACCGAAGACATCTCGAGTTAATAATGCAATCCGGGATATTGTTGATCGATTGACTTAATCTGCTCATTTACTTCCTATTCGAGACACATTCTCTCTAGATCAAATTTCTCGATTGTATCTTAAATAGATAGTCAGGTTGCATGGAGTTACCCTCTCTATTGTATCTGATCGTGATCCTAGGTTTACTTCTAACTTTTGGAAAGGCCTTTAGAAGTCTTTGGGTACTGAATTAAATTTTAGTACAACTTTTCATCCGCAATCAGATGGGCAGTCAAAATGAACAATTCAGACCTTGGAGGATATGCTACGAGCTTGCTCTATCGATTATCAAGAAAGTTGGGACCAACATCTTTCTTTTGTTAAGTTTTCATATAATAACATTTTTCATTCCAGTATACAGATGGCACCATTTGAGGCATTATATGGGAAGTGGTGTCGAACTCCAACTTTTTGGGATGAAGTGGGTGAAAGGAAGCTGATGGGACCAGAATTGGTTGAAGAGATGGCAGAAAAATTTCAGTTGATTCAGAAACACATGAGAATAGCTCAGAGCAGGCAGAAGAGTTATGCGGATAACCGGAGGAAGGATCTATCATTCGAGGTAGGTGATCATGTTTTTCTCAAGGTTTCTCCATGGAAAAGTGTGATGAGATTTGGTAAGAAAGGAAAGCTGAGTCCAAGGTTCATTGGACCATATGAAATTCTGGAGAAAGTTGGATCAGTTTCTTATCGAGTGGCTTTACCTCCGAGTTTATCTCAGGTACACAATGTTTTTCATGTTTCGATGTTGAGAAATTTAATGCCATATCCATCTCATGTTTTGAGTCCAGAGGTAGTTCAGATGGAGGAGAACCTATCTTATGAAGAACAACCGGTCCAGATTCTTGACTGAAGAGAGCAAGTGTTGCAAAATTAGGTAATTCACCAGGTAAAGGTTTTGTGGAAAAACCATATGGTTGAAGAGGCAACGTGGGAATCTGAAAATGCTATGAGGGATAAATACCCCCACTTATTTTGATAAGTGAATAAAATTGAGAGGAAGAAATTCCCAAAAGGGGGGAAGGATGTAACATCCTAGGTAAATAATGAATAAAACATTTTCATATTTATTAATATTTACAAAATAAATATTAATTTTACTTTAAAGGGGTTGCTATGTTTGATCGCGTACCCGATACGCAACAAAGAGTTTCTTTGAAATCTTACGTTGCACACTAGTAATAAAATAATATTATATTAAATGGTAGTTAACACATAGCCATTTTATTGATGGGAATGGATAGAAATAACTAAAATATGAGTATATATATATTTTAAATGTTTTTACTTTTATCTAATAAAAGATAAAGGCTTAAAATACAGAAAGAATTCAATTTTAGGCGTATATGCCCTAGTTTTCACTAAAGGTTCACTTATCACCTTTTGATGGCAAACCGTCATTAAATATAGTTTTGTTCACTCTTATAAATTCTATTGGACCAAATAAATATCTTCCTTAGAATCGGTACATCAAAATTTACTTTGTGTAATTTTTTGGTATTTTTCCGATAAAGTTCATTTTTTAATGAACAATGAAAAATGTTGTATTTTAATTCAAAACCTCTCTTTAATCTAATTTATTTATATGATTAGATTATAATTTTAATTGGTTTTAAAGTTAAATTATAATATATTTTTACCATTAAATCTAATAGTGGTCGTTGTAATTAATTTCACTTTGAAATCGGACTTAAACTAGTGTTAATTTTTTGATACTTATTGTTTCATGAAAACACACTATTTGGTCTGACATTGGGAATTAATTATTAAATTAATTAATGCAACTTATATGTTTTGAATTTTGTAAAATATACTTCATTTTTGAATTCGGAATATCAAATATAGCTTAGGGTGATTTTTTGGTATTTTTCTGAAAAACTTCAATTTTTGATGAATAGTGAAACCACTAAGTGGTACCTATAAAAACTGATTTTTCGTTTAAATGAAAGTTTACCACTTATGTGTTTTGAATTTCAAAAATCCTACATAAATGGTTGTCATTAATAAGTAAAATGCAGTACAATGGGATTAAAATAATTTTTTGGTGAATAGTTACTTTTAAGTTTTTAATCGCGATTAGAGGTAATTAGTGTAGTTTAAGGTAAACATAATGTTTTAACAATATGAAATGAACTTGACAAATGTACTACCCTTATTGGATGTGTCATGGCCGACCAAGACAATCCATGGGTCAACTTGGGGACCCCATGGAGCCACTTTAGTTGGAAAATGACATTAATATCTTTTTATTTAATGTTAAAATAAAAATGTCACAAACATGAGTTATTTTAATAAAACAATTTTTACATGGGGTTATACAAGTAAGATTTTTGACTATAAGTATTCATTGGAAATTTAAAAATATTTCCTACATCATAGTATTTTTTTTATAATTTTTAGACATTAAATAAATTAAATTATTTATGACACCATGATGATGCAGCGATTACCTCATTATTTAACATTTTAAATAAAATGGAAAGATAATATAAAATCTAAGACCTAAACATGTAAAAAACCTATTTAATGGGTGGATTTCGAATCCTTATCACCTTATCCTACAAAAACATCAATGTGGGACCATTAAAATCCGAAACTCATTCTAAAATAAAGTAACATTTCCTTACTTTCCAAGAGTGCCCCTCCTCTCCTCTTATAAAAGGCCCCCACCTCTACCACCTTACCCACACTTCCAAAGCCTTTGGCTCGGCCAAACCCTACCCATTTTGTCTCTCCACATACCTATCTTACTCCTTGAAGCCTCACTTTGGGATGAAGTCTTCCCAAGGAAGCCTTTGAGCTCAAATCTAAGAGAGTTACCCGATTTTATGGTAATGTATTCACTTGTGTTCTTTTGATTTATTTTGCTTCTCCAACCCCCTAAACTCTTTTTATTAATTTCTTTTCTAAAAACTCCAGTATCTTCAATATACTAGGATTTTTTTATAAGAATAATTCGAGCTACACTTACACACATCTACATCTAATTGTTAAAGAACATACTGTTTCTGTGGTTGGCGAATTTCTGCCTCACGAAACGGTGATCGTTCAATCTTCTTTTAAACACTTTTAATGGTGTCCATTAAGATGTCAATCTATTTATATATGATATATATTATGTTTATGTTTTCCTTATTCTTCTGTATTTTTATTTTGTGGTATACCTTTATGGTTTCCATTGTGGGTAAACACGATAATTTCATTTTAGGAAGTGCGGACTACCGCCCCCTCAAAGTGATTTGATTCGTTAATTCCATATGTGGGACGTATAAAGGATGGATTTAAAGTTATTATATATAATGTTATAATATAATTATAATATACCTCTATACCATTATCATTTCTTTCCATTAACGTATGAGATAGAAATGAAAGTAGCGTTCATGCGTACGTACGGCTTAACGTCTCCATGAACGGTGCATTTCATTTCTTATCCAAAAATGTAATGTACTATTATAAGTACATATATATAATGGATATATATGATGTATGTTACATATAAATGATTAATATAATTCTGGAATTAAAATATACATACCTCTCATTTAGTTTTAATTCCATTAATATGACATAGAAATGAAAGCAGCGTTCATGCGTACGTACAGCTTACCGTATCCATGAACGGTGCATTTCATTTCTTACCTCTAAATGATTGTGTGATATTATAAATACATGTATATTCTAGATATATATGATATATATTATATACAAATCAGGAATGTAATTCTGGATATAAAGAACCTTTGACCACACGAACAACATGTAATTGTAAGAAGTCCACTTTCGACTTAAGAACCAAATATCGACAAAACAAATATTATTAACTTAATGATTACATAATGTTTATAACATGGAAATAAGTGATATAAAAGGAATAATAATCTTGAAAAATGTTCTTAAGTAAGTAGAAATTAACTCAAATTTATTATTCAGGAAGTTAGAGAACGATCGAGTCAAGTCGGACCCGAGGTAAGGGACTTTGTCTCAATCTCCTTTCATTGAGGCATATTTTGTTTTATACACAACTATCTTTTATACGGTGTATAAACCCCTTTGACTTTTACTTTTATACAAAAGGAATATTTTTCTTCTAAGTGTTTTAAAAAACGACAAAAATCAATGTCTCTTTTTAACGTACGCGGTGACAACGACCTTTTCCGCCGCCGAGAGTATTATTTGGTCTTTGGATTCCTGAAAAAGCCGTAATGTTTTTTTTAAAATGAAATAAATACCATATAATCTTTTATGTATGTTGGTATTGAAAATGGTTTTTATAATGGATTTGTTATGTCAATATATTTAAGTGATATATTGTGATCAAAGTGTGGAAATGTTTTCTTTACATTATATTTGTTTTATGTTTTATGATTTTATATCGGTACTTGGACATTTGACGGGTGGTTACATGATAAACCATATGACGGGTGGTGCCGTGAATACCAGGATGGGTGGTTACATTATAACCTCCAATGCATTGGGTATGGAAGTCGGCCGTATGGCTATTCCATTAAGTATGTATGGAAGTCGGCCGTATGGCTATTCCATTAAGTGATATGTGTGGAAGTCGACCGTATGGTTATTCCACTTAAGTATGTTTATGTCCCAAGTTACCTTTATATGTTATGTGTTCTTTATATGGGTTTTATGGTAATCTTTTGGTTACAAAAGGGTAAGTAATGATATTTTATTCAGTGAATAGTTTTTACTACTTCATGAAGGTGAAGGTATTACTTTGATAAAGTATACATGGTTTACTTAATGTTTGAAAAACTAACAGTTTTCATTTTTTGTGTATCCCTTACTGAGCTTTTTATTCTCACCCCAAGTTTTTTTGAAATGTTTTTCATAGGACTTAATGTGGAATAGGGTTAGGGATTGGATCAAGGGAAAGTCATGCTATCAAAAACATGGAACTAGACATGTTTCTTTTTAAGAGTTTTTTATTTTATGGAAACTTAGTCTAATTTTTAATCTTTTGAGATGTAACAGTTATGTCCTAATTCTCAAAAACTCTAAACCTCAAAAGATCCTCAATGTGAATTATTCACTTAATTAAATATTAAGTAAGGATTAAGGCCGGTGCCTTATAATCAGTATCGACCAAATATCACCCCAATGACCCATCATGAACCTCAGAGCCTAATGGTAGTAATTATTAATAATCATTCATTCTAGGTGAATGAAATCAGGAAAAATTGTGGCATACTCCATAAATTAATGATCCCATTTTTGTAAGGTTTTAAATTCACTAGTATTTTACACTAATATTTTTTTAGAAAAAAACAAATGGTTAGATACATTACTTAATGTAGTCTAGGTGAGATCCTCTTATAAAATGGATTTCATGATGGAGTCACACTATTCTCTTCTCGGTCCTTCAAGAATGAAAATAGAAAAACCCACCTTAGATTCCTTTATAGTTTTTAAAATATGGAAGATCCATTCAATCCACTCAATTAATTATTCATATTCCATGGGTGACTTATCCCCGTGAAAGATAGGTGCGTTTTTGTTGGTAAATTATGATCCGTGATATACTATTATTTCCTTGTTTTCAACACCCATATGACCTAGAGTCTATATAGTTTGGATAACATCTTCCACCAAAGAAGATTCTATATGAGGATTTACCTACATAAAATGACTCATAACCTCATCTATAGTATTCAGAAGAGAATATCAATGTGGCATTATCTAATAAATAATAATACAAATATCCAATTAGTTTAGGAGAAAATATACTAAATCAAAATATGCACTATAAGAATATTCCATAAAATATTTAAATAAAATGAATTTAATATAGACATGAATTCTATTAACGAGGGACAAAACATTATAAAGGAATATATTCATATAATAAACCCCCTACCATGTTCATTTAAAAAATGTAAAACAAAATGCTCAATATTGATAAAAATTCATATATAAGGCCCCGACCATAAAACTTACTTAATATAGAATTAAATGAATAATTCACATTGAGGATCTTTTCAGGTTTAGAGTTTTAGAGAATTAGAACATAACTATTACATCTCAAAAAATTATAAAGTAGACACTTCTACTAAGTTTCCATAGAATAAAAAACTCTTAAAAAGAAACATGTCTAGTTCCATGTTTTATATAACATGACATTCCCTTGAGCACATCCTTGACCCTATTCCACATTAAGTCCTGTGAAAAAAATTTCAAAAAAACATGGGGTGAGCATAAAAATCTCAGTAAGGGAAACACAAAGAATGAAAACTGTTAGTTTATCAAAACAACAAGTAAACCATGTATACTTTATCAAAGTAATACTTTTCACCTTTATGAAGTATTAAAAACTCTTCACTGAATAAAAAATCATTACTTACCCTTTTGTAACCAAACTATTACCATAAAACCCATATAAAGATCACATAACATATAAATGTAACTTGGGACATAAACATACTTTAATGGAATAACCATACAGTCGACTTCCACACATATCACTTAATGGAATAGCCATACGACCGACTTCCACACCCAATGCATTGGAGGTTATAATGTAACCACCCGTCCTGGTATTCACGGCACCACCCGTCATATTGTTTATCACGTAACCACCCGTAAAATGTCCAAGTACCATTATAAAATCATAAAACATAAAACAAATATAATGGGAAGAAAACATTTCCACAATTTGATCACAATATATCACATAAATATATTGACATAACTAATGCATTATAAAAACCATTTTCAATACTAAAATACATAAAAGAGTATATGGAATTTATTTCATTTTAAAAACATTACGGCTTGTTGAGGAAGCCAAATACCAAATAATACTCACGGCGGCGGAGAAGTCGTTGTCGCCGCATACGTACGACAAAAACATTCCATTTTTTTGTTTAGTAAAATGCTTCGTATAAAAATATTCCTTTTGAATAAATGTAAAATTAAAAGGGGTTTATACACCATATTAAATAACGTGGTGTATAAAACAAAAATATGCCTCAATGAAAGGAGATTGAGACGAAGTCCCTTACCTCGGGTCCGACTTGATTCGATCGTTCTTTAACGTCCTGAATAATAAACTTGAGTTAATTTATACTTTCTTAAGAACCTTTTTCAAGTTCGTTATTACTTTTATATCACTTATTACCATGTTATAAACATTATGTAATCATTTATGTTAATAATGTTTGTTTTGTCGATATTTGGTTCTTAAGTCGAAAGTGGACTTCTTACAATTACATGTTGTTCGTGTGGTCAGAGGTTCATTATATCCAGAATGATATTAATGATTTGGATATCATATATATCATATATATCCAGAATATAAATGTATTTACAGTATTACATAATCATTTAGAGGTAAGAAATGAAATTCACCGTTCATGGAGACGGTAAGCCGTACGTACGCATGAACGCTACTTTCATTTCTATGTCATATTAATGGAATTAAAACTAAATGATAGGTATGTATATTTTAATTACAGAATTATATTAATCATTTATATGTAACATACATCATATATAATAACTTTAAATCCATCCTTTATATGTCCCACATATGTCATTAATGAATCAAATCACTTTGAGGGGGCGGTAGTCCGCACTTCCTAAAATGGAGATATCGCGTATACCCATAATGGAAGCCATGAAGGTGTGCCATAAATAAAAAATACATAAGCTTAAGTAAGACATAAACATATTAAATATCATATATAAATATAGTTACATCTTAATGGCCACCTTTGAAGGTGTTGGAAGAATATTGAACAATCATCATTTCGTGAGGCAGAAATTCGCCATCCACGGAAACAGTATGTTCTTTAACCATTAGATGTAGGTGTGTGTAAGTGTAGCTCGAAATATTCTTATAAAAACATCATAGTATATTTAAGATACTGTATTTATTACAAAATAAATGAATAAAAAGAGATTAGGGGGTTGGAGAAGCAAAATAAAACAAAAGGACACAAGTGAAGACATTACCTTAAAGTCGGGTAACTCTCTTAGATTTGAGCTCAAAGGCTTCCTTGGGAAGACTTCTGCCCAAAGTGAGGCTTCTAAGAGTTATATAGGGATTTTTAGAGACAAAATGGGCAGGGGTTGGCCGAGACAAAGGCTTTGGAAGTGTGGTTAAGGTGGTAGAGGTGGGGGCCTTTTATAAGAGGAGAGGTGGGGCACTCTTGGAAAGTAAAGAAATGTTACTTTATTTTAAAATGAGTTTCAGATTTAAAAGGTCCCACATTGATATAATTATAATATAATGTGATAAGGGTTCTAAATATACCCATAAAATAGGTTTTTGACAAGTTTAGGGCTTATATTTTACATTATCTTTTCATTTTATTTAAATCGTTAAATAATGAGGTAATCACTGCATCATAATGGTGCCATAAAGAATTTAATTTATTTAATGTCGAAAAATTATAAAAAAATATATCATGATGTATTAAATCTTTTTATATTTCTAATGAATATTTATAGTAAAAAATATGACTTGTATAACCCCATTTAAAAATTGTTTTAGTAAAACAACTCATGTTTGTGACATTTTAATTTTACATTAAATAAAAAGTTTTTAATGTCATTTTCCTACCAATGGGGCTCCATGGGGTCCCAAAGTTGACCCATGGATTGTCTTGGTCGGCCATGACATATCCAATAAGGGTATGACATGTGTCTAGGTCATTCCATATTATTAAAACATTATTTTTACCTTAAACTACACTAATTAACTCTAATCGCGATTAAAAACTTAAAAGTTACTATTCATCAAAAATTATTTTAATCCCATTGAACCAAATTTTACTTCTTAATGACAACCATGTATGTCAGATTTTTGAAATTAAAATCATAGAGTTGGTAAACTTTCATTTAAACGAAAAATCAGTTTTTATAAGTACCACTTAGTGGTTTCACTATTCTTCAAAAATTGAAGTTTTTTAGAAAAATACCAAAACTTCACCCTAAGCTATATTTGATATTCCAAATTCAAAAATGAAGTCCATTTTAAAAAATTCAAAACATATAAATTTCATTAATTAATTTAATAGTTAATTCTTGCTGTCAGAGCAAATAGCATGTTTTTATGAAACAATAAGTATCAAAAGATTGACACCAGTTTAAGTCCGATTTCAAAATGAAATTAATTCCAACGACCACTATTGGATTTAATGGTATAAATATATTATAATTTAACTTTAAACCCAATTCAAAAGGTAATCTAATCATATAAATAAATTAGATTAAAAATTGGTTTTGAATTAAAATACAACATTTTTCACTATTCATTAAAAAATGAACTTTATTGGAAAAATACCAAAAATTAACACAAAGTAAATTTTGATGTCCCGATTCTAAAGAAGAGTTTTATTTGGTCCAATATAATGTATAAGAGTGACCAAAACTATATTTAATGATGGTTCTCCATCAAAAGGCGATAAGTGAACCTTCAGTGAAAATTAGGGTATATATGCCTAAAATTGAATTCTTTTCGTATTTTAAGCCTTTATCTTTTATTGGATAAATGTAAAAACATTTAAAAAACATATATAATCATATTTTAGTTATTTCTATCCATTCCCGCCAATACAAAGACTATGTGTTAACTACCATTTAAAATAATATTATTTTATTACTAGTGTGTAACGTAAGATTACAATGAAACTCTTTGTTGCGTATCGGGTATGCTATCGAACTTAGAAACCCATTTAAAGTAAAATTAATATTTAATTTGTAAATATTAATAAATATGAAAATTTATTATTCTTTATTTACCTAGGATCTTACATCCTTCCCCCCTTTTGGGAATTGTGTCCTTGCAATTTTATTCACTTATCAAAATAAGTGGGGGTATTTATCCCTCATAGCATTTTCAGATTCCCACGTTGCCTCTTAAACCATATGGTTTTTCCAAAAAACCATTACCTGGTTAATCACCATATTCCGTAACACTTTCTCCTTGTGGTCAAGAATCTGGACCGGCTGTTCTTCATAAGATAGGTTCTCTTCCAGCTGAACTACATCTGGACTCAAAACATGAGATGGATATGGCATATACTTTCTCAACATCGAAACATGAAAAACATTGTGTACCTGAGATAAACTCGGAGGTAATGCCACTCTGTATGCAACTGATCCAACTCTCTCCAGAATTTCATATGGTCCAATGAACCTTGGACTCAGCTTTCCTTTCTTACCAAATTGCATCACACTTTTCTATGGAGACACCTTGAGAAAAACATGATCACCTACCTCAAAAGATAGATCCTTCATACAGTTATCCACATAACTTTTCTGTATGATCTGAGCTGTTCTCATGTGTTTCTGAATCAACTGAACTTTTTCTGCCATCTCTCCTACCAATTCTGGTCTCATCAGCTTCTTTTAACCCACTTCATCCCAAAAGCTGGAGTTTGACACCGCTTCCCATATAATGCCTCAAATGGTGCCATCTGTATAATGGAATGAAAACTGTTATTATGTGAAAAATCAAACAAATAAAGATGTTGGTCCCAACTTCCCTGATAATCCATAGAGCAAGCTCATAGCACATCCTCCAAAGTCTGGATCGTTTGTTCTGATTTCCCATCTGATTGAGGATGAAAAGCTATACTAAAATTTAATTCAGTACCCAACGACTTCTGAAGGCCTTTCCAGAAGTTAGAAGTGAACCTAGGATCACGGTCAGATACAATGGAGAGAGGAAATCCATGTAACCTGACTATATCTTTATGATACAAATGGGAAAGTTGATCTAGGGAAAAATTATCTCGTATGGAAAGGAAATGAGCAGATTTAGTCAAGCGATCAACAATAACCCAGATTGCATTATTACCTCGATGTGTATTTGGAAATCCCACAACGAAGTCCATGGATATATTCTCCAATTTACACTCTGGCACTGGTAAAGGATGAAGCATCCCTTTCGGTAACTGCCGATCTTCTTTAACCTGTTGACATGTCAAACACTTCACAGTAAAATCCGCAATATCTCTTTTCCTTCCATCCCACTAGTAAAACTCTCGTAGATCCCTGTACATCTTAGTACTGCCAGGATGAACTGAAAACGGGGAACTATGAGCCTCACATAACAACTCATTATTCAACTGTGAATCACTTGGGACACATAATCTCTTCCCAAACCTCAAATCACAATCATTATCAATGTTGAATTCCGGCAACTTGCCATTCTGAACCAGCTCTACCTTTTTCTGCAACTCCCTGTCTTCCCTCTGTGCTTGATTAATTCTGTCTGATAGGGATGATCTCACTGATACCTGAAAAAAAAAAACAGAAGAACTTCCTGTACCAAGAACTTCTATGCCAAAGTTCATCAAATCAAAAACCAAAGGATCTCATTCCAAACGTTTCATGGTTAATAAAGCATTACTTTTTCAACTCAAAGCATCGACCACTTTACTTTCTTTTCCCAGATGGTAATGAATTGTACAATCATAATTCTTGATTAATTCCATACATCTCCTCTGTCTCATATTAAATTCTTTCTGAGTGAATATATACTTTAAACTTTTGTGATCAGTATATATTTCACACTTTACTCCATACAAATGATGCCTCCAAATTTTTAGAGCAAAAACAACAGCAGCTAATTCAAAGTCATGTGTAGGGTAATTTACCTCATGAGTTTTCAACTGATGTGAAGCATATTCAATTACCTGATCATTCTGCATAAGGACACAACCAAGTCCCTTCAATGAAGCATCACTGTAGATAAAAAACTAACCATTCCAGGAAGTATGTTCCAAAACTGTAGCATTCACCAATCTTCTTTTCAACTCCTGAAAACAATCATCACATTCTTTTGTCCAGATAAACCTTACACCCTTCTGAGTTAGCTTAGTCATTGGACTAGATAACCATGAAAAATTTTCAAAAAACCTTCGGTAGTAACCTTCCAAATCAAGGAAACTACCGATATCGGTTACATTTGTGGGTCTTGGCCATTCTTCAACAAATTTTGTTTTAGAAGGATCAACAGTTATGCCATTTTATGAAACAATGTGACCCAGGAAAGAAATTTGTTGTAACCAAAACTCACACTTGATGAATTTTCCATATAGTTTCTTTTCTTTTATGGTTTGAAAGATAACCCTTAAATGACTTTCATGCCCCTCTTTAGTTTTAGAAAACACCAAAATAGCATCAATGAAAACAACCGAAAACTTATCCAAGAACTCATGGAAAATTCTATTCATAAGGTCCATGAATACAATAGGTGCATTGTTTAACCCAGAAGGCATAACTAAAAATTCATAATGGCCATATCTAGTACAGAACGCAGTCTTCGGAACATCTGCTTCTTTTACTTTCAACTGATGGTACCCCGACCTCAAGTCAATCTTGGAAAAATACTGAGCTCCCTGGAGCTGATCAAACAAATCATTGATATGAGGAAAAGGATACTTGTTCTTAAATAAAAATGTTATTTAAGGCTCTATAATCAATGCAAAGTCTCATTGACCCATATTTCTTTTTAACAAACAAGACAGGAGCACCCATGGTGATGTGCTAGGTCGAATGAAACCTTTATCTAATAACTCTTGCAATTGCTTCTTTAACTCTAAAAGTTCAACTTGATCCATTCGATAAGGGGGTTTTGAAATTGGCTTAGAATCAAGAACTAAGTCAACAGTAAATTCAACTTCCCGATCATGAATAATGCCAGGCAACTCATTAGGAACAACATCAAGATACTCATTTACCACTGGAACATCATTAAATTGAAAAGTTCCTTTATTTTCAACAATATGTGCAAGGTAACATTTATTTCCATCTTTTACTAGTTTCTCATCTTCCTGATATGTTATCAAAATCAAGGGTTCATTCTTGTACACAAACTGAAAATCTTTATGAAAATAAACCATTTTAGCTCTGTAGTCAATCTTAGCATGATAAACAAAAAGCCAATCCATGCCCAAAATAACATCAAACTCTACTAGAGGCAAAACAATAAGGTTTTCTGGTAGATTGTTTCGACACACAAGGATAGGAAGGTTCTTATAATTCTTTTTTGTCTCAACGTTCCCTCCGGGTGTTTTTACCATAAGTTCAGGATTCATATCTTGAGATGGAATTTTCAATTTACTAGAAAACTTCTCAGAAATGAGAGAATGTGTAGATCCAGATTCAAACAACACATTGGCATAATCAAAACAAAAAGACAGTGTACCTGATACTACTTCATTCGATGGCCCAACATCTGTTGAAGTAGTTGCAATGGATTTCACCACCCTTTTATGCTTGTAGTCTGGCTACTTTCCCTCAGTTGAGTTCTTCATTAGACACTCATTTGCAGAATGACCCATTTCATTACAGTTAAAAAATCTTACCGCTGACTTTTCATTGCCTGCTTGATCATCTTCCTTATAGTTACGAGCAATATGACCTGACTTACCACACCGAAAGCACTTTCCAGACTTGGATAAACATTCCCCAGGATGAATTTTACCACACTTCTCACAGGATGGATATTTGGTTTTCTTACCTCCTTGCTTCATTGATGAATTCTTCCCCTTTGCCTGCCAACTGGACCTCTTATTCTGTCGTTTGTCAAAGAACACCTGCTTGTCGAAAAATTCCATTTCCACCTTCTCCGCATATCGAAGAAGTTTTTCAAAACTTCTGAACTCATGAGAAGCTAAATCCCTTCGATACTTTGGCTTTAACATAGAGTTAAAATAGTTTATTTTACCATCAAGATCTCATATGAAGTTTGGAGCATACCTTGCCAATCGAGTGAACTTTGCTTCATAAGCAGCCACTGAGTCATCATCCTGCCTCAATTCTGGGAACTGTTTTTCCATCCTAATATGAACCACCTTAGGAAAATATTTCTCAAGAAACATACCTTTGAATTCGTCCCATTGAAGATCATCAATCTCATCACTATCCCTGATTTTTTTCACCATTGACCACCACTGATCAGCTTCACCTTCAAAACGATAAATAACAATGCTAACCTTTTGATGTTCTGAACACCCCATGACATCAAAAATCTTCTCCAGTTCTTTAATCCACCCTTCAGCTTGCACAGGGTTAGATGATTCTCTGAATGATGGGGGATGTTGCCTCATGAAATGTTCCACCACTGACATGTTCCTCTGCGGTTGACTTGACTGATCTCGTGCATGGATAACACCACCATTTATAGCCTGAGTCAACTGTGCCATCACTGCAACAAACTGTTCAGTTCCTATTCCGACCATCTCAGGTTGTTGATTTGGAAGGTTGTCTTCCTCCTGATGTCGTCCCAACATAGCTACTTTGTTTCCTCTACAGAAAACCATTCTGAACACAGAAATATCTTAGGTGAAGCAACATGGTAATCTTTAAATGCTATATCATTTCATTCATACCATAAATTAACTTATAATTTAACAATTTTCTAACTCCTAAAGTTGTCTAAACCGACCTTTGATACCAACTATAAGGCCCCGAACTTAAACCTTACTTAATATCGAATTAAATGAATAATTCACATTGAGGATCTTTTCAGGTTTAGAGTTTTAGAGAATTAGAACATAACTATTACATCTCAAAATATTACAAAGTAGACACTTATACTAAGTTTCTATAGAATAAAAAACTCTTAAAAAGAAACATGTCTAGTTCCATGTTTTATATAGCATGAATTTCCCTTGATCCCATCCTTGACCCTATTCCACATTAATTCCTGTGAAAAACATTTCAAAAAAACTTGGGGTGTGCATAAAAAGCTCAGTAAGGGATACACAAAGAATGAAAACTGTTAGTTTATCAAAACAATAATTAAACCATCTATACTTTATCAAAGTAATACTTTTCTCCTTTATGAAGTAGTAAAAACTCTTCACTGAATAAAAGATCATTACTTACCCTTTTGTAACCAAAATATTACCATAAAACCCATATAAAGATCACATAACATATAAAGGTAACTTGGGACATAAACATACTAAAATGGAATAACCATATGGTCGAATTCCACACATATCACTTAATGGAATAGCCATACGGCCAACTTCCATACCCAATGCATTGGAGGTTATAACGTAACAACCCGTCCTTGTATTCACGAAACCACCCGTCATATGGTTTATCAGGTAATCACCCTTCAAATGTCCAAGTACCATTATAAAATCATAAAACATAAAACAAATATAATGGAAAGAAAACATTTCCACACTTTGATCACAATATATCACATTAATATATTGACATAACAAATCCATTATAAAAACAATTTTCAATAACAAAATACATAAAAGAGTATATGGTATTTATTTCATTTTAAAAACATTACGTCTTGTTGAGGAAGCCAAAGACCAAATAATACTCGCGGCGACAGAGAAGTCGTTGTCGCCGCATAGGTACGACAAAAACATTCCCTTTTATCGTTTAGTAAAATGATTCGTATAAAAAGATTCCTTTTTAATAAACATAAAATTAAAAGGGGTTTATACACCATATTAAAGAAAGTGGTGTATAAAACAAAAATATGCCTCAATGAAAGGAGATTGAGACGAAGTCCCTTACCTCGAGCCCGGTTTGACTCGATCGTTCTTTAACATCCTAAATAATATACTTGAGTTAATTTATAATTGCTTAAGAACGTTTGTCAAGTTCATTATTACTTTTATATCACTTATTACCATGTTATAAACATTATGTAATAATTTAAGTTAATAATGATTGTTTTGTCGATATTTGGTTCTTATGTTGAAAGTGGACTTCTTACAATTACATGTTGTTCGTGTGGTCAGAGGTTCATTATATCCAGAATGATATTCATGATTTCGATATCATATATATCATATATATCCAGCATATACATGTATTTATAATATTACGTAATCATTTAGAGTTAAGAAATGAAATGCACCATTCATGGAGATGGTAAGTCGTACGTACGCATGAACACTACTTTCATTTCTATGTCATATTAATGGAATTAAAACTAAATGAGAGGTAGGTATATTTTAATTCCAGAATTATATTCATCATTTATATGTAACATACATCATATATAATAACTTTAAATCCATCCTTTATACGTCCCACATATGGCATTAACGAATCAAATCACTTTGAGAGGGCTGTAGTCCGCACTTCCTAAAATGAAGATATCGCATATACCCATAATGGAAGCCATGAAGGTGTGCCATAAATGAAAAATACAGAAGCATAAGAAAGACATAAACATATTATATATCATATATAAATATAGTGACATCTTAATGGCCACCTTTGAAGGTGTTGGAAGAATATTGAACAATCATCGTTTCGTGAGGCAGAAATTCGCCATCCATGGAAACAGTATGTTCTTTAACCATTAGATGTAGGTGTGTGTAAGTTTAGCGAGAAAGATTATTATAAAAACATCCTAGTATATTGAAGATACTTTATTTGTTACAAAAGAAATGAATAAAAATAGTTTAGGGGGTTGGAGAAGCAAAATAAAATAAAAGGACACAAGTGAAGACATTACCTTAAAATCGGGTAACTCTCTTTGATTTGAGCTCAAAGGATTCTTTGGGAAGACTTCTGCCCAAAGTGAGGCTTCTAAGAGTTAGAGAGGGATGTGGAGAGACGAAATGGGCAGGGTTTGGCCGAGCCAACGGCTTTGGAAGTGTGGGTATGGTGGTAGAGGTGGGGGCCTTTTATAAGAGGAGAGGAGGGGCACTCTTGGAAAGTAAAGAAATGTTGCTTTATTTTAAAATGAGTTTCGGATTTAAAAGATCCCAAATTGACATAATTCGAGTATAAGGTGATAAGGGTTCGAAATATACCCATCCAATACGTTTTTGACAAGTGTAGGTCTTAGATTTTACATTATCGTTTCATTTTATTTAAATCGTTAAATAATGAGGTAATCACTGCATCATCATGGTGCCATAAATAATTTAATTTATTTAATGTCAAAAAATTATAAAAAAATATATCATGATGTAGGAAATATTTTTATATTTCTAATGAATATTTATAGTAAAAAATATGACTTGTATAACCCCATTTAAAAATTGTTTTAGTAAAACAACTCATGTTTGTGACATTTTAATTTTACTTTAAATAAAACATTTTTAATGTCATTTTCCCACCAAAGTGGCTCAATGGGGTCCCCAAGTTGACCCATGGATTTTCGTGGTTGTCCATGACATATCCAATAAGGGTAGGACATGTTTCTAGGTCATTCCATATTATTAAAACATTATTTTTACCTTAAACTACACTAATTACCTCTAATCGCGATTAAAAACTGAAAAGTTACTATTCACCAAAAAATTATTTTAATCCCATTGAACCATATTTTACTTATTAATGACAACCATGTATGTCGGATTTTTGAAATTCAAAACAAAGAGGTGGTAAAATTTCATTTAAACGAAAAATCAGTTTTTATAAGTACCACATAGTGGTTTCACTATTCATCAAAAATTGAAGTTTTTTAGAAAAATACCAAAACTTCACCCTGAGCTATATTTGATATTCCGAATTCAAAATTGAAGTCCATTTTAAAAAATTCAAAAAATATAAGTTTCATTAATTAATTTAATTATTCATTCCCGCTGTCAGAGAAAATAATGTGTTTTTATGAAACAATAAGTATCAAAAGATTGACACTAGTTTAAGTCCGATTTCAAAGTGAAATTAATTCCAACGACCACTATTGGATTTAATGGTAAAAATATATTCTAATTTCACTTTAAAACCAATTCAAAAGAAAATATAATCATATAAATAAATTAGATTAAAAAGAGGTTTTGAATTAAAATACAACATTTTCACTATTCATTAAAAAATGAACTTTATCGGAAAAATACCAAAAATTTACACAAATTAAATTTTGATGTCCCGATTCCAAAGAAGAGTTTTATTTGGTCCAATAGAATGTATAAGAGTGACCAAAACTATATTTAATGACGATTCTCCATCAAAAAGCGATAAGTGAACCTTTAGTGAAAATTAGGGTATATATGCCTAAAATTGAATTCTTTTTGTATTTTAAGCCTTTATCTTTTATTGGATAAATGTAAAAAAATTTAAAAAACATATATAATAATATTTTAGTTATTTCTATCCATTCCTACCAATACAACGACTATGGGATAACTACCATTTAAAATAATATTATTTTATTACTAGTGTGCAACATAAGATTTCAATGAAACTCTTTGTTGCGTATCGGGTACGCTATAGAACATAGAAACCCCTTTAAAGTAAAATTAATATTTAATTCGTAAATATTAATAAATATGAAAATTTATTATTATTTATTTACTCGGGATGTTACAACATAACCACACATGGTTACTCATGTTCAGACATGATAATGAGATTCCCAAGCAGCCTTCTATTCTTATTACCCAAACCTAAATGGTCCGAAAGGCTATCTAAAAAAGACCCTGAACCATACCAAAGAAGGGTCATAAAAATTACGACTTTGTATTGTCTTTGATACCATTTTGTAATGAACCATCCAAGGTCAACATGTCACATCACCTGAGATGGCCCAACATAAGCTAGTGATCATCAAAATTATGAAACAAGTCTCATGAATAAAGAAAAGTAGATAAACCAATAGATTATATTGCATAAGAAAAGTAAAAAATCCATGTGACAAAAAATTTAAAATAAAAATTTATAATCCTGTTAATAAAATATAATAAGAAGAAACCAAGTCTCATTGTGAGAAACCATTTCCACCAACCTACCTCACCAATAAGGTAATGAAAATTGGGAGATGATGAAAATATAAAAGACACCATTAAATTTAATTTATTACTAAAAAACCAAATCTACAAATCACCAAAGGAAAATTTAGGGTGTGAGCGTAAGGATCTATGGGGTACCAATTTTTTTTTATATATTTTCAGACACCATGAAACATTTAGTTCAAGGTTTAAAACATAAAAAGTTTATAAATAAATTCAAAAAGAAAACCATTTTATAAAACATACTAGGATTTATTTCAAAATCATTACATATTCACAAAAATCACTAATATGAAAAACAAAAGAAATATCATATACTGAAAATAAAAAAAAATATACACCAGAATACCATAACATTAGTATGTGATCAATAAAACATGGTATAACACCCCAAAGTATAAATCTATTATAAGGCCCCAGCCTTAAACCATACTTAATATTGAATTAAATGAGCAATTCACATTGAGGATCTTTTCAGGTTTAGATTTTTAGAGAATTAGGACATAACTATTACATCTCAAAAGATTACAAAGTAGTCGCTTCTACTAAATTTCCATATAATAAAAACTCTTAAAAAGTAACATGTCTAGTTCCATTTTTTTTAGGTAGCATGACTTTCCCTTGATCCCATACTTGACCCTATTCCACGCTAAGTCCTGTTAAAAACATTTCAAAAACTTGGGATGAGCATAAAAATCTCAGTAAGGGATACACAAAGAATTAAAACTGTTAGTTTTTCAAAACAACAAGTAAACCATGTATACTTTATCAAAGTAATACTTTTCACCTTTTCGAAGTAGTAAAAACTCTTCGCTGAATAAAAGTTCATTACTTACCCTTATGTAACCAAAAGATTAACATAAAACCCATATAAAGATAACATAACATATAAAGGTAACTTGGGACATAAACATACTTAAGTGGAATAATCATACGGCCGACTTCCACACATATCACTTAATGGAATAGCCATACGACCAACTTCCATACATACTTAATGGAATATCCATACGGCTGACTTCCATACGCAATTCATTGGAGGTTATAACGTAACCACCCGTCCTGGTATTCACAGAACCACCCGTCATATGGTTTATTATGTAACCACCCGTAAAATGTCCTAGTACCATTATAAAATCAGAACACATAAAACCAACATAAAGGAATGATAACATTTCCACATTTAAATCACAATATATCATTTAAATAAATTGACATAATAGAATCCTTTATCAAAACCATTTTCAATACCAAAATACAAAAAAAGTATATGGTATTTATTTTATTTTAAAAAACATCACGGCTTGTTGAGGAAGCCAAAGACCAAATAATACTTGCGGCGGCGGAGAAGTCGTTGTCGCCGCATACGTACGACAAAAACATTCCCTTTTGTCATTTTGTAAAACGGTTTATATAAAAACATTCCTTTTGAATAAACGTAAACGTCAAAGGGGTTTATACATCGTATTAAAGAAAGTGGTGTATAAAACGAAAAATGTGCCTCAATGAAAGGAGATTGAGACGAAGTCCCTTACAAAGACGGTGTCCTTGGTTTAAGGATAAATCAATTACATAATTATGTGTGACAAACGAATACACCCAATATAAGTGGATATTAAGTGTAAAACAATCAGAGGTTATTCACACATATTCATAGAATGACATATTCAAGGAGTACAAGATTATCCCAAAGAATCAAATTTGGGTTAAGAAGTTCCCTGGAAAAACTTTGACGGCCTAACGACGTCACTACAAAATTCAGAAAATGAGTTGATGAGAGATAAAAAGGGGTATCTCATCACTTGGACATAAAATTTAAATCAATAAGTATATACAAGAACATATCCCAAAATAATATTATGTGAATTAAAAGACATAACAAAAGAAGTCTTTTACAAAAAGAGGAGGGTGAAAGGTTCCCTTACAGACATGGGTATCTTTCGAGATATGCACCCCGTGAAAGAAGAACAATACAACATTGATGTAAATACTCATAAATGAAAGTATATTACACAATGAGTAAAATAATGGGCAGTACATACACCACTCAATGGAAATTGTGGAAAATGTAGCATGAATCTCACAGGAATAAAAGTGAGATGAAAAATCCATTACGAAAACTCGGCAGCCTAACGACGCCACATAAAACTCACAAAAATGGATTGATGAGATCAAATAGGGTATCTAATCATATTAACATAAAGTTTACAGCAAGAGTAATATAAAATAACATCCCCCAACATAACAAATAGGTTCTTAAAAGAAGTGACATAGAGGAGAGTACTTAAAAAGAAAGAGAGAGGTTAGATCTCTTACGAAAATTCAGCAGCCTAACGGTGCCACTCAAAACATCCAAAATGGATTGATGAGAGAGAATAGGGTCTCTCATCATATGAACATAGAAATTACAGTAAGATTAAAATAAAATAACATCCCAATAACAAGAAATATGATCTTTAAAAGGAATGACATAAAAGAGCGTTCTTAAAAAGAAAGAGAGGAGTAGGATCCCTTACCTCGGGTCCGACATGACTCGATCATTCTTTAACGTCCTGAATAATAAACTTGAGTTAATTTCTATATGATTAAGAACCTTTTTAAAGTTCATTATTCCTTTTATATCGCTTATTTAAATTTTATAAACATCATGTAATCATTTAAGTTAATAATGTTTGTTTTGTCGATATTTGGTTCTTTAGTCGAAAGTGAACTTGTTACAATTACATGTTGTTCGTGTGGTCAATGGTTCATTATATCCAGAATGATATTCATGATTTGGATATCATATATATCATACATATCCAGCATATACATGTATTTATAATATTACATAATCATTTAGAGGTAAGATATTAAATGCACCGTTCATGGAGACGGTAAGCCGTACGTACGCATGAACGCTACTTTCATTTCTTTGTCATATTAATTGAATTAAAACTAAATGAGAGGTATGTATATTTTAATTCCAGAATTATATTCATCACTTATATGTAAAATACATTATATATATCCATTATAAATATGTACTTATAATAGTACATTACATTTGGGGATAAGAAATGAAATGCACCGTTCATGGAGACGGTAAGCCGTACGTACGCATGAACGCTACTTTCATTTCTATTTCATACATTAATGGAAGGAAATAATAATGATATATATGTATATTATAATTATAGTATAACATCATATATAATAACTTTAAATCCATCCTTTATACATCCCACATATGGCATTAACGAATCAAATCACTTTGAGGGGGCGGTAGTCTGCACTTCCTAAAATGAAGATATCGCGTATACCCATAATGGAAACCATAAAGGTATGCCCAAAATGAAAAATACAGAAGCTTAAGGAAAACATAAACATATTATATATCATATATAAATATAGTGTCATCATAATGGCCACCTTTGAAGGTTTTAAAAGAATGTTGAACAATCATCGTTTCGGGAGGCCGAAATTCGCCATCCACGGAAACAGTATTTTCTTTAACCATTAGATGTAGGTGTGTGTAAGTGTAGCTCAAATAAATCTTATAAAAACATCCTAGTATATTTATGATACTTTATTTGTTACAAAATAAATTAATAAAAAGAGTTTAAGGGGATGGAGAAGAAAAATAAAACAAAAGGACTCAAGTGAAGACATTACCTTAAATTCGGGTAACTCCCTTTGGTTTGAGCTAAAAGGATTCCTTGGGAAGACTTCTGCCCAAATTGAGGCTTTAAAGAGTAAGAGAGGGTATTGGAGAGACACAATGGGAAGGTTTTGGACGAGCCAAAGGCTCTGGAAGTGTGGTTAAGGAGGTAGAGGTGTGGGCCTTTTATAAGAGGAGAGGAGGGGCACTCTTGGAAAGTAAGCAAATGTTACTTTATTTGAAAATGAGTTTCGGATTTAAAAGGTCCCACATTGATATAATTCGTGTATTAGGTGATAATGGTTTGAAATCCACCCATCCATTAGGTTTTGGACATTTTTAGGTCTTAGATATTAAATTATCTTTCCATTTTATTTAAATCGTTAAATAATGAGGTCATCGCTGCATCATCATGATGTCATAAATAATTTAATTTATTTAATGTCTAAAAATTATAAAAAAAATACTATGATGTAGGAAGTGTTTTTAAATTTCCAATGACTATTTATAGTCAAAATCTGACTTGTATAACCCCATGTAAAAATTGTTTTAGTAAAACATCTCATGTTTGTGTTATTTTTACTTTAATTTTAAATAAAAAGATATTAATGTCATTTTCCAACCAAAGTGGCTTCATGGGGTCCCCAAGTTGACCCATGGATTGTCTTGGTCGGACATGACACATCCAATGAGGGTAGGACATGTTTCTAGGAAATTTAATTTTATTAAAACATTATTCTTACCTTAAACTACACTAATTACCTCTAATCGCGATTAAGAACTTAAAAGTTACTATTCACCAAAAAATTATTTTAATCTCATTGAACAAAATTTTACTTCTTAATGACAACCATGTATGTAGGATTTTTGAAATTAAAAACACAGAAGTGGTAAAATTTCATTTAAACGAAAAATCAGTTTTTATAAGTACCACTTAGTGGTTTCACTATTCATCAAAAATTGAAGTTTTTCAGAAAAATCCCAAAAATTAACCCTAAGATATATTTGGTATTCCGAATTCAAAAATGAAGTCTATTTTACAAAATTCAAAACATATAAGTCACATTAATTAATTTAATAATCAATTCCCGCTGTTAGAGCAAATAGCGTGTTTTTATGAAACAATAAGTATCAAAAGATTGACACTAGTTTAAGTCTGATTTCAAAGTGAAATTAATTCCATAGACCACTATTGGATTAAATGGTAAAAATATATTCTAATTTAACTTTAAAACCAATTCAAAAGATAATCTAATCATATAAATAAATTATATTAAAAAGAGGTTTTGAATTAAAATACAACATTTTTCACTATTCATTAAAAATTTAACTTTTTCGGAAAAATACCAAAAATTTACACAAAGTAAATTTTGATGTCCCGATTCTAAAGAAGAATTTTATTTTGTCAAATATAAGACATAAAATTGTCATAAAGTGGATTTAAAAGAGGTTCTCCATCAAAAGGCGGTTAATCGAACTTTTAAAGAATATTAGAATGTTTACGCTTAAAATTGGATTCATTCACATTTTTAATCCTCTAACATTTATTGTAAAGAGTAAAAATATTTGACAAACATATATAATCATTTGGTAGTTATTTCTGTTCATTCCCTCCATTACAACGACTAGGCGTTAACTACCATTTAAAATAATATTATTTTATTATTAGAGTGCAATGTAAGATTCCCAAGAAACTTGTTGTTGCGTGTTGGGTACGCCATCGAGCATAGTGTCCCCTTTAAAGTCATATTAATATTTTATTCACAAATATGGATAAATATGAAAATGTCATATTCTTTATTTACCTGGGGTGTTACATCCTTCCCCCCTTTTGGGAATTGCGTCCTCGCAATTTTTAAAATTGAGCTTGGAAACATCCTTGAAAGTCCCACATCGGAACAAGAGTCGGTAAAACAATCACTTTAAAATAATGAAAGAGAAGTACAAAGGTCACCCGAGTTAACCCATACTAGGATTCCAAGTACGAAAATATGGACATGGAGGAAAAAACAAAGGGTCATGTTCTGATGGAGAGTGATAGAAAACATGATTAGGAGAAAGTTAACCACAAGAAAATCACAAACTTGTGATGGGTTAAATGGTATTCGATTCCCCAGTAGGAAAAGTTAATAGACAACTTTTTTGTTTTAAGTTACTTTTTATTGAGGAATTTATTCATAAGGAAACATAATCACTTATCATATTGACTTTCAACTTTTATTAGATTCCTTACACAAACTCATATTTTCTCTAAAAGACGAGTATTTAGGAAGACTTGTTCATATTAAGAGTACTATAATCAACTTCTAGAGAATCACCTAATCCAAAAAAGAGAACTATATAATTCCCATGTATTTAGACCAAAAAAAACCAAAAAGGCTAGTACAAGATCAGATAATCCAGAAATGTATAACCCCTTATAAAAAGAAAATCTATTCTTAATCTCCAAAATTTGTCCAACAAAACCCAAAGTTCAACGAGGACCATTCGATAATCAATTTGTCCATAAAATTATTCAAAGTAAACCAAACTAATATTGAAACCAAAATATTTGAGGGATTTAGTCACATATTCTTCCAAGTTAAATCGTATCATTTATCTCCAAAGAGCATCAGTTTCTCTAAATGTCTCGAATTGAAAAGTAATTAACCTAATCACATGTCCTGCATGATAGGTTAATAAATATCCATAGATAACCCAAAATCAACTTACTCTTAATTCATAAAATCATCTAACTAAAAAGAATCAGTCAAACTAACCAGGGACTTCACATAGTCCAGTGGTAGGCGATAAATACCAGTTGCACTTTGGTTGTGGGTTCGATTCCCGCAGCTTTGTCCGACATGACGGGTTGTCACACGGTCTGCGTGTTGTCTTTTTTATAAAACTCCAAAAATAACCCTAACATATTTTAACCTCAACCATTTCCTTATACCTTTAATTTTCATCCGAATTCATTACGATCTCAACATCTTAATTCTTGAAGTCTTATTTCACCACCATAAGATAAAATAAAACGATTCCCAAAATAAATAACATCATACCTTGATCATGGAGTCCACTCAGTTTCATCGTCATCTTGCTCACGTAGGTATAAGTCCCATGCATTACAACAATGATTTAGAGATCCTTCAAAATCATTTGCTTCCTCCATCCAAATACACCTCGTACAACATGGGTCATATGGGTGTTCCCAGAAAAACAGTTTTGGAAAATAATCATGTATGACATATAATTCCAAAACATCTGATAAAACATGATTTCTATAAAATAGTCGGACCGAAATTGAGTTGAAACTTTCTATTATTGGTCATTTTAAAATACCATAAGTATGTGATGTGAGAATATATTTTAAGAGAAAATATAAATAGGTTGCGCAAGGGTCTCCTTCCTCAGCACCATTTTTAAAATCATAATATGCTTCAAATTCTTGTGATAAGGTAAAATATTTGAAAATACCTTGATAATATTTACCTTTCTTGAAAATATGAGAATATTGTGAAAATAGTATTTGCCTAAAAACAACCCATGATCCACGATGATAACGAGGTATAGTGGAGGTGTTTGATATCTCAAACAACTGCTTCAAGTGAGTTGTATGCTAGAAAAAGTTTCACAATCACCCGAAGATGACTTTGTAATAATTATTGCAAGCATGTCATCAGGAAGAGATAGGAATGTCGTTTGAGATCCTTATCCTTCCATTCATAACCGACTTTACTTGACCTAAAAAAAATGTTATAAAACAAGTATTTAACTAAAATAATAGATATATGGACTAATCATGTGTCTCACAAGAACTCCTAATCCCTAAAGTTGTCGAAACCGACCTCTGATACCAACTATAAGGCCCTAGCCTTAAACCTTACTTAATATTGAATTACAAGAGCAATTCACATTGAGGATCTTTTCAGGTTTATAGTTTTAGATAATTAGGACATAACTATTACATCTCAAAAGATTACAAAGTAGTCGCTTATACTAAATTTACATAAAATAAAAACTCTTTAAAAGAAACATGTCTAGTTCCATTTTTTTAGGTAGCATGACTTTCCCTTGAACCCATCCTTGACCCTATTCCATGCTATGTCCTGTGAAAAACATTTCAAAAACTTGGGATGAGCATAAAAAGCTCAGTAAGGGATACACAAAGAATGAAAACTGTTACTTTTTCAAAACAACAAGTAAACCATGTATACTTTATCAAGGTAATACTTTTCACCTTTTCGAAGTAGTAAAAACTCTTCGCTGAATAAAAGTTCATTACTTACCCTTCTGTAACCAAAAGATTACCATAAAACCCATATAAAGATCACAAAACCTATAAAGGTAACTTGGGACATAAACATACTTAAGTGGAATAATCATACGACCGACTTCCACACATATCACTTAATGGAATAGCCATACGACCAACTTCCATACATACTTAATGGAATAGCCATACGGCCGACTTCCATACCCAATGCATTAGAGGTTATAACGTAACCACCCGTCCTGGTATTCATGACACCACCCGTCATATGGTTTATCACGTAACCACCCGTAAAATGTCCAAGTACCATTATAATATTTGAACACATAAAACCAACATAAAGGAATGATAACATTTCCACATTTCAATCACAATATTTCATTTAAATAAATTGACATAATAGAATCCTTTATCAAAAACATTTTCAATACCAAAATACAAAAAAAGTATATGGTATTTATTTTATTTTAAAAAACATTACGGCTTGTTGAGGATGACAAAGACCAAATAATACTCGCGGCGGCGGAGAAGTCGTTGTCGCCACATACGTACGACAAAAACATTCCTTTTTGTCGTTTTGTAAAATGATTTATATAAAAATATTCCTTTTGAATAAACGTAAAAGTCAAAGGGGTTTATAAACTGTATTAAAGAAAGTGTTGTATAAAACAAAAATGTGCCTCAATGAAAGGAGATTGAGACGAAGTTCCTTACAAAGACGATATCCTTAGTTTAAGGATAAATTAATTACATAATTGTGTGTGACAAATGAATACACCCAATATAAGTGGATATTAAGTGTAAAAAAATCAGAGGTTATTCACACATATTCATAGAATGACATATTCAAGGAGTACATGATTATCCCAAAGAATCAAATTTGGGTTAAGAAGTTCCCTTGCAAAACTTTGACGGCCTATCAGCGTCACTACAAAATTCAGAAAAAGAGTTGATGAGAGATAAAAAGGGGTATCTATCACTTGGACATAAAATTTAAATCAATAAGGATATAGAAGAACATATCCCAACATAATATTATGTGAATTAAAAGACCTAAAAAAAGAAGTCTTTTACAAAAAGAGGAGGGTGAAAGGTTCCCTTACCGACATGGTTATCTTTCGAGACATGCACCCCGTGAAAGAAGGACAATATAACATTGATGTAAATACTCATAAATGAAATTATATTACACAATGAGTAAAATAATGGGCAGTACATACAACAATCAAAGGAAATTGTGGCAAATGTAGCATAAATCTCACTGGAATAAAAGTGAGATGATAAATCCCTTACGAAAACTCGGCAGCCTAACAACACCACATAAAACTTACAAAAATGGATTAATGAGATCAAATAGGGTATCCAATCATATTAACATAAAGTTTACAGCAAGAGGAATATAAAAGAACATCCCCCAACATAAAGAATAGGTTTTTAAAAGAAGTGACATAAAGGAGAGTACTTAAAAAGAAAGAGAGAGGTTAGATCTCTTATGAAAATTCGGCAGCCTAACGACGCCAATAAAAACTTCCAAAATGGATTGATGAGAGAGAATAGGGTCTCTCATCATATTAAAATAAAAATTACTGTAAGATTAATATAAAATAACATCCCAATAACAGGAAATATTATCTTTAAAAGGAATGACATAAAAGAGCGTACTTAAAAAGAAAGAGAGGAGTAGGATCCCTTACCTCAGGTCCGAATTGACTTGATCGTTATTTAACGTCCTGGATAATAAACTTGAGTTAATTTATATTTTCTTAAGAACCTTTTTCAAGTTCATTATTCCTTTTATATCACTTATTTACATTTTATAAACATTATGTAATCATTTAAGTTAATAATGATTGTTTTTTCGATATTTGGTTCTTTAGTCGAAAGTGAACTTCTTACAATTACATGTTGTTCGTGTGGTCAATGGTTCATTATATCCAGAATGATATTCATGATTTGGATATCATATGTATCATATATATCCAGAATATACATGTAATTATAATATTAAATAATCATTTAGAGGTAAGAAATGAAATGCACCGTTCATGGAGACGGTAAGCCGTACGTATGCATGAATGCTACTTTCATTTCATTGTCATATTAATGGAATTAAAACTAAATGAGAGGTATGTATATTTTAATTACAGAATTATATTCATAATTTATATTTAACATACATTATATATATCCATTATAAATATGTACTTATAATAGTACATTACATTTGGGGATAAGAAATGAAATGCACCGTTCATGGAGACGGTAAGCGGTACGTACACATGAACGGTACTTTCATTTCTATCGCATACATTAATGGAAAGAAATAATAATTATATAGAGGTATATTATAATTAAAGTATAAAATCATATATAATAACTTTAAATCCATCCTTTATACATCCCACATATGGAATTAATGAATCCAATCACTTTGAGGGGGCGGTAGTCCGCACTTCCTAAAATGAAGATATCGCGTATACCCATAATGGAAACCATAAAGGTATGCCCAAAATGAAAAATACAGAAGCTTAAGGAAAACATAAACATATTATATATCATATATAAATATAGTTTCATCTTAATGGCCACCTTTTAAGGTGTTAAAAGAATGTTGAACAATCATCATTTCGGGAGGCCGAAATTCACCATCCACAGAAATAGTATGTTCTTTAACCATTAGATGTAGGTGTGTGTAAGTGTAGATCGAATCCTTCTTATAACAACATCCTAGTATATTGATGATACTGGAGTTGTTACAAAATAAATGAATAAAAAGAGTTTAATTGGTTGGAGAAGAAAAATAAAACAAAAGGACTCAAGTGAAGACATTACCTTAAAATCGGGTAACTCCCTTTGTTTTGAGCTAAAAGGCTTCCTTGGGAAGACTTCTGCCCAAAGTGAGGCTTCAAGGAGTAATATAGGGAATTGTAGAGACAAAATGGGCAGGGTTTGGCCGAGCCAAAGGCTTTGGAAGTGTGGTTAAGGAGGTAGAGGTGGGGGCCTTTTATAAGAGGAGAGGAGGGGCACTCTTGGAAAGTAAGCAAATGTTACTTTATTTGAAAATGATTTTCGGATTTAAAAGGTCCCACATTGATATAATTCGTGTATAATGTGATAATGGTTTGAAATCCACCCATCCAATAGGTTTTGGACATGTGTAGGTCTTAGATATTACATTATCTTTCCATTTTATTTAAATCGTTAAATAATGAGGTCATCACTGCATCATCATGATGTCAAAAATAATTTAATTTATTTAATGTCTAAAAATTATAAAAAAAATACTATGATGTATGAAATCTTTTTAGATTTTAAATTACTATTTATAGTAAAAAATCTGACTTGTATAACCCCATGTAAAAATTGTTTTAGTAAAACATCTCATGTTTGGGTAATTTTTACTTTAATTTTAAATAAAAAGATATTAATGTCATTTTCCAACCAAAGTGGCTTCATGGGGTCCCCAAGTTGACCCATGGATTGTCTTGGTCGACCATGAAACATACAATGAGGATAGGACATGTGTCTAGGTCATTTAATTTTATTAAAACATTATTCTTACCTTAAACTACACTAATTACCTCTAATCGCGATTAAGAACTTAAAAGTTACTATTCATCAAAAATTATTTTAATATCATTGAACCACATTTTACTTCTTAATGAAAATCATGTATGTCGGATTTTTGAAATTCAAAACACATAAGTTGTAACATTTCATTTAAATGAAAAATCAGTTTTTATAAGTACCACTTAGTGGTTTCACTATTCATCAAAAATTGATGTTTTTCAGAAAAATCCCAAAAATTCACCCTAAGATATATTTGATATTACGAATTCAAAAATGAAGTCTATTTTAAAAAAATTCAAAACATATAAGTCAAATTAATTAATTTAGTAATTAATTCCCGCTGTCAGAGCGAATAGCGTGTTTTTATGAAACAATAAGTATCAAAAGATTGACACTAGTTTAAGTCCGATTTCAAAGTGAAATTAATTCCATCGACCACTATTGGATTAAATGGTAAAAATATATTCTAATTTCACTTTAAAACCAATTCAAAATATAATCTAATCATATAAATAAATTATATTAAAAATAGGTTTTGAATTAAAAAACAACATTTTCAATATTCATTAAAAATTGAACTATTTCGGAAAAATACCAAAAATTTATACAAAGTAAATTTTGATGTCCCGATTCTAAAGAAGAATTTTATTTTGTCAAATATAACACAGAAAATTGTCAAAAAGTGGATTTAAAAGAGGTTCACCATCAAAAGGTGGTTAATCGACCTTTTAAAGAATATTAGAATGTTTACGCTTAAAATTGGATTCATTCGCATTTTTAATCCTCTAAAATTTATTGTAAAGAGTAAAAATATTTGACAAACATATATAATAATTTGGTAGTTAGTTCTGTTAATTCCCGCCATTACAACGGCTAGGCGTTAACTACCATTTAAAATAATATTATTTTATTGTTAGAGTGCAACGTAAGATTCCCAACAAACTCGTTGTTGTTTGTTGGGTACGCCATCGAGCATAACGCCCCCTTTAAAGTCATATTAATATTTTATTCACAAATATGGATAAATATGAAAATGTCATATTCTTTATTTACCTGGGGTGTTACATCTATGAAATGTGGGCTCTAGCCAATGGGAATACATACTCAGTCACATGACGGAACACTATATTGATTTAATGTGAATCCTACCTACATTTAGTTCAGTCACTATCAATCAATATCACCAAAGATAACCCCTAGTTGTTCCACACTCACTATGGTTTGTATATATCTATACATTATTCCCCTAATGTTTCCAATGTAAAATACTTTTCATCATTTTTTAAAAAAACTATAGCCATATTTTGGGAAAAAATGAATAGTGAACCATCACTGCTCCTATGCTTAAAAATCCATTTTTAGAGTTTAACCCACCATTGAGACATTTAATTGAACATATAAAGTGCATATTTTTTAAAATTAAATCCCCATTAAAACCCCATTTTCAGGAAAAATTTCTATCCAGAAAATAATTTTACAAATTAATCAAATGGAATTCACAATAAATTAATTAAATCATGAATTTAATCCATCGTATAGAGGCACATACTGATATCAAGATCATCTATCTCCCTTCAATGAATCCACCAAAAATGTTATGAGGAATAAAAAATTAAAAAATGGATCATAGGGTCATAATTCCACAAGTAAATATCTGAACCCATAACAGGCATACAAATCCATCTATCTCGAAGAAGGGGGAATGGAGAAAGTAAGGACACATGATGAAATTCATATTATAATCAAAATAAGTGAAACAGATATTTCTTCTACCCATGATAGAACAATATTTAGGGTGAAAAATTCAACCTAGGTTGGTCTCCAAGGTGTTTTGGATTGAATGAGATTCATGGAATGTGATTTAGACTTAAAAATGGGATTGAAAACAATGTTTTGATACTTACCTTCTTTTAAATGCCCAAATTAATGTCACGAGATGGCCTAGGGCCTCCATAGTCTAGTAGGCGGCACATGACAGAATTCTTAGGTGACTAGAAGTCCCACTGGTTGGGTAGTGGGTCAAGAAAAATTCATACCACACTAGTCAATCCATCACATGGTCGACGCCATTCCAGTAGGAACTCTATACTGCTATCCATCTACCATTTGGATGATGGATCTCACCATTAGTTTAGTGGACCTCATTTAGCTTTTCTATCTATAATTCCATGTATAACTCCAAGCTAAACACATCATCCACCTCTTGGCCCCTCAAACTAAAATAAAAACCACCTTACCCACCTTTATAAAGATATAACAAGAATAGAATGAAAAAGAATCCACAAGTATAACTATATGGAAATGAGATAAAAATATGAACAATGGTAAACCAGGGGTCACACCAGAACAATGGTGTCAGATGTTAGAATTAATTTTCAAGACCTTACTTCCTTAGGCTATGAGCCAGATAATTTAACCCCATAGGTCTTCGGAAATACCATGGTTACCTTTTTACCAAACCAAAGTATATTTTCCAACATGGTTAATTATCATACTAATAATTTTCCGCAGAAGACAACGCATGATCTTTTAGTTTTCTTTTTTCTCAGTCACACATGCTCTAGGAGACTTCCTAGGAGGTCACCCATCCTGAAACTACTCCAGGACAAGTCTCAATTAACTATGCAGTTTTAATAAGGTAGGCTCCCAAAAAGAAAGGTTCGCCATGGTGACATGGGTCGTAACATTTTTACTTTTAGGTATCATTTTTCTAGGGGTGTTATACTCTCCCTCATTAGAAGTAGAAAAACAACATTGTGGATGCCAAACCTCAAACCTAGGAAGTGCCACTGGGCTTCAGGTTGGATATTGGAACTAATACCATTTTCAGGTTCCGAACTACTTGGGCCCTGAAACTAATCCTCTAACCCCACAAGTCTTCTATAATACCTCAATTTCTTTCACAAAACACCACAGGTTGTTTCCCACAGGGCTTACTTAAGAGATTAATGACTATCCGCATAGGTTAATGCCGATTTTTAGTGTGTTTTTTCCTCACTCACACACACCCTAAGAAGATTCCCAGGTGGTCAACCATTTTAACACTACTATAGGCTAATCCTTTCTTAATTGTGGAGTTATACTAAGATAGGATCCCAAAAAGAATGGTGCACCTTTGTAACATGCGTCGAAACATTTATCCTTTTAGGTCTCACTTCTCCAAGGGTGTTACATGCACACAAATACACACATGCACACACACAGAGACATACATACATACATACACACATACATACAGACAGACATACATACATACATACATACATACATACATACATACATACATACGTACGTATGTACGTACGTACGTACGTACATACATACATACATACAAACATACATACATATATACATTCATACATACATACCTACATACATACATGCATAGATACATATATAGTTACTTACTTACATGCATGCATATATGCATGCATACATACATACATACATACATACATACATACATACATACACACATACATACATACATACAGACATACATACATACATACATACATACATACATACATACATACATACATACATACATACATACATACATACATACATACATACATACATACATACATACATACATACATACATACATACATACATACATACATACATACATACATACATACATACATACATACATACATACATACACACATACATACATACACACATACATACATACATACATACATACACACAGACATACAGACATACATACATACATACATACATACGTACATACATACATACATACATACATACATACATACATACATACATACATACATTCAAATGTACATACATACATACATACATACATACATACATACATACATACATACATACATACATACATACATACATACATACATACATACATACATACATACATACATACATACATACATACATACATACATACATACATACATACATACATACATACATACATACATACATACATACATACATACATACATACATACATACATACATACATACATACATACATACATACATACATACATACATACATACATACATACATACACACATACATACATACATACATACATACATACATACATACATACATACATACATACCTACATACATACATACATACATACATACATACATACATACATACATACATACATACATACATACATACATACGTACGTATGTACGTACGTACGTACGTACATACATACATACATACAAACATACATACATATATACATTCATACATACATACCTACATACATACATGCATATATACATATATAGTTACTTACTTACATGCATGCATATATGCATACATGCGTACATGCATAGATTGATATACTTATACATTCATGCACACATGCACACATACACACATAGTCACATGGACACACACACACACACATACAGATATATATACATACAAACATACAGACAAACACACATTCAAATACACACACATACACACAAACACACATGACACACACACACACACAAACGTACACACATTCACACATGATCACATGCACACACACACATAAGAAAACATGAATAATTTGACAGACATAGAAACACACACACACACTCTCTCTCACACGCACACAATGAAACAAACATACCTAAATAGTTTTTTTGAAAATTATTTGTGAATTAATTGTAATGGATGTATGTTGTGATGTTATGTATTTGGAATGATGTTGCTCATTGGTAGACAAGGGTGTTAGATTATGTTTATAATTCACTGTGAGAGAATTTACGTTGATAGACCATGAGAGATTCTAATTTTTTCTAATGAACCATGATATACTATAGGTTGGAATATCCTGAGAGATTTCATTTGGAGACTGAGAGAACATGAGATCTCTTGTAGTAATGAAATAGGAATACCATAATGCTTCTATCATTATTATCCATCTAACATACATTATTTTTGATTTCTGAAAATATATCCAAATGGTTAGTTACCTAGGGTAACATACTAATGTTGGGTTGATATTTATATGGTTTCTTCATTTTATCTTTTCCATGTTTACATTGATGTGATATCATATGTGTTAATCTCATTTATATATATGTGGTTATATGATGATGTATGTGATCACATTTATTATACCATGTTTGAATATTTTGAAAATGATCTGACATTTGGCTATGTTTCTTTATTTGATCATTTTTGGGAAGCGATTTGGAAAACTTGTTTTATTGATTTTAAAAAGAAGAAAATAGTTATCTAAAATACATAGATAAATTGGAATGTTTTCATAGTATTTTAGTTCAGAAAAAAAAAGTTTCTTGATCAACGTCTTTCAATTATGCGAAGAAATAAATTACTAAGAAGATTCTTTAAGTAGAATAAGCTACTGATTATAATTCTGAAAATGAGGTTTGAAAAATTATTGATATATTTATATCTTTAATTTCTAAATATATGAAAATAGGAACCTGAAAATATAAAGGGAAACATCTCGTGAATATTTTTGATTATGGATTCATTGGGAACATTGAGGCTAATTATACTCAACGAAATAATGTAGGGGATATTGATAAAGATGATAGAAGACATAGAATATCCTGGAATAACCTGAGTGATAAGTCTATACATTATTCCAAATGGAAATATTAAAATTTCTTTAAATTCAAATTAATAAGTTTCTAACATAAATATTATGATGAAGAAGATAGTCAATATCAATCCAAAAAATCTATTGAGAAGCTTGGGACTACATTTATTGAAAAAATTAAAAATAACTAATTTAGAAATAGTAGTTTTTAAGAAGAAGAAAATTGATTAAAATATCATCAAAAAGAATAATTGAATTTTTTTGAGAAATATTAAGAGTCTTGAAAAAGAAATTAGGAATTATAAAAATGAAAACACTTAAAAAATCAGTAATGTATTCCTGATAAGAAAGATAAGATGTTAGAAGAGATTTATGATTTGAAGAATAATTTTGAGATATAAAAGAATCATAATGAACATCTAGAAATAAAGTTGATGGAAGAAAAAGAAGAGTTGGAAATTTTCTGACAAAACTGTTCTAAATATGAATAGATGGTTACATGTTTCAATAATTTTATCTATGATGTTTGTGGAATCTTTAGAAAGGGTAAACATGATAAGAATAAAAAACTACCATCAATTTTTGATACAAAATTTGAAATTGTTTCTCAAAACAAGAATACTGGGATATTTATGTATTTGGCCAAAACTGAATAAGTTAAGAAGTCAACAGTTTCTGAAAATTATGACTCTAAAAATGATTCTCTTACTTATAGTTTTTAAAGGATGAAATGAAAACTTATATACAAAATAATATTCTGGTTGATAACAGAAACTTTTGTGTTCATAAATGTTATATAAAGAAATATAAAATGGTTGCTGAGAAACATGTGGACAACTCCAGACATAATGGTTTTTAGAGGTAAATAATGTTTCTATGGATATTGTTAGTATTGTTATGTATTCAGACACACAGAAAATATGTGTTGGTATTACCGAAAACATTTATACCATTATATGAATTTCAGAAGGAAATGTTTTAGGGGGAGTGAATCCCTTCAATGGAAGATATCAGAGAAGGGGGTTTTGAATAAATATGATAAGGTTTGAGTAAAGGTAAGAAATAGATTCCCACCCCTATACACTATTTGTATGATATGTGAGAAACCTATACAATTTTCAAAATAATTCCTTGTTTTATTCCCGACTCAACAAAAGTTTGTTAATAATTATCAGAAGTAGGTTGGTAAGAAAAATAAAATGAAAGATAAATATCTTATTGTTGAAGCCTCTATCAAAGCTACAAAAAAGACCTCAGATCTTGGATAGTGGGTGTTCTTATCATATAGAAAAGGACAATTTTTTTTAAATAATGTGAAATACTTAAAAGAATGAATAGTAACATTTTGCAATAATGAATCACTCAAAATCAAAGTTGTTTGATCCACCATCATCGGGGAAGAAAATTTGAAACCCAAAAAATATTTGTTTATTAGTGGGAAAGAACACAACATTATAAGTGTTTCACAATGTTGAGATAAAAGAAAAATGTCATTTTCATAAAATATGGGTTTGTTGTGAAAGGTGAGAAAGATAAAAATATTGTTTCGAGAGGCCAATGTGTAAAAGCAAACTTGTACCATGTTGGTGGGGATCAAAACACTTATTACTTAGGCACAGTGTAATAGAATCAATTATCGTATAAAATGATTGGATCCATGTGTCAGAGAAACATGTGAATGTTTTCTGAGTGCTCAAAAATGATTGTGTGGTTACCTTATTTGAAATATTTCAAAGTGATCAAAAATAATCACATCTTTTTAATAGAACAAAATTCTCAGATATATAAAAGCCACAAAAAAATAGAATCAATTATGATAAATAACAAATTATTGACTTGTTTGGGTATAAAAAATATGATTGGGTAGGAAATTTTAATGATAGAAGATCCATATATGGTGGATTTTTCTTTCAGGAAAAAAGTTTTGTTTTTTTGAATATAAATAATTAGAATTTAGTAACTCTTGTCATGGATTAATATATGTTTGTTTCTACCACTCAATCTATTACTCAGATAATGTGAAAAAGACTCGGTCATTCGACCTACTTGTTGAAGTAAAGTTACCCTTGCTATTTGGTTTTGATAATCAAATTGAAATAAACATTACACGAAATAAAGTACAACATTATCATTACAAACATTTTGATTTCAAGTATCATTTCATAAAAGAGAATGTGGAGAAGAACAAATTAAATATAGAGTATATTCCAACATCAGTAAAAGTAAATGACTTTTTCACAAAATAATTACTGATGGAACCTTTTCAGAATTTGAGGTTGAACACGAGCATTCAACCTTCTTCTCATCATGGTTAAGGTATGTGTTTTTTTCACATCTCTCATCTATTATTTATAATGTGTTGTCAAGTTGGAGTATTTTTTTATAAATCATTCCATTGATATGTGATAAAACTCTCATGGAAGCATGTATATAAGGGGAATTGTGGGTAAGTTGTGATCTTAGCATGTAAATGTGTGAACTATTCTAACTGTTTGTTGGATTGGTTGTAGTAAATTTTTTTATAAGAATGTAATGAAAGAAGATAATTATTTTAATAAAGGATAAATATGCTTCATAATACACTAATTTTTTACAATAGGGGTTTCCTACCAATAATTCTTGTTTCCTAAAATGATTTAGTTAATGTAGGCTTAGAATTGGTTATAAGTGATCCATTTCATGAGGTTAGAAAGTGCAGTGATTTATAAATTAGGGTTGAAAACAACATCCTAAAGGGATATTGTCGGGATCAAGTTGGCTAGAAGTTGTTTTTGGATGTTGATAAAAGGTTTTTCTCAAGGCTGTGGTATTTGGATTTCAATAAAAAAGAAATCAATTCACATTGTAATAGTTTATAATCGGACTAAACATCATATTCAAAACATCAGACTCATAGTGATTATGAAAGTCTATTGTTTTGATTAGAGTTCTTATAGGATAAAAGGTTTATCTTCCTCACCTTGGGTGTAGATTGAAAGTATGGTTATAGTGAGAAGTTGTATTGCAGTTTTCTTGGCTTTGATGTAAATCTGACAATGCTTTACTAATCTTGGGGTTCTAATAAATCATATATATCTAAAAAAAATGTTATTTAAACCTTATGAAGGAATGATAGAAAGATAGTGTTGCTAATGGTATTGAGGTTTGGAAAAAATAATATTTTGGAAAAGATGGTAAGTTATAATACTACCCATTATAAGTCAGATGATGCTATGTTGATCATTAAAGTATTCAAAGTAATGAGGAATTCATGATACATGATTAAGTTTGTAGAATATGAAAGTTGGTGAAGTTAATGACTTCTAGTATCAATCCATCAGTGTGAGATCACAAAACAAAGATATTTTGAGGCTATAAAGGTTGATCAAAATGTGAGAAAATGAAGATTCTAGTTTTCAGTCAAACCAAAAAGATACAAAAAACAAATATTCAAGGAAATAAGATAGTGTGTTTCATAATAAAAAGGGGAAATAAGTTTCTGAAGTCAAAGATAGTGGAACATGTCGAATTAACATGGTGTGTCATCAATCATCTGGAATAGAAACTCATTTTGGAAAGGAATTGTTTCACTTGGGAATTGATTGAACCAATAAAAGAAAAAGAATGTAGAGTTCGTTGGAACCAATGAAAAATCAGATCATAGATCAATAATAAACGCAGTCAAGCATTTTCTATCAAGATGAATTGTTGGCTTCCTTTAAATAGAGTCAATTAAGGAAGAATAACACTAATTTCCTTCAAAATTTGGTAAAGAGAATTCAGATTTGACTTGAAAATGATTTTCATGTTGATGAAGAGATTGATCTTTCAAACCTTTAATGTCCATAATAATGTTCATTGGATGCAAGATAATCAGTCTGAAGAAAATAATAACTTCATAAGGAATTTTTAAAAGAGTTGTAATGGGGATCATGATATTTGAAGTGTTGAGAATTAGTGTTTTGATTGAAGTGTTTTCTTAAATTAGTATGGATCATCATAATGAGACGAAATGTATTTTCATTAGTTAAAAATTAGTGTAGAGAAACGTAATAAATATTCTAATATTGATGTTATGATTCCATCATAATGGAAAAAATTTGAATGTAAATCATAATAGGAATGAATAATATTCAAAATTTATTAAACGAGATGAAATTGTAAGAAGATTTGAGAAGGTTCAAGAAGAGTTAATAAGTGTTGATGAAGTTAAATATGTATCCAATTTTTAAGAGAAATTTTATGGTTCGTGAAATTTGGTTGAGTGGGAATGTTTTTTAGAATACCGCTTAAACATCTTTTGGGTCACCTATAAATTTAGGATGTAATTTATACATTCTGACGTAGATGTACTATTGAAGATAGAGGGTGGAGTACTAAATGTTTTTATAGAGAATAAGTTTTCAGATCATGATTTGCTAAGTATGTTTTCCAAACAAAATAAAAATGAAGAAGTTATAAGATTTTAATTTGAGATTCTAGAATCATACAGAGAAATTAGACTTGGATTTCTATACTGACGCAGAAGAAGATAATATTTTTTATACTGGTATTTTGACAATGTATTATTTGTCATACTGAGATATCGAACAGAGCCTATCAGACTGAAAAATTGGAATGAGAATTGATAAAAAGTTCAGATGATGTTATTACATACTACTAGGTAAGTATGTGAAGAATATTTTGAAAGATATATTTTTGAATTTTGTTAAGGTAGTATAGTAAAATGTTTCATAAACATTTTACACAAAATTACATTACAACCTTTTGTGCTACTTGAAGCACATGAAATATTTTATTGAAAATTGTTCTATATGCGTGTAAGGGAATATCAGAATCATTGTGTCTATAATTTTTTTTCAAGTGGATTATGTGGTATCAGATTGTTTACATTCCATACAAATGATATTGTTACTCTTGTTGAGTAGTGTACCTTTAAAATTCTTATTTTCATGTGGATGTGTGACTATTTTGTTTTCCAAAAAAGTTGTAACTCTTTAATATGAGGAAATGGATATTTTATAAATATGGAAAAATAAAAGAAGAATATTTCACAGATTCACCGTCTCCCCCTCTCAGTGATACATTATCCTGAATGGGAAATCCCAGAGATCATGAAACCTCAATCTAAATAATGGATTGTGGTAATCAAGATGAGCCACCAAAGTACATAATACTCTTATCTTTACATGTGTCCAACAAAAAAATCAATATTAACCAAATGCAATATGTAGTGTGAGAGGAACAAATACTAGTAGGATACAACCACAAATCTATTAAGGATTTTAATTCCTTCAAAGCAATAAACTAGATTAAAAACTCATTTTTAGAACTTAGCATCTTTAAGAACATTGAACATTGCACAAGTATTTTAAATCCCTTTGGTTAAAAAAAACCAAACACATTTTACCAATCACTAACCAATATGGATCAAATAAATAAAAAAGGTCAAACGGAACAACATGATTAACATATTGAACAAGGAATAATAAAAGCGAGAGTAAACAACATAATATAACCACATATATGTAAATTGATATAAAACATATGATATCCCATAAATATAAATATGTAACTAAAAAATCCACAAAGAATATTAAGGTCAACCCTTCCTGATTAATTGAAACTAGGTATCTAACCATAAGAGTCTAATGTGATAATGTATTAATAATTTGTTCTAGTTATATAAGAAAGGTGGATTCTCCCATAGACTTAAGAGGTCCCAACTATAAGATCTCTCATGGTCTTCTTAACCAAAGCCTATCTTAGACCCCTTTCAAATAAATGGAAGATATCATAGCCTTCCTACCCAAAATCTCTCATAGTCCATTGAAAACAAACACTCACACCACGATCTACCCATGTGAAACTCAATTATGAAATCATCAAATTAAGAGTGACATGTAATACATTCCATTGACAAATAAATTCCTAAAACAACTATCCCCATTTTATTAAAATCTATTTCCACAAGTTATCACAATTTATAAAAGAACATTAGAAATTCATTTAAAATTTAAATCTCTATTGATCTTTTGTATCAAACATTTGGACTGCACTCAATCCACCACAAACTAGAAAACTCACTTTAAAGACCCAATTTCACAAAAAAAAACATATATCACATCAAAAAATGAATAAAAAATAACCATAAAACAATAAATTGGAAATAACAAAAACAAAAATCAAAAGAGATTTAGAATTTAATGTTAATCCATAAAAAAACCCTTAAATCGAGACATTGACCTCATATTCGATCCAAACCTCATCAGGAACAATATTAAACAAACAGAATATGTAAGAGGATTACTCACACACCTATTAAATAAGAAAATAATTCAAATACCCTATTAAAACCCTAGGTTATCCCACCACTACCACATAGGTTTACACTCTACCAATAAAATAGAATAGAAAGAATGAGAAGGGGGAAAGGAGGAAGAAAAATTGATGAAATGGACTTGCCTTAAGAAAAAAACCAAGATCCCAGGAATAATTCATGAAATATAAGAGGATAGAATCTTTCAAGCCTAGAATAATGGGATGAAACCATGTGGAAGGAGAAAAAAGGCCAACAAGTATACAAATATACAATATAATTTTTTTAAAATATAAAATTTAAATGATCTGGAAATACGATAAGCTTAGGAAATCCATGTACCAAATATGTGAGTATTATAGACTACCCAAAATAGGTTGAATGAATATAAATTGGGATCATATTGTTTGTAAAACCATTCTCAAAACATGAAAAATGACTCTTTTAAAAACCTAGAAACCCTCTCACTTTTAACAACATGGTTAGAAAACAATGAGCCAACCATGCTCCTTGTTTTGGCTCCCCCAATAACTCTAAATTTTAATCCTTGACACATGGTAAATCTAAATGGAAAACCAAATTATAAATAAAAAATTATATGTTGTAGTTATACATACGATGCCCCAAATTCCCCTCAATTATTCATTATTCCCTCTAGAAAAATCCTAAATTTATTCAAAATAAAACTTATGAGTCTACTAATCCCTAACCAATTATTCCCAATCCCATGTATAATGGCTATCACCCCAGGATTAAATTGCACAATTAATAACATGATAGAATTACAACAGAGTACCTTATTATAATAATCCATCATACGAAGAGGTTGTTCAAATATGGAGACATTGGGCTCAACCTCTAAATATTCCGACTCTAACACATAAGATTGGTCTGGATGGTATCTATTTAGCTAGAAAACATAAAATATATCATGGATTAAGGTAAAAAAAAGATGAAAGATCTGATAGGTAGGCTATCATCCCAATACACTCCACAATACAAAATCTACCAACATAATGTGCTTCTAGATTTCTCTACATTCCCAAATCATGGTTTCCCAGTCGAATAGATACTCGAAGAAACAAGTGATTTCCAAAATGTCTCCCAAAATGTATCTTCATATGTTACACAATAATGATGTATATTATTGATTTAGGTTTTATAATTCACCCTCTAATGATTTTTTATTACAAATATTATAATTCTCCCACACTTATAAACTTTTTAGAAAATCTGTGACTACCTTCTTCCCGAAAACATGGTACAATTTTTATGATTATACACAAACTAGTGTATAAACTTCTTCTACTTATTTCCATTCTCTATTTTACTTGAATTTTTTTATGTATTTTACCTTCTCAGAGAGAACTATTCTCTACACACTATTTCTTATGAATAATCCCTTTAATGGTGATCCTCTACTCTAATATATTATATCTCTTCTAACTCAATATGCATGATCCCTATTCAATTTAATAATACACAATAATAATATCTTATTTATATAAGAATTGGAATTTCACATTCCAATTACTCACTTTTTATAACTACTTATTAACTTCTTTATATTCTTATCACGCTTCTTTCATCGGTAATAAGAATATTCTAAATGTTCACTAAGAATCCTCACAGCATGGATATCTTTACCATGACATAAAATGTTTGTTACATTAACCAATTCTATAAAATTTTATTCTTTTCATTACATGACACTCTCTTTTTCATAGGACAAAAATTTCTACTTTTTTATCCAGTTATTTAGGTCCTGGAATAAAACCATATATAATTTAGAAATATATGAAACCACTTAAAAATAACCCAAATAAAAATAATCATGTCTCTACATCATGGAATGAGTTCATTTTCAAGGAATGAACCTTCTCTTGTAATCCTTCAATCCTTTATTATCATGGAATGAAATTTATCCTCATGCTGTGATCTATACTTATAACCACTACATATTGAGTACAACTACACTTATATATATATGAAGGATAACATGGCATGTAAGTTTTATTCATGATGAGACTCCTCACCCACTCCTCCAATAGGTTGTATCAAAATTTTACTTTTTGATACTAAATCTACTCAAGAATAACTAAATTATCACCATATTTATCCACTAGAAGTAATTTCACTTCATTCAAACCATATTAGTTATCATGAAACACAAATATCACACCCTAAAACTGATTTATCTTTCAAACTGATGGCTTCCAAAACCCATTAATAAAGTCCAAATTCCACAATCTTTGGATAATTCTATAACTTTTTCACATTACTCGAGTTACATTTATATATTTTAGGAATAACACTAATGTATTTCCTTAATCTATTGACGAGCCTTACATATGATCTAAACGACCCTTACATACATCCTTTGTCTTCAAATTAATTTTATATACAAGTAAAATAACCTTAAAAGCCCAACATAATAAATTATTTAAATTACCCAAATATATTATTGACTTATACCATTTTCCACTACTTGATCAAAGTGATTTTATGAATAAATGGACAGAAACTCTTTTGGATTTGATATTTTGTCATATTTTCCATCATATATTCAGAATTACCTTATAGTTCCATGAATTATAAAAAAAATTACAACATAAAATCATTTGGATAATAATAAATGCATACTTTTTTCAAGAAATAATGCTTTCAAAAAATTTCTCAGGATATCAGTAATATACAAGAATCCGTAAAAACTCCATTTTTTGACTCACACATAATTTAGATTTTAGCTTTTAGATTCAAAAATTATATAACATAATCATATTTAATAATTTAAAGTTTATTGATCCATTTCCATAAACACTTCTAAAATTTATCCAAACTCCTCCATGCTTCTCCGATCTCTCAAAAAAACATGAAATGAGTTTAAGATCAAATGAAAAATCATGTAACACTAGATTATGAACATGATAAATTTATTTATAACAAAGTAAAGCATAATAAAAACATTCACTTCCTATTATACTTATCAATACAATATTATCCCCCAAGGTCTCAACAATATCACCAATGCCAGAACACATTCATTATCTCACCTTCTTATTCATTAATAATGGGATCAATAATTACCCCTTTGGATTTGTTTGGAAACCATTGAACAAAATCCACTCTTAAAACTTAATACTGATAATAATGAATCATCATTCAATAATTCTAAGCCTATGTGAATAAGATAGGTGAAGGAAACAAGAATGCTAAATTATAATATCATATTGTCTATTAATGTGACATAAAATAACTTCATTAAATATTTTAATATAATATGATAGAAATGGAGATAACTTATATTCTTCTAAATATCAAAAATATTCATTAAAAAATTTATGAAAAATATCTCAATGATATTCCCACCAAATATGTTAGAAAAATTCACATAGGAACGTTACATATTACTCTCTTATAAAATTTCTTTCTATATACACGATCCCCCTAAATATGACATATACTTCCATTTTTTAAAGTATATATATTAAGATTCTCCCCATTATTAATGTTATCCACCTTTTTATGAACATTATGAAATAATAATTATGATTTATTTACATTGAATTTCATCCCTTTTGATAAAATGAATTGAAGGAGAAAGTGAGAGAGGGGATGATATCAAGATACCTTATCCTTTGATGAGTAAATGATCATAATTATTCTCCCACCATCCTGGATTGGTATTCAACACCCACTTTGACTAAAAACCACTTCGATCATCCATGATTTTTTTAAATACAATTTTTGGTTATTATAACTCAACTTCTTCTTTAGGTTAACAACATGACATTCCAATGATTGTTTCTTCTTATTTTCCATCATTTCAACCTATTTTTTTAAAAAAAATTAACACTAATATATTAAAATAAAATCACATTATTCCTCCTTATTTTTATGATCTTTTCAACTTAAGAACACAATTTTAACATTATTATTGAGTATACATGAATTACAACCTTTTTTGGAGTTAAAAACCTCAAATTAATTCTCAAAAACTTTCATATTATTATTAAAAAGAATATTTACTTCAAAATTACGTACCTTGTTAGTTATTTTTTATTTTTTTCTTATGATACAATGGATTTTTATAAATAATAAAAAATAAAAAAGTATAATGGTGGTCAATTACTTATTATGATGACCGGGATTTTCACATTATATATAAATATCTTCCAATTTTTGTATCTTACTCTCAACCATTAGTCTATAAATTTTGGATTTATTCTGATATTTTCCCATTTGAGTAGTCTATCTCCCCCTAAAACATTTTAATCCAATAAAATTTAGAGTTTTGGTAATATGTTCAATTAAATCAAATATTTTTACAATTTCATAATACCACTTTTATCCATAAAGTTCCTACACACATACGAAAATAAATTTTATTGATTCTAAAACATATTATTCCTACATTATTTATTCATAAATTTTGGCTCATTTTGGAACTTTTTTAGAGACTCCGAACAAGTTTTTATTAACTCCATAATTTTTATATCCCTTCTCAGGTCACCATTTATAGTTGTATATAGAATAAAAATAGTGTTCCCAAAATTTAAAGAGTTCCTAGAGTCATCTTGTTTTTCCATTAACAAAAAATTATTAACCTATAATTTTTAATAAGAATTTATACCAATCGTTAAATGATATTTTTATCCCTTTGACTGTTATCATTATTAGTGTATATTAATCTTAAAATTCAACGAGCCATAAACTTCTTACAATACATTCTTATTAATTTATTATTTTATAATATGTTAATATCAATTTTTAACCCTGACTTATTAATATCTAGTAATATTTCATAATTTATTGATGATTAAAAATTATAATTAAAACCATAATTCTCTATGTCAAATTGAGTTTTATTTATGAAAAACTCTTTGAGTACCCACTTTAACCAGACGTCTATTTTATTCTTCTTCAAATTCATGATTTATACTCTAATTACTTATGAATTATTCTTCATTTATCTTTTTAATTATAAAAATTAATTTATATTTTCAATAAGAATAATTTAAACATCTTTTATAGATTTATATACTTTAACATCCTCACTTCTATAATCATATTAACTCTAAGATAATAATTTTTTATTCTATAATATTTATAAATTAATTCCTTTCTTATTGGAATAATATTTTTTTGGCATTCTTATTGAATGAGTAACTTAAATTATTATCTTTATATTCACTCTATTCAACTTCCTTCAACCATGAATAGTTGAAAGAAAAGTATTTAATAGATCAACACAAAAAAATATAAGTGGAGGATAACCTAGAAAACATCAAATGCTTATTCTTACACATCTTGAATGGAATTATATAATTTTTTCAAGTTATTTCAATATATTCATTAGAACCTGTTGGTTATTATTCAACTTATTTTATACTTCTCTTATTAATCTATGTTTTTAAAAAATATGGACTATCATATTTTAATTTTTCACTGAATAAAATTACATTCTATATTTCATAATCAACAATAAATTTATATAGGTTCACAAATGGATGTGTACCTAGATCTTGGTCTTCAAGTGGATAAATATTAAATCAAATTTATCAAAACCAATTCATAAAATCTTATAAATAACCATAGAATCTTACAACCTCTCACCAAATCCCATGATGGTGAATATAACTTCATTAAATATAGTGAATAAATTATCCAATGTTTCATCATCATGAATATTAACATATTATTTTATTAATATCCAAACTATTTGAATGAGACTTCTAATTTCTCATGACCTTAATATATGTTTTCTACTTTATTCAAAATAATTTTTTCAATCATGGTCCCCATTATGTTGAGAAATGTTTTATTTGAATGAGATGACGAGATGAAATTTCAAGAATGACCATCATTGTATGAATTATTTATATATTGTTGTATTATAAAATTACCTTTAACATGAGGAATAAAAAAATATGTGAAAGAGTTTAATACATCCACACTAATATAAAAAATATATGGTAGAATTTAATCATTATAGATATGATAATTATTCCTATTATATGTGGTAATCTGGTTTATATTCTTTGAGTTCATGTTGTCGATGTTCAAAAAAGAATTTGAGAGAACAAAAATAGAACTATAGAGATATACATTCTTTAAAGAACCCAAAGACAATTTGAGTTCAACAATATTTATAAAAGTAAAATACAAACTTTTTGATCTATAGGGAATGCTTGGAAAAATATGATACCACTATTTGTGGCCCTAATAATTGAGTCTGTTCACTGATGGAATAATTGAAAAATAATTCTATTTTACATTATACATTTTCATGGAAAAACAGAATTTATCACATGTTCATGTGAGTGATCTCATAGCTTTAACTCACACACATAGAGGAAATCAAAACAACTAAGACACCCGATGTACATGGTTCACCACATAAAATAATTAGTAATTCATTGGGATGATCCAAAATCATTCAAGAGTATCTAATTCACTAGAATCAATATTAATTATCATAATGAATAAGGGATATATTTTACTCATAAAACAAATAAAACAATGAAATATCATGAATATTAACTTGAAGAATCATACCATTATCTTGGAGATTTTTGAGTTAATTATTATCCTTATTCCTCTTATGACATTATCATGGAAATATTGTTGTTATAACAAACTTATTAATTATTTATTACATGTGTAAATTCATTATTCCTCCCTATATGATACAAATATGATGATTATACACAACCTAGTGAGTAAAAATCTTATTCTTTATATATTTCATCTACTTTTGTGGTTGTAGGTATTATTCATTTTATGTGTATAAAATTATTCATACACATTACATCTCATGTAGTCATGTCAATTATTCTCATATTATATACTGAACTACCTATCTTCAAACACTTCATGCAATATCTTCGTTTTATTTAATCTTGTACATAACTATTCCCTTCTTCATGTTACAATTTTAAATTCTAATTAAAACTACTAATTTTTTGTAACATATATGTAACTTTTCTCCATTAATATACCTAATATTTATACTATTTAGGTGTATACTAGGAAACATCATGATTTGAATGTATTCACCATGGCATGAAAATTATATTCCAATAACTTTTTATTTTCTATCCATTTTGTTAATATTTTCTTTCTAATTTTTTCTATACATTTTTTGTAGGTATATAAGAAAACAACGACACCATGAATCACAACAAGATATTTGAAACCACACTGAAATAAACCAACTCAAAAGAATCTAGGATTTATATCATTATGTGAGTTCATCTTCATTACATGAACCTTCTCTTATAACCCCCATTGAAAATAAGATTATAGTATGGATTTCATCCACGTGACTTCACTTCAATTAATAACCTATTCATATAGATTAAAATTAATCATGCATATAGTGTTTGGATTACCTTAAATAAAGGATACAATATTCATACTGTGACTCGTTCTATTAGAATACATTTGTATATTATACCACAATTTCACTTTTTGATATTTAATCCATGTGAATAACTATTTCTTCATTATCATATTTACTCACCATAAATATTTAAACATAATAATTTCTATATCATTGAGTATAAATTGTATATGTTGTACCTTTCAAGTGATTTATCTTCCATAAATCTACCTCTTAAAAAGTGCTTGATAATTTCTAAACCCCCCATTAATTTGATATGTAGATAACCTTTCAAGAGTTATCATTATGTATGATAGGAATAACCCATATATATTGTATTTATCAATGGATAACCATTATATATTAATGGAATGAACCTTATGTATTTCATCAACCTTAGATTTACATTAATGCACTAGTATACTGACTGTTATGTATCAATATACTTACTAATTATTATTTCACTTACAGACTAATGACTTATCAAATTTTACAATATATTCTTAGGGTTAATTTTACACATGAATTGTAAAGACCTGTAAAATTCAAGGAAATTTTTTTCCTAATTTTCTTTGGGATTTTACAAGAACACAGTTTCTGACGGCACTTGATTCCGAGGCCCGGTGTGCTATGAATTTCTATCCGAAGTTTAGCTTGGCTACGTTCAGTGAATGAACGAGCGAGATTTCTTAACTTTTGAACCAGTGCTCAGAATCGAAATCCGAGGGCACCGATGAAACCGCAGTGCCGGTAATTGCTTAGGAAGACCTTTACTGGAGTTGCGTTTGCTCGGGAGGATTTGTTAAAAATTAAGGAATTAAATGTTAGGTAAAATAAATCATGTGCAAATTTATTTTATCCATGGTAGTTTAATTCTCTCATGGGAAGTTGTTGGTGGGGCACACAACCACCCAAATTCCCATGTGAGGTTATGAGGGTGGTGGGGCCCACACGAGCACCCATCTTCTCATATTCCCTAACTCCTCTAATCTCCCTCTTAAGTGTGTAACCCTTAAAACATCCCATTTAATTTGTAACCTTTCCTCTCCCCACATTTATTCAATGCCAACTCTTTAATTTAATTAAGTGAGTTATGTATTTGAAATTTTTAATTTTGAAAGGAATGACTTAAGATAATAAAATGATAGGGATCCTATTTTATTAGGTTGGATTGTGGTGTAAGGGGATTGGGGAGAAGAACACCAAGCCTTCAATGAAGAAATCTGTCACCACAAAAGGGAGTTCGTCGTACCGTCTTCTTCCCTCTCTGCAGCCAGTGAGAGACGCCATCCTCAGAGATCAACGACGCGACGTCGTGTACCGCAACGCCGACGACTCTCTTCTCTGTGACACCGATGACACTTACGGAGTCTTATTCCGCGACGATCTTTTCCGCAACAAACCTTCGTTCATCTTGTTATCAAGGTAGGGGTTTATGCGATTTCTTTTCATGATTTACTCATGTTCATTAACCACGTAAAATTGGACCGCATGCTATCAATTAACGGGAGGAGGCCGGACCGCACAAACACGGCCGAACCCCTTCCTTTTATTTTTCTTGTTGTTGCGGTACGACGGGAAGTGACGCGGTGCCATCACACTGCATGGGAACGAACGACAAGAACGCGAGATGCCGACGTGCCACGTTTTTAAAAATATGAACCAAGTTGCGGCGCCGCCGCGCCGCGCCGGAGAACCGAAAAAGCACCGCAGCTGGAGAGGGGCCGCGGCGGAGGGGTGCGACGCCGTCGCGCCGCACTGGACGAATGAAGGCCGCGGCTGGTGCCGGGCCGCAACAAAGCGTGGGAAACGACGGCTGGAAATGGGCCACCGGTGTTGGAGCAGGGAGGGGACCGGCAGTCGCCGGTCCCGTGGCTGCAGAAACCGGCCGGCCGGGGCGGGCCGGCCGGACAGGAGGGAAGCCGGGGGTTCAAACCCCCGACCGAACAGCTAGCGACCCCCCATTAAGGGGGGCCGCAGTTACAAAACGTGGGGGGCAGCCCCCCCCCCCCCCCCCATAAAACCGAACGGCTCGACCGTTCGGACGAGCCAGCTGGCGCCGCCCGCCAGCGCGCCGGACCGCCAGGCCGGGCCGGGCACTGCCCAGCCGGGCAGGCCCGTGCCCAGCTAGTATGACCCGGACCCGGGTCGGATCGACCCGGTTCGGGCCGACCCAGGGGGTCTCGGGCCAAGTCGGTATGGGCCCGAAACCCCCGTTTTCGGACCCTTTTCGGTCTTTTGCTCATAACATGAACTACGGGCATCCGAACGACGCGCCGTCAGCGGAGATACGATCCTTGGATCGAGACGGTCGTTTTGGTTTATCGCACTCAAGATTTTGGAGAACTTTGGGTCCGGCCGGGTTGGTTCGTACACGAAACCAACCTGGCCCTCAGAGCGGAAACACTTATAACTTGAGTTCTGGACGTTCGATTGACGTGCCATCGACTTGGTTGGTTTCCTCTTAGTGAGACGGATCTTTTGGCTTACTCCGGCTGAGGTTTGGACGTAGGTGGAGTACGGTCGGGTTGGTTTTGACTTAAAAACCAACCGGGCCCCTAGGACGAAAAAGCCAATAACTCTCAGATCGGGCGTCCGATTGACGCGCCATCTGCGACGTTGAGTTCCTGTTGACGATACAGAACTTTTGGATACATCAACTCTGGACTATGTGTCAGTTGATGTATCAGCCTCTTGGCTCATGGAGCGGACCCTCCCGAACGAGCTTGCTGTGTGCGGCAACCCTAGAGCTGGCTGCGTTTGCTATTGTGATGACGACGATGACTGAACAGAGATCCTCAGTGGATTCGACGGTGACGACTACAACACTCAGAGATCCTATGTGGATCAGTTCTACCGATCCTATGTGGTTCTTTGCGGGGGTTAGTTACCTATCGATCCTGTGTGGGTCAGACCCTTCCTGGGTCGTTGCGGGGGTTAGTTACCTATCGATCCTTTGTGGGTTAGACCCTTCCTGGGTCATTGCGGGGGTTAGTACCTATCGATCCTTTGTGGGTCCGATGACTTAGATGAATCAGTGGCAATATTTGATCATCTCTATCGTCATACAAAGAAGAATACCTGTGTGAGATGAATCCTGTTCTGCTTTCCTATATGGACTGTGTTGTGCTATCCTTTGTGGATTTACATTTTTCTTTCCTGTGTGGAATAGGATGTACTTAGGCTCGGTTGTTGGAGTCGAACGAGAATTTATGACTTAGGTATATGTATGGGCATACAACTAAGCAGTGTCGGATGTTACATCGTGATTGTATCATTCCTTTGTGGATTATCCTTTGTGGATTCTAGGAGACCTTTGGGGGTCTCGAGGTCCCTACTGAGTAGATTATACTCACCCCTGCACGGGCTATGCCCGCACTACATTGTGTTGGTTGCAGACGACATACAACGCTGATCGTGGTTGAGGCTTGTGGCGCTGGACGATACCTGGAGGTGGACCACCGGGCGGGACGTACTCGGAGCGGTCGGCTGGACCCGAGGAGTAGTGGAGGCTATCTATACCCACCCTTCAGGTGGGATTTCCAGTGGACAGCTCGACGTTGCGGCTTTACTTTCAGTTGATGTTTTCCCTTCCAGTTGTACTTTAGTTTTAGTTTAGGTTTGTATACTGGCCCACTTACTTTTCCGCACTTACTGTTGTACTTAGTTTTTACTTAGTGTTTACTTCTAGCTGCTTTCTTGCTCTGTGGTGTTCGTTTTCTTTAGGAAATGCCTTCCCTTTTTGCGGGATTTACGCCTCGGTGCTAGTCGCTAGCCCCTGGCCTATGGAAGGCGGGCTTGGGGTAGTCACGGCATGGGCCTCGAGGACGGGTCGTGACAAATTGGTATCAGAGGAGTTTGGTTCTACCACAGAACTTGGAACTCTGATCTTTTTCTATGTGAAATAATAGTGTTAAGCGTATTTGGTGTGGTTATCAGTCCAGGGAGTCCAGTGTTGGTGTGGCGGCCGACGTATCCATATACCAGGACCCTGACTTCTGATTTCCGACTTAATGCACGAAAACATTGATTGCATGTGTGTTTCAAGTTTTCTATGTGATTACTCTATGTCAGCTCACCAGGTATACTGTTTGACTGTGGCACACCAGTTTTTTTTCAGGATGGACCCATGACGGCAGCCAGCTAAGGTTCCGAGAGTTGAGCGTGACGACAGCCCCCCGAGCGACGAGGCCTCGGTGCAGGGCCCTTTGATAGTAGAGGAACCGACGATACCTCTACCCGCCGAGCCACCGATGCTTCCAGCCCTAGACGCTGACGATGCACGTCGCCTTAGTGCACTGCATGAGTACCAGCGCCAGTGACCGCCCAGGTTCCGCGGGGAGATGGACCCCCAGGCAGCCGAGGACTGGCTGGAGGAAGTGGTCCGAGTTTTTTGATTAGTGAGGACACCAGCAGACCTCATGGTGATCCTCGCAGTGAGCCTACTGCACGCGGCAATAAGAAGATGGTGGAGCTTGATGCTCCAGGTGCACGATGAGGCATCTCTTCTCTGGAAGGACTTTGAGAGCCTCTTCCGCTCAGAGTTCGTCCCAGCCACCCTCCATGCGGTGCGCATCCAGGAGCTTCTATAGCTGCGGCAGGATAGCTTGATGGTCGCCCAGTACTCGGCGAGATTTACCGATCTCTCGCGCTACTCGATAGACATTGTATGGGACCCATTATTCCGAGCCCGGACCTTTGAGCAGGGATTGAGACATGAGATTAGGGTATCACTGATCTCCCCCAGCATTCTGACTCAGGCATGAGTACTGGAGCGAGCCCTTTTGATCGAGAGCTTTCTTGCTGAGTCTACACCAGCGCCAAGACCCACCGCAGGCCAGCATGTAGCAAAGACTTCTGCAGTAGGCAGTCGACGGATGACTCATGGGTCCAGGAAGACTAGACCCTCAGGCAGACGACCTCAGGACACTGGCTCGGAGGTGCGGGGCACACGCAGCAGAACCAGTCTTACGAGTGGAAGACAATGCTATGCAAGCGGTGGGTAGGGCCACATGGCTCGTGACTGCCCGCCCCGCCATGCAGAGGAGCAACAGACGGTTGAGGAACCACCTAGGCAGAGGCAGAGGTTCGACCGTGGCGGTTTGCAGGGAGCAGGCGGACGAGGTAGAGGAGCTGGCCGAGCAGCTGGTGGTGGACGGCGTTTTGAGGCTCTACCACCACCACCACCAGGAGGGCCACCCCGACCTCAGGGTTGAGCACAGTTTCAGGAAGCTGAAGATTATGATCATGGAGCTCCGAAAGCAGGTGGACTAGTGCGGGACTAGCTCCAGGCATAGAGGCCTTTGCTCATAATGCCTCTAGCTTCGTAGTTTGTGTTGCCTTGTGTCCTTGTACATTGAGTTGAAGTAATAAAAGACACTTGAAATGGTGACGTTTGCTTTCTTGTCTTTTGTTTGTTATTACTAAGAGGTGCCGGTTAAAAACTGTTGACTTGACCCTCACTTGCGAGATTCTTACTGGAGGAGACCCGGTGACCACACATTGATGCCGACAGTGTGACTCAACCCTTGGAGGCGAGAGTAATGGTTGGATCTCTTGGTAGCAGCGTCGAGGCCTTATGACGTCGTCCATGCCATGAATTAACTAATCATGATGGGATTGACTGTATTAGGAAAGGAACGTGGTTAATCCAGGGGATGAGACCAGATTTCCCTTTTTGGAAAAGGAGAAATCTTTGCATCTTTGCAGAACATTAAGGAGGAAGGGGAAACCATTCTTGTGGTCAGTCAGGTTTCAGCAGAGCTTCCAGGAGCTGAGGCAGAGATTGACCAGCGTACCTATCTTGAGGTTGCCTGAGGAGGGAGTAGGGTATGTAGTCTACTGCGATGTGTCAGGGACCAGACTCGGATGTGTCCTGATGTAGGAGTGGGCCGTGATCACCTATGGATCACGTCAGTTGAGGCCGCATGAGCATAACTACGCTACCCATGACCTGATTTAGTAGCAGTGGTATTCTCTCTGAAGATATGGCGACACTACCTGATGGGCGAGCGCTTTACAGTCTTTTCTGATCATCAGAGTCTCAGGTACATCTTCTCTCAGAAGGACCTGATCCCGAGACAGCGGCGATGGCTCGAGTTCCTCCAGGACTATGACTTTGAGATAATCTATACTCCTGGGAAGGGGAACATGGTAGCCGATGCTCTCAGTAGGAGGACGGGCATTTAGCTACTTGAGGAGGCGACATAGCAGCTATCCTCTTTGCAGATATCCTTCGTGGATAGAGATGGACCATCCTTCCTTCAATCCCTCACAGTCACCCCTCAACTACTGCAGTGGGTCAGAGAGGCATAGCGTGGGGACGCTGATTGTGAGACGCGGCGTGCACAGATATCCTCCGGACAGGCACCTGATGGTTTCTCCTTTGGAGAAGAGCACAAAATCCTTTTCAGAGGACATACCTTGGTACCAGTTACTTTATGGGGGGAGGTGCTGAGAGAGTTTCAAACTTCTTTTTTGGCGGTACATCCTGGAGTGGCGAAGATGTACCAGGATCTCAAACGAAAACACTGGTGTCCAGGCATGAAGAAGGTTGTGGCAGAGTTCGTTTCTCGATGCCTCACCTGCCAGCAGGTGAAGGCAGAGCACCAGGTACTAGCAGGCTTGGTACAGCCTGTGGAGGTCCCGGAGTGGAAGTGGGAAGAGATATATATGGACTTCGTGACTGGACTTCCATGCACTTCTAGAGGTCACGACTCCATTTGGGTGATTGTCGACCGACTCACCAAGTCGGCTCACTTATTACCCATCAGAGAGCAGGGCTCAGTGGAGAGCATGGGACATCTCTACGTTTAGGATATTGTATGGCTTCACGGTGTGCCATCATCTATCGTCTCCGATCGAGATGCTCGCTTTACTTCCCGGTTTTGGAAGGGGTTGCAGGAGGCGTTCGGGACACAGCTACGTCTGAGCACCTCCTTTCACCCTCAGACGGATGGTCAGACTGAGAGGACTATTCAGACTCTTGAGGACATGCTCCGTGCATGTGTCCTTGACCTTGGTCGCAGCTGGGAGGATCACCTACCCTTGGTGGAGTTCACATACAACAATAATTACCACTCCACCATCGGGATGACACCATACGAGGTGTTGTACGGTCGACCTTCTGGATCTCCTTTGTTCTGGACAGACCCTGGGGAGTCAGCACTTGTGGGACCAGAGATGGTCTAGGCCACGATAGAGAAGGTCCAGGTCATCCAGGAGCAGATGAGGACAACTCAGAGCCGGCAGAAGTCATATGCTGACAGGAGGCGGAGGCCACTAGAGTTCTAGGATGGAGACCACGTCTTCTTGCCTGTCTCACCTCGACGTGGATTACGAAGATTTGGCCGGGGTGGCAAGTTGTCTCCACGCTTCATCGAACCATTCCAGGTCCTTAGTAGAATTGGCGATCTGGCTTATCGCCTAGCTCTACCACCTCAGTTGCACCGGGTGCACAAAATCTTCCACATATCTCAACTGAGGAGATACGTGCATGACCCGATGCATATCATTGACCATGGGGAGCTAGATGTTGATGTTGGGGTGACTTTTACGGAGGTTCTAGTGGAGATCGAGGATTGACAGGAGCGGTTCCTACATGGACGGTCTATTCCTCTAGTGCGCATCAGATGGCAGCACGGGAACCTCTATGAGAGCACTTGGGAGAGGGAGGCTCAGATGCGTGCTCAGTACCCACATTTGTTTCCCTAGTCTTCGATGTGTCTTTACGAGGACGTAAAGCCCTGAGGTGGGAGTAATGTAAAGACCCATAAAATTCAAGGAAATTTTTTTCTTAATTTTCTTTGGGATTTTACAAGAACACAGTTTCTGAAGGCACTTGATTCCGAGGCCCAGTGTTCCCGGAATTTCTATCCGAAGTTTATCTTGGGTACGTTCAGTGAACGAACGAGTGAGATTTCCTAACTTTTGAACTGGTGCTCGGAATCAAAATCCGAGGGCACCGATGAAACCGCAGCGCCGGTAATTGCTTAGGAAGACCTTTACTGGAGTTGCGTTTGCTCGGGAGGATTTTTTAAAAATTAGGGAATTAAATGTTAGGTAAAATAAATTGTGGGCAAATTTATTTTATCCCTGGTAGTTTAATTCTCTCATGGGAAGTTGTTGGTGGGGCCCAAAACCACCCAACTTCCCATGTGAGGTTATGAGGGAAGTGAGTCCCACACAAGCCCCCATCTTATCATATTCCCTAACTCCTCTAATCTCCCTCTTAAGTGTGTAACCCTTAAAACTTCCCATTTAATTTGTAACCTTTCCTCTCCCCACATTTATTCAATGCCAACTCTTTAATTTAATTAACTGAGTTATGTATTTGAAATTTGTAATTTCGAAAGGAATGACTTAAGATAATAAAATGAGAGGGATCCTATTTTATTAGGTTGGCTTGTGGTGTAAGGGGATTGTAGATAAGAAAACTCTAAGTCTTGAAGTTCATCTTCTTCCTCGTCGAAGAATGCGAAGAAAGGTGAGCCTTCGACGAAGAACTCCGTCACCACAAAGGGGAGTTCGTCATACCGTCTTCTTCCCTCTCTGCAGCTGGTGAGAGACGCCATCCTCAGAGATCAACGACGCGACGTCGTGTACCGCGACGCCGACGACTCTCTTCTCCGTGACGCCGACGACGCTTACAGAGTCTTCTTCCGCGATGATCTTTTCCGCGACAAACCTTCATTCATCTCGTTATCAAGGTAGGGGTTTATGCGATTTTTTTCGTGATTTACTCCCGTTCATTAACCACGTAAAATTGGACCGCATGCTATCAATTAACAGGAGGAGGCCGGACCGCACAAACACGGCCGACCCCCTTCCTTTTATTTTTCTTATTATTGCGGTATGACGGGAAGTGACGCGGTGCCATCGCACCGCGTGGGAACGAACGACAAGAACGTGCGATGCCAACGTGCCGCGTTTTTAAAAATATGAAGCAAGTCAGGGCGCCGTCGCACCGCGCCGGAGAACCGCAAAAGAACCGCGGCCGGAGAGGGGCCACGACGGAGGGATGCAGCACCGTCATCCCGCACCGGACAAATGAAGGCCACGACCGGTACAGGGCCACGGCGGAGCATGGGAAACGGCAGCCGGAAATGGGCCACCAGCGTTGGAGCAGGGAGGGGACCGACTGTCACCGGTCCCGGGGCAGCAGAAACCAGCCGGCCGGGGCGGGCCGGCCAGACAGGAGGGAAGCCGGGGGTTCAAACCCCCGACCGACCAGCTAGCGGCCCCCATTAACGGGGGTTCGCGATTACAAAACGCGGGGGGTAGCCCCCCCCCCCCCAAAAAACCGAACGGCTCGGCCGTTCGGCTGAGCCAGCTGGCGCCGCATGCCGGACCGCCTGGCCGGAAGCCAGGCCAGGCCACGCCCATCCAGGATGGCCCGAACCCGGGTCGGGTCGACCCCGTTCGGGTCGACCCAGGGGGTCTCAGGCCAGGTCAGTCCGGGCCCGAAACCCCCTTTTTCAAACCATGTTCGGTCTTTTGCTCATAACTTGAGCTAAGGGCCTCCGAACGACGCGCCGTCAGCGGTGATGCGATACTTGGATCGAGATAGTCGTTTTGGTATATCACACTCAAGATTTCAGAGAACTTTGGGTCCGGCCGGGTTGGTTCGTACACGAAACCAACCGGGGCCTCGGAGCGGAAACACTTATAACTTGAGTTCTGGACGTCCGATTGACGTGCCATCGACTTGGTTGGTTTCATCTTAGTGAGACAGATCTTTTGGCTTACTCCGCTCGAGGTTTGGATTCAGGTGGAGTACGGTCGGGTTGGTTTTGACTTAAAAACCAACCGGGCCCCTGGGACAAAAAAGCTAATAACTCTTAAACCGGGCGTCCGATTGACGCGCCGTCTCCGACATTGAGTTCCTGTTGACGATACAGAACTTTTGGATACATCAACTCTGGACTATGTGTCAATTGATGTATCTGCCTCTCGGCTCATGGAGCGGACCCTCCCAAATGAGTTTGCTGTGTGCGGGAACCCTAGAGCTTACTGCGTTTGCTACTGTGACGACGACGACGACTGTACAGAGATCCTCAGTGGATTCGATGGCGACGACTACAACACTCAGCGATCCTACGTGGATCAGTGTTACCGATCCTGTGTGGGTCTGATCCTGTGTGGGTCAGCGCTCAGTGGTTCTGTGTGAGCCAGCGCTTACAGATCTTGTGTGGGTCCGATCCTGTGTGGGTCTCTCCGGGGGTTAGTTACCTATCGATCCTGTGTGGGTCAGACCCTTCCTGGGTCATTGCGGGGGTTAGTTACCTATTGATCCTGTGTGGGTCAGACCCTTCCTGGGTCATTGAGGGGGTTAGTACCTATTGATCCTTTGTGGGTCTGACAGCTTAGATGAATCAGTGGAAATATCTGATCATCTCTATCATCATACGAAGAAGTATACCAGTGTGAGCTGAATCCTGTTTTTCTTTACTATGTGGATTGTGTTGTGCTATCCTGTGTGGGTTTACATTTTTCTTTCCTGTGTGTACTGGGATGTACTTAGGCTCGGATGTTGGATCCGAACGAGAATTGATGACTTAGGTATATGTATGGGCATATACCTAAGCAGTGTCGGATGTTACTTCGTGATTGTATCTTTCTTTTGTGGATTATCCTTTGTGGATTCTGGGAGACCTTCGGGGGTCTTGGGGTCCCTACTGAGTAGCTTATACTCACCCCTGCACGGGCTGTGCCCGCACTACGTTGTGTTGGTTGCAGAAGACAGAAAACACTGATCGTGGTTGAGGCTTGCGGAGCCGGACGATACCTGGAGGTGGACCACTGGGTGGGACGTACTCAGAGCGGTCGGATGGACCCGAGGAGCAGTTGAGGCTATCTGTACCCACCCTTCAGGTGGGATTTCCTGCGGAAAACTCGACGTTGTGGCTTTACTTTCAGTTTCTATTTTCCCTTCCAGTTGTACTTTAGTTTCAGTTTGGGTTTGTATACTGGCCCACTTACTTTTCCGCACTTACTGTTGTACTCAGTTTTTACTTAGTGTTTACTTCTAGATGCTTGCTTGCTCTGTGGTGTTTGTTTTCTTTAGTCAATGCCTTCCCTTTTTGTGGGATTTATGCCTTGGTGCTAGTCGCCATCCCCTGGCCTATGGAAGGCGGGCTTGGGGTAGTCACGGCACGGGCCCCGAGGACGGGTCGTGACATGAATATAAAGTTACACTTATGTGTTTTAGAATTTTTAATAATTCCACTATTCTATTCAGAATTACCTTTACACACAAAGGAAATGTTTAATTATTTGTAATTTTTTTGACATCATCCAAAAATTCATAATTTTGATAACGTGGATAATCTGAAGTGTCTAATTATTTGGTAAATAATTGTCTTGAACATCATCTATCATTATAGACATATTCATGAAAAAAATTCTATTTTATTGAGTAAAAAATATCCAGATATTAGCTTCCAAATTAATAAAATAAATTACATTCTAAAACTTTAGACCTCTATAATTTACAAATACATTTCCTTAAGAGCTTATTAAATTTATCAAAAATACTTTGAACATATATAATAAATTAAAAAATAGTAATTTAGCTACATATGAAAATAAAAACCATGTAACAATAGATTTTTTACACAATTAATGTGTTGAAATCAAAATACCACATACAAACTATATCCACTTATTCTTATTCTTATTCAACATATGAATATAATAAAATTCCCCTGAGACTAAAAGTTAAACAATAGTCCAAACCAATTTTCATTATTACATACTTCTTATTTAATGGGATCAATATTCCTCACCCTCTCACTCTGGGTTATGCCCCATAATTATATCCAGGACCTATCCATCTTACACAGGGTCATCCAAACCAACACCCATTGACACTACTATATATATTCCCTATATCCATTGAATTATAGCTATGAGTATAATAGCCCATGGACATACGTCTCATATTTCCATAGGATGAAAATACCAATTTACCAAAGGAGTTTACTACCATGGTCCATTCTTATCATGATTATTGCCATAACTAAGAACTACGAACCCAAAACAGGAATGGATTGAGAAGTTCCTATAATTATATAGATTTGTTAATGTGGTTGTAGGTATCTGTAGTTGGGACCATAAATCCATGATAAAAAATAACCATGGTTGTATGGTTTTCTATGTGGACATTACAATGATGAGATATAATACTCTTGGCCAAAGGAGTTACTGTGTAAACCCTCTAGCCATGGACAACTATGATCATGGATATAAGATTTGTCGTGTCAACTCTACATTAATGGGCAATATGGTTTATAGATATAGGAAACATATAACCCTAATAATGATATCATGTTGTTGTAGACCATTGAAACATGGACCCTACAACCATGAGAAATGGATGCTCATGGATATACATGACCAAAGTCCAATGGTATGTATTCCGAGGGATATTAAATGACGCCTCTGTTGGAACCAGAAAACGTGCCCCCAAAAAATTCTAAATGCTTCCAAACATAATCCAAGATCGTAGCTCATTTCTTAAGATTTGATTTGGTTGGTCATAGGGCCTGAACAGAGTTACATATTAAGAGTTATGGAAAATTGAAGTTGGGCTAGAAAACTAGTTCGCAGAGGCCATTCATGAAGCTCCCCCCATGGTCTCAGAGCAAGGGAACTAGATCAGAGCATCTTCCAGTGCCACAAATCTCGATGATGGTCAGCTCTGCGGTTACGATGAATATGGGGAGATGTTACAAGAGTCTCCATGGGCACCGTAAAGATCGATGATGGTCGGCTCCATGTTTTCGAGAAACTTGAGGGTACTCCCTCTTGTTGCCAAGTGCAATTTCCATCGGATGCGCATTTGTTCTTCGTGGCGTGCTCTGCCGACCTCCATCACCTATAAATACCCGTATCACACCCCTTAATAATGATGGTGACACCGCCCCTTGGGCAGTCAATCTCCCATTTTGCAGAGCTCCAATGCACTACGACATGATTCCCTTCTCCTAGGAATCTGCATGAGGCTTTTCCCTGCAAGAGGCTTTGCTCCATGATACGCTTTGCTCCGTGAGAATCTTGGCTCGATGAGCCCCTTTTCTACGGGAGAATCTTGGCTCCACGAGCCCCTTTTGTCCACGAGCCGCTTCACTCCACGAGCCCCTTTGCCCCGCGAGCCCCTTTGCTCCGCGATCTCCTTTCATCCGCAAGCCGCTTCGCCCCACATCACCCCTTTTCTCAGCAAGACACTTCGCTCTGTGATCCTCTTTGCTCCACAAACAGCTTCACTCCATGATCCCCTTTGATTCATGAGCATATTTTCTTTGCAAAGCTGCTCTACAAGACCCCATGCTCCGTGAGCACCTTTCCTCTGTGAAGATGCTTCACGAATCCCTATCCTTCGCCATGATCTTACCTTTGCGCCCACTGATTGATATCGCGGGGGTTACGCCCCCTCTCTACCACTCGATTTTAGTGTCGGGTTGCGGTCTTGGCTCTCCCAACAGGTCTCTTCACTTCCATCACTAACCCACAAGAAAAATGGACAGTCACACCTCGAACCTTATGGGTCGGGATGTTGAAATTTTTTATTGTGCCCTTATGCACACCACCTTCCACCTAGGGAGTTCCATGATTCGTGATACTCCTCCTCACACTAAAAAACACCTTGAGTTGATATATTCCTCTTGGTTCGTTCCCCATGCCATGAGTTGAGATTCTCATCATTAATTCCCCAAGTAACTTGAGCATAACCATTCCTCAAGTAACTCATCCAAACCCCAACACATGGATCATTTTCCTAGATGAATTTGAAAGGGACGCTCTTGAGAAAGTCCCAACACTAGTGATTGCTAGGTGCCATCTTTTTAACAGTCCTATCAACATTACTATAAATTGTAGTTCACCCTTTGTTCCCAACATATGGTACCTATTCCTCCAAACAAGAGATGGCTTATGTTCCATGTATGAGATGCAAATAGTCCTTTCTACATGACTCTAAACTGTAGTATGCCCTATGTTCCAAACATAGGATTCCTCTTGCTCCAAACAAGATATGCCTTATACCCCTAGCATGAGATGACAATAGTCTTCTCTACTTGAATATAAACTGTAGTACCCCATATCTTACAGATATAGGATGCCTATTACTCCAAACAAGAGATCCTTATGCTCCAACCATAAGATTCCAACAATCCTATCTACATGACTATATACTATCTTATACCATATTATTCCATAATAGGTTTCCTATTGTTCTAAATAAGAGATGCCTTGTGCGTTAAGCATATGATAACTCATTCCATGATTACAATGGTATTATTTCAAGAGAGTTGGAATCCATTAAAACATTCCATCACTCCACATCACTGTTTGTGTGTCCTTCATTCAGATCTTCATCCTATTCCATGTCTTAAGGGACCCCCTGATGGACAAGTCCCATGCCTCATTGGCTCCCCTAGAATCCTGAGCCATCACTTGGTAAGACTATGGATGACACGTCGAGTCAGGTCATGTGTTTCGAACATAGTCAGTAGTCGACCCTCATTTGTATATTCCCACTTTGGGCTAATACGATATGAAAAATGTTTTTCGAACATGGTCAACAGTTATCCACCATTGTCACTCCACCCCCACCGTGTTCTGAATGTCTGGCATGTGATTCACATTTTTCATCTCCCTTTGTTTGGACTAATTCCAACTCCCCTTGGTGTTATCCTGCTTGTGCACTAGCACATAAGTGTATACCTCTATTATATTCCTTAACCCACTAGTGATTTGGGATGCCCTCATGTATAGACATGAAGAAGGCACCTAGGTAGATTCCTTGCGTAAGCCCCATCCACCAATGCCACTCCATAGTGGCACCTGAGAATTGTCCTTGTATAAGCCCCATTCACAACTCTTTATGGACTCAATTTTGTGTCGTGATCATTAGGTCCTTGATTCCTCTTGTTTCTCACTCTGAGAACGACTCACGTGGGCTTAGAGTAGTAAGCATTGACTATCAAAAACTACATTGGGAAGCCTATAGTGTAAGAACCATACCATCTGAACTACGTGGTTTTTGAACCTTTCCATGGTAAGGTACGTAGGAAGCCTCCCTGAGGTCCAAGCCCAACAACCATTTGATCCGACCCCCCTTCACACCGGGGTCCACCCCTTCCAAACTATGTGGACTTTGATCCTTTCCATGGCATGGTATGTAGGATACCTCCCCAAGGTTCAATCCCAACATCCATTGGTCCCAACCATCTTCACATCAGTACAAAAAACTTCATTCCGAACAATGTGGACATTGATCCTTGCCAAGAATGGTGCGTAGGAAGCCTCCCCGAGGTTCATGCCCAATATCCATTGGTCCCGACCATCTTCACATCGGTTTATCAAACACCTTTCCAAAATAAGTGGACTTAGATCCTTGCCTAAGTAAGGTATGTAGGAAGCCTCCCAAATGTTCAAGACCAACACAAATTAGTCCCTACCATCTTCACATCGGTTCACCGAACACCATTTCTAACTACATGGACATTGATCTTTGCCAAAGAAAAGTACGTAAGAAGCCTCCTAAGGTTCAATCCCAACACCCATTGGTCCCGAAAATCTTCACATCGATTCAACAAACCATCCTGAACAATGTAAATTTTGATCCTTTCCAAGACATGGTATGTAGGAAACCTCCCTATGGTTGAAGCCCACCTACATGGTATCGTAGAGTGTAAGCCCAAAAAACCATCCTGAACTATGTGGACTTTGATCCTTTCCAATGCATGGTATATAGGAATCCTCCGTGAGGTTTAATCCCACCTTCAGGGTAGCCTAGAGTGTAAGCCCCAAACAACATAAAAACTATGTGGACTATGATCCTTGTCAAGGCAAGGTACATAAGAAGCCTCCCTGAGGTTCAACCCCAACATCCATTGGTCCAAACCATCTTCAAGTCGGTTCACCAAATATCATTCTAAACTATGTAGTCTTTGATCCATGCAAAGGAAAGGTACATAATAAGCCTACCTAAGGTTCAAGACCAAAACTCATTGGTCTCAACCACTTCACAACAGTTCACCGACACCATTCTAAACTACATGGTCTTTAATCCTTGCCAAGGGAAGGTACATAGGAATCCTCCATGAGGTTCAATCCCAACAGTCATTGATCCTGACCACTTCAACGCCGTTCACCAACACCATTTTGAACTACGTGGTCTCCAATCCTTGCCAAAGAAAGGTACGTAGGAAGCCATTATGTGGTTCAATCCCAACACCCATTAGTTCGGACCTCTTCACGATGGTTCACCAACACCATTTTGAACTACATGGTCTTTGATCCTTGCCAAGGAAAGGTACATAGGAATCCACCCTGAGGTTCAAGCATACTATCCATTGGTTCTAACCACACTTCACATAGGTTCCCACCCATTTTTAACTACATGGGATTTAATCCCTATCTCATAGATATGGTATGTAGGAATCCTCCCTGAGGTTCAGCCCCATTCAGTGGGAAGCCGTTGTTAACCACATTCAGCGGTAAGTAGTTTTCAACCCCATTCAACGGTAAGCCATTGTCAGCCCCATTCATTAGTAAGTCGTTGAAGTCCCCAAACTGATGGTAAGTTGTTGAATTCCCCAATCGAAGGTAAGCCTTCTTTAGATGAACTATGTGGACTTTGATTCCGTCACACGAGGATACATAGGAAGCCTCCCTATGGTTCAAGCCCATCACTCAGGTCTCTTCCTGATCTCCCCCTTGAGACATTGTGTTTTGGGAAGGTCATGACCCAACATAGAGGTTCTATTTCCTTCAGATCCCATCCATGAATCCATTCTCACGGGTCGACTCCTCAGGTTTCCCATCATTCCACCGAACTACATGAACTATGATTACCATACACGGGGATACACAAGAAGTCTCTTCAAGGCTCAAGACTAACATCACCATCATCCTCACGTCATTTCCATCTCATTATCTCTTCACATAATTCAACTATCCACCATCCATCATGATTCTTACCTGGGCCGCCACATCCCAGTGGGATCATGTCATCCACATCCTCACAGCTCCTAGCAGTACCAGGGCCGCTTTCCATGCACAAGACTGTAACGCCCAGACCCCAGTTACCCAGAGTCGGTGCATTATTACATAACATTGGTATGATCACAAAAGGTAACGTATCGAAAGACCTATTTGTTTAGTAGCGTTGGAAACAATAGATAAATTCATAATGTTTACATTACATCATAAAATAAAAAGTACAACAACATTGTCTCTATAGTCCAAACTCATATCCCCTCATACTATCCCTACAGGTCATTCATAAAATACTTCTCCACATACTAGTAAAAATAAAATATAGAAAGGGGGAGCTCAGATGCCCAGTAAGGATAACAATATAGTGGAAATTGTCATAAATAAGTATAAACATTTAAGGAAATGTATAACTAAAACAAAAGCCTTTTAAACATGAAATTCAGCATAATATGACAGAAATAAAATGAAATAATTCCATTTACTTATTCAAATGGATATTCTACCAATCGAATAATCACATGCAATATCAATAACCACTTTCATAATGATGGAATGAATAATGTCAGACTATCAAAACCACATAGTCAAGGCCTCGTGCCAAGACTACAAATAAGATTTTGTCAAGGCCTTATGCCAAGACACTAGTTTATCTCATGAGACCTACTGATGCATTGAGGAGCTATTGAGGGCTCCACCTGTCACTTTCTAAGTCCCATGAATTCCTCATATCAACAGGTTTAAACATAACATAAACATTCGTATTAAAACTATCATACAAAATATCAATACTTTATCCAGAAACCATGAATGGTATAGAAATAACACATCCATAGTCAAACATAACTCATTCGATAAAATATGGAATATTGTATTGTATCATAGTAACCTCAATTGAGAATAATGAAAGATATTGACATAGATAAAAATAATCATCAAAACTATTAGAGATAAATATCCCACTTTTTCATGAAATCATTTTAAAGTCACACTATTTGTCAAGAAGCCATTTAAAAATTAGATTTTTGAATCAAAGTATCCCATACCACTTTGAAACTTTTAAATGTAATTTTAATTTTAAAACTTTAATATCCATATAAATAAATCCTTAAAACCATTTTTAAAAAAATTACATTAATGAGATAGATTAAGAATAATAAATCATTAAAACTTTTAAAATGATATTTTAGTTAGAGTTCTTAACCAAAAGATTGACACTTGAATACAAATAATTGAGGTAATAAAAACTTTGTAATGTCATGGGAATAAAGGGATTCATGATATACTATGTCAAAGTACATCATATACACTTTATAAAAGTGATTTGGTGTATAACAACAAAGTATTCTCAATGGAATGTAAATTGAGATGAAATATCTTATAAAGACCATATCATTAGGTTTAGGATAAATCAATGAAATAATTATGTGTGAAAAATATAAATAAACTCAAAATGATTGGATATTTAGTGTAAATAAATCAGATGACATTCACACATATTATTGTAAAAACAACACCAATTAATTGGATATTTAACTCCACAAATGGAGATTGAGTTAAAATTACTCTTATCAAGTTCATATCAATGACTTGAGGATTTATAAATGAAGTGATTATGTGTATCAAAAGTATATCCACAGAAAGGGGAGTGGAAATTATGACACAAAAAATGAATAGTTATTACACACATAATCTCAGAGTAAAATAATAAATCAATTATTCTTAAATCTGAATGAGTGGAAATTGAAATTTGTAATTCCCTTACCAAATTGATAAATTACAAAACATACATCCCATGGAAGATGGATCATAAATTTATGATTTAAATATCCATAAATTAATGTATATTACACAATTAATACAAGCATGGGAAGTACGCACACTACATGCATTAAATAAGTGGTGAACAATGGAAATCTTACGGAATTAAAAGTGAGATAAGAAACCCCTTACTTTATACTTTTTCCTTGGTCAAGAGTAGGTTAGCCTCTTGTATGATGGTGAAATAATTTTTATTGAATTATAAAATATTCATATACATTAATATAATTTCATATATGATCTTTTAACATTTCTTTTTTAATAATATCTTAGTATTATCGTCGTTTTAGGTGTTAACTTACTCGTTTTCTTTTATATGTTTTGTTACATAAGTTGTGTTTTTTATGGATAAGTTGTTTCTTATCCATATAAATAATGATATAAAGTCATTAAACATTATTTTTAATTATAAAATGAGAATTATACTTGTATGGATACAATGGGGAGTGAATCTCATCGCGTTCGTGGAGACTGTAGTCCGTACGTACATACAAGTGATAATATCATTTTTTTGACATTAAAATAATATATAATTGGACGGTATATAATATATAAAGAATAATTATCATGTTGTAATTATTATTTAAATTAATTACACATCATTACTATACCCATTCAAATAATAATTTATTGAATAACAATTACACCATGATGTGGAGATGGTAGGCCGTACGTATGCACGTATGGTGACATGTCATTCATAGGATTGATAGAATAATGAATATGGTTGAACCAAATTAATAATAACATCAAATTATATAAACGATACTAGATTTATTATTTTAGAATGTAAATAACAAATAAATAAGATGTTGAAGAAGAAAGGATCTTGAAAGAGGGTGGTGAAAACAATATCTCTTCTTCGGGTTCTTCCTTTTGATATGATCAAAAGGGATCCGTAGGTTGGCTTTTTGTTCAAACTAAGTACTCTAGGTTGAATTGGGGGATGTTGAGAGAATATTTGGGTATGGTTTGTCCAAGCCAAAAGGCTTTGAAGGTGTAAATTAGATATAATGGTGAGTACCCTTTTATTAGAGGGGTGAGGGGCACCTTTGGAAAATCTAGAAATATTATTTTATAATAAATTCATATTAGGTTTATAATGGCTCCAAAGTGGATTATTTAATGTTTAAGGTGGGGATGGGTCTAAATCCTTTAAACCAATAGATTTTAGTTAGGTTTGTGTCACTATATTAACCTTTGCATTTATATTTAACTCTTAGTTAAATAGTTTCACATTTACCTTGTCTCTTTGTATTTTTATATTATATAGTTAATAAACATACAATATACCTCCATGAGACCCCCAAGTGGTCCATTAATGATACACCTATCATTATATTAGTCTTTTTCTAGAACCTTAGATTTTTAGGAATAGAATATCAATTAATAATATAATATTTGTTTTAAAAATTATTTTATGTCAATTGTCACACTATTGGGTATTTTGTTTTTGATAATTTCATAACAAAAATATTACTTCGAACAAAATTTATATACCCAATCCTAATATTTCATATTATTCTAGAAAATTAGTGGAATACATAAAAAGTCTCAAATTACATTTATTTTGTTATTTATAATATGAATTATTTTAAAATTTCATTAATTAAGTAGTTACTGCATCACCATTGTGTTATAAATAAATTAAATTATTTAATGTCTAAAAATTATAAATAAAATACCATTATGTAGGAAATATTTTTATATTTATAATGAGTTTTTACAATTGAATTTATATTATGTATAAAACTACAGTAAAAATGATTTAATTATTAAACTTTGATTTTATCTCTTTTAACTCTTCTTTGAATTAAATAGTAATAAATGTCCTAATCTAATCCAAGTGGACCTAAATTATAATATTTTATTCCTAAGGTTGTTTTTGTTATATATACACTTGTCCAATAGAATTAGGAAATGTGTTAGGGTAATATTAATTTCATTTTTACCCTTAATTACCCTATTTACTTATAACCGTGGTAAATAAAAGTAAAAAAGTTACTATTCACCAAAAAATATTTTCATCTCATTGAACCACATTTTACCCCTTGATATTAACCGTGTCTCTCGAATTTTCAAAATTCCACTCACAAAAGTGGTAAAATTAATTATTATGTGAATTTCTAAATTCTCCTAGGAGGTGGGTAAAAGTCGGTGAAAAGTTCAATAAAATTTTTATATATCTAAAATTATTATAAACTGAATCGAATGAATTAAATTAAAATTATATAGGTATTATGTATCTATTTTGACCTAAAATTAATATAAATAAAATAAAAAATTATTTAAATAAAAATTTGATTTTAAACTATAACTCAGTGTTTTCACTATTCATCAAAAATTAAAAGTTTTCAAAAAAATACCAAAACTTCACCCTAAGCTAATTTGGATATTCCAAATCCAAAAATGAAGTCCATTTTGAAAGATAAATTGTATAAAATTTCAAAAAGTGGGTATTACTATTCATAACAGCTAGTTTGATTGGTCACGGTGTGTTAGAATCTCGAAGTTGCATACAACACACGCTACTATATTATTCAAAGAGAAGCGTACCATGGATGTTTGGGGTGATACAAGACTTAACATATATTCGGCTTGTTTTTCTTTCTGTACACCCTGATTCATCACCCCTTTGAACTACGTGGGTATTGATCCCTATTGATAACAAATTTTATGTAGGAATCCTCCACGAGGTTAAATCCTAGACAATGGTAAACCTTAGTGTTTCCCCATTCTGGGGTGCTCACTCCCTGATCCGCCATCAGTGGTGTCCATATCATCCTTCACGGTGTGATATCTTCCCTTTTTGGGTCACACCATCATGGGTATTCTCTTATTGATTGTTCTGATACATCCACCCAGTAAACCTTCTAGGTGTTCCCTCCGAGCGATATACCAATCTGATCCATCTCTTTGGAACATTCTGATCAACCTCATTCCATCCCCACAAGATGATAAACTCACGACCTTCCCCCTATTAAAAATTAAATTCCTGAGGAAAACATCAGAAGTCATGGCTTTTGTGTAACAGTCTCCAAAAGATGTTAAACTCACGACATACCTTGTGTTAAACATGGGAAGATGTGGAAAGCCTCATAGACATGCCTCCAGCATAAGATACCATATGACTGACGTTGGATGCCTTAGGTCATATGCACTTGAGATTCCCTCTTATGATGAAGAATACAAGTTCCCCAATGTCCACACATCCATAGATTCCCCAACATGCATGATATTGTCATCTACTCTGACATAAGGTCCCTACCATGTCAATACACCATGGAATGTCCTGAAAGTAGTAGTGTAATTAACCGACGTCCACTAAGATATGGCACTGGGAATGAGATTCAAGAACCACAACTTAATCTATAACGGAGACCCAGACTAGGTGACGATTTCTGAGGAATAATACATGGAATGATGAACTAACATCCCATCATCCCATTTTGTTCAAGGAGAAAATGTCTCTGAATATGAGACATATGTTTCCCGCATTTGGAAAGCAGGAATGCAGGGCAACGAATGAGCATCCACGAAAGACAGATTCATGTGCCCCGATAAAAGCAATAGAAATAGCCTCATATAACGATACTAATTAATGAATATTATAAATAACATAACAATTATAATAATAGATACTTAAAATATATTAAATAAATAAGTAAGTAATTAAATAAATAAACACACACCCACAAAAAAAAATATATAATTCAACATAAGGTTCTGGTAGAGCGCATTACATTTTAATGAAATTCCAATGAAAAAATTCCTTCTTAAGGCCATAGAAGATGCCTATGGTTATATATCTAGGTTATATTTTTACTCTGAAATCCTTCACTGGTGATGGTTCCCATGGATATAAATCTCATGTGAAAAAATAACTATGGCCTTATACTGGTTACTATTGAAATAAACCCTGGTTCTATTGGAACATTTATATCACCTATAAGTGACCATGGTCACAATATATCTCTATAGTCAAATATTCTATAACCAGAAGCGCTGCCTATGGCTATAAATAATTTTTATACTCATGGCATGTAGACTATATTTATGTCAAAAAAATCACTTAAGATCACACCCATCAACTATACATCACTATACCCCTTAGGGCCTTGTACTTTCCCATAGATCCTCAAGTACATACCTAGACTATCAACCCATATCAAGATCATGACTAGTAACCAATAACCATTTTGTTTTTTCACTAGACGGTTGGTCCCTTACAAAACATCTTAGGAGCTATTCCCACATGTATATTAATAAATAACCACTCTTTATAAGAATATTAATAACCCCATGACACTATCAAAAACACACATGACCACTTGTAAGCTTGCAAAGTCACATTGTTTCATTTCCTCGCTCTTTTTGCACCTCCATGCTCAAGAAAGACCGTTTCCACTCTTATGACGAATAATTTCCACTAATAACTCTTTAGGAAGTGGCCACTCACCCAAACCACTAACCCACACAACATCTAAATCCTTCATACTAAACAAACCACTACCATAAGGGATAACCCTACATAATCCATCTAGTAACTCACTAAATCTCACACCAATACAATTACAATTACTCCCATAATCTAATCTATCTCTGGTTTCTATTATGTTATTCTAGATATTACTCCCCCTAGGAAGCATTTCTACTGAGGGTACTTCAACCTTCCAACCCATACAAGAAATAACCACTAACTAAAAAATCCTTCAACTAATAATATTACACTCTTATGACCCAATACCAAGATTGGAAGAATATATATTCAATATATGTATATTTAAGTATAAAAGGGACCAACAACCATGATACCCAAGTTTCACTCTTTCATTAAGAATTTTTTCCATCACCACACAAGCTCAGAATAAGACAATCTAGGCTCTTAAGCCCCTATCTTAAGACACACATCACTATAAATTATTAATAAAAATTTATAGTCAATTACCCACTTTAATTAAATGATTAATTTTACCTAAAATCTCACAAAGAATTACCATGAAAACAAAACCATAACCAATGCCATTCGAAGGTCTTGTTCCCTAACATTGGAACTCCAACAACTAAAAAACCCATGAACTGATATCCTATCAATTTCCATATTTTAAATAATTTAGAAATATTAATTGAAAAATATAACAAGAGGAATACCTGCATAATAAAGATGAATGGCGGATTTTAAGTGCAAGATACATACCTCCATGAAATAGTCCCTTACATCTCACCCACACATAGATTTACTTAAAACTAACATTGACCCTATATGGTTCCAACACCCTATTCACATGAGATGAATAAACTTATAGAACCATATAAAATACCACGGTTACACTAGAAAAATTCATTTAAACACATATCTCATTAGTAATTAGACATGATAATGTTAATCATCTATAAAAACAAACATGTAGAACAAAAAGGGATTAACTGATTTGATGTTGTATTTGTTTTTAATACAGTTGTTTAAAGTAAATTCAATGTATGTTTAACTTTGATAATGGAGGAATATCCCAATGATGAAAAATATTTTTTTCCATACATTAATGGGTAAAGTAGTGTGAAGGTTCCACTAGGTGAGAATTTAGAAAAACAAATGAATACTAAGCTAGTTTAAAATGAATGAATGTATAGTGTTTATGGGAGATCAATTCACTAGACAAAACATGTGTCATGTTATTTTTAAATATATGGATATGAAAAAATCTCATTCTGCTTCTATTAAAATAGAAAGAATCTGGCTGTAATGTTGAGAAACTATTGAATGATTTCTTATAACTAAGGGTGTCAAATAAAATGAAAAATATACCCTAAGAAAAGGTTTAGTGAAGTTTGATTTGAAGATAAAAATAAAAATAAAATGAAGTTTCGTTGTGGTATCAAGTAAGAGTTTATTTTATATGATAAATAAATTGAATTCCATTAAATAAATTTGTAATTATTCTAGAAATATATAATGTTATTTAATGTATTTTTATTTTTAATTGAGATTCCTTTGAATGATTTAATGAAATGAGTTCATTTTTTGATTTATATAATTCTAGTTTGTGTCTAAAAATTATCAATGTATTGATTCCCCTAGTAATCATAAGTCATATTTTGGGAATACATATAAAATTGATTAATGAATAATATACATGATAAGACTTTATATAAAATGTAATAATTTGTATCATAATTTATATATGAAGTCAAGAATTAGTTTTTAATACATCAGATTTGTTTTTTAAGACTTAATGTTTGTGTAAGATTCTTGGAAGATCTCGTTAGACTTTGGATCTCCATAAAAGAAAATTTTATAATCAATTTTAATCATATATAGAAGTTATGATTTTAAAATAAATTATCTTATAAGATATTTTTTGAGGAGAAAAAGGATGTTTCATGGATAAAGTAATAATTTTAGGGAAATATATAAAACATTTCCATGCATTATAATTTGGAAAGGGGCTGATACCGTAAGAATCATGAAATATTTCATAATAATTATTTAGCCTTATGCAATTTTAGTTAATGTCTAAAAATTAACCACCACATGATAACTGAATGTCTTTTAAATATTGAATGAGGTGGATCCTAAGACTTTAACCATTAAAAATTTGGAGAAAAGTGTTCTTTTTGAAGAATATAAACTCAATAATATTTATTTATAAAATATAAAATCAGGGAATGTAATTGAGATTTTTCATTGATACAAATATGAAAAATGATATTTTTGGTTGAAGATAAATTATTTAGGAGATGGTATTTACACTAAGAATAATAATAACAAATTTATATGAAATATATGAATTTAATATTGATGTAAAATCATATAGTTTTAATTTTGATGAAATCAAACTACAATGAAACGAATAATACCACAAAAATATAACAATTTTAATTTTTTATAGGTGAATAGATTATTTATTTTTAGAGTTTGTGGAATAATTTAGAGAATATGAATCTATGAATATTTTAATATATTTAATATAGATTTATTTATCTAATAAAAATTGAGAAATAAAATAAAATAGTGTATTCTCATAAATTCATGGAAATAAAATTGATATAAAAAATAGAAAATTCCTTGATTATTGGAACATACCCTTGAGATGCAGTTGAGGAATATGTGCTGGTGGAATTTTGAATTAAGATATTTAAGAATATTTTTTTATTGAATATATATATAATATAATATTTGATCCTAAATATAAAAGGTGATTAGATGATAGAGAAATTGGTTCTCTCTTAAATATGATAAATAATGAATTCTATAGGGAAATAATTGGAGAACCAAATACTGATCTGATGAAGAAGAAGCTAATGAGAAACTAATATTAGTTCAACTTCATCAAAGTTATAAGAAGAGGAAACATCCCTACAATACATTCATATCATAGAGGATGATTAAAAAAATAACAAGAAGTGTTGATTGTATGGAAATCATTACACTTGTTTTACATGATCCATGTTTTGAATCACATGATGATTTTTATGGTGATACTTTATTTTGAATATCAAAGTTGGATCACGATTTATGATAATAAAAATATTATATTTTGTATAATATCTAGTATTTCGGCTATTTAAAGTGACCAAGCCACATATAGCTATTTTTATTAACTATAGGTAGTCACATACTCTGTTGAGGAAGGTTATCATATTATATTGATCTAGTAAAATCTTATGAATACTATTGATCTACTTCAACAAGTTAGAGGATTTTATTTACAACACCATCCATGAAAATAAATGGTGTATGATTAAATAAAAATATAAGGAGGTACTGGGAAGCACAATGGGATATTGTCTAAGTGAAAGATGCATAATTGGTTTGGGATAATCTGCACCCTATTTTACCCCTTGTGTGGTATAGTATAGAATTTAAAACATTGGGTGAATAACTGATCACAGATAGAAGTGGTTTTATCGCAATGGGATAAAGATTGTAAAAATAATGTTCTTTATAACGTACATTTTTCCTTTTTAGTTTTTGTTTTTGTATTTAAGAAAATATAAAAAAATAAACATTTTTAAACTGTCAGTAGAAGTTAAAATACCAAAGGGGGTAAAATATCGAAAGTGTTATCACATTTTTGTAAAAATAGGTCTACATTAATTCACCTTCTCTTAGTGTACATAAACCCATTCTTAGGAACTTTAATTTCCATAAAATAATAAGGTTTTCACTCTTAGGATCTAAATTTTTCTTTCCGAGGTGACTTTATCTAAATTATATGAAATTAATATTTGAAGAAACATTAGAACTAATTTCGATGTAAATTTATTTTGTCATCCCTACTAAGGATGATATGAACGTTTCATCCACGGTTCAAAAAATTGGAAGAATAGGTGGTAATGAAGATGAATAATAGATTAATGGTGATAGTGTATAAAAAATATCATAAGGTAATCAATGTGGTTTTAGTTCAAATAATTATTTCATATAATTCTTTTAATGATTTAAATTATAGTAGATATGAGCATGAATCCACTCTCTCTATTCAGGAACTCTACCAAAAAGCCAGTGATTATCTAAATAAAGTTCAAACTATTTTTATCTACCGTATATTTTAATTTATCAATTTCAACATGCTGACACAAATAAGATGTAATAGAATAATGATTCAATGGAAGATACATTTTTTAAAAATTTAATTTGATATAACACCCTCTCCAATAAACTAAAATATGTGGAAAATATATTTTACATTGATATGAAATATTTTATCTGGTTTAATAAGAGATTCAATGAATTTTGTTTTGAATTTTTTTGATCAATTAAGTGATATATGCATTGGAAAAAACACACAGATCCTCTATAAATATTAGAGACTCTAAGAAGAATGTTAATGAAAAGAATAATAAAATATCTTTATAAATATCTACTAGAGGTGATTTAGATTCATGAAAATAAGATTTAAATGGTAAAATGTGAATGTGAAGATATGGTATTGTTACATTAATAATGGAATAATTCCCAGTATTTGAAATTCTGAGAGTTATATTTTATATTTATAAATCTTGAGAACACCCATGCCTAATCTTCACAACTTTTTTAAATATGAAGTGTTAACAAAAATGGTCTTAATTGAAGTATTTCATCTAAAAAGAATCTATTATGTTGAAAAAATAGATTTATATGATATAAAGACACATCTAATATAATCTCATGAAAGAAGGTAACCTATTGACCTAATAAATCAATTTTTAATGGTGCTAATTATATTGATATAGTATAATTAAAATCAAAATATTTACAAATTTGGGGGGCAAAAATATTTCAAAATAAAAAAACATATAATTTTTGGATTTTATAAAATATTATAATAGAATATCTTTCTATGATGCTCAAAATAATTCTAATGTTTTTAAAAAATAATAACAAGGAAAATAAATCCATAAAACTAGTAAAAACAAAAGAATATTTTTATTAGACAATGTTGGGGATACTATAGATTTAGAGAGAAGGCTATATTGTGTTGTAATACTATATAAATATATTAATATCATAAAATTAATAAGTTATATGGTATTGTAGAAATAGGAATAAAGTAAACTTATGGGGTAAAGTAGACTTCAAAGAGAGAGAGAGGGAACTGTCTAGGAATGATATATTTTATTGTCTTGATAATTATCATGATGCCTTAAAAATGTTCCCACAATAAAGAAGAGTGTAAATATAAATTAACATAACAGAGATTATATACTGGTGAAAAAATATTACAAATACATAAAATGAAGGGGGAGAAAAAAAAGAATTTCCTCGAGGATAATGTAGAAGAATGTAATTAGGGTAATGAATCCAAATAATTCCAACATGAAAGATAATATTACTTATCAATAAATAAATGATTATTATACTATAGTGTAATAGACCACATTTTAGACCATTATAAATAATCCATGAAAACCAAAGATGATGGAAGTAATATTTAATCTAAGAAAGAATCAAACCAAGTGATTAATAGGATGATTGAAAAAAAATTTGAAATTACCACTGTCTACCAATGATAAAAGTTATATGATCAAAAAAGAGTTTACATAAATAAATGGATTATCATATTCAATGATAATGTATAATTTTTTTCTATCATAGTAGAAATTTTTTATAAAGTTAAATCTATTAGAAAATAGTGAATTTAAATTTACATTTAAAGTGAAAAATTATATTCCATCTCAAAATAAATTTGAATAATTTTGGAATTTTATTCTTCTCAAAGAATATATAATTTAAAAAATCAAGGTTTAATATAACTTGAAGATTTATAAACATTTTTTATTTTTAAAGAAATGTTTTTTTGTTCATAAATAAGTCTCATCCATTTTCTCCCATAATTAGTTGGTGGAGAGTCAACTTATTAACCTATATGTTAGTTTTTAATTTTTGTATGGGTAATTTAATGTGATATATAAAAAAAATAATTAATTGAATGATGAGATATCCATAAAACCAAGAAATTCATCCATCATGGATTAATTCAATTTTTTTATATAAAACACATCAATTTTAATATCTCAATTAGAATCAATCATAAATTTTTATCAAAATTGTCTTGAAGATTAATTTTAGTATATTCAACCATGATGAATAAATATTGAAATTTTCTTCGAGAGGGGGATCCTAGAAGAGAATGAAATTAAATTTATCATTTTATATTTAATTATGGAGTTCTATATATCCCTTTAAAAGATTAAGGTTGATTAATGATATTAAATTTTCCATTATATATAGTTTATGAAAAATCTCACTTATATGGGGGAATAATTATTAAACTAATAAAGGGTGAGTAATATAAATTTTTCTTGATTTTTTTTACGTGTTTGTTGAAGCTCAGTGTAGGTTAATATAATTTTTATTTACAAATCTATATAAATAGCCCCTAATAAATTTATTTTAAAGTTTTTATGACATTGTTGATATTATTTAGGCATATGTATTATTTAGATTGATCAAATATTTTTTCTAAATATTAATTGATAATGTAGACTTAGAGTTGATTAATTTATAACACATTTCTAAGAAAACTGTGGTTATGCCTTTCTCATATTTATAATTGGATGACTTTATTAAATAAGGGGGAGATTTGACAATGATTATATAAGTGAATTGGGTGTTGAAAAAATTCTAACAGAGGTAGATTGGAGAAACCAAATGGATTAATAGAACTAGGGTTTCATTTATCATAAATATTTTTTTTGTGAAAGAATGTTAATGTGTGTTGAATAGGGGTTGATTGTGTAATAGACTAAATAATATAAATAAAATTATTATACATTAATGGGTAAATAGTACCAAATATATAACTAGGTCGTAATCCAAAAAAACTATTGATTGTGGAGCTTGTTTGTATGGAATCAATGTAACTTACTATGGAGATATGAATTTAATAAAAATATGTTGATTTATGTCATGTTTTAATAAATGACTTTGTAAATAAATTTATGATCTATTATTAAAAGTGTACATTTTTTAGGAAATCTCAGAAACTTTTAAAGGATTTATTTGTATGAAAGGGGGTGAGTATTATGAACAATATCACTTAAAATAAGGTTTAGTGATGTCTAATTTGAGGATGGAAATGAGAATGAAGTGACATTTTAGTAATGTACCCAACAAAGAGTTTATATAATTAATTAATTAACTGGAATTATTTTGAAGATATTAATAATTATTATGATAATATCTAATGTTAATTAAATTAATTTTGAGTTGATTTAGGCCTTGGAATTATTTAAAGTAGTTTTTAGTTCATTTTGAGATTTATTGAATTTCTCTTTAAGGATAAAATTTTACAAAGTGTTGATTCCTCAATGAATAATAATATATTTTTGGATGGGAACTAAAAATTGATAAATGACAGAGCTCAAATGAGATTTAATAAGACACAATATAAAATTTAATACCTTTTACCTTGATTTATAAAATTTTATAAGTCATACTTTATAAGACTGAATATGAATTTTGAAAGACTTTTTATGTTTGTCTGTGAATCCTGGAAGACATTAAAAGACATATAGGATAAAAAATACTTTTTATATACAGAATAAGTATTTTCTTGAATCATAATTAATTAATGGAATTAATTAATAATATTTTTACTATTGTGTGTAAGACTTTTTTGAAAAGAGTTTAATATTTTTGGGGATATCTGTAAGACTTTTCTATGAGTCATAATTTATAAATAACATGAGACTCTAAGACACATGGATGATTTTTCAATGATTATCAAGTCTTATGAAATCTTTTTTGTTTTTGGAATATTTATAAATTAATTTAAATTCAATATCATATGTATAATATAACATGTGGATTGTAAGACTTTATCAATTTGAAAAATTTGGGACAAATGTGATTTATAAAGTAGAAAATACTTGAATACAAATTTCATGAAATTAAAATCCATTGATTCCAATGAGGTGGTTTATAGATCTAAATATCTGAAATGATATTTGGGATTCAATATGAATTTTTGAGAAGTATATATTTACACTGAGAAAAAGAAGATAAATCTAATATTAAATATGATAATTTTATCTTGATGATTAATCTTATACTGGTTTTTTAGATTCACTAAAATCATGAAGAAATGAGTCACACCATAATTATATTATTGATCATAGTTTTTCATATATATTGATAGATGATTTATTTGTGGATTTTTTCGAATTATTTTTATAATTTTCATCCTAATATAATTGAATGGATTAAAATGGATATTTATTCATATGGGATGAAATGTGAATGAAAAGAGAAGATGGTATTCTCTTAAATTCATGTAGGTTAAGTAGTTAATAAAAAGAGAATATTATGTGATAGTGGGAAGATACCCACATGATGTGGTTGGGGAAAATTCTATGAAGGATTATGTAACATTGTTTTTTGAAAATATTTCTTATAAAAATTATATAAAAAATAGATTTTTTGATATTAAATTTAAATGGTTAGAAGCAAAGAGAGAATATGTATCTCCCTCAATGTTGAAAAGTGACGAAAATTTGAGGGAGTGATGAGGATAACCTGATACTATTCTCAATAAGAATAAAATTTTGTTTATGGATGAATAAAAATAAAACAATGAAAAATTGATATCAGATCCAATTCATAAAATATATATGAATAGGAAGAATATCAACAATACATCATTATTATAAATGATGATTTAAAAGAAATAAGTATAAGTGTAGTGAGAAATTAAAACACTAATACTGATAATCATGATCCATGTGTTAAAGAATGTGATGATTATTGATAAGCTACTTGGTTTTTATGAACATAAATATATCATGATCTAAGATAATACTAGAAGTACATTCTTTATAAAAACTAGGATATTAGCTTTTTAATGTGGTTGAGTGGAAAAATAGGTGTATTGATCATATAGAGGAAGTATAAAACCATATTGAAGTAGGAGGTAATATTATATTGATGTAGTTATATCTTGAGTAGACTAGACATCTATTTTTAGAAGTCAGATTATGTATTTATAATACTAGTTGGATGGATGATGACAATGAGATAGAGTATAAATCCTTTGTGATGATAAAAAGGATAATGGGGTCCCATATAAGTATTGGATTCACTATGGATAGTGTAAAAACTCTACCCATTACTACCATTTGTATTATATAATAGAGAATTTATTATTAGGGGTCAATAACTGATCACAATATGGTGTAGGATTCCCTTGACAGGGATAAACCTTATAAAAATACAATGTACTACTCTTAACATTACTTGAAACATTTCTTATGGAATTATGTGACAGAGGAATCATATACATATGTAATTTTCATAATCAAAAAAATGGATCAAATACCAAAGGTGGTAAAAGATTATTATAATTATTAGAATATAGTAAATATAGGTGTACAATAATTCCCCCCTCTAAGTGTACCTGCATTGTATCATTGGAACACCAAGACTACCAAAAAAATTAGAGGCCCAAAATTAGGTATGTATCAACATTATTCAATCCTATGAATTATAAACATAATATAATTTCAAGTTTCATCCAATAATTATCAATCCCAACTCTTAACACTACCCTACTATTTCATCATTCACACCATGAATCGATGGGACACTCCCCACCACTAGATTCAGTATACCATCACCCTAGTGATAATACTATACCAAACACACCAAAATACAATTAGATTTTTCATTTGGATATCCTGTATTATAAAAAACATGATAAAACTGACCCAATACCCATATTTTGGGGTCTTAAACCTAAAATGGCCTAATAAACATTTCATTTTCTAGATGTCCCTTGGTCAACATGACTGGGTAACTACACACTATAACCCCTTATAGGTCATTAACCATTATTAATATATCCAATCTAAACCCATCATTGTATCCTCTAGACACTATCCTATATTTCTTATTAACTCCCTATTATAGTCCATATTTTAACCACTATATAAAAAATATTATTTTACATCATTCAAGCTAATACTTTACTAAGACATTTTTTTAAACACATCCCATTACAAATGGGAGACACTCCATGAATGGAAGCCTAATATACCATTTATAGACAACCTCCATGACTAATTTTCTATTATAAAACCATCTTTCTAATATGAAGATTCATTATGATTCATGTGGTTATCCTATGATCCTCAATAAACGTTTTATGCTTTCCATAAAAACATGAATGATAGAGAACCTTCTCCCTTTTCCTAAAGTCACCACCATGAGTTTTGAAGGTTCAAAACATGCATTTTATGTCATAATTAGATTCAATTTACATTATGGAATTATGTTTTAGTCATAAATTATACCACTTAATATGTGTTGTGGTTTTCAGGGGAGTCATTGATTTAATGTTTCAAATTGGAGGCTTGAGTGGGCATTTTTGTGGTTGAAACAAGGCCAGCGGAAAGTTAGTGAGGGAGACTGACTGGATAGTGGTGCAATAAGTGGATATGCAATTCAACAATGCACACCATATATATGGGTTTTTATGAAGAGGCTCTTCACCTATTCCAATAACATTGACAAGATAGAGGCACACCATCAGTCAGTGGGTGGAGCCATCAAACTTTCGATGAGGGTCATTGGATCACTGATGGTGTCTAGGTGTGTTTTTAAATGATGTAATCCTATTAATTTTTTATCCTAAATTGGTTTTAACCTTGTACCATATATAATATTACAACCACGCATATAGAATGAACAGAAGGGCATGTCTTATATTCTCGGATGCTCTCATTCTCCTCCCTTTGGAGATTGAATATAGGACAGATCTCTTGGATCCGAATTGGTAATTTTTTCTCTACTGAATAATAAATACACTACGTTTTCATGAATTGAACATATATCAATTCAATGTTTTCTTGATATAAGAACTCCCCATTGATTTCATGAAAGATTCCTTGTATGTTGATTTATCTAAACTAGATCGAGAGTGTTGTCATCCTTGTCTCTGAGTGAATCTAAATCTTTTATTGAGAGTGGATATTTTAGGGTAAGAAGATGTGGTTCTATAATATTGTAATGATTAAAATTGTGTTTATTAATATAGATCAATTTTCATGATGGATTTGGATAAGTTATATGGAATCCTTGGAATGTGGGTATATTTAGGTTAGTGCACAGATTTTATAAAGGTGATGCCCCCCATGGCAGATATTAGGAATTATAATCAATGCACTAGAGGTGGGAAGATACTTTAAAACGGGGACATTGTATATGGTTTTGGAAATTATATGATGGTAATATATTTTTTTCATTCAGACTAATGATTGATGTGCATTTCTTATGGGTGTGGGTGTGGTCTTATGATTAGAATTCATGATATGTATAGTAGTTCTTATTATGATATGACTTTATTATGGGTGTTTTATAGATTTTGGATCCTTTATTAAAATATAAAGATTGTTGGGTGTGTAAAAATTAGCTAGATTCCCCATATAGGGGGATCTATTGTGTTATGATAAAGGTCAATAACATGGGATTTAATGATTATTATATTAGAATATCACAAACATGTTCTATTGATGTTGGAGTTGACCATGGAGGGGTGATTTGTATCCATGAAGTTGGAATTATGAAATGGGAAAAAGACCATACATGGGTGACCACGATCCAATTCTTTAGGTATATCAGGAGGATGAATCATCATGCTAGGACAGACATCCCCCATATGTTGGTACATGGGGTGTTACTCAGTAGTTAGATGAGAACATATGATTGATGGTTATAGGTTTCTAAACTGATGTGTGGAACTTGTGTTTTTTTTAAATACATGAAGTGAATGACACTGATCCTTATAAATGTAAATCGCAGAAGTTGGTGCATTTCAGGTTTTTTGTAGCTTTGGTAGTGAATGATGACTTAGTTTTTTTTACTTTTTTATTATTAATTACTTACATGTTTTGGACTATAGCATTTATATATGACGTTGTGTTTAGGACACACTTCTTGTATAGTAATAGGTTTTATAATCACACACTAAATTGGTATCTTGATGCACGTGAAGACTTCATGATATAAGGTCCAAGAAAGGGAAAGGTCCCAAGGTCATTGAGCTGATGTTATGAAGCCTGGTGCTTGGAGGAAATACCTGGATGGACTCCAGAGTGATGCATAAGTTTATTTATTCATTTTCTTATTTCTTTCTTATACTCTGGTTTTTCCTTCAACATTGTGGGTCATTGGTCTATTAGTTTGAAAGATAATGAGATACCCTATATGTCATCTATTATATCATTATCATTATTTTAGTTCCGTTTTGAAATTTTATGTTATAATTATTTCCATTATGTGATTCATATGTATGGATTCTGTAACCTAGGTTATAGTCACCCCACAACACAATTCAAACCCTATTTGTAAGTTAATGAAATATTTTATATAGTGAGGTATATATGTGGTCATATAGATCACCTTCCTAGATTGAGTGATTCAGATTGGGTCAATACAATGATTTATTAGAGAAGGTATTCCTTTAAATTTCTTCTTGAATATTTAATGTGTTTTGTAGAGTGAAGTTAGGCGGGGTGGAAATAGAGTATGCGAGTCATGTATTTACCTGGATAACTCTTATGTGATAGACCTCTGAGATAATGATAAGGGGAGTACAATTACAGTTATGGATTTATAGTTTCATATTGATCCTATGTGTTTTGTGTTGTAACAGTTTATGGGGTTTGGGTGTATTCATACATCATAACTATTCATGACGTATGCCATGTAATATATTTACATCTTTCTTTACATGAATGTTTGTTCTTATAATTAAATGCCTTGATATGAACCATCTTCTTTGGGGATATATTTTAATAACATTTTAATTATTTGGCATTGTCATACTAAAATTATATGAATATGAATGAAGTTACAATATAGAAGATGAGACATATACCATGAATAGTAATAAGGGGGTTTTCCCAGGTTACCTTCTTGGATACTTATTCCAAAATAAAATTCTTATTGTGCCTATGAATTTTATAGGTTATTATATTAAGATAGAACTTATAGGTATTTTATGAGATCATTTGAAAATTTAAATAATTCTTCCTTAGATATATTGGTTGTGACTACCTGGAGAAGTAAACTAGAATGCTTCAACTAGGGAGGATTCACCTATTCCACCACAAGTTATGTAGGGCGATACACTGGAGCATGATCATGTACACACTCTAATGGTTTAGATATTGGAAACATTGTATACCAGAGTCTTCCTATTAGTTCTAGTTCAAGGAAGAGTAGATCAAAATATCATGGTTGATTATGACCATGTAATTTACCATTTATGTCCACCACCCTTGTAGGGTTCTAGAGATCCATGAGATTCATAAGAATGGATCAACATCATGGAGAGGATAGTTGACATGTTCATGACACTGGATGATCGGTGGGTAGATTTGGACACCTTAATACTTTCGGGATCCTTAAGGAGAGTGTGGGGTGTTTTCAGTTTGGTAGGTAAGTGTGAGGGTCTTATTTGGGAAAAAGTAAATGGATCATTCTTTAATGATTTATTATCTTACTCACAAAATCTATACTAGTATCATATGTTTATTTATCTTGTGTATTGTTAAATATACATTTCATAAATAATATTACACTATTTGGTAAACATTTGTCCCATAGAATAATGATCCACACCATTATAATATTGGTTTATTTTCTTTGGAAAGATAGATACATCAAAAAATATTTTATTATATATCTATGTCATTTTCCACTATGTTAATTATAATTATATCCCTTATTACATATATCATGCTTATAATAGTTCTTCATAACATGGAGAAAGGAAACAAAAGAAAGGGTGAGCTCAGATGCACAGTAAGGGTAAGCAATGGAGATAAATATAATCCCATTATCATAATATAATAATTAGGGTATGAGAAAATCAGAAGAAAATTTGAAAACCATACCCTAATTATCAATGATCATAATATTGAGTCATGGAATAATGCCAAAAATTTCATAAGACATGAATAATAAAAGAATCAAATAACATTAACCAAGAGAGCTCAAAATTAGCATAAAACATGAGTTTCTAGAATACATAAAATAAATAAATAATTTCCACAGTAGCAAAGTATCACTACATTGACTATCAGAGTGTATTGGATTCTCTTCCTGAACCATCATATCATCAGTTAAAGTTCACCTGAATTCTATCATATTGGATAGATCCTCTTACTGAACAAGGTTCATTCCTATTCTAATCTTTATTACCTCATGAAGTTTAGATCTTTTTCACAATGCATTTTAGTTATATATATTTTATGGCTCACCCATAACATAATGAAAATAGTATATATGTATATTGAATGGTCAAAAAACATTCCTCGTATCATAACCTGTGGAAAGGATACATGTTTCATAAACATTTTATAATTTCATCAAAGCATAAATCAGGAAAATGAAATGGGTTTCCAAATCATATGATTACCATAATTATAAAACATGGCTAGAAATAATAAGGATTGTATTATTGGATCACATCCCAAGTAAAGAATAATTATCAATAAAGGATGTTATCATAGATAAAAATCCCATTAAAAGATCAATGGAATATTTCTTTATGAAAATACAAATTTCACATTGAAATCAATTGTTTAAAATCTAAATATTTAGGAAATATTAAGTGTACAATTTTCATTTAAAAAACCATTGATACTTGTTATGAAATATTCAAATCATTGATTGGTCATGATGGTGGGAAATTATATTCATGTTGTGCATGTTAAAATAATGATTCCATTCACATATTTAGTAAATGTCAAAAGTAAATCATTCAAAAAAAAACAAGAATATTCAACTTAAACCATCTTCTCATATATAATTCATGGTTATAAATAACTATAAAGAATCATAGGGAAATATTAATAAAATTCATAAAATATATTAAATAAAACATGGGCATAGAAGATAAAGATTCCTGATAGAATTGTAAAATATAGTATGTTTTCATTAAAAAAATTTGGTATCTTGAGTACTTAAAGGGTGGAAAAAAATTGAAACATTTATTTTAAAAAAATAAAGAGATGATAATCAAAATTAAGTTCAATTTCTTAAATAATGTTAATATAACTTCCTATAAGTGAAATTCAACCATAAAGAATTTTGATTAATATGGGATTAAAACATACACCCCTTACCTCAAATATCATCTTGGTTCATACACATTATAACCCATTCTAAAATAATTATTGATTTATTATAAATATTTTATATAAAATTAATTATAAATTTCATATAATATATAATTTTCAAATTTTTTTATCACATGTGCATTAACAATTCTTTATAAAAATCATTGTTCCATGTGATAGCTACTTTGTTTTTCCCTCATGTTTCAGTTTTGTAGTTCTGATCCTTATACATTGATCATGGATAAATCATATCAAGAATTTTATACATGATATAAATATCATATATTTTAATTATATATATATTGATTTATCAATAAATTTTAGTGTATCAAAATGATTTACAACATTCTTGGAGATGGTAAGCCCTACATATTCATGAAAGTTGATTCAAATTTTTATTGGATTGAATGAAATAAAGATAAATAATAATTAAATATAAAAATCCATAATAATATAATATATGACATGAATATTTTTATATCTATTATTATAACTATCCAATTAAAGTGGTCATGAAAATTGAATTACACTGCAATGTGGTGATGTTAAGGCATACATATACAAGAGTGTTGTTTTCTCTTTGAATGGGTTGTAAATAAGATGGATTATGGTTATTAAATAAATATATTTAAAATTAATAATATTTCAGATACTAAATTAATTATTTTATCATTGATACCATTAATTTAGAGGTGATATAAGAAGAAATAAAATTGAAAATTCTCAGTTAAGAGTTATACCACATCATCGTGAAACCTCTTTTGTTTTAGACATTACACCGTGAATAGAAGGTTTTATAGATTTAAATTATGCTCTAATGTAACTATGAATTTATTAGGGTAGGTCATGACTGACGTATAGGGCTCATGAAGTGAGGAGAATAGGGGATATGTGGTATCTTTTTATAGGGTATGGAAATGACAAAAATGGAATTACATAAATTATTAAATAATATATATATATATATATATCATAATCATGTCATGTGAAACCAAGGAACACAAAATTATCAGATATTATGTTATAGGGTTAAAATAAACATAAGTAATAGCATTTGGAAAAGACATGGATACATTTTAAGACTTATATTCTAGTTAGACGACTTTTAACACATTTTACCCTTAATTGTGATAATTTATTTTTTTACCATGATAACATAATTATATAACAAAAAATAAAATGGGACTTATAAAAAAATTCAGAAATGTGGATTATAATATTTAAGCCCATTTTTCAAGATTCAATTTAAATAGGTGGTTTAAATTTCTTTTTATATAAGAACAAAAAAAGCATGAAAAACAATTTTGAGAAAAATACCCAATTTAAGAGTAAAAATAGTTTTACCATGAAATAATGTAATAAATTTATGTACATGATTTATTTGATAAAAAATTAATCTATAGTTTTTATTCATTGTTATCAAATAAAAAACCAAGCATAAAATTCAAAACATTACATGAAATTATAATACCCAAAAATAGTTTTTTTATTTGAATAATATATAACATATATTCAAAAAATTCAATCTAGGGTTATAAAATTCAAAATAATGATTTAAAATAAAATATTTAACTCTTTATGTATAAAATTGTTTTCATAACAGAAATATAATAGTATAAAATCACGTATTAGGGTAATTTAAATGTTTTACCCAATGGATTTAATCCAATTTTACCTCTTTTACATAGGTGAAAATACATACTATGCTTAGTATTCATATCGAAAAAATTTGGTTATAAATTTTAAATAATTTTAATTATGATAATTTCAAATATTTAATCAATTTTATAATATTTAATTAATTGATGTTGCATAATTCAATTAAAAAAGTCCTCCACCAAAACACAATGAAATGATATTTTCCAAAAAAAGGACTTCTTAATTATTCAATGTTTTATAACAAAATACAACATAAAATTGATTCTAATATATTTAATTTTATTATTAAAAATAAATATGAAATAGTTTTACTTATAAATCACATTAAAATAAATTTTAAATTTGAATATTATTGAAACGAATCGATAATTTTCAATAAAAATCAATATTTTCACAATTCATCGAAAATCAATTTTTTCCTAAAATTATAAAAAAATAACTCTAGGATAACATTGACATGATGATTTAAAAATTAAATATAGTTTTCTAAATTATATATTTTTTAAACTGGAATAAGTTAATTTTTTTTATTTTTTCATGAAGATAAATAATAATTGCTTTTTGGAAAAAAAATGTATTTTTGATGAATATATAGAATTTAATAAAAAATTGAATACTTAATTATCAATATGTTTTTGTTTATCTAAAAATGTTTAAATAATTTTTTTATAATGTTTTTATTACGATTTATATAACCATTTTTAATTACTTGGTTATAGTGACTATTTTTAAATAATAAAATTTTAATAGTATAATGTGGTTCATTTATACATAGAGTTTCAGGTAATGATCGATATCAAATAAATGAGATTTATAAATAGATAAATGTATTATAAAATCTAATAGTGTCACATTCTTCACCCATTAAAATAAATTTCACCCTTGAAATTGAATAATACCAATAAAAATAATCGAGGATATCTTTATTTCATGACATCCTCGAGTTCAGAATTAGTTACTCTAAATTTTTTGATTCCTATAAATAACTTTAAACAAGTGAGTAGTGTTATTCCATATCACTTCATCTACGTAATCTGTGATTTCTTCTGGTTATTATTCATTGGAAGGATCATTATCTCGAGGTATATCAATGAAGTTAGTATATATAGATCATATTTATCCTTTCCTTCTGAATTTCATAATATTCATCCAAAGAGAAAATCATATCAATAAATTCTACAAAACATTGAATTTTATATCTTCGTAAAGATTGTAATTATAAATTTTCTTTTGAATTTGAGTGGCCCGGATGTGTCACTAAATAGATATACCCTTCTCTCTCATTTCCTTCACTAACTCAGGTCTCTATATCTTTCATTCTCTAACTTCATTACGTTATGTTGGTGATCTACATTTACTTCCAGCGTGGTCTGTATATGGATCCATCTGATTTCTTGGGTGAAAGCTATTGTTGTAAGAAAACATGACCAAATAAAGGTGATTATACTGACCACCATTTAAATCCATTGAAAAAAATAAAAATATCCTCCATGGAATTAATTATTATTTTAGGCTGAATATATTTATAAGGATGATAATATGTTCATATACGTTACTCTAACTCTAGTCATTACTGTTGAATTTTCTAGAAGATCAAGGAAAACCTTAGATCCTGATGAGAGACAATATAACGTGGTACTATTTAATAAATTACAAATTAATGAATATATAAGATGGACAGAATATTAAGTTAGAAATATTCTCAGATTTAGATAAGGTTTGGTAACATTATAAGGTGATCACCTAAAACCAAAATAGTATTGTCACCTTTAAATATTTTTGGGATTCCGATAATGATTTCCATGGTAATTACAACAAACCGTATTTTAATACACATTATTTCTTGACTTATTTTATATAAATACATATTATAAAACCCCAAAAGATGGTGATACCTAGTGTATTTGGGTCATTATGTATATAACATAACAAATTTCCAAATAATTATAACAACATTATTTAAAAACATTATAACATGCACTTATATTCCACAGATCTTCTAAAACATCCCGAGATACCCTAGGTATAAACATGAGAGAGGGGTGATCTATCATACCAATATGGGAATAAAGAAATAATAAAATGATTATTTTAATACATTTGAGTCATTAGGTATGTCAATGAGACATAAAAGTGGTGGGAATCATAATCTAGAACAATGAGGTTTGATATATCAGGGCAACATAGGAATATGGAAACAACATAAAACTAGAAATATGCATAAGTTAAGGTTAAATAACATGAGAACATAAAATGGTTTAATATTTACGGTAATTGATTTGGTTAATTTCATAATCCTATACCTAACATATCATGTGTAAATAAATGTTCACATTTCATTGGAAGGCTATATAATTCTGGTCCAACCCATCATAATTATATCATATACATGAATAGGTGTTCCACATAGATCATACAACATATAGAAGTATTTAATATATTTTAATCCCATGATTAATGACTGAGATATATGAATATATATAATTCCCAAATAAATAGGGAATATGTACATATATCTGAGTACTCCTAAGTGGAAATGGTTATGGGTATTCATTGCATAATCTTTCGGAGTGAAAAATTGTAGGATAATTTATGTGGAATAATTACAAAACATAAATATTCATGGAAGGAATAAATGATAGTGTAATGGGTATATAATCACCTTTAAATGATAAGGATAACAATGGTAATATAGAAGAATATATCCCAACATGAATGATTGGTAATTTAAAGGCAAAATATAATGATAGTTCAAAAAAATAGGAGAAGATCCCTATCCTTGGGGGGTTCAACATAAAGATGTGGAGGATTTTAATAAGATAATTGGGGTACCTTGGTAGGTATATTGTAAGGGAGGTAAGATTAACACTATTATCTAATGGGTTCTAATGAAGAGTAATGTGAGTTTGGGTGGGTTTATATTGCAAAAGAGAGGATAATTCTTTATTAATTTCTAAACATTGGTTATGAAATCTATATGGTAAGTAAATCCAAACAAAAAACCATACCATGGTTTTTCTCATGGTTATTAAAAATAGGATTGGATTTCATAATTTTATATATCCTAGAAATTAAGTCCTAAATATAATACTTTTGGTGATTTAATGTGATTTCAAAACCATTAAATATAATATTGGTTTCAGAGTACTCATTAATGATTTGTAAAATTAATAAAATAACTTCAAGAAAACATTATTTATATTTAGAGATATATATTTTTCCATGGATACCATTTATGGAATAAATTACAACACATTCGGGTCATTATGATTTCTTAAAACATATCTTATATTTATGTTGTATTTAATTTTTATAGAAAACTTCTTTTATCTTTTTTTTGAAGAAATAACAATTGGATAATTTTGATATACTGATTTAAAATTAAATAAATTTTTTATCAAAATAATTCAATATGTATGATATTTTACTCTTTTAATTCAAAATTCCCCATTTATAGAAAAATATTTGTTGATTATCAATAATAGTTTTTTGAATGTTATAAAAATTTATTGTGAATTTATAAAATTATTTTATCATTTATATTTAATAAATATTATTCAATAATAAAATTTACTTAAAATATAATCTATTTTCAAAATTATTAAATTCACTAAAATGTATGTATTTATTGAAACTATATATTTCCCCAAAATAAAATTTCAGGTTAATTGCATCAAAATAAAAAAAATTCAAACTTATTTGGTAATAATTATAAATTATGAAAATATAATTAGAATCATTATAATTAAATTAAAAATTAAAACTATTAGGGTGTTGATAAATATTCCTTTATTACAACTGTGAATTCCCTAAGGGTATGGTGTGTGATGGTGTTATTTTCTTTGGTTGGTTCGATTAATTTGTTTTGGGTTGTGATCTTGATGGGAAATAACTTATCATGTAAATTGTTTCAATCATGGTTCAGTTTTTAAATCTTGGATTGAGCTTGGTCAAGGGAGAATCACAGTGATGAAATCTTCCATAAGAGCTCTAATAAATGGGATTCATTGTGTACGATCCTTCGAGTCATGGACATCACTTCCATTCTCTCCGTTAATTGGATTTATCATAACCCTATTTATAAAATAATCATAGTATCAAAATTTAATAGCTATATTATAGATAGTTATGATGCTTAATGATGTTATAAATATGATATTATATAACTTATAATAGTCCAGAATATCTAATGTAGTGTATGTTTTTTCAATAATACAATTTTTAAAAAGGTATTTGTTCATTTAAAAATGGAATTTCATTTATAAAACTCTTATTCATTACATTATTCCCCTCTTCATAAAATTAACCCATTAAATTTTCATTTCATAAATTTAAATTGGTGGGGGTACTTCTATTTCATCTCTACTTCTGGTTCCCATGTACTATCTGAAAACATGTTGTTCTTTCATAATCCTTTGACCAGGTGAGTTATTTAGTTTTTTAGAACCATGTATCTATGATTTAGTATCTTCACCTATAACACTACATTTGAAGGATCATTCTATAATAGTAACAATTTTGGATTAAATACATATGAGAGGTATTTTATCTACTTCCTAAATATGGATACATAGACAACATCATGTAATTGAGATTGGTTTGGTGTGAGTGATAATATATAGAAAACTTCTTTGATGAGATCAAGGATCTCAAAGGGGAAAAAGTATCGTGGAATAAGATTCACCGTATACCCAAACTTCATTACATTCTACAATAGTCATATACGGAGGAACACTTTACATCCAACAACATACATCATGTATTTTCGATGACTGTCTTCGTTTCTTTTCGGTGGAATTTTTGCAACATTCATATAACACGTAATGGTTTGAAACATCTATATATTTTCTTGGATAGGATCAAGTACCATCAAATTCCACTCACTAACTTCATCCTATCATGTTGGAGTAAAAAACATCTTCCCCTAAATATCCTTATATGGTTCCACTTGAATGATAGAATAGAAAAAATTATTATATGATAACTCCTCTTAGGGAATGTGTTGATCCAATCATCTATGAAAATTTATTGAATATAATCTCAACATATCCTCCTATGTTTAAATGGTTATCTCAGACTGGCCATCATCCAAAGGTTGATAAGTAGTGATGAAACTCAGTTGTATATCTAACACTTCGTGAATAATTCTCTAAAAAACATGGAAAACCATATGTCTAGATCAGATATAATAGATATTTCAATCCATGTAGTCTTACTACATTCCTTAGGTACATCATGAAAAGGTGGTCAAGAGATAAATAATATTTGATTGTAAGGAAATGAACATACTTGGTAAGGTAATTGACTACCACCTAGATGGAGTTATTACCTTTAAGTGTCATGGGGAGTCCCATGATGAAATAAATTATTATTTTTTCCCATTTATATAATGGTATGGTTAATGGTTACATCATATCATTAGGCTTTTTTCATCTAGTGTAGAATTGTTAGCATATCATTCATCAATATAATTTTTTTGAAATCTCCCTCTTCATGTAATCTCATGAGTAGATCTGATTCAGATCTATATACATCACAATACTTCTTATATGAAAAGAGAATGATGAGCTATTCACATTATCTTGATGTTTTCTATTTTTTGGTATTTATGGGATAGATATCCAGGTTCAAAAAAATATAACTCTATATTTAGTATAGTTGAACATCAGAATATTCACATTGATTTTTTGTATCACCTCATCACCTTTTGAGCCTCATCGATTGTCTCATGAATTTATGGTTAAGAAATTATCTAAGATAAGTCGAATAATGATAATTTCACCATTACCATGTCTATCATTTTCATGTGAAAGAAGATTGAATCCCTTTAAATACTTATCATGGATAGGGTTGCAGAATCCATTATATCCAGGGCATAATCCATCTCTTTTGAAATTTGAGGATGGTAATGGATTCGATTGTCATAATCCTTGATCAACTTTAACCCCCCCCCTTTGGAACATATTGACCTCCTTTTGTGTGAATGTATACTCGATGCTTTTACAATATTTATATATGTCAAACTTATCCTCATAGAGATAATGTTTCTAAATATTCCCTATAAAGATCACTATAGAAAATTATAGATATGGCTTTGGGTGGTTATTGTAGAGACCCGAAGCTTAACGTACATGGACATTACATTACTTTTGCGGAATACTTAGTACATAACAAAAAAACACACACACAAGGATCGTAATAGTTTAGTGTCTTTGGAAACTCGGAACATAATCTTCTAATCGTGGTGAAAGATCTTCAACATCTCCCATAAAGATCTTCCTTTTTTTTCTTACCTAAAACCTTTCTTTATATCCTGGGGAAAAGAAAACATAAAAGGGTGAGCTCAAATGCTCAGCAAGGGCAAATAAAGGAAATAAAAATCATATCATATCTTTTTGAAAATCAAAACCTGCAAAAGAGTTCATAATATCTTAACATGGAATAAATCATAGAAGTGAAAATGAGATCCCCATAATCATAACATAAAACTTGAAACTTTGTGGCATGCACACATAATCATGGAAAATCATTTCTTGTTAGTCATGACTCATTGCCAAGACTATCTTAGTGGACAAAGTCCCTTTCTGAACCGAGTTCACTCCTCGTTTCAGTCCTGTATCACTGAACCGAAATAAACTTCCGTTCCAGCCATGTCTATCTCATGAGATATAAAATCTTTACCCAATGCATTAGAGGGAGATATAGGTCCCACCCATCTTATAATGAATCCTTTCTTATGTGTGCCACATAATCATACATCATCGCATAACACATGTAACAAAAATGGGATTCTTGAAACATCATGACATCATAAATCAATTCATATAAGATAAAGGAATTCATAAAAATAATATCATCACAACATGATAAAATCAATGTAATAATAGGGATAAAAACAGAACCCTTTTATTATCTTAGATGGAAAATAATTTTGATAAAATACTTGAACTTCATTCTTGAGGAAAATATCCTTTCTACTTCAAAAACACTTTTCCTTTCTTAACATGTCATACAAATTTAAACTAAAAGAATTTGATTAAAAATAAACTAGAAAACTTGTAAAGTAAGCTTCTTGGAAATAATGTTTTAAAAATCCATTAATGCCGTATAAGTTAAAAAAAACATTCTTCGTACTTTTGTCGGAAAAGTCAAAAAGTACCTCGTACGAAAAACGACAAAAGATTCCTTTCCTTTCTTTTACTAAAAACTCACCGAAGGGTAAAAATGGGTTTAAAAAATTGTAGGTGGATGGAAATAATATTAAATATTTATGAAACATGGATGTGGATGATAAAATACACCCCAGTAAATATTTACGAATAAACAATCTCGGATAAAAATGAGATTTTGATATTTCCCTTACCATAGGTCCGATTTGCTTCATATGTGTCCGAAACTCCTGTACAATGATTTAAATAATGTCATTGACTTATTACAGAATCATATTCATTGTTATGATATCATATATGGTTCACTTATGACATTATATTACCCGTTCTTTTGTAAATTCCATGTTAAAGAAGCGTTTTGGGTAAAATCGTTTCATTTATCGTAGGTGTTTTGACTTGTTGTTCTTGACATTATTATTACTTATATCATGATTTACTTACTTCCAGAATATAAAATATGATTTATATATCATATATATATATATATATATAATAGATAGATAAATGAAATGAAAAACACCGTTCATGGAGATGGTAGTCCGTACGTACGCATGAACACTGTTTTCCTTTCCTTATTGTCTTGAATGGAAGTAAGTAGATGACATACATATATATATATACATAAAACCAGTAGCTTTATAATGTCATATATTTCATTATTATTTCTTATATATACTTTATAATCATTCTTAAATGGTTAACATGGAGAATGAATCTCATCGCGTCGTGGAGACGGTAGTCCGTACGTACGCACGAGCGATGATATCATTTCCATAAATATTGAATTGAATTAGAGTGGATTATACAATATATCAGAATCAATATGATGTTGTAATAACTATGTATAGTTATTCTTTACACCACTATACCCATCTATGTAAGGTGGTTGTGGAAAATAGATTACACCACGGCGTGGAGACGGTATTCCGTACGTACGCACGCGCGGTGATTTCTTTTTCCGTAGGATGGATAGATGGTGAAATAGGGTTGTTTCATACTTATAATAACATATCAGTATATGAGTGATACTTATGTTATTACTTCATAATGAAACAACCTAAGAAGAATAAGTGGAAGAATAAATAAAGATGATAGAATTGGTAACGGTAATTACCTCTTCTTTGAAGCGCCTCTTTGAGACCTCCTCTTAGGGCACTAAAATTGGTCTTTTAGGAAGACCAGAACCTCTAGGATGTTTCTAGGGAAGTGGAGAAGAGATTTTGGCAGGGGTAGGACGAGCTTGAGTGCTAAAATTGGTGTGAGGAGGAGGGGGAGGAGGTGTCCTTTTATAAGGGAGGAGAGGGGCACCTTAGGAATATCTCAAAATATTATTTTATATTAAAGTCAAAATCGGTTTATAATGGTTCCAAAGGGTCTTATTTCGAAGCTAAAGTGGGGATGGGTCGAAATCCTATCGTCCAATAGAATTTAGACAAGTTTAGGGTATTATTTTAACCTTATCAATTAGATTTAACTCAAAGTTAAATAATTTATCTTTTACCGTGTCTTTTTGTTTTCTTTCACTATATGGTTAATACACTTACTATAACATGCCAAACGAACCGCAAATTGTTTATTATTAATATATATCCTTATCTAAGTCATTTGGCCGAACCTTAGATTTTTAAGAATAAAATAACAATTAATAATATAATATTTTATTTAAAAACTATTTTGTGTCAATTTTGACACTATTTGATATATGATTTTTGTGAAAGTCATAACAGAATTATATGTTCGAAACAAGTTGATTAAATCAACACTAATATATCATAGTAACCTATAAAATTAGTGTAATTCATAAAAAGTCTTAAATTACATTTATTTGGGTATTTATAATATCAATTATGTCAATATTTCATTAATAAGATAATTACTGCATCATCTTTGTGTCATAAATAAATTAACTTATTTGATGTCTAAAAATTATAAATAAAATATCATTATGTAGGAAATCTTTTTATCTTTCTAATGAATATTTATAGTCGAATTTATCTTATGTATAACCCCATATTAAAAATGTTTTAGTAAATAAACTTTGATTTTAACTCTTTTAACTCTTCTTTGAATTTAATAATAATAAATGTCCTAATCTAATCCAAGTGGACCTAAATGGTCATATTATATTCATAAGGTTGTTTTTGGTCAAATTACACTTATCCAATAGAATTAGGACAAGTGTTATGGTAATAGTAATATCATATTTACCCTTAGTTACCCTATTTACTATTAACTGTGGTAAAAAAAGTAAAAAGTTACTATTCACCAAAAATTATTTTCATCTCATTGAACCACATTTTAGTCCTTGATATTAACCGTGTCTGTCGGATTTTCGAAATTCCATTCACAGAAGCGGTAAAATTAAGTTTTATGCAAAATTCAGTTTTTAACCTACCACTTAGTGGTTTCACTATTCATCAAAAATTGAAAGTTTTCAGAAAAATACCAAAATTTCACTCTAGGCTAATTTCGGTATTCCGAATCCAAAAATGAAGTCCATTTTGAAAAATAAAATTTATAAAATTTTAAAAAGTGGTTTTTACTATTCATAACGGCTAGTTATAATAATATTTTAATAGCATATCGTTGTTTAGTGAAACTCAGTATTGCGTACTACACACGCTATCGAGGAAGGTCGTGATTGCGTGTAATGCAAGGCAAGTCAAGGATGTGTGTTTTGCAATCTCCTTTTGGTGTAGCGTACAAAACAAGACATTAGTGAAATAAAAAAAATATTTTTCATAAAATCTCGGGCTGTTACATTCTACCCCCCTTAAAATGATTTTCGCCCTCGAAATTCGTCGGGGTTATAAATGGTTTACTATTCGAAAGTTTCTTTAATAGAAACCCACATCGTAAAAAGGAATACCAAAACTTATCTTTAAAAACAAAAGTATGAAACGTACCGGTTACCCAAATAAACTAATCACTGGGTTTCCACATAGGTGAAAATATGGATATGGAAGAGAAATCTAACCATCATGTTCTGATGGAGAGTGGTAGAGAACATGGCTATGGAAAAGCCAGCAATCACAAAGCCATAAATTTGTGACGATCTAGGGTACCATCTGATTCATCGGATATAAGGGCACTAGGACAACATTTTTGGTTTTCAAGATCATTTCCTTAAAGTTGAAGAGTTTGAATTAGAATAAATACTTACTTTATTTTGGTACAATCTCACTATTGTTCGTGCCTTGAACAATTTACACTTCATCTCTTAAATAAATGAAGTTGAATTTGTTATTCGTGAAGTGTTAGCAGATCATGTGATAGAATGACAGGTCATTCCATCTGTCTCAAACAAAAGGTTAGCAAAAATTATATACACAAGTCGATCTATAGTGAGATTAATCATATATGGTTCCTAAAATGAACTTATACTTCATATATCATACTGCTTAATAAAATAAAACTAGTTTCTACTAAACAGGGACTTCTTGTAGGCCAGTGGTAGGCGATAAAGGCCAGTCGCACTTCGGTTGTTGGTTCGATTCCTACGGCCTTGTCCGACGCGATGGGTTGTCGCCCGTCCTGCAGGTTGTCCCTTTTTTTAAAACTATATTACTATAACATCCCATTAATAATATCGAAAAAACTTTTATCCTTAAACAATACTAACTTATGTCCAACATAATCCATTCCAATCTTTAGGCTTATCCATAATACTTCAGTACACTCTCATAATATAGTGAAAACGATTACCAGATATTTAATACCATCGTTGATCCCCATATATCATAAGATATGTCTTGTTGGTCACATTCCAAACATTCAAAGTCCTTAATCATGTATTCTCTTGAATACCTTAGTGAAAACACGAATTCAGTTTAAAGTTAACACTTTCCACATACCAAAATCCTCAAAATTCTATATACTCAAACCATGATATCACTTAGTCCTTATATCAATCATGAGCTCATGAATACTATTAAACATTTCATTTTCTCGTTTTCCCTTCATTATGCGCATATCATCTTATTTCCAAAAATATATCAATCACTTTGAATACCACATTAGAACAATACATAAATATTCCAATACTCCATGATACAACATTATTTTGGAATCCCATTACATAAACACTTAATCATTCCACCACATCGTTGTCATATTCAACATCGTCAATAGTGATCGCATGTGACTTCCCTTTATCCTTTGCCTTAAGCGGCTGCTCATGTCGATCATCACTAACCCTTGGATTAGGGCATTTATTAGTATAATGCCCCATTTCCTTGCACTTGAAGCATTGAAGTGTTGGTGGTGCGTTATCTGCAGTGTTTGCTTTATTCACATCATTAGAAACCCTTTTTCCATTACTTCGACACTCAGGTGCTCGATGACCTTCTTTTCCACACTTAAAACATTTTCTAGTCCCTTTAAGACAATCTCCACCATGCTTCTTTCCACACTTTGTGCATAAGGAAACATTCATCTTTTTTTCACCATTATTCTGAGATTTCTCCTTGAACTCCATCTTTTGTTTTTTGTCAAAACCATGAGATGGATATGTAATACCAACTTCCATTTCTACCTTGATAGCACAACGCACAATTTCTTCATAGCTACTGTAGTCTCTTATAGCTAATGCCCTTCGAAGACTTGGTTTTAAGCCACTGAAAAATCGAACAACTTTACATTCAGGTTGGATGATAATGCCAGATGCATACCTTGCAAGTCTTGTAAAATTCGCTTCGTATATACCAACAGATTCATCATCCTTATGCTTCAGCTCAAGAAACTCCTTTTCCATCTTTGTTCGAAGAATACGAGGGAAGTACTTACTGAAAAACAAGTTCTTGAACTCGTCCCATTCCATGGACTCAATCTCATCTCTTGGCCTCGTATTCTTGATAAGATTCCACCATTGATCAGCTTCACCTTCCAAACGATATACTGCTAAGATGACTTTATCATGTTCAGAACATTGAAGAACTGAAAATATCTTTTGAGTGCTACTAATCCATTTTTCAGCAACAAGTGGATCGGAAGTCCCACTGAAAGAAGGTGGACGTTGCCTCATGAAGGACTCAATAGAATATTGTTCCCTTATCTGCTCATTTGGAAGTCCAGAATGATTCATATCTTGTGTAAGGATAGCAATAAGATTTTGCACTCCATCTCCCATAACATTTGTTTGTTCAGGAGGACAATCATTGCATTGTCCATTGCATTGATCAACACGGTTTCTTCGGGTTCTAGCCATCGTCTAAAACCCGAAAAGAATAGTGTGAGAGGCAAAAATCATGCTAGGGAAAATAACATAATAAAGGGGGAGTACCTTCAATATCTAACATCTTAGGTTTAATTCTATGATCGTTCGCGTAGTTCTAGTACTATAACCTATACGTATACTTATCCTTAGGGACACCCCTAGACATACCTTAGAAATATCTCTAGGTATCTCACTAATGTTTTTGCATCCTAGTTTCCAAAGGTTGACTAAACCTTTCCTCTGATACCAACTGTAGAGACCCGAAGCTTAACGTACATGGACATTACATTACTTTTGCGGAAAACTTAGTACATAACAAAAAAAACACACACAAGGATCGTAATAGTTTAGTGTCTTTGGAAACTCGGAACGTAATCTTCTAATCGTGGTGAAAGATCTTCAACATCTCCCATAAAGATCTTCCTTTTTTCTTCTTACCTAAAACCTTTCTTTATATCCTGGGGAAAAGAAAACATAAAAGGGTGAGCTCAAATGCTCAGCAAGGGCACATAAAGGAAATAAAAATCATATCATATCTTTTTGAAAATCAAAACCTGCAAAAGAGTTCATAATATCTTAACATGGAATAAATCAAAGAAGTGAAAATGAGATCCCCATAATCATAACATAAAACTTGAAACTTTGTGGCATGCACACATAATCATGGAAAATCATTTCTTGTTAGTCATGACTCATTGCCAAGACTATCTTAGTGGACAAAGTCCCTTTCTGAACCGAGTTCACTCCTCGTTTCAGTCCTGTATCACTGAACCGAAATAACCTTCCTTTCCAGCCATGTCTATCTCATGAGATATAAAATCTTTACCCAATGCATTGGAGGGAGATATAGGTCCCAACCATCTTATAATGAATCCTTTCTTATGTGTGCCACATAATCATACATCATCGCATAACACATGTAACAAAAATGGGATTCTTGAAACATCATGACATCATAAATCAATTCATATAAGATAAAGGAATTCATAAAAATAATTCCATCACAACATGATCAAATCAATGTAATAATAGGGATAAAAATAGAACCCTTTTATTATCTTAGATAGAAAATAATTTTGATAAAATACTTGAACTTCATTCTTGAGGAAAATATCCTTTCTACTTCAAAAACACTTTTCCTTTCTTAACATGTCATACAAATTTAAACTAAAAGAAGTTGATTAAAAATAAACTTGAAAACTTGTAAAGGAAGCTTCTTGGAAATAATTTTTTAAAAATCCATTCATATCGTATAAGTTAAAAAAAACATTCTTCGTACTTTTGTCGGAAAAGTCAAAAAGTACCTCGTACGAAAAACGACAAAAGATTCCTTTCATTTATTTTACTAAAAACTCACCGAAGGGTAAAAATGGGTTTAAACAATTGTAGGTGGATGGAAATAATAGTACATATTTATGAAACATGGATGTGGATGATAAAATACACCCCAGTAAATACTTACGAATAAACAATCTCGGATAAAAATGAGATTGTGATATTTCCCTTACCTTAGGTCCGATTTGCTTCATATGTGTCCGAACCTCCTGTATAATGATTTAAATAATGTCATTGACTTATTACAGAATCATATTCATTGTTATGATATCATATATGGTTCACTTATGACATTATATTACCCGTTCTTTTGTAAATTCCATGTTAAAGAAGCGTTTTGGGTAAAATCGTTTCATTTATCGTAGGTATTTTGACTTGTTGTTCTTGACATTATTATTACTTATATCATGATTTACTTACTTCCAGAATATAAAATATGATTTATATATCATATATATATATATATAATAGATAGATAAATGAAATGAAAAACACCGTTCATGGAGACGGTAGTCCGTACGTACGCATGAACGTTGTTTTCCTTTCCTTATTGTCTTGAATGGAAGTAAGTAGATGACATACATATATATATATATACATAAATCCAGTAGCTTTATAATGTCATATATTTCATTATTATTTCTTATATATACTTTATAATCATTCTTAAATGGTTAACATGGAGAATTAATCTCATCGCGTCGTGGAGACGGTAGTCCGTACGTACGCACGAGCGATGATATCATTTCCATAAATATTGAATTGAATTGGAGTGTATTATACAATATATCAGAATCAATATGATGTTGTAATAACTATGTATAGTTATTCTTTACACCACTATACCCATCCATGTAAGGTGGTTGTGGAAAATAGATTACACCACGGCGTGGAGACGGTATTCCGTACGTACGCACGCGCGATGATTTCTTTTTCCGTAGGATGGATAGATGGTGAAATAGGGTTGTTTCATACTTATAATAACATATCAGTATATGAGTGATACTGATGTTATTAATTCATAATGAAACAACCTAAGAAGAAGAAGTGGAAGAAGAAATAAAGATGAAAGAATTGGTAACGGTAATTACCTCTTCTTTGAAGCGCCTCTTTGAGACCTCCTCTTAGGGCACTAAAATTGGGCTTTTAGGAAGACCAGAACCTCTAGGATGTTTCTAGGGAAGTGGAGAAGAGATTTTGGCAGGGGTTGGCCGAGCTTTAGTGCTCAAATCGGTGTGAGGAGGAGGGGGAGGAGGTGTCCTTTTATAAGGGAGGAGAGGGGCACCTTAGGAATATCTCAAAATATTATTTTATATTAAAGTCAAAATCGGTTTATAATGGTTCCAAAGAGTCTTATTTCGAAGCTAAAGTGGGGATGGGTCGAAATCCTATCATCCAATAGAATTTAGACAAGTTTAGGGAATTATTTTAACCTTATCAATTAGATTTAACTCTAAGTTAAATAATTTTACTTTTACCGTGTCTTTTTGTTTTCTTTCACTATATGGTTAATACACTTACTATAACATGCCAAAAGAACCCCAAATTGTTTATTATTAATATATATATCCTTATCTAAGTCATTTTGCCGAACCTTAGATTTTTAGGAATAAAATAACAATTAATAATATAATATTTTATTTAAAAACTATTTTGTGTCAATTTTGACACTATTTGATATATGATTTTTGTGAAAGTCATAACAGAATTATATGTTCGAACAAAGTTGATTAAATCAACACTAATATATCATAGTAACCTATAAAATTAGTGGAATTCATAAAAAGTCTCAAATTACATTCATTTGAGTATTTATAACATCAATTATGTTAATATTTCCTTAAAAGGGTAATTACTGCATAATCGTTGTGTCATAAATAAATTAATTTATTTAAAGTCTAAAAATTATAAATAAAATATCATTATGTAGGAAATCTTTTTATCTTTATAATTAATATTTATAGTCGAATTTATCTTATGTATGAACCCATATTAAAAATGTTTTAGTAAATATACTTTGATTTTAACTCTTTTAACTCTTCTTTGAATTTAATAATAATAAATGTCCTAATCTAATCCAAGTGGACCTAAATGGTCATATTATATTCATAAGGTTGTTTTTGGTCGAATTACACTTATCCAATAGAATTAGGACATGTGTTAGGGTAATAGTAATATCATATTTACCCTTAGTTACCCTATTTACTATTAACTGTGGTAAAAAAAGTAAAAAGTTACTATTCACCAAAAATTATTTTCATCTCATTGAACCACATTTTAGTCCTTGATATTAACCGTGTCTGTCGGATTTTCGAAATTCCATTCACAGAAGCGGTAAAATTATGTTTTATGCAAAATTCAGTTTTTAACCTACCACTTAGTGGTTTCACTATTCATCAAAAATTGAAAGTTTTCAGAAAAATACCAAAATTTCACTCTAGGCTAATTTCGGTATTCCGAATCCAAAAATGAAGTCCATTTTGAAAAATAAAATTTATAATATTTTAAAAAGTGGTTTTTACTATTCATAACGGCTAGTTATAATAATATTTTAATAGCATATCGTTGTTTAGTGAAACTCGGTATTGCGTACTACACACGCTATCGAGGAAGGTCGTGATTGCGTGTAATGCAAGGCAAGTCAAGGATGCGTGTTGTGCAAGCTCCTTTTGGTGTAGCGTACAAAACAAGACATTAGTGAAATAAAAAAAATATTTTTCATAAAATCTCGGGCTGTTACAGTTATACCCATGTATCATTAATTGAAAGGAGGCATTTTCTATAACCTTTTCACACTGAATTATTAAATAGACAAAAACCTTTTTTGATGAATTGTACTATATCACAATTCCTTCCACATTGGGGGGTAATGTAAACACTGACAAACTGATTATCCTAATCATTATTTGTTTAATGATTACTTTGAACTTATCATTAGAAAAAAAACATCAGCACCACTTGGGTAGGATTTTTTAGTGGAATTGAAAATTATGAGATGTTTATAACAATATGAGGATAGTACCAATCTAAACCAAGAATGCTAGGAATATACATCATATAGTTTGGAATAGGACACCCATAAATTTCCTCTATTTTTGATGAATCCACATTTATACCTTTTATAATGAAACTATTCCACATTAATATTACATTCTCTTTCTAAAAATCACATTTAATGTACTTAAAAATGAATTTTCCTTTCATAATGTATTCTGAATGAATATAAAATTATCATAATGTTCTTCCATTAGTTTAGTGTAGATAAGATTATCATACATAAATACTACTAAGAATTTACTGGGAAAATCCCTAAATAATGTATAAATCTAATCCACGAATATTTATAGATAATTAGATAGTTAAAATGGAATCACTATGAAATTGTAATTCATGTAACTTTTATTAAAATTAGACTTAAAGATACCCACCTTCTTCCCCTTTATGTGCTAAAATCCCAACTATAGATCCACATTTGAGACGTATTGGGATCCCCAAAGATGATCAACCAAGTCATAAATCAGTGGTAAATGATAATTTCTCTTTATAATTATCATATTGGGATAACGATAAATAATATAGTGATGCATTGATCCATCCTTCTTCTTGATGAAGTGGAATGTTGTACCACATGATGAAGCAATTTCATATATAAAAAATTTCTCTAGATTCACCTATAGTTGTTTCTTAAGATCCTCAACATAAAATAACATTATATATGGATTCTGGGATATTATCAATGATTTGGATATAAGATTGATTGAGAACACAACTTATTGTTAAGGATGAATTCCAGAAAATTATTTTGGAAACACATCAACAAATTATATTATGATCGGAATTTAATCAAGGATGATATTTTCATTAGTGTCAATCATTGGATAAAGATAATCTTATGCATAAGGTAATAATATACATGATTTAGATGATGGTACCAAAGTATATCCATTCTCCTCATTACAGATATACAAAATCTTTGGGTGATTGGTGATATAGATGGTAATTTACATCCCTCAACAATTTCTAATGGCTATAAACAAGGAAATCAAATCCATGTCTAGAACATAATCAAATTCATCTAAAGGGAGTGTAATAGGGTTTTCCAATAAATTCAAACCACAAATTATGATATGGGATGAGTTAAATTATTAACATGAAAAAATTGACACATTTATTGTATTCACCGAAACTGGGCTTCCCCATATTGTGATGGTGTTTTGATTGTTATATAAAATATGCATTATATGAAAAAAATTCATATATCTAGAATCAAGTAATTAATTCTCTTTCCTTGAATGAATACCTATTTTACCTATCATAACTTCATTGCAGGGATCTATCTTAGTATTTTTGATGGTATATGGTCGATGTTTCTCTCTAGTACATAAAGGTTATTGTTGTCATTTGTTCATGAAACCCCAAGGATTAGTGTATTGATTCTCAGAGTTTCATTGTTACTTTATATTGAAAAATTGGAAAATAAGTTGAGGGTTAACTTGATAATTCCTTTCTTATATCATATTAGTGGGTCTCACTAGTCAGAAATTGCTAGATATGTTCCATTCTTCTAAACACCTAAATAATTTCATTTTCCCCTTCAAGAAATTTATATGATGTTTCCTCCCACAATTTTGACGAGTGGGATGTTGGAATTTATTTCCATTGAGAGTTTCTTCAATCACACCACCAAGATTAAAATCCATTATCTGCTTCTTATTTATAAACCCATGACAACTGTGATATTCATTGATCTAGATTTAATCTTTGAGGGAACATCAAAATAAATACTCATTAATTAAATGCCTTGAATCACTAAATATTTTCATAGACATAGATTTATCCCATCAATGAAAAATTAAAATTTAATTTTAGAGGATATGAAAAAGTTTTATGATTATAATGGAAGTCTTGGGATGTTTTCATCATAATCCCCAATGGATTCTTCAACATTTACCTTTAGGCCATAGAAATTCCTCCCCATTCTATGATGAATTGGGTGAGTGAAATATTTTTCATAAAACATTTTCTATAATTCCTTCCAATCAATCACATTTTTATAATTATTAGGGTTAATATTTTCAACCGAAATCTTCCATTATTTAGATTTCCTTCCATATAATGAACATGAATCATGACCATCTCTTTATCATAGAATTGCATTATAGAGAATATCATTTCAATATATATAATCTATTGTTCCATGATTAATGGGATGGTAGATCCATAAAAAGTTAGAGGAATTTATAATAGAAATGTATCTATTGTAGAATGATATTTATTGGGGGGATTCATGTGTTCATCTCGATTCAAGTTTTCGTTTAATACATGTGTTAATTGTGAAATTATTGTTAGTAATTTCTGGACTCCTACACCCATAAAAATTGATTCTCATTTGGGATATCATTACCTTGATCCTCAAATTGGTTATTGAATTGGTGTCTTATATTTCCTTCCATTGACTAAAAATATAGGGAAAATTTTTGGAAGATTATTTTTAAAATATTAAACACATATGTGATAAATAATAAACATTAGTGGGATAACTCATATATGACATATATACCATAAACTATGAATTTAATGGTTACAAAATATGATAACCATGATATATTTAAAAATACATAATATTATGGGAATTAATGTTATATTAATAATGGATTATTAAGAGTTTTTGAATTTACCAAAGAATATCTACTGAGAGTGTAAAACCAAGGGTGCAGAAAGGCCCAAATTTATGCACCATGTGATGTTATTTTCATTCTCAATGCATGTTTTTTTTGTCATTTCCCCTTTGTATAACTGTTCTAGAGCTACATAAACTTGTAGTATTCAGTAAAGAATGTATTTTATTTGAAACAAATTACTCTTTAATTTTAAAAAATTTAGTGATGATTTAATATGTTTGGTATTATCCCTATGTATTTCACAAGAATTATCTAATACCAATCCTCAAAACGACAATACATCTCCCTAATATGAACTATGACAAACCATATTTTAAGAGATTATTTTTTACACATATATTCCCTTAAAACAAACCCATAAGATCATTAGTCCTAGTTTCAAGTGGGTAATTATGTCCATAACATAAAACTTTTCAAATGAAATACCACAAGATTTTTTAAAATATCCATGATATGTGATTATATTATAGTGAGGTTTTTAAAATTTGTGGGATAACTTGGGGACACACATAAGAAAAGGGTGATCAATAAAGACTGGTAAGGGAATAATCAAAGTATAATACAATGAAAGTAATAAATTTGAGTTAATAGGAATGTCGATAATATATAAATGAATTTTGAATCATAATCTCAAAAAATGAGGCATGATATATAAAGTCAATATATGAATATTGAAAAATCATGAAACATGACATAATCATTAGTCAAGGATAACTTCCAAGAAAACTTCCCATTGTGTAAATCGTCCCATAATTTTTAGGTTTACTCACAAATCCTATTCATATCATATCATGAGACAAAAACATTACCCAATTCCTTGGAGGGCTATATAATTCTTGGCCAACCCATTACATTCATAATATGTACATGTATAATTTCACCACTTGGATTATACAATATAAATATGAATTTAATGACTTGTAAACACATGATTATGTGATTCAAGATACATAAATGTAAGTACCAAATCAATGAAGGATATGTAAATCTAGGTGAACACCATTTTTGAAACATAAATGTGGTACATAAAGATTCATATAAGGGATTAATGGGAGTTAAAAGTGTACCTAATAAAATGTATATCATAATTAAAATATGTGGGATGTGTAATAACATATCTGAAAATGAAAACATTGAAATTAAAAGGAAAAATATAATGAAGGTGATTGACTAAAGAGGAGAGGATCCCTTACCTTAAGGTGGTTCTTTTTATTGCTTGGGAAGAGATTCTTATGAGTTTTGGGGAACCATGGGAGGGATATAGAGAGGTAATTTAATAGTAACATCATGATCCATGTTATTTTAGTGAATATAAATTGGTGGATTGGTGGGTTTATATCAAAAAATAGAGGGGATTATTTAATAATTCTTAAACATAGGTTTTGGAATTTGTATGATAAGTTAATACAACACAAAATCCATATAATGGAATATTCCGACAATTTCTACCAAATAGGAGTGTATTTCAATATTTAATAATGATAAGGACCTAACTCTTAAATATAATACCATTGATGATGTGGAAGTGAGTCATGTTTATATATAATTAATTTTAAAACATTAAAATATAATATATTTTTTGGAGTAATCATTAATGAATTATATCAATAATCAAATAAATTTAAAAAATTATAAGAGGATGTATATATTTTTCTATTTATTTTATTTATCAAATATAATAATTCACTTTTATGTTATTATTATGTCATAATATGTACCATATATTTATATCGTATTTTATTTTTAACCAAAAATTCAACTATCACTAATTATTATGAAACATTAACCATTGTAAAATTTTACCATGGTTAATTCCAAAATAATACTTATGATATCAAAATAATTTTCTAAATATGATAATTTAATCATTTGAATAAAAATTACTAGTTATTGAAAAATAATGGTCTTATTGATAATAACTATTTTCTAAACCATATAAAAATTACATTTTAATTCATATAATTATATTTAAAATTATATTTAATAGTAATTATTGAATAATAAAATTTTACTAAAATATCATTTTTTTCAAATTCATCAAAAAGAGTCTCTTAATTGAAAAAATATATTTCCAAAAAATACTATTTTTCTTTAATCATATCAAAATATAATTTGTTTCAAACTTATTATTTTATAATTATAGAGTAATAAATTGTAAATATAATAAATTCAAAAATATACAAATCCACACTGTTTGTGTCTAGATACAAATTCCTTTAGTACACCTCTGAATTCCCTAAGGTCTTGATGTGGGGTTGTGAGATTTTATATGGGTTGTTCTGAGAACATGGTTTTGGGTGCGATCTAGATGAGTTTGAACATCTACCATAAAAAGGTTCTCTTATGATTTAATTATTAAATATCATGTTGATATTAGTTACGGGAGAAGACAAATGATGTAATATTCCTTTAAGACTTAAATAAATGGTCTTTATAGGGTTCAATCTTACTAATAGAGGTCATCACATTCTTTTTCTATGTCAATTAGATTTATTATAAACCTATATATATATATATATACTAATCATATGATCAGTTTTAAATTCCTATAATCTCAATGATTGTGATGCTTAACATTCTTTTCTATCATACATGATATAAATTATAATGATCTAGAAGAACCAATATAGTGCATGTGTTTTGTATAATTCATTCCTTATTAAGAAATTTAAAAATTTAAAAAGTGAATTTTATTTATAAATCATCAGTTCATTGTTGTAATTTTTCCCATTTATATTCTAGTATAGGTAATGGTTATAACATCCCCATAAAATTATTTCTCTTAGCCTTAACTTGCTAACATACAGTGCATCAATATATATATTGTTCAAAATGAATTTCGTTACTGTCCCTCATCATATAAACTATCATATCTCTATAAATCATCATATTCCTAAGACGAATAGATAATGATGATCTATGTCCTCCATCCAATAACTCCTTAATATATGTTATAGAGTGAACACATAAACTGTTCAAGAACCTTATTATTCCATCAAAATCAAGAATGAAATAAAGAACAATTCTAAACATCTTTTGTTGTTCCCGTATCATCCTTATGCATCATTAATCCTAACATTAACATATAATTGATAACTCATTTGAGAAAGATAACATTTCTTTGTATTTATGAAGATTTCTATATTTGACCTTTGAAAATTAAGTAATATTGGATTTCTTGCAATACTTACCATAGATATACTAACATGATCCTTTTGACTCAAATCGTAGAGAACCTACTTTGATTTCCCAGGATGGTAATGTATTGGGAAGTAATAACCATTAATATCCTTTGACTATCTTCTCTTTGTCAAATTCTAATATTTTGAGTGAATATATACTTTTATCCTTTCATATCACCTTTATCCATAATGATAATATCTTCAATGAAAAAAATACCATAGATAACTCTAAATAATGAGTTGGGTAAAATTTCTCATGAAAATTCAACTATCATGTGACATAAAATATAAAAATATCATATTTCATGAGGATTCATACATTCCATGTTTTCAATTCATCATTATAAATCTCAAACCCATCTTCACTATAGGGTAGTGTAAGCATAGGTTCTCTAACAAACCTTTTCATTATTTCTTTTAAATAATCTCACATTCATTATTCCGAAGGAAATTTTCTCCCTTTAGAGATAACATAGTGAGTGGATTTAAAATTTATGATAAATTATCCACAAATAATCAATAATATTCATCCAAATAAAGAAAACTATATATCTCTTTCATAGTTGTTGGTCTGGGATAAAGTTTAATACCTTTCGTCCTTAATGGATCTACTAATATACCATTTCTTGATATTATATAGCCCAAAAATAAAACATTTTGTATATAAGTCACGATTAGAAAATTATTGATAAAACTTCTACATTTTTATGGTATTAGGTAAAATCCTCAGGTTATATTTATGCTAAATCTTTATCATGGAATATATAAGAATATCAACTATAATAACTACCAAAAACTGATCAAGGTAATATATAGAGTGTCTTTTAATTTAATCCCTGAACACAATAGGGGAATTAGTAAGTCTAAATCACACCACTAAAAATTCATAGTGTCCATACCATGTACAAAATATTTTCTTTGGTATATCCTCCTTATTTACCCCTCAATTTGGATATATAGAAAGAGTCCAATCTTGGAAAAGTATTTAACTCCATGATGCTGATAAAAAAAGTCATCAATATGGGGGATGTGATACTTATTTATTATTACAATATTTTAATGTTGGATAATTAATGAAGAATTTAATTATAGATAATTATTTCTAATAAAAAGAACATGTGAATCACAATGTGATGTAATTGACTAAATGAATTCTTTATCATGAATCTAATGGAGTTGCTTCTTCAATACCAACATGTTAATCAGGTCCATTAAAAATATAGTCTTTTAAAATGCTGTAGAGTATGCTTGGAGTTCTATTGAAAACTCATATTCATGATTCAGTAGAAGACATGGAAACACTTCCTAAAAAATTTAAAAAAAATTAAAACATGGGCATATATTTTATGTTGAGTTTCTCTCCAACAATCATAGATAAAATATTTTTTGAATATGAATGAAGACCTAAACTATGGATATAATTTCCATAGGAAGATCAAATTTATCATTTAATTGATATACTCTCATAGTTTCAGTCAGAAAATAAAACATATAATCCAATAAATGGAAATTGATGTGAGATTTATATGAGGAAATACTATCCCGAAAAAATATATCATAAAATTAAACTAGAGGGTGAATATGAGAAAAAATTCGTTGAAAATCCAATGAGATAAGAATCATTAAGAAGAGATATGATCATTAAATCATTTAGAGTTTTCACTACTAATTCACCATCTATTCATTAAGGTGTTATTATGATACCCATATATAATTCATTAGAAATAAAGGAAATATTATATATAGAATCAAATAAAACATTATAAGTTCAATAATAGATGGTATTGGTACTTTTCCCCACATTATTATCCATATTATTAACATTTATTGCACAAGATTTCACTTTTCCTCTTGAATTAAGAGGTTACAAACATCAATCATTATCATCACCCATTATATTTGAGCACAATTTTGCATAATTCCTACACTCTATTAATTCAAAAAACTATAGTGTATGTTATGTATTTTATGGATCGTTATCTCTATTCATATCGTTAGAAAAATACTTCAACCCATCTCTTTGGAATTTGATTTCCTGATTATCTACCTTTCTATACTTATAAAATTTACCCTTGGGTTTGGTATAATTTCCTCTATGTTTCCTTCCACACATAGAGTATAAGGGAATGATCTATATCTTCTATAAAGTTTTTTTATAATTTTTTTGAATTGCATCTTTATTTTCTTATCAAAACTATGAGATTTATAGGTAACTGCAATCTAAATTTATACATAAACTATATATCAAATTAGTTTATTATATCTCAAAAATGATCTTATGGATAAAAAACTTTGAAGACATTGTTTGAATCCACTAAAGAATAAATAAATATTAATTTTAGGTTGGATGGTAATACCATAATCGTACGTTTTAAGTCTTGTAAAATTTTACTTACAGGTACTAATGAATTCATTATCACTCTTTTTTACGTCATGTAATTCTTTCTCTATCCTCATATAATTAATACATGTAAGGTAATTATTTGAAAATAATCTTGTAAACTCATATCATTCCTTATATCTGATTTATTCATTTTTTCTAGTGTTATTAATAAGGATCCACTATTGATATACATTTCTTACCTAATTAAAAAGAAATATAATAACCTTTTCTTGTTTTAAACACTAGAGATGAAAAATACATTTTCAAAGGTACTAATACATTTCTCAATAACTAGTAGATAAGAGGACCCTCTAAAAGAAGGTGGATGTTTCATAATGAAGTACATAATAGAATTATTTCCCAATATTATTCATTTTTATGTTCAATAGGATTCATTTCTTAATGAAGCTTCATACACATAATGATAATATTTTTCATGCCATATCCATTAAAAATTGGTTTCTCTGGGTAGGAATAGTTGAATTTTCCATCACATTGAAGATTAATTGGGTTTCTTCATTTTATATCCATGGAAAAAACCCAAAATTCACAGTGTTAGAAATTTTAATCCTTATGGGAAACCAAATAATAATGTAAAGTATTTTATACTATTTATAAATCAAGACAACGTTTTTTGAATCTATGAAACCTCATGTTTAACTTAGTTCATTCATGGTCATCATATATTTAAAAAATCATAATGGTTTGTAATGAAAATGTGAATTAACCCAATGATATTACCTAGATTTTTCAAAATAGTTTCCAAAGTATGGGAAAATTCACCTTGCACTATAATGATGGTTGAGATATATTTGACCCACTCTTTTTAGAATTATTACCCCTGGATGCATCTACTCTAAAACCACATCAAAATTTAGATTCTAAATAGAGATGTAATTCCAGGAAAACAAAATTATATATTATTTACCAAAACATAAAGATGTTATCCTAAACACAGAATCATCCCAATAGTTCTCACTAATGTTATGTCATTATAATATCTAAATATTATGTAAACCCTACATTGATACCAACTATAGAGACCCCATACTATTGATAAAAAAATATTATGAATTATTATATGAATATTATATTCAACACATTGAGATACATGATAGAAACATATAGGTTTAGTTTGTTTATAAAATTATACATAAATAATAGGTCCATAAAATATTTACACCATCTCCCACAACGTTTATAAAAAATAGAACCATTACTATACATATCATACTTAAAACATTTCTTCATAACATGGGGAAAAGAAACATAATAATGTGTGATCCTATCTTCATATAAAGGTTAAAAAAGAGAGATAATGATGATTACTTAAATATAACCTGAGAATAGGGGAATGAGAACGTTTCATTATCATTTTAAAACTGTAATATGCATATAAAAGATCGTAATGTTGAGTTATGATGTAATTCTTAGAAGCTCATAAGAAATTAATCATAAAAGAGTCAAATAAAATTAGACATGATAACATAACACTAGAATACGACTTATGATTTTGGAATACACATAAGAAATGAAAATAATTTCATTAGTAGCTATGTCTCACTTCCCAGACTATTATAGTAGAATGGTTTCACTCCCCAAAACATTGTAACCATAGTCAAGGTTCACTATAAAGATGATCATAGCGGTAAAAGTACATAATAAATTTTGTTATCTCTCTATTATTGTACATATTATCACATGATATATCCATATATAACCAATACATTTAAGGGATATATAATTATAGGCTAACCCGAGACATATTGAAAATCATACATTTCTGTGCCACAATATTATAAAACATTTATCATATCATAAACTATGGAAAGGAAATTAGTTTCATAGACATTTAAACATTTTATCATATCATTACATGATTAAATATTCAAGTTTCATAAAAATATCATTTTTATTATAATAAAAAATATAAAAAAATATAAAATGTCAAATCATTAGATAATTAACTCGGTAAATAATAATTGACATCAAATAATGTATTAATATTTGAAAATTCCTTTAAAATATAAATGGAATATTTATTAAGGAAAATATACTTTTCCCATTGAAATCACATGTTTAAAATCGAAAAATTTCCCAAATACTAAGGAAAAAATTTTCTTTATAATGAAACATGAAAAAATTAGAAGTAAGCTTCATATGATTGTGTGTTCATGATAATGATAAATTCCATTCATGTCGTGTATGTTAAAATACATAATCCTTTGACATTTTTGGTAAAAATCGAAAAGTAAATATTTCAATAAAAAAAATATCATTTTAAAGAAATTTTTCGTATAAAATCATTAGAAATAATAAATTCAAAAAAATTGATGGATAATAATAAAATCATTCTTTGAATTATTATAATGAAAACATGGACAATGACAAAAAATATTCTTCACTGAATAAAAAAACACACCCAGTTTTCTTTAAAAAAGTTTTTTCAGACTATTGAGTACTTAAATAGAGGAAAATAAAAAGAAAAAAATTTAGTTTACATAAATAAAAATTCGAGAAAAAAAATTTATTTTAATTAATTATCTGTGATCATATAATTTCCTCTAATATAAATTCAACCAAAAATAGGCCTCATTAAATGGGATTGAGATGTAAATCTCATACCTCAAGTCTCATTTTACATTTTACATTTTAGAATTTCATAAAAAATATTTATTATATTATATTATAGAATCAAAATTATATATATCATACCATATATGATTTAATTATAATATTTTATCCCCAATGTATTAACATTTTTTATTAAGATCACTATACTAAGTGGCAACTATTTCTTTTTTCATGAATATTTCAGCTCTATAGTTCCCCTCCTTATTCTTTTATCATTGTTAAATAATATAAATAAAATTTAATAATAATATAAATAAAAATTTTTAAATATAAATATATATATATTTATATTCATCCATAAAGGTTAGAGTAGAAAAATTATTTACCACATTCACCGACACAGTGGGATGTAAGTACACATCAACACTATTTCCATATTTTGAAATATGGAATGATAGAATGATAACTAATAATTAAAATTTATATAAATATAAAAATATTATATAAATTATATAAATTTATTTAATCCAGCATTTTAACCATGAAAATAATGTGATGATGAAAAACATATTGCCTTGCTACGTTGATATGGTTTGTCATACATGCACAAAGGTGATGTTTTCACATTCTTGTGGGCTCGAAAGAAGTTGGATAACGGGTTTTACAATATAATAATAAAATTAAATCATATTTAAGACACTGAATTCATTTTTTAGAGTGGATACCATGACTTTAGAATAGGTAGAAGAATAAATAATTTTTAATATGCTTGTTTAAAAGTTATAAGTTTTTTTTTGAAAAATAATTTTTATTACACCTCATGTCTTTAAAGGATAGTATTTATTGAAAAAAAATAATCTATATAATGTGGGTATGGAATATTTGATGGTATTATAGTAGGTATTTCCAAATATATAATTCTCATGTAGTGTGCATAACAGAGGTGTGGAGGTATACTTTTAAAATGGAGGGAAAAGACAAACTTGGAATTACTTAAATGATAAAATAATATATATATATATATCATAATAATATGTACTTCCACCAAGGCACCTAAAGTTAAAATATATGTTTTTATAGGTTTAAAATAATCATTACCAATCTTATTTCATAATGTTTTATAGTCATTTTAATCTATATATTCTAGTCAAACAACTTTATTCCAATACTGACCTTAACCATGATAAATTTTTTTAAAAAAATAACTTAATTATATGAAAAAATTAAAAGGGTTATTCTAAATATATTAGAAGAAAATGATACTAAATTTTCAATCTATTTAATCATATTTATTTTCACTATGTTGTATAAATTACCTTTAATATAATAACACAAAATGAATGAAAAACTGTTTTTAGGAAAAATATCGATTTAAGTGAAAAAAACCATTTACCACTAAGTATTGAAATAAAATAATTTACACAAATTAATTTTTTAAACAAAAAAAGTAGTGAAGCTTTTTAGGGTATTTTATCAAGAAATTTGTATATTGAACCTTCTAACCATGACCTTAAATTCAAATACAAAAAAAATATTTTTTTAAACTTTAAAAAATATAACTTATATTCAAAAAAGTCAAGATAGTGTTCCAAAATACAAAATTTTGAATTACAATACATGATTTAACTCCTTTGAGATACCTATATTCATAAAATACATGTAAAATATTATAAATTCTTATCTTAGGGATATTTTAATGTTTAACCCCATTATGTTAACCTGATTTTATATATTTTAGCGAGGTGAAGAACATTCAATATGGTTACTATTCATAGTGAAAAAAATAACTTATCCCTATTAAATTATGTTTACTGTGATATTAAATATATTTAAACTATTTTATCACATTAAATTAATATAATTGAATGAAATTAATTTTAAATAATATATGAAAAACTCGACGAAAATCATTTTTTACAGAAAACAAATTATTCATAACTATACAATATTTTTTATAAAACAATTTATTATAAAATATATTCTAATGAAAATAACTGGATTATTCAAAATATAAGTAAACTAATTTTATTTTGAAGTCATTTTAAAGGAAAATTTAAATTTTAGATTTTTTTAAAAGAAATGAAAGTATTAAATAAAGTTTAGTATTTTTTACAATACATTAAAAAAATAAGACATTTTACAAAATTTTAAAAAATTACCACTAAGATAAATTTTAAATGATTATTTAAATATTTAATCTATTTTTTTCAAATAAATTTTGAAAAGTTGTACATGTTAATAATTTATTTGTTCAGAAAATGCAATAAAAATAATTTTTGAGGAAAAAATTAATTTATAATCATTTATATAATTTACTAAAACAATAACTACATATTTATCTATATGCTTTTTCCTATCTTAATAATTCATAAATATTTTTTTATAATGTTGTTATTCCTATCCGTAAGACCAATGTCTATAACTACATTATAATAATAATTATTAAATAATAATATTTTAATTATGTAATGTGGTTTTTTATAATTGGTGTTTCATATTACACAAGTTATTAAAGAAATAAAATTTATTTAAAGGAAATACTTTATAAAATCATCTGGGGATACATAGAGTATAAAACAAGTAAAATTGATACATAGTCTACACATTTCAAAGAGTAACTCCGCTTATACACTCTCTTGGTTAGGAAAGAGGTGCATAAGCACTAGAAATTTGACACTGGCCATTGACTAGAATTATGGCCCTCATGTTATAGGATTTATCCAAAATACGTATTAAAAAGTGATTTTTAAGTCCATAAACATTATGATGGGTATGGATAAATACAGATATAAAAGTATTATTTCATCTTTTATTAGGTTGCTTCATGGAATTCCTAGTGATTGTAAGGGTGGATCTTCCATTAATGTGTTGAGAAAGGTAGAGGAGCCATGAAACTATGGTAGTATGCAGAAAAAAGAAAAGTATGATTTTTTTTAGTCCCTTTGTGGGAGATATTTCCTATAGCTGATTCAATTATTCACTTAGAGTGCATCTCAACCAGAGTTCTGGGAAAAAATAATGGTATTTCATTAATGTGAAATGTTGGTCCATTGTTGTAATTTATGTTCGAGAGTATGGAATAATATTTCTGAGAGGTTAGTCCAAAATTGGAATGGGGGCCTCATCCAATGATATAAACAACTCAGACTTCAACGACTTAGTTGAAACATGAAACAAAAGGGATGGCTTGTGGAATTGAGTCATGTAGAGTTTATATAGTTTACCATTACTTAACTTAATATAGAGAGGGACCATCAAATATTCGAGGTAAATCATTGTACAATTATTCTTTATTTATTACCTTGTTTTACACACGAGCTTCCCATTTATTTATATATACTCAACTTGTTTCTCGACTTGGATTTCTAGTCAAGTGATCTTACAAGTTAGGCTCTCTTGATACACTCATGGGGGATAGAATTATACCATATCTAGATATTTTTAGAATTTATTATAATTTTTTTCCATAGGCATATGCGGGTTTTTATGATTTCGTAGAAGACTTGTTCCAATGTTTTTTCAGAATATATTGTTTGATTAGTTTATTGGTTCACATAAATTATTACATAAGATCAATATCCATTACTATTATAAAGGGATAGAAGTTTTTTTGAATGGTAAATGTGATTTTGGAGTAGATATAATTGTTATGGACCTGATTTATCTAGGAACTATTACATTTTAATAAGTGAGTATAGATCTTTTATAATATCAATCACTAGCTTTTTCCTCTTTTCCTCCAATAATGGACCTTTATCAGGATGAATTTCTAGAATATTTATTAGGAATAACACTTGGTAGGGGCATAGGTTTTATGATTGAACTAATTATGGGATATAAAAATATATATATTACCCCATATTTTATAACACCATCTATATTGAATGAACATAAGTAACAATTTAAGTATTTGGAGACAAAGGGTGAAATCAGAATGATAACTTCTCACTATAGTTCTCTGGTGTTGTTTTCAAATAATTAAATTCAAATTATTCAATTATGTGTGGACTATAAGAAGTTGAACCTGGTGACTGTGAGGAATATATTACTATTTATATGGATAGAGGATTTTTATATTAGTTGTGGGGATCCCATTGGTTCTTTAATATTTACATATGATTAGGCGATCACCTGATTTAGGTAAGAGACGATGAAATTCCTAAGATATTTTTTATGTGTAAATATAGGCTATTTGAGTATATTTTAATCCATTTGTGATGAATAATTCACTAATAATTTCCATGTATTTCATGAATAGTATCTTCTATCAATATCATTACTCTTTTGAAATGGGGTTTTAATGATATCCTCATATAGTCACAGTACTCAAATATTTATGTTAGAAATATGAAGATTATTTTGAGTATAATTCATGCACATTGGCTATATTATTAGATCATTTATCTTCACTTATGGATATTGGATGTGTTATTTCTTGGGTATGTGATCTATGAGGTGAGTATTTCAGTGGACTTAGAGAAGGTAGATGTAGTATTGTCTTGGGGGCACACTTGAAATGTGTTTTAGTGAAGAATATTTCATGTTTTATATGGTTATTATCAATGGTTCATTTAGGATATTTCATATTTTTTTATAAAATATTTATAGAATTATGATGAATGATATAATGTTTGAGTGGACACAATAGTGTGAAGATTCTTTCTCAGAGACGAAGAGGAGATTTACAACAACCCCAATACTAAAACTACAAGAGACTGGGATTTGATACGTGGTTTATTGTAATATCTCATGTGATGGTTTAAGAGTTATATTAATGTATAGGGATCATTTAGTAGCTTATGGGTCTCACAAGCTGTGATCCCAAGAGCATAACTAATCGATGCATTACTAGGAATTGTTGACTCTACTTTATTTTTAGTAGTGAAGAAACTATTATCTCTTTGGTGAAGTATTTCTCCTATATATAGACCATTAGAGCTTTGGTTTCATATTGTCTTATTGAGACTAAAATCTCTAATCGAGTAATTGGGGTGGGTGTTTTCCTATATTTAATTTTGAGATGGATTATGCTTTGGGGAAAGTTAATTTCCTTTCAGATTCTCTTATTAGGACAATATAGGATCATAAAATGATACCTCTGGGGGAGGAACGGAAATTGTAGACCTTGTAAAATGAGTATTTAGAGGAATAATATTATGAACATGGCTAACGTTATGGACTCTATTAGTTATCACATCAATATCAGTGGATCAATTATAGTCTAGCAAGGTGTTAGACCCCCAATGTTTAGTGATTTAAGAATATTCAATGGGAAGTATCCCAGTTCTAGAATGGTAATTGGATAAAGAGGATGTGATTGTTGTTTTTGGGAGAGTCTTAGTCCCTGATTACATGAGAAAAGATATAATGATGGACTCCAATATGTCTGAGTGGATAGTGCTCCTAGTTCGATGATGATGTATTGAGATATCTGGTGATACTTTTGGTGGCTAGAAATGAAGAGAGTTATTACATGCTTGATCCAACATTTTATATCCTATCAAAGGATCTAGACAAAACATTTATGAACAAGTGTGTTACTTTATATAATTCAAGATAACGTGTGAATGTTTTATGAGGTGAAATTTTAATTTAGGATGAGTTTACCTAAGAATATATTATGTTGAGATGTTTTATGTCTGATACGTGATTAGTAAATGAATTCATCACATCACTTTTCAATACGAGATAACCAATCTATTGATAAGTGGTGATATCTTTATGTGTCTGTAGTTTTATGAACGCATGAAGTTATCTTTAGTATCACATATATAAAGATTCAATTTTTTTATCATGGTTTTGGAGAGGATGGTTGAGGAATCCTGGAAATTATTTGAATATGAATAAAGAGGGTCATTTATAGACGGATGAGTCACCAAATAGAAAGATCTAGATCACAGAGAATATGCTTCAGGCATGCATTCAGATTATAATTTAGCATTACATGATCATCTAGTTTTTATGGAGTCCACATTAAATAATATCTCCCATGATTTTATTAAGATGGATCATTTTTTGGATCATTACATTTGGTCAGGTTCCTAACTATTATGTTAGAGTGAGGTTGGTGAGGAATTAGTCAATGGGATGAGTATGGTTCATGAAGCCTCTGAGTGTGTTCAATTGATCATAATTCATTTCATCACTCCTCGTAGTAAACCTCAATCATAATATGTTTAATTAATATAGTTTTAAGAATTAATATTTTTAAATAAATTAAATTTCATTTTTTTATTTGGTTACACACAATACCAAGTTAGTCTTTCACAACATGCAACACTGGCTTATCTTGCGTTACACACAACACTGAGTTTTAACAAAACCATAACATTTTATTAATATAGTTATTTGAAGACAGCTTTTATAACTTAGATCAGGAACATATATATTTTAATATAAATAAAAAATTTTAAATATAAAGTATAATTTTTTATATATAGTATACAAATTGATAAAAATTACACATTTTATTGTTCACAGTATATGTTTCAAAACTAATCTCTTCTAAAAGACATGATTTCTATTTCTTTCGGTGATCATTAATAAAATTACATACAAAAAAAATAAAATCAAATTATTTTTATAAAATAAAATTCATCTTTAAATTATTATATTAAAATTATCATAAGGATAATTTTTTTGTATTTTTCTTAAATGTTTTATATTATAGATGAATTGTCAAAAATAATAAATTTTAATTGAAAACGGACCTTCAATTTATTATTATTATAAGGTTAAATTATATTTTAAATTGGTTTTAAAGTTAAATAATTTTAATTTTATATCTTATTAATGTAACACCACAGGTAAATAAAGAATATGACATCTTTATATTTATCCATATTTGTGAATCAAATATTAATATCACTTTAAAGGGGAGGCTATGCTCGATGGCGTACCCAATACGTAACAACGAGTTTCTTGGGAATCTTACATTGCACTCTAATAATAAAATAATATTATTTTAAATGGTAGTTAACGCCTAGCCATTGTAATGGAGAGAATGAACAGAACTAACTACCAAATGATTATATATGTTTGTCAAATATTTTTACTTTTTACAATAAATGTTAGAGGATTAAAAATGCGAATGAATCAAATTTTAAGCGTAAACATTCTAATATTCATTAAAAGGTCGATTAACCACCTTTTGATGGCGAACCTCTTTTAAATCGACTTTTTGACAATTTTATGTGTTATATTTGAAAAAATAAAATTCTTCTTTAGAATCGGGACATCAAAATTTACTTTGTGTAAATTTTTGGTATTTTTCCGAAAAAAGTTCAATTTTTAATGAATAGTGAAAAATGTTGTATTTTAATTCAAAACCTCTTTTTATTCTAATTTATTTATATGATTAGGTTATATTTTGAATTGGTTTTAAAGTGGAATTATAATATATTTTTACCATTTAATCCAAAAGTGGTCGATCGAATTAATTTCACTTTGAAATCGGACTTAAACTAGTGTCAATCTTTTGATACATTTTGTTTCATAAAAACACGCTATTTGTTTTGACAGCGGAAATTAATTATTAAATTAATTAATTCAACTTATATGTTTTGAATTTTTTAAAATAGATATCATTTTTGAATTCAGAATATCAAATATATATTAGGGAGAATTTTTGGTAATTTTCTGAAAAACTTCAATTTTTGATGAATAGTGAAACCACTAAGTGGTACATATAAAAACTGATTTTCGTTTAAATGAAAATTTTTCACCTTTGTGTTTTTAATTTCAAAAATACGACATATATGGTTTTCATTAAGAAGTAAAATGTGGTTCAATGGGATTAAAATAATTTTTTGGTGAATAGTAACTTATTATGTTTTTAATCGCGATTAGAGGTAATTAGTGTAGTTTAAGTTAAGAATAATGTTTAAATAAAATGAAATGACCTAGACACATGTCCTACCCTCATTGGATGTGTCATGGACGACCAAAAAAACCCATGGGTCAACTTGGGGACCCCATGGTGCCACTTTGGTTGGAAAATGACATAAATACCTTTTTATTTAATGATAAAGTAAAAATGACACAAACATGAGATGTTTTACTAAAACAATTTTTACATGGGGTTATACAAGTCAGATTTTTGACTATAAATAGTCATTGGAAAGATAAAACGATTTAATACATCATAATAGTTTTTTTATAATTTTTAGACATTAAATAAATTAAATTATTTATGACATCATGATGATGCAGCGATGACCTCATTATTTAACGATTTAAATAAAATCAAAATATAATGTAATATCTAAGACTTACACATGTCCAAAACCTATTTGATGGTTGGATTTAGAACCATTATCACCTTATCCACGAATTATATCAATGTGGGACCTTTTAAATCCTAAAATCATTTTCAAATAAAGTAACATTTGCTTACTTTCCAAGAGTGTCCCTCCTATCCTCTTATAAAAGACTCCCACCTCCACCTCCTTACCCACACATCCAAAGCCTTTGGCTCAGACAAACCCTGCCCATTTTGTCTCTCCACATCCCTCTCTAACTCCTTGAAGCCTCACTTTGGGAATTAGCCTTTCCAAGAAAGCCTTTGAGCTCAAATCAAATGATGTTACCCAATTTTAAGGAGATTAAAGAACGATCGAGTCAAGTCGGACCCGAGGTAAGGGATCCTACTCCTCTCATTCTTTTTAAGTACGCTCTTTTATGTCATTTCTTTTAAAGCTCATATTTCTTGTTATTGGGATGTTCTTTTATATTACTCTAACTGTAATTTTTATGCTCATATGATGAGAGACCCTATTCTATCTCATCAATCCATTTTGGAAGTTTTGAGTGGCGCTGTTAGGCTGCCGAATTTTCGTAAGAGATCTAACCTCTCTCTTTATTTACAAGTACTCTCCTTTATGTCAATTTTTTTTAATCTCCTCTTTGTTATGTTGGGGGATTTTATTTTATATTCCTCTTTCTGTAAACTTTATGTTAATATGATGAGAGACCCTATTTGATCTCATCAATCCATTTTTGTAAGTTTTATGTGGCGCCATTAGGCTGCCGAGTTTTCGTAAGGGATTTTTCATCTCAGTTTTATTCCTGTGAGATTTATGATACATTTTCCACAATTTCCTTTGAGTGGTGTATGTACTTCCCATTATTTTACTCATTATGTAATAAACTCACATTTATGAGTATTTACATAAATGTTGTATTGTCCTTCTTTCACGGGGTTCATGTCTCGAAAGATACCCATGTCGGTAAGGGAACTTTTCATCCTCCTCTTTTTAAAAGACTTCTATTGTTGGGTCTTTTAATTCACATATTTTTATGTTGGGATATGTCCTCATATGTCCTTATTGATGTAAATTTTATGTCCAAGTGACGAGATACCCTTTTTATCTCTCATCAACTCATTTTATGAATTTTTTAGTGACGCCGTTAGGCTGCCATATTTTTGCAAGGGAACTTCTTAACCCAAATTTGATTCTATGGGATAATCATGTACTCCTTGAATATGTCATTCTATGAATATGTGTGAATAACCTATGATTGTTTTACACTTAATATCCACTTATATTGGGTGTATTCGTTTGTCACACATAATTATGTAATTGATTTATCCTTAAACCAAGGATACCGTCTTTGTAAGGGACTTCGTCTCAATCTCCATTCATTGAGGCATGTTTTGTTTTATACACAACCTTCTTTTATACGGTGTATAAACCCCTTTGACTTTTACATTTCTTCAAAAAGAATCTTTTTTCTACGATGCGTTTTACTAAATGACAAAATGGAATGTTTCTTTTTACGTACGTGGTGACAACGATCTTTTCCACCGCCACGAGTATTATTTGATCTTTGGCTTCCTCAACAAGCCGTAATGTTTTTAAAATAAAATAAATACCATAATTTTTTTTTGTATTTTTGTATTGAAAATGGTTTTGATAAAAGCTTCTATTATGTCAATATATTTAAATGATATATTGTGATTTAAATGTGGAAATTTTATCATTCCTTTATGTTGGTTTTACGTGTTATAATTTTATAATGGTAATTCGACATTTTACGGGTGGTTATGTGATAAACCATATGACGGGTGGCGCCGTGAATACCAGGATGGGTGGTTACGTTATAACCTCCAATGCATTGGGTTTGGAAGTCGACCATATGACTATTCCATTAAGTATGTATGGAAGTTGGCCAAATGGCTATTCCATTAAGTGGTATGTGTGGAAGTTGACCTTATGGTTATTCCACTTAAGTATGTTTATGTCCCAAGTTACCTTTATATGTTATGTGATCTTTATATGGGATTTATGGTAATATTTTGGTTATAGAAGGGTAAGTAATGAACTTTTATTTAGTGAAGAGTTTTTACTACTTCGAAAAGGTGAAAAGTACTACTTTGTTAAAGTATAAATGGTTTACTTGTTGTTTTGAAAAACAAACACTTTTCATTCTTTGTGTATCCCTTACTGAGCTTTTTATGCTCATCCCAAGTTTTTGAAATGTTTTTCACAGGACTTAACGCGGAATAGGGTCAAGTATCGGATCAAGGGAAATTCATGCTACATAAAACATGGAACTAGACATGTTTCTTTTTAAGAGTTTTTATTTTATGGAAACTTAGTAGAAATTTCTACTTTGTAATCTTTTGAGATGTAATAGTTATGTCCTAATTCTATAAAACTCTAAACCTAAAAAGATCCTCAATGTGAATTATTAATTTAATTCAATATTAAGTAAGGTTTAAGGACGGGGCCTTATAGTTGGTATCAGAGGCCGGTTTAGACAACTTTAGGGATTAGGAGTTCTTGTGAGACACATGATTAGTCCCTATATCTATTATTTCAGTTAAATCCTTGTTTTATAACATTTTTTTTCAGGTCAAGTTAAGTCGGTTACGAATGGAAGGAGAAGGATCTCAAACGACATTCCTATCTCTTCCGGATGACATGCTTGCAATAATTATTGCAAAGTCATCTTTGGATGATTGTGAAACTTTTTCTAGCATACAAATCACTTTAAACAGTTGTTTGAGATATCAAACACCTCCACTATACCTCGTTATCATCGTGGATCATGGGTTGTTTTTAGACAAATACTATTTTCACAATATTCTCATATTTTCAAGAAAGGTAAATATTATCAAGGTATTTTCAAATATTTTACCTTATCACAAGAATTTGAAGCATATTATGAATTTAAAAATGGTGCTGAGGAAGGAGACCCTTGTGCAACCTATTTATATTTGCTTTTAAAATATAGTCTCACATCACATACTTATGGTATTTTAAAAGGACCAATAATAGAAAGTTTCAACTCAATTTCGGTCCGACTATTTTATAGAAATCATGTTTTATCAGATGTTTTGGAATTATATGTCATACATGATTATTTTCCAAAACTGTTTTTCTGTGAACACCCATATGACCCATGTTGTACGAGGTGTATTTGGATGGAGGAAGAAAATGATTTTGAAGGATCTATAAATCATTGTTGTAATGCATGGGACTTCTACCTACGTGATCAAGATGACGATGAAACTGAGTGAACACCATGATCAAGGTATGATGTTATTCATTTTGGGAATCGTTTTATTTTATCTTATGGTGGTGAAATAAGACTTCAAGAATTAAGATGTTGAGATCGTAACAAATTCAGATGAAATTTAAAGGTATAAGGAAATTATTGAGGTTAAAACATGTTAGGGTTATTTTTTGAGTTTTATAAAACAGACAACACGCAGACCGTGTGACAAACCGTCGCGTCGGACAAAACTGCGGGAATCAAACCCACAACCAAAGTGAAACTGGTATTTATCGCCTACCACTGGACTACGTGGAGTCCCTGGTTAGTTTGACTGATTATTTTTAGTTAGATGATTTTAGGAATTAAGAGTAAGTTGATTTTGTTTTATCTATGGATATTTATTAACCTATCATAGAGGATATGTGATTATGTTAATTACTTTTCAATACAAGACATTAAGAGCAACTGATGTTGTTTGGAGATAAATGATACGATTTAACTTGGATGAATATGTGACTAAATCCCTCAAATATTTGGGTTTCAATCTTAGTTTGGTTTACTTTGAAGAATTTTATGTACAAATTGATTATCGGATGGTCCTCGTTGATCTTTGGGTTTTGTTGGACAAATTTTGGAGATTAAGAATATATTTTCTTTTTATAATGGGTTATCCTTTTCTGGATTATCTAATATTGTACTAGCCTTTTTGGTTTTGGTTTTGGTCTAAAGACATGGGAAGTATATAGTTCTCTTTTTTGGATTAGGTGATTCTCTAGAAGTTGATTATAATACTCTTATTGTGAACACGTCTTCCTAAATACTCGTCTTTTGGAGAAAATATGAGTTTGTGTTAAAGTTGGCAGTCAACATGGTAAGTGATTATGTTTCCTTAGGAATAAATTACTCAATAAAAAGTAACTTAAAACAAAAATTTTGTCTATTAACTTTTCCTACTGGGGAATCGAATACCGTTTAACCCATCACAAGTTTGTGATTTTCTTGTGGTTAACTTCCTCCTAAACATGTTTTCTATCACTCTCCATCAGAACATGACCCTTTGTTTTTTCCTCCATGTCCATATTTTCGTACTTTGAATCCTAGTATGGGTTAACTCGGGTGACCTTTGTACTTATATTTCTTTATTTTAAAGTGATTGTTTTACCGACTATTGTTCCGATGTGGGGCTTTCAATGATGTTTCCAAGCCCAATTTTAAAATTGCGAGGACGCAATTCCCAAAAGGGGGGAAGGTTGTAACACCCCAGGTAAATAAAGAATATGACATCATTATATTTATCCATATTTTTGAATCATATATTAATATTACTTTAAAGGGGATTCTCTGCTCAATGGCGTACCCAATACGCAACAACGAGTTTCTTGGGAATCTTACGTTGCACTCTAATAACAAAATAATATTATTTTAAATGGTAGTTAAAGCCTAGCCGTTGTAATGGAGGGAATGAACAGAACTAACTACCAAATGATTATATATGTTTGTAAAATATTTTTACTTTTTACAATAAATGTTATAGGATTAAAAATGCGAATGAATCCAATTTTAAGCGTAAACATTCTAATATTCTTTAAATGGTCGATTAACTGCCTTTTGATGGCGAACCTCTTTTAAATCCACTTTTTGAAACTTTTATGTGTTATACTAGACAAAATAAAATTCTTCTTTGAAATCGGGACATCAAAATTTACTTTGTGTAAATTTTTGGTATTTTTCCAAAAAAGTTCAATTTTTAATGAATAGTGAAAATGTTGTATTTTACTTCAAAACCTCTTTTTAATATAATTTAATTATATGATTAGATTGTCTTTTGAATTGGTTTTAAAGTGAAATTAGAATATATTTTTAACATTTAATCCAATAGTGGTCGATGGAATTAATTTCACTTTGAAATCAGACTTAAACTAGTGTCAATCTTTTGAAACATTTTGTTTCATAAAAACACGCTATTTGTTTTGACAGCAGGAATTAATTATTAAATTAATTAATGCAACTTATATGTTTTGAATTTTGTAAAATAGACATCATTTTTGAATTCGGAATATCAAATATAGCTTAGGGTGAATTTTTGGTAATTTTCTGAAAAACTTCAATTTTTGAAGAATAGTGAAACCACTAAGTGGTACTTATAAAAACTGATTTTCCGTTTAAATGAAATTTTTTCCCCCTTTGTGTTTTGAATTTCAAAAATTCGATATACATGGTTTTCATTAAGAAGTAAAATTTGGTTCAATGGGATTAAAATAATTTTTTGGTGAATAGTAACTTATTAAGTTTTTAATCGCGATTAGAGGTAATTAGTGTAGTTTAAGGTAAGAATAATGTTTTAATAAAATGAAATGACCTAGAAACATGTCCTAACCTCATTGGATGTGTCATTGACGACCAAGAAAATCCATGGGTCAACTTGGGGACCCCATTGAGCCACTTTGGTTGGAAAATGACATAATTACCTTTTTATTTAATGATAAAGTAAAAATGACACAAACATGAGATGTTTTACTAAAACAATTTTTACATGGGGTTATTCAAGTCAGATTTTTGACTATAAATTGTCATTGGAAAGATAAAAAGATTTATTACATCATAGAATTTTTTTATAATTTTTAGACAATAAATAAAGTAATTATTTATGACATCATGATGATGCAGCGATGACCTCATTATTTAAAGATTTAAATAAAATGGAAAGATAATGTAATATCTAAGACCTACACATGCCCAAAACCAATTTGATGGATTGATTTAGAACCATTATCACCTTATCCACGAATTATATAAATGTGGGACCTTTTAAATCCGAAAATCATTTTCAAATAAAGTAACATTTTCTTACTTTCCAAGAGTGCCCCTCCTCTCCTCTTATAAAAGGCCCACACCTCTACCTCCTTACCCACACTTCCAAAGCCTTTGGCTCGGCCAACCCCTGCCCATTTTGTCTCTACACATCCCTCTCTAACTCCTTGAAGCCTCACTTTGGGCATAATCCTTTCCAAGGATGCCTTTGAGCTCAAATCAAAGGAGGTTACCCGATTTTTAGGGGATTAAAGAACGATCGAGTCAAGTCGGACCCGAGGTAAGGGATCCTACTCCTCTCTTTCTTTTTAAGTACTCTCTTTTATGTCATTTCTTTTAAAGATCATCTTTCTTGTTATTTGGATGTTATTTTATATTACTCTTACTGTAATTTTTATGTTCATATGATGAGAGACCCTATTCTATCTCATCATTCCATTTTGGAAGTTTTGAGTGGCGCCGTTAGGCTGCCGAATTTTCGTAAGAGATCTAACCTCTCTCTTTCATTAAAAGTACTTTCCTTTATTTCACTTCTTTTAAGATCCTCTTTTTTATTTTGGGGGATGTTCTTTTATATTCCTCTTTCTGTAAACTTTATGTTAATATGACGAGAGACCCTATTTGATGTCATCAATCCATTTTTTGTAAGTTTTATGTGTCGCCATTAGGCTGCTGAGTTTTCGTAAGGGATTTTTCATCTCACTTTTATTCCCGTGAGATTTATGCTACATTTGCCACAATTTACTTTGAGTGGTGTATGTACTTCCCATTATTTTACTCATTGTGTAATATACTCTCATTTATGAGTATTTACATCAATGTTGTATTGTCCTTCTTTCACAGGGTGCATGTCTCGAAAGATACCCATGTCGGTAAGGGAACCTTTCACCCTCCCCTTTTTAAAAGACTTCTTTTTTTGGGTATTTTAATTCATATATTGTTATGTTGGAATATGTCCTCATATATCCTTATTGATGTAAATTGTATGTCCAAGTGATGAGATACCCTTTTATTCTCTCATCAACTCATTTTCTGAATTTTGTAGTGACGCCGTTAGGCTGTCATATTTCTGCAAGGGAACTTTTTAACCCAAATTTGATTCTTTGGGATAATCTTGTACTCCTTGAATATGTAATTCTATGAATATGTGTGAATGACCACGGATTGTTTTACACTTAATACCCACTTATATTGGGTGTATTCGTTTGTCACGCATAATTATGTAATTGATTTATCCTTAAACCAAGGATACCGTCTTTGTAAGGGACTTCGTCTCAATCTCCATTCATTGAGGCATATTTTGTTTCATACACAACATGATTTTATACGGTGTATAAACCCCTTTGACTTTTTTGTTTATTCAAAAGGAATATTTTATCTACGATGCGTTTTACTAAATGACAAAAAGGAATGTTTCTTTTTACGTACGCGATGACAACGACCTTTTCCGCCGCCACGAGTATTATTTGATCTTTGGCTTCCTCAACAAGCCGTAATGTTTTTAAAATAAAATAAATACCATATCCTTTTTTTTGTATTTTGGTGTTGAAAATGGTTTTGATAAAAGTTTCTATTATGCCAATATATTTAAATGATATATTGTGATTGAAATGTGGAAATGTTATCATTCCTTTATGTTGGTTTTATGTGTTATAATTTTATAATGGTACTTGGACATTTTAAGGGTGGTTACGTGATAAACCATATGACGGGTGGGGCCGTGAATACCAGGACGGGTGCTTACGTTATAACCTCCCATGCATTGGGTATCGAAGTCGGCCGTATGGCTATTCCATTAAGTAAGTATGGAAGTTGGCCGAATGGCTATTCCATTAAGTGGTATGTGTGTAAGTCGACCTTATGGTTATTCCACTTAAGTATGTTTATGTCCCAAGTTACCTTTATATGTTATGTGATTTTTATATGGGTTTTATGGTAATCTTTTGGTTATAGAAGGGTAAGTAATGAACTTTTATTCAGTGAAGATTTTTTACTACTTCTAAAAGGTGAAAAGTATTACTTTGTTAAAGTATACATGGTTTACTTGTTGTTTTGAAAAACTAACATTTTTCATTCTTTGTGTATCCCTTACTGAGCTTTTTAGGCTCATCCCAAGTTTTCGAAATGTTTTTCACAGGACATAACGTGGAATAGGATCAAGGATGGGATCAAGGGAAAGTCATGCTACCTAAAACATGGAACTAGACATGTTTCTTTTTAGGAGTTTTTATTTTATAGAAACTTAGTAGAAGTTTCTACTTTGTAATCTTTTGAGATGTAATAGTTATGTCCTAATTCTCTAAAACTGTAAACCTGAAAAGATCCTCAATGTGAATTATTCATTTAATTCAATATTAAGTAAGGTTTAAGGACGGGGCCTTATAATTAATCTATCACAGTTCACTAAAATCAATTTCATATTCAATTTAGATTTAAAATAATTTTAAACCTATGAAAATTTCCTATTTAAAATTAAGCTTTCTTATTATTCCTACAGGACAAATTTTAAATTAATATTTTCAACTTATATTAATAGAATTTGGAATTTATTTTCCAAATATAGCATCATAATAATTTATATTATTTAAAAATTTTAAATTATTTTTAACCCAGATTAATAGTAAAAATCATAAAAAATTGGTCACCATTGTTAGGGTAAAAAATGGGTTTACTGGGGGGGATTTAAACTAAAATGATAACGGTTAAAAATAACCCAGAACATTTCAAAAACTAATTTTATTTCTCTAATTTTACCTTATATATTTTATTATTGTTAATGATCAATTATTGGAGCCTTGTGACATGAAATGAATGTAAGTGGAATTATTTCTTTCCAAAAATTACAGGTGTGCCACTCACATCAATTATAAAATAAAACCTCTTATACTCTTCTATGCACATCATAATCCAATTTTTATTGATTCAAGAACTACCCCAATAAGTTTTAAAATTCTCTCCTCTCATCATATAATCTTTACTTTGGGATGAAATCCATCCTATGAATGATTTTGGTGAAAACCAGAGGAGGTTACCTCATGAAGTGGTAACGTTCCTCAATGATAATTTTTATATTATTTATCTATATACCTCCTTAAACTATTATCATAACATAATTTTATAATAACTATAGTATATTACATATATTTAGTTGTTATTAGGTTATGTTCATGACCTAAAACTATCTCCCCTTCAATCAAATGTGTTAAAAAATCATCAATTGTTTGTATGGTGGACTACCGCCCCATAAACCTATGAAATTTGTTTTTTCAATTAAAACCCTTTAATTATAGGACATAATGATGGATTTAATTTTTATATATAATATATATGATATTATTTTTCTTCTCAAATTATTATTTCATAGATAACATCATGTTTTTTTGTGAATACAACATTGTCACTCGTGTGTATGGCATACTAATACCTCACGAAGTGATGTGATTCGTTCAAGGTTTATATAAAAGTTAATGAAGATATTTTTAATAAAAATTAGAAATATATATAAGATAAAAATGATTCTATAATGATAATATATCCTTTACCTTTCTTTATTTCAATACGTTGAGAAATTTAAAAAATGTTCATGCTTAAGTATGACCTACCGTCTCCATGAACGATGTGTTTCATTTTCCATAATGAAATATTATAGATTTAAATATATATAATAAATATATATATTATATTTATATCATGTTTAATACTACTGATATTATTAAATAATGATAAAATTAATAGGGACAAAAATAAGAAATCCCAACTTTCACGATATCAAAATAGTTATTTCCCAAAACGTGACTCTGAAATAGAATTGTTAATAAACCGGCATCAAAATGTCAAAATTAAATCATATATGGTATAATATATATATATATTTTTCATTTATTTGTTATATGTATGATAATATTATTTTTATTATAAATAATGATTGAATTGGTACAAGGGAAGTCAATACTTAAGGTGAGGGATTTCTAACTCACTTGTACTTTATATGACCCACATGCCATATTGAACACCTATTTCTTATATATAATTTATATAAATAACAATAAGGTATATTATTATTGATACCCTTAAAATTATAAGGATTCACATATCCATTTTAGGATAACTCTTTCACAAGGATTATGATTTAAAACGTACCAAATTAGTAAGGGATTGTTTTGTCAATTTGCATTCTATGAGACATTTGGTTATGTTATGAACCTATATTCATTAAAAAATGTGATTATATATCCCATTTGACATTTAATATCATGAATTTAATTATCTTCAAGATATTTAAATTTTTTATTGATATTCCTTCATGGGGAATATGTTTCAATGTTAAAAAAGTGGAAATGATTTTATGCTAAAATATCATCATTTATTGGTGTTGTTTATAACTCCATTTCCAATGATAAAATATTATGATAAATCTATAAATAAATTAATTTTATTTATATTATAGTTACTTAATGAGATTACATTATTTCACTTAATTTTACTCTTTTTATGTACTCGTGAGTTCAAAATATTGTTTTTAAGAAAAATTATATTTTCTGTCCAAAACTTTTATTTTTCCAAAATTATATTATCAAAATATATTTTGTGATACGTTTTATTTTTATAATTAGATATAAAAAGAAATTATTAACAATGTTTTATGTTTTTTATAATTTTTTTTGAATAGAATCTTCATGTCATTTTCCAAAAGAAATCCAATTTTTTTTATAGAAAATATGAAATGGTTATTTATTTTCACATGTACAACATGAAAAAAACTCCAATCAGTATTAAAATTATTTTTTATGATTTATTTATTATATTACTAGGTTTTTTTCAATGAATATGATTTTAAAAAAATTATTCTATAAATGGTGTTTTTAAAATTGAAAAGGATATTTTCATCTAGAAATGTTTTTAATGATCAATTAAAATCATTTTCCATATAATATTAAATCGGTTGATGTTACCTATGACTTAAAAGGGATATGATAAAATGGTAAAATTATTAATCATTCTATAAATGGTTTATGTTTATGATGACTTGAGGTTTTTGAAATTTGTTTCTCTTTAATGGGTTATAAAATGATATTATTGTTTAGATACATATATATTTTTTGTGGGTTATGGTATGATGAAAGGATGAAATGATTATTAAACATATCTTCTTCCCACTAGTTATGATATTATGAATATTTTACGAAATACATTTCATTTCATAGGTTATGATGTGATTAATCTTTTGTGCTCTTCTGGAACACATAAATATGGCTTTTATGGGAAGACAAGTAGAAACTATATCTGCCTCTAATTCATTGGGTAATGAAAATTGTTCTAGAATCTCGTAAGGTACACATGTGGTTAGTTCATGCGTGAAAATAATGGTACAAGTGCGGTTATACCATACATAAAAAAGGGTTCATGGGTGTTTAGCCTAATCCTAATGTAGGTACACAAATGGTCAGCTAAAGCATTACAATTGATGAATGTCTTAGTGGGGAGCCTAGACATAATATTTACAATGATTATATATATTCCATAATTATATGTTTTATTCTAATGTATTTCACTCATGGATAATGTTTATTTAATCCTTTAATATTCATATCTTATAAAATACAAATATATATTTCATGAATCAAGATTATGATCTTTAATATATTGGGTATGGTTTTCAAACGTTATGCTCATGTTGTCATACACTTATGTTCAATTTTTTATATTTATCTACCATATTTTCATTACTCAGTATATGAGCTCACCATTTCATATGTTTTCTTTCACTCGAATATGAAAAAATTTATTATTTATGATATTTTTAAGAAGAATTATAATTTTGAATATAAAAGGTGGAGATTATATAGTTTACCCACATTGCCTTTTTTGTGTTTTTAATTTCTAGAAGACACTAAACTATTATTGTGGTTAAGCATGTGTTTGTGTAATGTAATTAATAATCATATAAATTAATGTAATAACTATGTTTGATAATCTTGGGTCACTATATTTGGTTTTAGAGGAATGGTTTATTTATTCTTTGTAAACTGGGGTGATAAATCTTTTGTCAGATCCCTTGGAATTTTTAAAATGACATATTGAGGGATTTCTACAATAATTATTGTTAGGATAAGTGAATGTATAGGAAAATGAATTGGAATTTAGGTAAAGGTTAGAGAAATAGGTTTATAAGAAATTATATCCCTATCTAGATATTATGAGTGGTTGTGGCTCTGAAATAGAAGTACCAAGGGGTAAAAACACTGAAAATGGTGCATTGAGATGGACTTGATCAACACCAGGTGCACGAAAACGGTCCTTTATACACACTATGTTTGAAGCTTCCTAGGGATAAAATTTAGAAATTCAAAAAATATTTATGAACTATCATAAAGAATTTATATAGATGATAAATGTTAATGAAAATGATATACTTATAGTGTCATACATTATATAAGGTATTATTATTATGAAATAATAGAAGTTATTTTTCATGATTTTATGGTCCCCATAATGTTTATTGTTTCTTACACTATGATTTTTAGATTTATTTAATGGATATAGCCCAATGGAAGCTTGTTAACACTGAGTACATCCATCAATGTAGTTATTTTCCTCATAAAAATCCAAAAGTTATAGGATCATCAATGAAAAATCTCATTATTATGCTAACACAATGTTTTCAATACATGAATTAGGATGGGATTACATATGAAAAAAATGAGGAAGAATCATTATGTTGAGTCATTTATGAGGCATTCCACATATTATTTCAGGGGGTATTATGATCCACAAGTTACTAAATTGTAGATTAGTTCCACGAAAATAGATATTTTCATTATCTAATGTTCAAAACGTGAAAAATTAATTTTGTCTTTATACTATTTTTATTTTAAAGAATATCAATGGTGGTATCTTCTTAGGAATATGAATCAATAAAATAGAATTGAATTCATTTATTAGGATGAGTTTAAGAACATATTTTTTAGTAATTGATTTTGTTGTATTCTTCCCATGAAATAGAGAAAAGTTCTTTTAGCTAAAGTAAATGAATTACGAATCTATTAGTACCTATATGGAAAACTTTACCAAACTTTGGAGGCATGCTTCTTGAATTTTCATCAATCCTAAATAAAGAGTTTATAAAATTTTATGGCTTAAAACCATGTTTTTGAATGATGTTATATATAAGATACATCCGTAGCTCTGAAGTGATTATTATTATCAACCATGATTTTTGGTGGCCAAAATGTAGTGTGCTATCAAGGTGGAAATAGAGACTGGAGTTCTTATCAATATCATGGGTTTTATAAGAAGATAAATATATATTTCAAAAGAAAATCTATAAACCATGTATATACTAAGATGATATTTCCATTATTTTAAATTTGTGTAAAAAATCATGGAAAAATTGTCTAAATGGGAATAATATATGGTTTTTGTTTGGAATGGTAGGTTATTGATTGAATGATTTATGATGTGAAGATAAAAAATTAAAAAATGATGAAAATAATGGTAAATAATTATAGGATGCACCTCCCACACTTCAATGATTCAATTAATAGAGTTTGGTCATTATGATAACATGTTCACAAATCCAAGGGTTGATAAAGATGAATAACACCAACAAAATATATAGACAAAGGAAAACAAGAAAAAATATTAAATCATGGTGGTTGAAGTGAATCATGATAATTAGGGAACACTAATCCACCCTACATAGTTGGTAATTTCATGTTAGATTTTTTATGAATAAGAACTATGAAAAACATATTCTTCATACGTTAGTGAAATTTCTTGTGATTATCTCCCTCTATATTTATTTTGTAATAATTAAATCACATTTGATATTTTACTGGTACAAGGTTAAAACCATGCTTCCAATGGAAATTTAGTTTCATAATATTATAGCTTATTTAAGGAATAACAGTTGAATTATATATTAGAAAAATATATGTATTCGGGTAAGATTAACTTTTGAGTTATGGATACTATCTTGGGTTCATGGGTTTATGGTTGAAAATAAGTTTAATGTCATTTAGAACGTTTTTGAGGTTTTATATGATGAGAGTTTATCAGAATTGTTATATTTTAATAGGAATTTTAGAAAATTCAACACTTTAGTTGTTTATATTGTGGCAACTCCATTTGAGGAATAATTCCATTAAATTTTGTGGACAAATAATTAATGGTAAATGTAACCTATAGAGCATATCTTATCTTCGATGTTGAGAAAATTTTGGTTCATTTTTGACCACCTTACTAAGTCAAAACACTTCATCACTATTAGAGTAAACCTCTCTTTGGTTCAGCTTCCTAGGATATACATTAAGGATGTTTTAAGGTTGTAGGGAGTACCAACTTCCATTGTAGAAGATTAGGATAAAAGGTTTACATCACTATTTTGGAAATGGTATCATAAAGATCTTGATACAATGTCCAGTTTCAGCACTATATATAATCCTCAGACTGATGTTCAGTCTGAGAGGAAAATTCTAACTCTATAGGCTGTGCTAAGATATTGTTCTATGTATTTTAATGGTATTTGGGATAAACAAATTACTCTACTTTAGTATTATTATAATAAAATATTTCATTCAATAATTCATATATATCCTTATGAATCTCTCCATAGAAGGAAATATATAACACATACATGACAGAATGATTTTTGGAAAATAATTCAATTAGGACCTACGATAGATAAACAAATAGTAGATAAGGTTACATCCACTCGAAAACACATCATGGAATCTCAAAGTTGATAGAGATGATTTGCTGATAATCATCAGTTTCATATATACTTTGATGTTGGTGAAGACTTGTTTCTATATATTTCTCTCGAGAATAATGTTATATGATTTAGAAAGGAAGGGTAACTGAGTACTCTATATATCGGTCACTTGGATATTCTTTATCGTATCGAGATGGTATAATATCAGTTAAAAAATACAAAAAAAACTGTCTCAAGTCCATGATGTGTTCTATGTATCTTTAAAAATGATGTAAATACTTTACCATTCACATTAACTGAACTCAATGGTCATACCTATCGAGAAAGATATTTCTTTTGAGGAAAAAGATGTGGATATTCTATATGATAAAAATTAAAATAATGGAAACAAGACCACTCACCTAGTTAATGTTTTTTGGTGAAATAACCATTTTGTGGAAGCTATCTTTGAGCATGACGATATGATGAAGCATATGTGTCCTCATTTTTTTATATGTGAGTGATGAATTTTGAGGAAAAAATTCATTTTAAGTAGTGTAGATTGTGATACCCTAGTTTTTATGAATTATTTTATTTGATTAAATTAAATATCTGTGACATATTTCATTATATGAAACACCAATTTAAAATTTTTCAACACATATCACTAGGTTAGCTAGCGTTTTACACAACATCAGGTTATAACAAAACCATGATATAATATTAATATAGCCATTTAAATGTAAACATTATATCCTACATATTAAAATAATAGATATGAGTTGTATTAAATAATTTTTAAACATTAATTATAATGGTCTTATTTAAAGAAAACATATTTATTTAAAAACTTGATTTTCATTAATGTATTTATATGTTTTGAAAGTACTATTTTATAAAAAAAATATTTCAATTCACGAAGATTTTAAAAAATATTTTTTCACAATTTTTAAGAAAAGAATTTATACGAAATACCTTATTTTTGAAATCATCATGTAAAAATTAACAAAAGTATAATTATTTTTTATTTTTTCTGAAAACTTTCATTTTTTTGATGAATAGTAAAAAAATTATGAATTTTTATTGAAAAATTTATTTTTATTTAATTTATTTTTATGTTTAATTAATATTTAAAATTTGATTTAAAGGAAAATTATTTCAGTTTTAAATCCACTAACAGAACTTATTCCATTGGAATCAATTTCATATTTAATTTCAATCTAACATCTTTGTAAACTTTTTGTTACTTTCTCTTTGAAAACCCGCTTTCTCATTGCGTCTGAGGGATTAAATTAAAAATAATTTTTTTGAATTTTGTAAATCTACATTTAAAAAAATAGATTACTTATTTTGAATCATATTAATTTATATTACCCAATATTTTAAACTTATTATTTTACCAAAATGAAAAATAAAACATGTAAAAAATTATTTAGATCAGTTAATGTAAAAATGTTTTTAAACATGTGGTTGGGGGGTTAACCTAAATATATAAGGGATATAAATAAAAAAAACTTGTTTAAAAACCATTAAATTGAAAAAACTATAAATTATATATTTTAGGAATGTTAATTGTCCATTATTGGAGCATCTTTACATGAAAAAAACATGGGAGAAATTAGTTCTTAAAAAAATTTACAATTGTGCCACTCACCTGACTTTTAAAAGGCCACCACTTATTTTATCCAATACACACACAAAAAACTTCTGAACAAGAAATACCAAAATAACTTCCAAAAATCCATCCAATCATATTATAAGATATTGTTTGGGGATAAATCTATCCGAGGAAGGATTTTTGTGCACACTTAAGGAGGTTACCCAAAGAAGAGCTAAAATTATTCAATGAGTGTTTTTATTTTTTTCTTCTTCCACCACATTAAATTGATTTTATGCCATGATAACATAATATATTATGTATCTTACATATACTAATAAGATTTTATGTTATGGGAATGATATAAAACCATCTCCACCTATATCAAATGGGTTACAAAATTATCGTTTTTCTATACGACGTACTGCCACCTCACGAACCAATGTAATTTTCTTCTTCCATTACCATATCTAAATGCTGAAAATAATGTAGAATTTATAGTTTTTATATATTTTTTATAATATTATTACACTACTAAAATTATTATATCACACAATCCATCATGATTCCCATTTTGTGGGAATATGATAACATCAGTCATGTGTACGACAGATTATCACCTCACGAAGCGATGAGAATCGCTAATGCTTTACATGGAAGGTAATATGTATGTGTTTAATTAAAATATGTGACATGTATTTCATAAAAATGTTTCTTTAATTATAGTATTTCAATTAAATTTATTTCATTCAATACATTTAGAAAATCGAAACAACACTCATGCATACGTGTGACCAACCGTCTCCATGATCTATTAATTACATTTTCTATAAAAACTTTTTATGGATTAATATAAATACATATATTCGGAATATATATAATATTTATATCAGGTTTAAAATTATATATATTATGATAGAATGAAAAAATTAAGCGGATAAAAAAATAAAAAATCAAAAGTTACACAAAAAACAAAGCAATTATTACTTAAAATGCACCTTTAACTTAGAATTTTTAATAAAATGGAAATAAAATGTCATAATTAAATCCTATATGATATAATATATATAATATATTTTATTAATATATTTTTAATAATGTTATATTTATTATGCATGAGAATTTAACATGTAAAAATAATTTCAAGACTAAAGGTAAGGGATTTCCATCTCAATTTTACATTCTATGAGACACATGCCATGTTCCCCACCTATTTTTTTATGTGGTGAATATAGATCACACTAATGTATTTTATTATTATTAGATATAATATTTTGGGAATTCTCATATCCATTTTAGAATCTATCATTCACAGTGATTATGGTTCAAAAGTTATGAAAGTAGTGATATATTTTTGTCTCAATTTGCCTTATTTGAGACGTGGTTACGTTATGCACATTTAATATTTTAAAAGGTGTATATAAAGGAAATTTAACTTGTAATTTCATGAATTTATTTATCCATATCATATTTTGAGTTTTATTTAATGATATTTTTTCATTAGGATTACATTTCATTGTTACCCAAGTTGTAAGCATTTTAAGTTACAATTTCATCATTTATCAGGACTATTAATGACTATGTTATCAATGATAAAATATTATAATAAATATATCAATAATATATTTATTTTGTTATCTGCTTTTTATTTCATGATAATACATGTTTTATAATAATTTTCCACTCTTTATATTCTCAAGAGTTCATATCAAATGTTTTGAAGGGAAATTATATTTTTTCAGTAGAAAATACTTTTTCATCCAAAACCAGGTGTTCTAAATATGTTATTAATTTTTTTTACTATTTTCTGATGTTTTTTAGAATAATATTTTACATATGTTTTATTTTCAAAAATAGTATTTTAATGGAATTTCCATGTCATTTTTAAAAATGGTTTCCATTTTCATTTTACAAAAAATGTGAAAGGAATCATTTTTTTGACATGTACAGTATGAATGAAACATCCCATGATCCTGAACATATATAATTTGGAACATCCTTTTCAATTATTTAGTGTAATTTTGAAACAAAAATATCTTCAAAAGTTTTTATTTTTTATAATGATTTTTTCAATGGGGAATGTATATTTTCCTCAAGAAATGTTTTATTTGACCAATCAAAATCATTTTCAATATAATATGATATATATTGATGTTACCTATTCTTTAATTGCGATATGATCCAAGGATACCATTTTTATTATTTCTTTTAATTGTTATGTTCATTATTACATGATTTTTATGAAGCCCATTTTTATTTATTGGGCAATACCATGATATAATACATATGAAGCCCCCTTCTCTTCCACAAGTTATGTTATGATGAAATGATAAAATATTTATGAAACATATAAATTTTACACATGTTAAGATATGAAGAAATTCTTAAGAAACCCATTTCATATCATGGGTGATTATATGATTAATGTATATGATCTTTTTTATCATATAAATATGGTTTTAATTGTGAGATTAGTGGGACCAAAATATCCATTAATTATATTGGGTGATGATAAAAGGCCTACAATATAACAGGGCATATAGGTGGTTATTACATGTCTGAAAGGAGGGGAACATGGTTTGTTATCCCAAGAACAAAAAATAGGATACATAGGTGGTTATCATAAGCCCAAAATATTATAAATGTCTTATTGGGTAGCCTTTTTTAAGACATTATATTATTATGTATATTACCTAATTCTATGTCTTATGACAATATTAATCTCTCAGGGATCATTTTAGTTGATTAACATATGATTAATGTCTTATGAACTACCATTCATTATTCCATGACTCAATATTATGATCTTTGATATGCATGGTATGGTTTTCAAATGTCCAGATCATGTTCTAATACCTATATGTTCATGTTATCCTTACATATCTTCTTTTCTTACCCATACTAAGAATCTGAGTCCATACTATATTATATTTCATTTCCTATGGTTATGATGAAATTTATTATGTGTGATATTTATAATAAGGGTTCATGTTATGAATTTCATTGTGTGGTATGATTTAGTTTAACAATGTACAAGTATTTTGTGTTTTCAAGATTCTAAGGAGATTAAACTTTCACAGTCATCTAAAATGTGTTCTTGTATTATATTGAATATTCATCTAAAATAATATAATATCTATGTATGATAATCCTAGTTCAATATATTATTATTATAGAAGATGAAATTTTTATTTCTTTTAGGTTATCAAGTTTTCATATGGGTGTCACTTTGATTTGAGAATCATTGTTTATAGATGAAATGGAAGATGATACCATGGTTTTTGGGACAATTGCATATCATAGAGCACAATATTGTAGTCTCTTGCTAACTGGATATTCATCCATGATATAAATGTTCTATTGATTCATTACATAAAACTCACCATTCGTTTTACTAGAATAATAAATCTCATTCAATCAATTAATAAAAAATCATATTTTAAATATATTCGTCATTTGTGTAGAATCTTTTGAGAATAATAGGGAAGAGTTTCAAGGTATTGTTGGGGAATGAAAAACGACCTGTTTGAGTCTTATATAAACATGTTAAAATATTGGAGGATAAATGGGAATAATATTATAATGATTTATAGGATTTTCCCCAGTTTTATGATCCAGACTACTGAAGACAATTATTTGGAATCAAAAGTCATTAGTGGGAGAGGTTTATGTCATACTCAGTTTGAAGGAATACTCTTGATTTTTGGTTTAGTCATTAATTTTAACTTTTAATAAGTGTTTAGGTTCTTAGGGGGTATAGATATCCAAATATTGTAAAAGTAATTTCATGTTGGGGTTTTAGTGGAAATAATAAGGCCAATTGATCTACACTAGTTTCAGTAGTGGTGTTTCACCTCTATCATTCACACTGACAAACCGTTGGAGCCATTGGTCAATTAGTGGAGCCACAAAATTGATGTAAGTGACAAGGTGAGTGTTTAAATGAGGAAACCTATTTATTTTTTATTATACATGGGAATAAAATAAATCCCCTCACTAATATTACCCACATTAATACAAAATGTACCAAAAGGCCCCCTATTGTCTTTGTGGACTTTTATTCTTCACCCACTGGTGACAAAATATAGGATCAATCTATTGGATCAAAATTTGTATATTTCTATTTAACTAAGACTAAATACTCTTAATCATTATTAGTTCACTATATATCTACCCTACATTAGATATAATAACCCCACGTTGATTACATAGAGGGTTCTTTGTTCCATGATTGATTGACATGATAAAGAAAATGTTTGAGACCTTTTACATGGGAGAATCTGGATCTAAGCCGCTTTCATCCTCTCACGTACAATCTGGACTTTCTCTGTGGTGCTCTACACTACCTCTGGCCCAAGAGCACCTGTCTCACCAACCACTACCCAGCAGATGGGTGAACGACATGGTCTTCCATACAAAGCCTCAAATGGTGCCATGCCAATAGTAGAATGGAAGATGTTGTTGTAGGAAAACTCCACTAAAGTCAAGTGTTGTACCCATGATCCTACGAAATCTAGAATGCATGCTCGCCGCATGTCCTCCAATGTCTGGATATTCCGCTCTGTCTGCCCATCGGTCTGGTGGTGGAAAGCAGTGCTAAGGCGTAGCTGGGTTCCAAAAGTATGTTGTAACCCCCTCCAGACTTGTGAGGTAAACCGAGTATCCCGATCTGAGATGATAGTCTTTGGGACTCCATGAAACTGCACAACCTCGTCTATGTACCTCTATGCTAAGGTACTCTCCAGGCCCGACTCCTTAATTGCTATGAAGTGAGCTGATTTCTTCACCCAATCCACCACTACCCAGATAGCATCATAACCACCCTGAGCTTTGGGTAGTCCTGTGATGAAGTCCATTGAGATGTCATCCCACTTTCACTCGGGGATATCTAAAGGATGCAACAAACCACTGGGAACATGGTGTTCAACCTTCACTTACTGAGACACTAGGCATTTGGCCACAAACTCTGCCACTTCCCGTTTCACCCCTGGCCTCCAAAACTTTTCCCTCAGGCCTTGGTACATTTTTGAAACTCCTGGATGTACCGCCAAGGCTGAGCTATGGAACTCACGGAGAACACCCTCACGCATCGCCTCCGGAACAAACAACATTCCATGGAAAAGCATCCGATGTCGGCTGTCCTTTGACCATCCTTCTGGTGTGTTCCCCTGATCGACATGATCCTTCATCACTTCTGCCTTGGAGTCCCCCCACTGGGACTCTTCCACTTGCTGCAGCAAGGAGGACTACACCGTCATCTAAAACAAACAGCCTCTAACACCTTCTACCCTGGCATCCAAGTTCAAGGCGGCCAACTCTCCCATTGCCTTCCAAGCATCAGTGGATTTCCGAACTACTTACAGATGTGACTTCCTACTCAGGGCATCAGCCACAACGTTTCCCTTACCTTTAGTGTAAGAGATCTCAAAGTCATAGTCTTGGAGAAACTCAAACCATCGTCGCTGCTGTAAGTTCAGGTCACGCTGGGAAAAGATATAACGTAGGCTCTTGTGATCTAAGAAGACCACAAAGTGCTCTCCAAAGAGTTAATGTTGCCATAACTTTATTACGAACACTACTGCTGCAAGATCTAGGTCATGGGTGGCATAGTTACTCTCGTGAGGGCGCAACTACCTAGACCCTTAACAAATCACTCCCTTATTCTGCATCAGCACGCACCCCAGACCCAGGCCAAAAGCATCACAAAACACCTCATACAACAACCCTTACTCTAGAAACCTAAGTACAGGAGCACTGAACAACTTCTCCTTCAGGTAGTGAAAAGCTTTCTGGCACTGCTCTCTCCATAGGAAGACCTGGTTCTTCCTCTTCAAAGCTATCAAAGGAGCAGCAACTTGAGAGAAGTCTGAAATGAACCTTAGATAGTAACCTACTAACCCCAAGAAACTACGAACTTCTGTCACAATATTGGGTGCTTCCCAAGAAACAACTGCCTCCACCTTCGACGGGTCCACTGACACTCCATGCTGATACACCACGTGCCCATATAAGCATACTTCTTGTGTTAAGAACTTACACTTCGACAATTTCCCGCAAAGACGGTTGTGTTGAAGGACTTCCAAGACTACCCTGTGATGCTCAACGTTCTCCTCCTCTGAACTTGAGTAGATCAGAATGTCATCAATAAAAACAATGACAAACTGGTCCAAAAACTCCCAGAAGACAAAGTTCATAAGTCCCATGAACACAGCCGGTGCATTCGTAACTCCAAACGGAATCACCAAAAACTCAAAGTGCCCATACCTGCACCGGAAATCTGTCTTCAAGATGTCATTGTCTTTTACCCTCAGCTGATGACATCCATATGGTAGATCAATTTTGAAAAACCAACCTTCTCCCCTAAGTTGGTCAAAAAGATCATCTATCCTTGGGAGGGGATAGCGGTTCTTGACCATTACCTTGTTTAACCTTCGGTAGTCTATGCATAGCTTGAGACCACTATCTGCCTTCTTCACGAACAAAACTAGACCACCCCATGACGACACGCTAGGTCGAACAAAACCCTTCTCCATCAGATCATCAATCTGAATCCGCAACTCCCGCAACTCCGATGGTGCCATCTGATAAGGGGCCATCGAAATCGGACGGGCTCAAGACTGTAAGTCTATCCCGAACTCAACGTCAAGTTGGGGGGGGGGGGTAAAGTCACAACCTCCTTTGTAAAAACATCGAGGAACTCCCCAACATCTTCTGGAACATCCATCATCTTTGTATCAGCTAGAACCACTGATAACCCACCTAACAAGGAAAGGAGAGGCTCCACACGCCGGCTTCCCAGCTGATAGCTCCTCTCGCCAACAAAAGATATGTGCTGCCCAACCACATCGGAGAACACGACTCTTCTCCAGAAGTAGTCGATAATAGCACTAACAGAAAACAACCAGTCGATGCCTAGGATGACATCGTATGGCTGCATCTATAACAGAAGAAGGTCCCCACTAGATCGATGTGGTCCCAACGTCAGCCCACATCCCCAGCAAACACAAGATACACTGGTCTGGCCCCCAATAGGTGTACTCAGTACCAGTGGTATAGAAAGTATCTCTATGTCTAATCCCAAAGCATGGGCTAGACCAGGTGCAATGAAGCAGTGTGACGCTCCCGAATTGAACAAAGCAGAAACAAGAGTGCTGAACAAACAAATCATACATCGCACCACCTCTAGTCCTACTGGAGCTGTCAACTATGTTGCGTGCAATTGTCCACAGCCATCTCATCTAACTCTCTGATGTCTTCCACTTCCCCGAACATTCCCTGGTCGAGGTCCCTGAGGAGCACCCTAAGGTCGGCCTCCTACTGCAAAGTCTGCCCTCAGTGGAGCATGGTCCTGCTACTACTAGAAGGGCCTTGCCGGTAACTGGTGCTTCTGAGGTGGGCACTGAACCTGCCCACCTCCACCGTACTGAGCTTGGGTTGGGCACCGTCTCTGAACGTGCCCGAAACATCCACAAGAAAAACACCTCGGTCCTGGGATCGTGAAAAAGGGATGAGGACCCGAAGATCTGAACTGCTGGGGCCTGCTCCCCACTGGCCTGAACCTGGAAGGTCCCATTGCAGGGGACCTGCTGCTGATTGCCTTCCCCTTCGATGAACCTGGCAGGATCCCCTCTCGGGGTGCACCTCCCAGCGATTGCATCCTCTCTACAACCTCTGCCTTCTTCTGTACTTCCAATTAGGTTGGAAGGGTGAAGGGGGTGACAACATACTAGAGCGAAGGACGGAGCACCTCCTCCAAACTTCTCGCCCGAGACTCCTCATCCGGAATGAGATCCAGATCAAAGCACAAGAGATCCTTGAACTTGATCCCCAGCTCTCATACTAACATACTCCCCTGCTGAAGGGAGAGTAACTCTTTCCGCTTCTCTGCCTTGATCATGGAAAAAAAGGAATTCCTCTCATAATTCCTTCTCAAAGTCAGCCCAAGGAACCTCTGCCTCTATCCTCTCTTCAAGGTAGAGTGTCCACCACTGTCGCACCGCACCTCTCAGCTGACTGACTGCAAGGGGAACCCAGTACTCCCTTAAAGAACGGATCAAGGTAAAATCGATCCCTATCTCCTCAATCCACCCCTCCATCTACGTATCTGAAGTACTACCCTCGTAATTCTTGAGGGTCTGTCTTTCAAAAGAACAGAGAGTCTTCTGCCACTGGCTATCTTCCTCCTCTCGGTCAATCCTCAGCTGATCGACCACCTGAATCTGCTGGGCCTCGGCTGTCTGAGCCACCCGGGGATGACATCCAGGTGCCATAGCTGTACGGTAAACAAGGATCACCTAAGCCCAAGTAGTAAAGAAAACTCAAGGTTTTGTTTTATCATTTTATTTCAATTTCATTCCCAGAACACCCAAATCAAGTAAAACACAATAATGATGATGCATGTACCTTCCCTAGGGTCTCTACCCTGCAATCAATGTAGTCTCAATTGGTTGTTCGGTAGGCTCAGAGTCCTTGTATCGGATCACGGGGGTCCCTAAAATCCTGTGTCCTAGACGGTCTTCCCTGGCCTATGTCACGCACCAAGATTGACTAACATTGTTTCCCTACCATCCCATGCAATCCTCACTGTGCCTAACTCCATACTCCATCACATCTCTCAACCATCACCTTTGATACCATTCGGTCATGACCCCCTCCCACCAAAGATGCCCCTCCTAAGCAGGCAATGGTGAAAGGGAGATAATGACCCCCCGATTCCCGCCTCCAGTAGGCCCCGGGGTGGCGACTAGCACCATGGGTATGAGTTTTCTCAATTATGGGAGGCATTACCGTTTTTATTTATTTAGGATCGGGAAATAGGGCAAGTCAACCACCAAAAAGGAAAAAGAACAAGTGTATAGAAATAAACCCAAACTAAGCCCACATGCATGTTTAAACAATTTTATAAAAAGGTACAAGTACAAGAAATCTCAAAGTACAATACCAAAAGAAAACAAGAGAACAACAACTGCAACAACTTCAACTGTCCGACTAGTAGGGTCCCGCACGGCCCTGGTAGTCCTCCTGGAAACCTGAAAGTAAACTTAGGGTGAGTATACATGTATACTCAGTATGGAAACCTAAAGCTCTCGTGCAAAAGGGGGGAGACATCCTAATGTCCCGTGAGAACAACAGAAGAAACCCAGCATGGAATTCTTTCCACCCAACCTCAACAGCCACACTCACCAAAACAAAAGCACAACAAGTAGTAGTATATAAGAAACAAGAGTATTGGATAACCCACAACAGTTCCCTTTAGTTAGCTGCTCTTCCTAAAGACGAACGTCCTGATGCTGCCACACTCTCCCCGCCAGCACACACCTGGGCCTCACCACCACGTATCCCATCTGCACACACATGGGCCTCACAACCATGTATCCCGCCCGCACACACCTGGGCCTCATAACCACATATCCTGCCTGCACACACCTGGCCCTCACAACCACTTATCCCTCTCGCACACACCTGGGCCTCACAACCACGTATCCCGCCCGCACACACCTGGGCCTCATCCTAAAGATTCTTGGGAAATAGTAGAACATTCCCGAAGAGTCTTGGGTGTAAGGTTGCCTTAGGCCATCACAGCCTAGGGGATAAGGAGCAGGAAGGAGCTAGTAACTAAGGGAAAAAAACACCCTCTCCCATGAAATGGGAGTGTTCGGCACGAACTGCTCAACATTGGTGGGGTGCGATAAACACAAAAGATATATATATATATATATATATCAACCACACAGCCCAACCTATGGCTTCTAAACAGAGAAACTGAGCACGTGCCTCGGCACTACTACTACGAAGCATGCATACAACAAACAAACCCAACCCCCTTTAGGTTTTCACATTTCAGTAGAAATAGTTATTTAGTTCCTTAACTATTGGGAAAATATCCACAACTAACCACACCATTCATTCATAAAACATATCCCTGCCATCCACAAAACAAGTTAGGAAAAACATAAGCAGTACAACAAAGTCCCTCTTATCAACCAACCAACCCCATCGATTATTATTTCTGTTTCATTACCACACCCCACCATTCATTAACTCTTCCACTATTATTTACTAATCACAACCCATAACCCGTTCACATTTAAACCTAGCCCTGCAGCCCCGCTGCCAACCGCCATAACCACAACCGCACCAAAAAACCGTACATCAAATCCTCTTTAATACCATTTATTGCAGCCCCGTTGTCCATCACCAACATAGCATTCACACCAACCCACAACCAATCCAACCACAGCCCCGCTACTCATACTATCCACAACAACCCACAAAACACCTCCATCACATGCCTCATAACCAAGCCAACACCAACATGTTCATTATTCCATTTTGTTTAACCGGGGTGATCACACAAGGGTTCCAAATTTTCATTTAATCAGCCAACTTTAAATGATTAACCAATTTCCACATTCCACAAGGTTATATCCACAAAAACAGTCTAGAAAGATAGAGAAACATTTAATTGCGCAAGCAAAGGCCCCCAAAGTCCATGATTTTCAGTAGGCCGAAGCTCATTCAATTTACAACATAATAACACAGGATATAAAGTAACAGCAATCACATCTTCCCATCCCCGTTATATAAGCCAGTTATTATCTTCATTAAAGTGGTTCAAAAGTGTTTCACATAAACATGAGAACACCCACCCCGCATGATGCAAAAAATTAGAGAGATGAAGGTAAGATCCCTAACTCAACATGTTCTGATCACAGCGCTCCCCCAGATCAACTTTAGAAGACGTCCGTCGGCGTCCGTCACTTCTGTCGGGTCCAAGAAAAACCTCCTCGGGTGGAAGTCGGAAATAAAGGGCCAATGGAAAGACAATGTATCCAAGCTCAGAAGCTCTGCCTCATCGTTACGATCCCCTGGCCACTGACGGATCGTAAATCGGAGCTCGGAAAAAAAAGTTATGGATGAAAGAGCCTTTCAGTCTCTTGGGAGAGCTCTGCTCAGAGGAGAGGGGAGGAGAGGTGTGAGTTGAAAGGAGGAGGGGACCCCTCCTTTTATAGGCGTGAAAAAAAGTACACGGTGTGTACTTTATGGTACACGGCGTGTACTCGGTTATTTCACGCGGTCTCTACGTGGCTTCCAACACGGCTCCGCGACCGTTGACTGGTCAACACACAGTTTGAGGGTAACGCATACGCGGGGAAGGACTACATGGCGTGTAGTTTAGATACACGGCATGTACTCATTTATTGCACACGGAAAGGACACAGCTCCAACACAGTACACAGCCATTGGCTGGTAACGCGTACGCGGGGAAGGACTACACGGCGTGTAGAACTGGACACACGACGTGCACCCATTATTCCACACAACAAGGACACAGTCTGCAACACGGGGTATACGCAGGAAGGGGGTACATGGCGTGTACTCAAACTACACGGCGTGTAGTTTCAAAATTCGGGAAAGTGTGGGAAAAGTCCATTTTACCCTCCAGAACACTTCTTGACCTTATTTTTGACAAAGGAATGGGCCGGAGAGGTCCGGGCCATTACATATGTTCTTAATATTCATGCACATAAAAATGATTATATCATTCATGTGTGCGTGTGAACAATCACCTCCATGAAGTGATGTGATTTGTTTTTTATCACCACATCACATGGATAATATTTATATAATAATATTTAAATTATTTATATGATATTAATTATGCTATTATAATTTTTATAATATAAAATAATACTTTCCTTCTTTCTATAACAATCAAATAAAAAAGGAAAACATTACTCATGCGTATGTACGACTTACCATCTTGATGATTCTAATGTTGTTCAATTTTTCATATACATATTTAATGAATGAATATAAAAGTATAATTGATGTATAAAATTTATTATTATTTCGTTAATATTATTCTAGATATGATGGACTAACGGACACATGGACTGGTGACATCAAACCATGCTCATTTTTAACTCATGTACCGAATATAGAAAAATAATCTAAAATGAACTCAAATAATTTAATAATTATTATAACATGGTAATAAATGTTATATAAAGATTAATAAACACTAAAATTTTCTTAATACATTATAAATTAACCTACGTTTATTATTCAAGAAGAATAAGGAACATACTTTATGAATTCAGATCAAGGAAAGGGATTTCATCTAAATCTCCTTTCATTTAAGAATTTCATTAAAATGTGCTCATTTTTTCATTTATAAGGTGTATAAAAATCCAAAATGAAATTTAATATTCATATTTTATCTATTATAATGTTATTTAACGTTTTATTTTAAATCTATTAATTCATGGATAATATTATTTAAATTTTCAATGTGTTAAGGGACACCTTGAACGTTTAAATATTTAATTGTAAAATAATTTCTGTAATGATATTGATTTACAAATTCATTTATATGAATATAAAATATTTATATAGATCTTTTTATTTATATCTTTAATTTCAATAAATTATTTCAAAATGAATCATTTTATATGAAGGGTTTTAACTTTTTTTAGAAAACGCCAAAAGGAATTTTTTTTAACATATGCGACGACAAAAAACTCATATACTATCATAACCATTATTTGATAGTTGTATCACATTATAATCCTACATATTTTTTACAATGGAAAAGAAATACCTTTTTCATTCTTGGGTATTTTTTATTGAATATTTTTTAAAGTGGATTCACTATTTCAATATCATGAAATGATTTCTTGTGATTTCAACTAAAATTTTATAAGTGAAATGTTAATGATAGAAATATTTTATGAGTTATGACTATATAACAGTACTCAGATATTTTACGGTTGGTTATGTGGTAATCCAAATATGGTTTGATAGGTGATAAAAAAAATATGGTTTGTTCTGTGATAATTTAAGGATGGGTGGTTACGTTATAACCTCTAATCCATTGGGTATGGAATCCAATCGTATGAATATTCCATCTATAAGTGTGATATGTTTGAAAGTTGATCGAATGGTTATTCAATTTATGTATGATTATGTACCAAGATTACTTTATATGTAATATTTAATTTCTATGGTATTATTTTAATATTTTGATAACAAAAATGGTAATAAATGATTGTATATTAAGTGAAGAGTATTTTCTACTTCTTAAAGGTGAAAAGTATTAATTGTTGATAAAGTATTCATGGATTACATGTATTTTTAAGGCTAATATTTTTCATTATTTGTGTATCCCATACTATGATTTTTTTCTCATCATAATTTTTTGAATGATTTTCAATTTATTTAAGGTATAATAGAGTCAATGGTGGTATAAAAGAAAATTTATGCGGAATAAACATGAAAAAACATGTTTCTTTTTAATGGTTTTTGTGTTATGAATTAAATGGATACTATTATAAGAGTCCACATTGTATTTATATTATTTAATTATGTAATACTTATGTCCTAATTCTTAAATATCTATACATGAAAAGAACATAAATGTGAAATAAATAAATAATTTTGACTTAACTCAAGATTATGTAAGGTTTAAGAATGTGTCCTAAGACTGCAAACCATGTTTATTACAATGAAATAATTCTATGTCTGAAAACCCCAACTCCATGGGATATTTATTTCAAAACATTATAGAGATTATTACCTAGATATCTTGGTTTATGAAAAATTTCGTAAATAAAATGTAATTTCTTCCTTCACCCAAGGATTAAAAATGTATCTTGGACCTTTAGGAAGAAACAACTGTTGACATTTAGTGGATCTTCGGATCCATGTTATCATGGATGAGTGGGATTACTCAATAGAGATTATATTTTCTATACTATACTATTTTGAGAAGGAAAATGTGACTCTATCAATATTTCATTAAGATATATTATCATATCAATGGTGGGTGTTGACAAGGAATTGACTTCATTAGGATGAAATTTAATAGTAGGAGTATGAATCCTTTAAGAAAATATTTCTCAAAAATTATTTAACTCAAACTCTTTGAAAAAATATGGAGAGATAATTTATAGATATAAAATAAAATGACGGTGAACCTATCTCAGCTTAGAAGGAATATAGTACATGGAAAACCTGATATGACTTGGGAATTTTTACCAACAATGTTAGTAAAATACAAACATTATTTAGTGGTTTAAAACTAAACCTTAAAAATTATCAAACTATTAGACATGCTAGGATTTATAAATTAGTATATTGAGGTTCTCTCAATGTAGATATGGATTTTTTAAAATCGTCCCATATGTATAGTTATCAGAAGGGAAGAGTAGATATTCAATAAGGTCGGTCAAATTTAAAAGGAGGAAAGTGGATCCAACCACACACATGTCAAAAAATGGGGTAGCAAGAATCATGGTAATTTCTTTAATGGTATAAGGAAATGATCCATGTGTGGGAGAGAAGATGAGATTGATCATTAATGTCTAAGAGGAATAAATATGCTTAAAACATGATGGAGGAATTCAAGGAACCTCCTAATACACTACCCATGTTTCAATGCATAAACTACATTGATCTAGATCACTTTGATATCTAGTGCCCTAAAACATTGGTCCTTGAAGTAAATTAGTTTCAAAAACCACTAATTCCAAAGGATCAAGGATAATCTTATAACATCACTAATTCCAAATTCAATCGTTCAAATGAAGTTCACAAGGAACACTACTTATTCACTCAATAATATAACGTTTTTATTTGATTATACTTCTAAAACTTCCTTTATATACAACAAATTTTATATTATTATTTGAATTGAATCCTCCATACCATGAAGTAGGTTTATCTGTAAAATCACTTAGTGCTGAGATCATTGAAACCCCATTGATGGAAACTTAACCTATTAGAATAAGAGGGATGATTCTTCTTGTGAATCCAATAATCCAACACCTAATGGAATTAAAATCTATACTAGGCATAGATTGGATCACTTTATCTAAAGCAAAAATCATCCATCTGGAAAATGGAAATATTTTTCTATATTCCAAACCATCAAATGACCCAATAATATTAAAGGGTAATAATGAATCTCCTTTGGAAAATACCATATTGGTGTGGGTGTTGATACTATATAGATAAGCATACCATTTGTAAATTTTCGACTCAATGGAAAGAATCAACCTTGAAAAAATTCCCATTATTAGAGAATACACTAATGTATTAAGATTTGAGTTTCATAGATGTAAACATGATCATGAGGTACAGTTATCAATAGTTCTTATATATATCTACTCTTATCTATAAATTACCCTATAGGATAGACCTTGTTGGTCTATTTGAGGTAAAGAAGTAGTTCAAAGGTATTTTTTATATATGTTTCATACACTGTAGTGTGTCACATTTGGGTGTTCCAATGCTCTAAATAATGAAAAGGGCTAGATTAATGACACTGTTTATTAATTACGATAATCTCTACAGGATAAAAATAAATAAAAAATATCTTAATTCAATAATTTCTAACTTATTTGATCAAATATGAGGATATAAGTACACCTCAATGGAGGATCATTGTTCTAGATATCATCACCTGAAGATGATGAATAATGAAATTTTGAAGAATAATTTCCATATAGGGTATAGACAATATGTGTTCATCGTGGTGCTCTTTTATCATACTAATGTACCTGCCATTTTCATGGATTTGATGGATAATGTATTTAGAGAGTGAATTCAAATATTTTTATAGTTTTTTTTAAATATACTCATTTACACCAAGCAGAATGAGAAATATGAAGATCGACTAAGGATTTTGCTACTAAAATTATGTTTTCAAAAATGCATGTTGTGTGTAGAATGTGTGACTTTTTTATGTAGAAAGTCAAATTATTATGGCTTGTTATCACAAGTGATGAAATTCATGAGGACCCTTAAAAGACAAATGTATTTTAGGAATGGATATGACTAACTATTATCATATAATTCCATTTATTTTAAGGCATATAAATGTCCTAATGATGTTTTCAGATATATTTCTCCTGATTTTATATATATTTATACATAATTAAGTTAAAATGGAATGGTTTAATGTATTCAGCGAATAAATAGTGTCAGGAAGGATTTGAAAATATCAAAAATAAAGTAATCACTATGATTTTACTCACACTACCGTCATTTGGAGAGGGGTTTTTTATATATAACTATTCATACAGAAAAGGATTGGGTTTTTTACTCAAGAATATTTATAAATTGATATCTTATTCCTCATTCTAGTTGAATATCCATTAGAATAACTACCAAACACATGATCTGAAGTTCGTAGATTTGATCTTATCCATCAAGATATAGAATTACTACCTTTTGGTGAGAAGTGTTACATATATATGGATAAAAATAGTTTAAATATTATATTAAAATTTATAGAGCTCAACATGTGTAAAATTATATCATTATAAATAATAAAGGATAATGATTTATCTCTTCACTTCAATCCATGAATGGAAAAAAAGATAGATTATTATCTAGGATGAAAAGAACTTGATACTCTATCTATGGTGTTGATTGATACTGACCTCATATTCATGGATAAAAAAATAATGGATCCATAACTAATAATGAATGTTTTTAAATCCCAGAATTCCCAAATTATTTCCTAAACATACATCCAACATAAGATAAAGGAAATATAAATTAATGGTCTTGATATTGAAAAAAAAGTGAAAATTGAAATGGAATGGAAAAATCATTAATTCCAAATCAATTGGAATGATGTGGTTTGGTTTGAAGCTAATCTTTGTGTGCTTTTATCACCTATGATAAGTAAGGATCTATTGGATAATGCATACTGATTAACTTTCTCTATCCATCCCAAAAGTAACAACATATACATTTATATTTTATAACACTTATATATGGTTTACATGATGAAGGAGATTACTAATTATATCTCAAGATTATTTCTATTTCATCATGTTAAATCATAGAAAGAGATGTTCATGGGATGACGTATTCATTTCTTATACCCACATGGAAATAAGAGAACATCACCATGAATGTTATCACTGGTCTCCCAAGAAAATCCAAATGAAATAATGTTATATTGGTTTTAGTTGATCCACTCATCTAGACTACACACTTCATCAATATTTTGAAATATTTCTCACTTCAAAAACATGATAAGATATATATAAAATAATTTTTTAGGCATTGTGGGGAACCGATTTCAATTGTATTTTTATCTTGATCAAAGATTAACTAATAAATTATTTATATGTATTTAACATTATTTCAATATAGAATTGAATTTATGTATGTCCTATCAACCCCAAACTGATGAAAAATCTAAAAGGATTATTCAAATTCACAATGAAATTATTAGAGCGTTCTCCTAGGAATTTAAAGTTTGATATGATCAACATATCTAATTAAGTGGGTTCTCAAACAATAGTAGCATCCACTCAAGTATTAAAATTCTTCCATCTGAATCAATGTATTAGAATTGATTTATAACACATATCTATTGTGATGATGTTAGATAACGGAATCTTTATGGACATGATCATGTACTAGATATGGTAGAGAAGGATCATGCTGACCAAAAATATATAAAACCTGCTCAGCATCTTCAAAATATCTATACTAAAATCTATATATAGGAAATAATTTTTCAAGTTGTATATAATTTTTTTCCTTTGAATATCAATAGGGAATATAGTCATGTAGTTCGGAAATAAAGGCATGATTTTCCCTAGTTATTTTGGCCCCTTTCATATCCTTGATCACATAGGATTAGTGTCCTATCATCTCACTTCCAACAAATATGGATCAAGTTCATGATGTGTCCCTTATATCCCTCAAAAGTATGTACATACTTAATACATAATATATACATAATCTGAAGGTAATAAAATTGTATAATGACCTATAATATGTGTAGAAGTTGGTGAAAATCACAGACCATAGAGACAAAGGTCATGGGAAAATGACAATTGACTATGCTAAATTGTCGTGGTAGAACAATAAATATAAAGAGGCGACATGGGTACTAGATGAAACAATAAAAAATATGTACCCTCACATATTATAAACTCATAACATGAGTTAAAATTTAAGGGATGAGATTTTTAAATAGGTGTAGAATCTAACAACCAAGTGTTTATAAATGATATTTTTTTCTTCATACAAATATTTATTAAATATAATTATACAATATTATAGAGATAAAACACATAGATAAACCAATAAAAAGTATTACATTAACGAACATATTCAAATTATTCATCAATTAAACCCATTAAAATTCTAAATATTATATGGGACAAAAAATATAAAATATAAAAACTAAAATAGGAAAACATAGATCTCTGTGATATTCTAGAATCATCTCCCCCTTGAACATGACAATATAAATGAAAATATATATTATTTAACCAATCGACCTTGTTGAAAAAGAAATTGTAAATCCAATCGGAGAACTGAGGTGAATAATGAATGTTGGAATATAGAGATACTTATAGTATGAAATTTCACTTCTGGAGAAGATTTATGATATTTCTAATAGTAACATGATCCTAAATAATAGTAACATGAATATTGGTAATTGTAACCTAGAAGTTGGAATAGTAATTTAAACAAAGTATAAAAATTTCTAATATAAATAATAACTATTATGATTAATTTAAGTAAATATTAATGTTATAATACCAAAAAATATATTTCATGATTAAAAAATTGAATTAATTTATAGTAAAATTATTAAAAACTATATTTTAATGTATTTTAGAAAATTCAAAAAAAAATGGTAATTAATATTACCTATATTAGGAAATTATTTTTTAAAAATGAGTATCACTTCTGAATTTGTAACATATAAATTTTCAAGGATGGATTTTTCAATAAATTTCTTAGATATTTAAATTTTCAACTTAATAGTAAATAATAATTTATTTATAAAACCAAGGTATCATAAATAAAGTCACTCATGAAATAATAATGTCATTATAATTTCTAGAAAATTTGGCTAGTGTATACAACATTTAATTTATTAAATGGGTCATTAGAATATAATATATAATATTTCCACACATAAAACGTTCTTTCAAAATTCTAAAATCTAATGTATTACAATAAAATATTGATTTATAATTTTTTTAAATTTTATTTTGATTATACTAATAAGTTAAAATGATAATGTGATTCCAAATCATAAAATCATGCTATTTAATTCATATATGGTATATAATATCAAAATATTCACTATTATAAAAATTTCCTTCGATTTTTTCAGGGGATTATTTTTTTGATGGTATAGGGTTCTTTGTATATAAAAAGTGGGTCTGGTGAAACATGGATCCCATTCATGCTTCTCCATGTGGTTGAGAAGTGTGAATTAGGTCAATTCTTTATTGTCCATAGTTAAAGAGTCATGAAACCCGTCTATGACTATTTATATGTATATATATATTATTAAATAAGTTATATTTACAAAAATATAATAATTTATATTACTAAATATATTAATTTTAAATTATTATAATTCTTTATTAGTTAATATGTTGTATTTGCAGAATATTGATACAAATTTTTATGAACATTTATATATATAATATTAATTTATTAATAATTAACATATTCAGTAAATTGTCAATTTTACTCTTTATTAGTAAATAATATCATATTATTATGATAGTAATTAATTAATAATACTATAACTCTTATTTAATGATTAATAATATAAATAAAATAATTTTTATTCACAAATATTTACACTAGTTAATGAATATATTATATTCAAATTATTATGATTTATTATTAATTATTTAGTCACATAACTAATAATATGATTTGTATTATTACAAATAATAATATATAGAAAATTATTATTTATGTATATTTATTTATTTTTTTGATATAAAGTATTAAATATTTATTAATATGTAATTTTTCTATTAATAATAAATTGTTTTATTTTTTATTGATTAATATTATAGTACTATGTTATTAATTAATTTATAGTATAAATTCTAAAATTTATGAAATTTTAATTATAAGTATTTGGAAAATTTTGGTTCAAATGATATTTATTAATTTATAAATTCATAAAATATTTATTGATTATCAATTCTATTATTTTTTTAATAATTAAGAATATATTTTTATGTTATTATTATAATTAATAGAACTATAACTAATATTTAAAATATAATAATATAAATTAATTAATTTAAAATAAGAGAAAGGTCTAGTTGATAATAATATTTTTCTTCATATATTTTTTTATAGTAACTAAATTACTTATATAAAAAATAAGATAATTTTTATTATTTATATTATTATTATATATATAATTCAAAATAATAATATGAATAATATTTAAAAATAAATCTACAATGATTATTTATTATACATAATATGGATATTAATACTACAATGTATTAATATAACGAAAAATTGAATTAGTATTATTGCGAATGTAGTTATTAATATTAATGTTTCTTAATCATTAAAAATTATTATTATGAATTTTAATTTATATACTTTATTTTTTCTTGACAAAAAATATAATATATTATTATTTTTAAATTTTATGTACATGTAATGATTTGAAAAATATATAGCATTTATCACCCTAATATATATTGATGTCCTGGATGCTCCTTTCTTCAACAACCACGTGTTTATATAATGCATTCAATAAGTGTATGGTTATATCTATGCTCTAAAATACATAGCTCAGGTTTATCATACCTGAAAACTAGCACCATATTGTAACTGGCTGAGATTTTATGAAATATTTTTTTAAAACTAATTTATCCTTTTTATACTTTTTCATTACACGTGACACTAGAAATCGTTATATATTTATATATATATTTATATTTATATATTTATATATATATATATATACTAAAACCCTAAGTCAAACACTCAATTCACATAGAACCATATTTTATTTCACAACACCCATCACTGACTTGGCTTGCGCTCTACACAACACTAACTTGTCTTGTGCCCCACACGACACAGACTTGGTGTACGTTGCACACAATATCGAGTTTTTATCATCATTATTCCATTATTATAATTATTTAAATGAGTTAGTTATGTCACGACCCGTCCTCAGGAACTGTGCCGTGACTACCCCAAGCCCGCCTTCCATAGGCCAGGGGCTGGCGACTAGCACCAAAGGCGTAAATCAAACACTAAATACAAAAAGAAGTGCTGAAAGGTAAATGGGCCAGAATACAAACCCAAATGAAAGTACAACTAAAACTGAACAAAGTACAACAGGAAAAGACAACAACTGTAAGAACGAAAGCGGCTCATGGTTCATCCTCCTTGGATCATACCTAAAGGGTAGGTACAGATGGCGCATCTCCTAGATCATCCACCACGGATCCTACCTGAAGGGTAGGTAAAGATATCCTCCACAACGCTCTCACCCATCAACCTCCTCCGAGTGTCGTCTCACTATGATGTCCACCTCCAGATACTGACTCATCGTGTAGTCCACCTCCGGGTACAGACTGGTCGTGTAGTCCACCTCCGGGTACCATCCAGTCCTTGAACACTCGGCCTCCGTCAGCACTGCCCGTCGTCTGCAACCAACACAACGAGGTGCGGGCATAGCCCGTGCAGGGGTGAGTATAACAATACTCAGTAGGGACCCCGAGACCCCCAAGGTCTCACTAAGACCAACAAGGATAACCACAAAGTAGATCTCAACAAATAACCACTACTTAGGTATATGCCCATACATATACCTATGTTATCAAGTAACCCATCTCAATCATGAGGAATCACAAGGATTGTGAAATCAACGGATAACCACTACCCAGGTATATGCCCATACATATACCTAAGTTATCAAGTAACCCATCTCAATCATGAGGAAACACAAAGGTCATAGACTCAGCTCAAACCAGGATTTTCATTATCAAAACCGTAACTGCTGAAGAGTCCCGTCTCTAGAGTTTAAAGTGGTCATGTCACGACTCCGAGGTACTGCACACTAACCTAAGACTGCTGAGGTACTCCTCCTATCAAGTACCGCGGGCCAGCCACCCAAACACAGTAGTGCTTCCCGCCGGGGTATGCCACCCAAACACAGTAGTTCACACCCCCTAGTAGCCTGCTAAGGTACTCTCCGGACGAGTACCATGGGTCTGCACTATCACACAGGTTGTGCTCCGTCCGCCATGGGTCTGCACCTCACAATGTATTGCTCCGTCCACTGGGCTAGTCGACTCACTCCAAGTCAAGTTGGTCAAGTAGTCGTCAGGTCTCAGTTAGCTACACGGTCTCCGTACTCCGCATGCTCGTCCCTGGGAGGGTCCGCTCCACGAGATACAAGTAGATACTCCAAGTATCTCAAAGTCCCATGAAGAAGTATCTCAATGGACCACCTCGTCATAGGGGTCTCAACGCAACAGACGACGCGTCAATTGGACGTACGTTCTGTGAGTTACTAGCCTTTTCGTCCCAGGGGCCCGGTTGGTTTTGGGAGCGAACCAATCCTGGCCATATCTCAACTGTACCCCGAACTCTCATAGGGTTTACTCATAGGGAACGTTTCTCAACGTGATCATCCACGCCGCTGACGGTTCATTAAACGGACGTCCTGTCTGAAAGATATCATCTTTCCCGATCTTGGGGCCCGGTTGGATTTTGGGTACAATCCAACCTGGACACTATCCAACTGTATCCAAAACTAGGGAGAAGTATGCCAAAAGTTCCGTCTCAAAAAGATGAAAATCAACGAGACAGACGGTGCGTCAATCGGACGCCCGGTCTGTGAGTTATTGGCTATTTTGTTCGAGGGGCCCGGTTGGATTTCGTGAGCGAGCCAACCCGACTGCACTCCGACGGCATCCAAACCTCGAGCGGAGTAAGCCAAAAGATCCATCTCACTTAGAGGAATCCATCAAAGTCAATGGCACGTCAATCAGTCGTCCGGAGCTCAAGATATAAGCGTTTCCGCTCCGAGGGCCCGGTTGGTTTCGTGTACGAACCAACCCGGCCGAACCCAAAGTTCTCCGAAACCTTGATGGTAAAATACAGAAACGACCGTCTTGTTCCAAAGATCACTACGCATCTAACTGTGCATCGATCGGAGGTCCGTAGCCCAAGATATGGGCATTTGAATGAAAGTGGTTCAAAAACGGGGGGTCTAGGCCCGGACCGACCTGGCCCAACCCCCCTGGGTTGGCCCGAACCGGGTCCGACCCGACTGGACCTGGCACCGCCCGGCCCCGCCGGCTCGGTCCGGCCCGCCTGGCCAGCCGCAGCTCGGCGTGGCCGCGCCGAAGTCGGGGAGTGGGGGGGTGCGCGCGGCCCGCCCCTCGCCGTTAATTGAGGGCGGCAGTGCAACATCCGCCGCCAATTCTTCCGGTGGCGTCGCGCCTCTGGGTGTTTCCGCGGGCCACCGGAGTTGTTCTGGTGGTCCTTTTTCCAAATCGTCTGAGCCGGTGTTCATCTCGGGTCTCTTACTTTACTGCGCAAGCTTCAAAAATACTTTGTGGCCCCGTTTTGTTGTCGCTCGTCAATCCGCACATCAATTAACAAAACACATCGTCTTCGTGGTTCTCCGACGCAACGCATTGGCGCCGCGCCCCTTCTCTGTGGCCCAACTCCGTCCGCGGATGTCTTCGGGTTTCTCCAATGCGACGTGACGGTGTCTCGCCCTTGTTTGTTTTTCACGACGCGGCGCGACGGCGTCGCGCATTTCCTTGTCGCATGATTTCGCGTGGTGCGACAGCACCACGCCTTCCCATTCCAAACCACAAAGAAATCCAACATGGAAAAAGGAGGTGGGTCGGTCGTGTTTGTATGGTCCGGCCCCCTCTCATGAAATAATAGTAGTTGGACATATTCACGAAGAATAAAAAACAAGGGAGTAATCTCAAACAAAATAAAGTAAAGACAATCCCCTACAACCTCTTAAATAAAAAGAATCATAACAATAATCCCAACCCGCAAAATAATCTTCGCGGATCAACATAATATTTAGTTGAACCGTGTTCTTAGATTTAGAAGGGAGTAAACGAGGGTTCACCAAAAATCACAATTTAAATTCCATACCTCGTAATTTTCGTTCGTTGATGATCTCAGAAAAAGGCCGGATATCGATTCCTCGATTTTTGTGTTCATCGCACACTCCCAATTCTCATGCTCATGTGTCGAAAAGGAAGAAGGGTACTCGTCGTTGGTGGACGAGCATTCGGAGGTGACGTCGTTGTTGACGACGTTCTTCGCGGGCGACATCTTATCCTTTGACGCGGTAGAAGGTCGTTGGAGATGTCATGAGCGTCGCTTCCCTTTCCTTGCCTCAGTTGAAGAACGATGAAGAAGATGGCATCATCGCGCTTCAGTGGTGAAAGAGACGTTCTTCATGTTCTTCGTCGTAGAGAAGGAAGAAACTGAAGACTTCCTAAGCTTTTTCTCCAAAGGCTCCCAATCAAATAAACTCCAACCCAAATAAAATAAGTTCTTAACTTGTTTTATAACACAACAAATCTTATGAATTTCAAGAGTTTGAAATTAAATTAACTCACATAATTAAATATCTCAAGTTTTCAAACTTAATGAGAGGGAGGTGGAGAGAATCATTTAATGAGAGAGAGTTTCATCCACAAAAATGGAGTGTTCAAGAGTTAAGGGGGGTTAAGGGGGTTTGATACTTATGTGGGCCCCACCATATAACATCCACCCAAGGGAGGTTATATGCGGGTGGGCCCCTCCACTAACCTCCCCTTGGAGGTTCTAACTACCACCTCAAATAAAAAATATGGCAAACACATATTTTTATTCAGTTTAATTAACAACCCCCAAAAACTAACTTCCAAACTCGATAAAACGCAACTGCAGAATAGGTGTTCCTAAGAAAATACTGGCGTTGCGGTTCCATCAGGGCCCTCAGAATTTGATTCCGAGCAATGGTTCAAAAGTTAAAAATTCCCGCTCGTTCGTTCACTGAACGTACACGAGCCAAACATCGGAAAAATATTCCGGGCACACCGGGCCTTGGATTCAGGCGTCGTGAGAAACTGCCTTCTTGTAAAATTCCTAAGAAAATTAAGAAAAAACATTCCTTGAAATTTTCAGGTTTTTAATTACTCCCACCTTAGGGATTTACGTCCCCGTAAAGTTTCAACAAAAACTAGGGTCACAAAAGTGGTATAGAGCACGCATCTGAGCCTTTCACTCCCATGTGCTTACCTGATGGTTTCCGTGCTGCCTACGAAAAAGCACAAGAGGAATCGACCGTCCTTATAGGAACTGCTCCCGTCGATCCTCAATCCCCACTGGAACCTCCATGCATGATGCCCTGTCATCGACATCCAACTCCCTAAGGTCGATGATGTGTGAAGGATCAAGAACATATCTCCTCAGTTGAGATACGTGGAAGACGTCGTGCATCTGGTGCAACTGAGGTGGATGGGTCAAGCGGTAAACCACCTCTCCTACCCAGCTGAGGACCTAGAAAGGTTTGTTGAACCTCAGAGATAACTTGCTGCCTTGGACACATCTCCGTAAACCTCGTCGAGGTGAGACCCGTATAAGGACGTGATCGTCATCCTCAAACTCCAGAGGTTTCTAATTCCTGTTAGAACTGGAACTCAAATGACTGCTGCCACGAGGGTAAGGTTGACCAACTCAAGAGTGATCCGTCACACCCTCCTATGCACGAGTTTAACTTGTGCTGCCCAGGGTTTCCTTTTTGTCGACCAAGGAAAACACATCCCGACGTTTGCCTAATACCGTCAATTTGAGTATGAACAATGATTGTCAAATCCATACTCAAACTAACGTCATAAGGCCTCGACGCTGCCACCAAGAGGTCCCAACCGAGACTCTCGCCTCAAGGGTCAGATCACACCGTCGGCGTAAGTGTGACTATTGAGTCTCCTCCCAAAGGTATCTCCAGACGTGAGGGTCAAGTCAAGGGATTAACCGGAAACTCTAGGTCTGGGACAAGATTCATGGAAGGAAGGGATGATTCGTTTCGATGTCTGTGGCTACGTCAGCTAGTAGAAGACAATGTACGCACTTCGAATCATCCTTAGAGACCTTTTTGGTTGCACTCCATGACTGCAAGCAGCTACTCTCTTCCCCTACTCTCCAACTCCCTGAGCCTAGTGGGGACTACAAAGGCGGGTAATGGTAACATGTTGAAATGTACACCACCACAAGCTGCTCTCCTAGCTCTGCCTCCATGTCCACTACTCTGCAGATTCATCTGTCCTTAAATTTTCCTCTTCATGAAACATTTTACACATCCAAGTCTCTATGACTGACGCCAGTTCGCATCTTCCCACTGCTAATATACACTGGCTATATTCGTTCAGCCAAAGAAAATTCAACCACAAAGGTTCTCTCTAGCACCCTAACATAAGTAGGAATGCATAGAGGAAAGAGTGCTTACTCGGTTATCCTTTTAAACACACCTCGATCTGAGATCCGAGCTCTAAAGCACTGATCATATTGTAGTCATCAATTACCATGAATGATTGTTACACCCCGATGAATTCTCAGCTACCGACATGTCATCCTGTCAAAGCTGTATAAGCTCTAGAAAACTCTCCTCTACCTACTCAAGCCAGTCCTCAGCAGCCTGGGAGTCAGGTTAACCTCAGAACTTGAGGGTATCAGATGTTAGAACACGTATAAGGCAGTAAGCCTACATATGTCACCTACCGGTACCGTCGGTTGTAACTGCTGACTAATAGGTAGTGATGTATAGCTAACACACTACCCAAAGGTATTATCTCAGGCATCGGTCCACGTACCAAAGCCTCATCACTATGCGGACCATCCTCATGGTCATTCACTGGAAAAACTAGTGTCCAAGTCCACCATCCACTCTACTGATATCTCATCTAGGCAGAAAACTCTAGCAATCGCATCCAGCCACTACTCTGCTATCTGGGAATCTATCTCGCCTCGTAACCTCAGAGGCCGCTGCTGCTGGAACTCGTGCAACGTGCTCTGCCAGCGTGCCTAGTTTTCTAGTATAGCTATTGGCATATGCTTCCCAACAGGTGGTGGTGATGCTGGTACACCACCCGAGGGTGCCAACATAGTAAAAAGGGCCCTGTATCAGAGCCTCGCCGCTCGGTGAGCCATCATCGAGTACTCTCTCAGAACTCCAACTGACTGTCTACGTGGAGACATCCTGAACAGATGTGACACGGTCAACGTTATACCAGGTGAGCTGTCCTGGTTTGAGTTGACTTTAATACTTTGGAAACACACACGCAATCAATGTTTTCGTGTACAAAGTCGGAAATCAGTAGTCAGGGTCCTGGTGTACGGATACATCGGCCACCGCACCAACACTGGACTCCCTGAACTGAAGACCACACTCGGTACCCTTAACACTATTGCTTCACATAGAAAAAGATCAGATTCCTAAGTTTTGCGGTAGAACCGAACTCCTCTGATGCCAATTTGTCATGACCCGTCCTCGGGAACCATGTCGTGACTACCCCAAGCCCGCCTTCCATAGGCCAGGGGCTGGAGACTAGAACCAAAGGCGTAAATCCTGATAACTGGGAAGGCATTGCCTTTATAAAAGTAACAAAACACTATAGAGTACAAGCGGAAGTAAAACACTAAATACAAATAGAAGTGCTGAAAGGTAAATGGGCCAGAATACAAACCCAAATGAAATTAAAACTACAACTGAATAAAGTACAACATGAAAAGACAACAGCTGGAAGAATAAAAGCGGCTCCTGGGTCATCCTCCTAGGATCCTACTTGAAGGGTAGGTACATATGGCGCAGCTCCTAGATCATCCACCACGGATCATACCTGAAGGGTAGGTACAGATAGCCTCCACAACGCTCTCTCCCGTCAACCTCCTCTGAGTGTCGTCTCACCGTGAAGTCTGCCCCCAGATACTGACTCGTCGTGTAGTCCACCTCCGGGTAGTGACTCGTTGTGTATTACACCTCCAGGTACCATCCAGTCCTCGAACACTCGGCCTCCGTCAGCACTGCCCGTCGTCTGCAACCAACACAACTAGGTGGGGGCATAGCCCGTGTAGGGGTGAGTATAACGATACTCAGTAGGGACCCCAAGACCCTCAAGGTCTCACTAAAACCAACAAGGATAACCACAATGAAGATCTCAACAGATAACCTCTACTTTGGTATATGCCCATACATATACCTAAGTTATCAAGTAACCCATCTCAATCATGAGGAAACACAAGGATTGTGAAATCAACGGATAACCACTACCCAGGTATATGCCCATACATATACCTAAGTAATCAAGTAACCCATCTCAATCATGAGGAAACACAAAGGTCATAGACTCAGCTCAAACCAGGATTTCATTATCAAAACCATAACTGGTGAAGAGTCCCGTCTCTGGAGTGTACATTGGTCCTGTCACGACTCTGAGGTACTGCTCACTAACCTAAGACTACTGAGGTAGTCCTCCTGTCGAGTACCATGGGTCGGCCACCCAAACACAATAGTGCTTCCCGCCGGGGTATGCCACACAAACACAGTAGTGCACACCCCCTAGTAGCCTGCTGAGGTACTCTCCAGATGAGTACCGCGGGTCTGCACTGTCACACATGTAGTGCTCCGTCTTCCATGGGTATGCACCTCACAAAGTAGTGCTCCATCCACTGGGCTAGTCGACTCACTCCAAGTCGAGTCGTTCAAGCAGTCATCAGGTCTCAGTCGGCTACACGGTCTACGTACACTGCACGCTCGTCTCTGGGAGGGTCCGCTCCATGAGCTACAGGTAGATACTCCAATTATCTCAAAGACCCACAAAGAAATATCTCAAAGGACCTCCTCGTCATAGGGGTCTCAACGCAACAGACGACGCGTCAATCGGACGCCCTGTCTGTGAGTTACTAGCCTTTTCGTCCCAGGGGACCGGTTGGTTTCTTGAGCGAACCAATCCCGACCATATCTCAACTGTACCCTGAACTCTCATAGGGTATATTCATAGGGATCGTTTCTCAATGTGATCATCAACGCCGCTGACGGTTCGTCAAACGGACGTCCTGTCTGAAAGATATCGGCTTTCTCGATCCAGGGGTCCGGTTGGATTTCGGGTACAATCCAACCCGGACACTATCCAAATGTATCCAAAACTCGGGCGATGTATGCCAAAAGTTCCTTCTCAACAATAGTAAAATCAACGATACAGACGGCGCGTCAATCGGACGCCCGGTCTGTGAGTTATTGGCTTTTTCGTTCCAGGGGCCTCGTTGGATTTCGTGAGCGAACCAACCCGACCGCACTCCGACGACATCCAAACCTCGAGCGGAGTAAGCTAAAAGTTACGTATCACTTAGAGGAATCCATCAATGTCGACGGCACGTCAATCTGACATCCGGAACTCAGGATATATGTGTTTCCGCTCTGAGGGCCCGGTTGGTTTCGTGTACGAACCAACCCTGCCGAACCCTAAGTTCTCCGAAACCTTGAGTGTAAAATACTGAAACGACCGTCTGGTTCCAAGGATCTCTACGCAATTGACGGTGCGTCGCTCGGAGGTCCGTACCCAATGATATTGGCATTTGAATGAAATTGGTCTGAAAATGGGGGGTCTAGGCCCGGACCGACCCAGCCCGACCCCCCTAGGTCGGCCCGAACCGGGTCCAACCCGACTGGACCCGGCCCGGCTGGCTCGGTCTGGCCCGACCAGCCAGCCGCGGCTCGGCGTGGCCGAGCCGAAGTCGGGGAGCGGGGGGTGCACGCAGCCCGCCCCTCGCCGTTAATTGAGGGCGGCGATGCAACCGCCACCGCCAATTCTTCCGGAGGCGCACTCGGGCGCCGCCGCCGCCTCTAGTCACCGGCGGTGCCGCGCCGACGACCCACGCCTCCGGGTGTTTCCGCGGTCCACCGGAGTTGCTCCGGTGGTCCATTTTTAAAACCGTCTGAGCCAGTGTTCATCTCGGGTCTCGTACTTTACTGCGCAAGCTTCAAAAATACTTTGCGGCCCCGTTTTGTCATCGCTCGTCAATCCGCACGTCAATTAACAAAACGTACCATCTTCGTGGTTCTCCGACGCGACGCGTTGGAGCCGCGCCCCTTTGCCGTGGCCCGACTCCGTCCGCGGATGTCTTCGGGTTTCTCCGACGCAGCGTGATGGTGCCGCGCCCTTGTTTTTTTTTCACGACGTGGCGCGACGGCGTCGCGCATTTCCTTGTTGCATGATTCCACATGGTGCGACGGCACCATGAATTCCCATACCAAACCACAAAGAAATCCAACATGGAAAAAGGAGGTGGGTCGTCCGTGTTTGTGCGGTCCGGCCCCCTCTCGTTAAACGATAGCAGTTGGACATATTCACGAAAAATAAAAAAACAAGGGAGTAATCTGGAACAAAATAAAGTAAAGACAATCCCCTACAACCTCTTAAATAAAAAGAATCATAATAATAATCCCAACATGCAAAATAATCTTCGCGGATCAACTTAATATTTAGTTGAACCGCGTTCTTAGATTTAGAAGGGAGTAAACAAGGGTTCACCAACAATCACAATTTAAATTCCCTACCTCGTAATTTTCATTCATTGATGATCTCAAAAAAAGGGCGGATATCGATTCCTCTATTGTCATGTTCATCACACACTCCCAATTCTCATGCTCATGCATCGGAAAGGAAGAAGGGTACTCATCATTGGTGGATGAGAGTTCGGAGGTGACGTCATTGTTGACGATGTTCTTCGCGGGCGACGTCTTCTCCTTTGACGCGGATGAAGGTCATTGGAGATATCATGGGAGTCGCTTCCCTTTCCTTTCCTCAGTTGAAGAACGATGAAGAAGATGGCGTCATCGCGCTTCAGTGGTGGAAGAGACGTTCTTCGTGTTCTTAGTCGTAGAGAAAGAAGAAACTCAAGACTTCCTAAGCTTTTTCTCCAAAGGCTCCCAATCAACTAAACTCCAACCCGAATAAAATAAGTTCTTAACTTGTTTTATTAACACAACAAAGCTTCTGAATTTCAAGAGTTTGAAATTAAATTTACTCACAAAATTAAATATCTCAAGTTGTCAAATTTAATTAGAGGGAGGTGGAGAGACTCATTTAATGAGAGAGAGTTTCATCCATATAACTGGAGATTTCAAGAGTTAAGGGGGGTTAAGGGGGTTTGATACTCATGTGGGCCCAACCTTATAACATCCACCCAAGGGAGGTTATGTGCGGGTGGGCCCCTCCACTAACCTCCCCTTGGAGGTTCTAACTACCACTTCAAATAAAAAATATGGAAAACACATATTTTTATTTAGTTTAATTAAAACCCCTGAAAACTGACTTCCAAACTCAATAAAATGCAACTGCGGAATAGGTGTACCTAAGAAAATACTGGCGTTGCGGTTCCATCGGTGCCATCATAATTTGATTCCGAGCACCGGTTCAAAAGTTATAAATTCCCGCTCATTCGTTCACTGAACGTACACGAGCCAATCTTCGGAAAAATATTCTAGGCACACCGGGCCTCAGATTCAGGCGCCATTAGAAACTACATTCTTGTAAAATTCCAAAGAAAATTAAGAAAAAAAATTCATTGAAATTTCTGGGTCTTTACAAGTTATATAATATCCATTAAAAGATAGTAATATTAAAAGATATAACTAATTTGAATGTATTTTTATAATGGTTTTATAGATACAAAACATACTGATAATGAAAATATAATTTTTTGTAAAGTCATTGTATTTTTTAAAATACTAATTTCTCGAATGAACTACTTCTCATGTCCTTTTGTGAAGAACAATAAGATAATTTTACAAACATCTAGAATTTTAATATTATAAAATAAACTTGATTTTTGAATTTGAAATTCCGAAAATGTAACACCCTAGGTAAATAAAGAATATGAAATTTTATATATTTATCCATATTTTTTAATAAAATATTATTATTACTTTAAAGGTAATGCTATTCTTGATGGCTTACCCAATACGCAACAACGAGTTCCTTTGAAATCTTACGTTGCACTCTAATAATAAAATAATTTTATTTTAAATGGTAGTTAACACCTAGCCGTTGTAATGACGGGAATAAATATAACTAACTACAAAATGATTATATATGTTTGTCAAATATTTTTGCTTTTTACAATAAATTTTAGAGGATTAAAAATGCAAATGAATCCAATTTTAAGCAAAAATCTACTAATATTATTTAAAAGGTCGATTAACCGCCTTTTGATGGAGAACCCTTTTTAAATATAATTTTGACAATTTTATATGTTTTATTTTCAAAATAAAATTCTTCTTTAGAATTGGTACATCAAAATTTACTTTGTGTAAATTTTTGGTATTTTTCCGATAAAGTTCATTTTTAATGAATAGTGAAAAATGTTGTATTTTAATTCAAACCCCCTTTTTAATCTAATTTATTTTATATTATCAGATTATCTTTTGAATTGGTTTTAAAGTGAAATTAGAATATATTTTTACCATTTAATCGAATATTGGTCATTGAAATTAATTTCTCTTTGAAATTGGACTTAAACTAGTGTCAATCTTTTGATATATATTGTTTCATAAAAACATGCTATTTGTTCTGACAGTGGAAATTAATTATTAAATTAATTAATGTAACTTATATTTTTTTATTTTGTAAAATAGACATCATTTTTGAATTCGGAATATCAAATATAGCTTAGGGTGAATTTTTTGTATTTTTCTGAAAAACGTCAATTTTTCATGAATAGTGAAACCACTAAGTGGTACTTAAAAAACTGATTATTCGTTTAAATGAAATTTTACCACCTCTGTACTTTGAATTTCAAAAATCAGACATACATGGTTTTAATTGGGATGTAAAATGTGGTTCAATGGTATTGAAATAATTTTTGGTGAATAGTAACTTTTAAGTTTTTAATCGCGATTAGAGGTAATTAGTGTAATTTAATGTAAAAATAATTTTTTAATAATATGGAATGGCCTTTACACATGTCCTACCCTCATTTTATGTTTCATGGCCGACCAAGACAATACATGGGTCAACCTGGGGACCCCATGGAGCCACTTTGGTAGGATAATGACATTAAAAACTTTTTATTTAATGTTAAAATAAAAATGTCACAAACATGTGTTGTTTTAATAAAATAATTTTTAAATGGGGTTATTAAAGTCATATTTTTTACTATAAATATTAATTCTAAAGATAAAAATATTTCCTACAACATGATATTTTTTTTATAATTTTTAGACATTAAATAAATTAAATTATTTATGACACCATGATGATGCAGTGATTACCTCATTATTTAACGATTTAAATAAAATGAAAAGATAATGTAAAATAAAAGAACTAAACTTTTAAAAAACCTATTTGATGGATTTATTTCGTGCTCTTATTACCTTATCCTCGAAATATATAATTTTGGGACCTTTAAAATCCAAAAATCATTTTATAATAAAGTAAAAGTTTATAACTTTCCAAGATTTCCCCTCCTCTCCTCTTATAAAAGGCCCCCACCTCTACCACCTTACCCATACCTCTCAAGCCTTTGTCTCGGCCAAACCCTGCCCATTGCATCTCTCCAAATCCCACTCGTCATCATTGTAGCCTCACCTTTGGGCAGAATCCTTTCCAAGGAAGCCTTTGATCTCAAATCAAAAAGGGTTGCCCGATTTAAAGCTAATGTCTTCCCTTGTATTCTTTTGTTTTTTTTGCTTCTCCAACCATCTAAAATCTTTTTATTCCTTTATTTTATACCAGAAACTGTATCTTAAATATACTAGGAAGTTTTTATGTGAAGGATTGTAGCTACACTTACACACACCTTCGTCTAATGGTTAAAGAACATACCGTTTCTGTTGATGGAGAATTTATGCCTCACGAAACGATGATTGTTCAATCTTCTCTTAACACCTTTCATGGTGGCCTTTATGATGTCAATATATTTTATATATGATATATATGGTATTTATGTTTTCTATATTCTTCTGAATTTTATATTTAAAACATGCTTTTTTGCTTTTCATGTTGTGTAACTGCGATAATTTCATACGAGGAAGTGTGGACTACCGCCCCCTCAAATGATGGGACTCATTCATGAAATACATAGAATGTATAAAAAATGAAATTAATGAACATATGTGACCTATATAACATATATATTATACTGTAAATATAATATATATCTCTCTAAATTATTTTTAATTCCATTAATATGACAGAGAAATGAAAGTAGCGTCCATGCATATGTACGGCCTACCGTCTCCATGAACGGTGCATTTCATTTATTTTTATCTTCAAATGATTTGGAGTAGTATAAAATGAATATGTACTGTATATATATGATATTTAAATCATTAATACTATTTTGGATATGATTTACTTATAACTACATGGACAATCATTTTCAAACAAGTTCATTTTTGACTCATGAACCAAACATCGACAAAAACGTCTTATATAAACTCACATTATTTGCCAATTATTATAACATTATAATATGTGATATGAACTGAATAATAATCTTTAAAATATTTCATTAAGAAATTATAAATTGACCAAATTTTATTATTCTGGAATATAAAGAAATGAACAAGACAAGTCAGACTTGAGGTAAGGGATCCAACCTCTCTCGTTCTTTTTAAGTACTCTCTTTTATGTAATTTCTTATAAGCTCATCATTCTTATGTTTGGAAATGTTATTTTATATTAATAATACTGTGATGTTTTTTTGATATTATGAGAGACCCTATTTGATCTCATAAATTCATTTTTTGATGTTTTAAGTGGCGTCATTAGGCTGCTGAGTTTTCATAAGGGATTTTTCATGTCACTTTTATTCCTGTGAGATTTATGCTACATTTTCCACCATTTTCATTTGAGTGGTCTATGTACTGACCATTATTCTACTCTTGGTGTAATATAATTTCATTTATGGGTATTTACATCAATGTTTTATAGTCCATCTTTCATGGGGTGTATGTTTCGGATGCTACCCAATTCGGTAAGGGAACCTTTCACCCTCCTCTTTTTAAAAGACATATTTTGTTATGTCTTTTAATTCACATACTATTATGTTGGTATATGTTCTTATATGTCATTATTTATGTAAATTTTATGTCCAAGTGATGAGATACCATTTTCTCTCTCATAAACTCATTTTTTGAATTTTAAAGTGACGTCGTTAGGCTGTCGGATTTCTGTAAGGGAACTTCGTAACCCACTTTAAAGTCTTTGGGTAAAACCGCTACTTCTTGATTTTATTATGCCAATATTATTTGTGGAATCTCTATGTTGTAATTTCCATAAAACTTTGTGTGGATATACTATTTTTTCACATAATCATCTCATTGATAAATTTTTACGAACTTGTATGGGAAATCATAACTCAATCTCATTTCATTGAGTTAAATATATATGTCATTTGTTTTGTTTTTCCAAGATTGTGTGTGAATGACATCGGATTATTTCACACTTAATATCCACTTACATTGGGTGTATTTATATTTCTCACACATAATTATGTGATATATTTATCCTTAATTTAAGGATATAATCTTTATAATGGATTTCATCTCAATTTACATTTCCATTAAGACTTTATTGTTATTATGCACCAATTCACTCTTATATGGTGTGTATACTATCCTTTGACATATAATATTATGATATTATAAAGTTCTGATTAAATTTTATTCCGTAATTATTTGTATTCAAGAGTCTCTCATTTTTTTTAAAACTCTTTAACAAAAATATCGTTTTAAATGTTTTATAGATTGATTATTCTAAATCTTTATCTTTAATGTCCATGTTTTCAAAATGGTTTTTAGTATTTATTTATATATACATTAATGTCTTAAAATTATAATTCCATTAAAATCTTCAAAGTGGTATGGTACACTTCGATTCAAAAAATATCTTTTAAATGATTTTTTGAAAATGGATTGATTAATTCAATATCTTGGAATTACTTATTGTGATTGAAAATGAATTTTTTTTATTTAAATGTTTATATTTTCAATATTTTATGTGTAATGATGGTACTTGGACATTTTACGGGTGGTTATGTGAAAACCATATGACGGGTGGTGCCGTGAATACCAGGATGGGTGGTTATGTTATAACCTCTAATGCATTAGGTATGGAAGTTGGCCGTATGGCTATTCCATTAAGTATGTGTGGAAGTAAACCGTATGGTTATTCCATTTAAGTATGTTTATGTGCCAAGTTACCTTTATATGCTATGTGTTCTTTATCTGTGTTTTATGGTAATCATTTGGTTACAAAAGGGTATGTAATGGTCTTTTATTCAGTGAAGGGTTTTTACTACTTCATAAAGGTGAAAAGTATTACTTTGGTAAAGTACTCATGGATTACTTGTTGTTTTGAAAAACTAACAGTTTTCCTTCATTGTGTATCCTTTACTGGGATTTTTATGCTCATCCCATGTTTTTAAATTTTTTCCATAGGACTTAAAGATGAATAGGGTCAAGGATGGGATCAAGGAAAGACATTATATCTAAAACATGGAACTAGACATGTTTCTTTTTAAGTGTTTTTTATTTTATGGAAACTTAGTAGAAGTGTCTACTATGTAATATTTTGAGATGTAATAGTTATGACCTAATTCTCTAAATCTCTAAACATGAAAGGATCCTCTATGTGAATTATTCATTTAATTCATGATTAAGTAATGTTTAAAGCCGAGGCCTTATAGTTGGTATCAGAGGTCAGTTTAGATAACTTTAGAGGTTAGGGTATTCTCTTAGCATAAGTGACATTACCAAAATGGTTAGGATTTCAGAAAGAGTCCTAGTTTTAGATAAATTGAATGAGTAAGTATATCTTATTTTTTATATTCCTCATTAGTACATGATGGTTTTTTTGATATACTCACACTGACCTTTTTGGTTTTAGTAAATGGATGGATCTAACAGGCACCAAAGTAACAGTGGATGTGAAGGAAACTGTGAGAGTTTTCTGAGCGAGCAATTGAATGATATGGGAGCTACAATGAGAACTATTGTGTTTATCTTCAACCAACTATCGGGAGTCATGGTTGACCACCTAAACCTTGGTGATTTCTATAAGGCATCATAAATGTGAGAAACAAATTCCTACGGAACTACAGGTAATAATCATAAAGGTAAGTGTGTTCAAAAACCTATGTTTCAAATATGGGGGAAGAAACACCTAGGAAAATGTTTCAAAGGGACAGAAATATTCTATAGATATGGAAATGAAGGTCATAAAGCAAGAACCTACCATAGAAAAAGGAAGCATCCAGTTGACTCGAGGAAAGGGAAAGAAGTTCTTTCTGAGGGATCAATTTATTGTTTTAAATGTGGTGTGAATGGGAATAATGCAAACACATGTCCTATGAAGAAGTTTCAGGAATGAGATCAACATGATCGTACAAATATTCGTTTACCAATACCTAATGCCATTCCGATTGAGGATGAAGAAACTGAAAATGACCAATCAAAGGTATGGATTATTTCTTAACATTTGTTTTCATATTTTGGAATCTTAGGATATGATTCATGATTTTTTTAGGAAATAAGTATTTCAGAATAAGTTGGAAAGGAATGGTTAATGGATCATGAATAATGTTGAATGAGTAAGAAGTCAACATATAAGGGCATCAAGAGTTATGGTGAAATTCTTAAGAGTATTAAGTCTCTTTTGATGATGGGGTTACATTAGAAGACTTTTTATAGTATGTGTAACCCTGATGATTGATATATGAAAATTTTATTCAAGGAATTGTTATCTGTTCTTTTGTGGACATAGTTATAAAGAACCATTTGGGTTTATATGATTCTTACTTTTGAGGTAATTAGGGGTTACTATATGTTATGATGTAAAGTGAAAGGCATGAGGTAAAATTGAGGTTAAATTATGTTATGGTTATTTTTTATGATTTTATCTCTTTTTGGGGAATGATTTGGGAATTATATATTTTGGAAAAAGGACAAAACGCAGATCGTGTTACAACCTGTTACGTTGGACGAAACTGCGGGAATCGTACCCACAACCAAAGTACGACTGGTTTTTATCACCTACCACTGGACTACATGAAGTCCCTGGTTAGTTTGACTAAATATTTTTAGTTAGATGATTTTATGAATTAAGAGTAAGTTGATTTTGGGTTATCTTTGGAAATTATTAACCTATAATGGAGGATATGTGATTAAGTTAATTAATTTTCAATACGATACTTTAAGCGCAACTGATGTTGTTTGGAGATAATGTTAAGATTTAACTTGGAAGACTATGTGATTAAATACTTCAAATAATTGGGTTTAAATATTAGTTTGGTTTAATTTTTATCTTTGTTGAGCTTTGGGTCTTGTTGGACAAATTTTGGAGATTAATAATAGATTTCCTTTTTATAAAGGATTATCCTTTTTGGGTATTATCTGATCTCATACTAACCTTTTTGGTTTTAGTTTTGGTTAAGGTCTAAAGACATGGGAAGTATATAGTTCTCTTTTTTAGATTTGGTGATTCTCTAGAAGTTGATTATATCTCTATTAATGTAAACAAGTCATCCTAAATACTCATCTTTTGGAAAAAATATGAGTTCATGTAAGAAATCTAGTAAAAGTTGAAAGTAAACAGGACAAGTAATTATGTTTCATTATGTTTTAGTTAAGCTCAAAAATAAATTCCTCAATGAAAAGTAACTATACAAATTTTGTCCGTTAACTTTTCCTACTGGGGAATCCAATACCGTTTAACCCATCACAAGTTTTTGATTTTCTGGTGGTTAACTTTCTCCTAAACATGATTTCTATCACACTCTCTCAGAACACGACCCTTTGTTTTTTCTTCCATATCCATGTTTTCATATATGGAATCCTAGTATGGGTTAACTCGATTGACCTTTTTACTTCCCTTTATTTCTTTTAAAGTGATAGTTTAATTTACTCTTTCTACGATGTGGGGCTTTCAATGAAGTTTCCAATCCCAATTTTAAAATGGCGAGGACACAATTCCCAAAAGGGGGAAGGATTTAACACCCCAGGTAAATAAAGAACATGAATTTTTTTTATTTATCCATATTTTTGAATAAAATATTAATATTACTTTAAAGGGAACGCTATGCTTAATGGCTTACCCAATACAAAACAACGAGTTCCTTTGAAATCTTACGTTGCACTCTAATAATAAAATTATTTTATTTTAAATGCTAGTTAAGACCTAGACATTGTAATGAAGAGAATGAATATAACTAACTACAAAATTATTATATATGTTTGTCAAATATTTTTTCTTTTTACAATAAAAGTTATAGGATTAAAAATTCAAATGAATCCAATTTTAAGCATAAATCTTCTAATATTCTTTAAAAGGTCGATTAACCGCCTTTTGATGGAGAACCCTTTTTAAATATACTTTTGAAAATTTTATATGTTGTATTTTCAAAATAAAACTCTTCTTTTGAATCGGTACATAAAAATTTACTTTGTGTAAATTTTTGGTATTTTTCCGATAAAGTTCATTTTTTAATTAATAGTGAAAATGTTGTATTTTAATTCAAAACCTCTTTTTAATCTAATTTATTTATATAATTAGATTGTCTTTTGAATTGGTTTTAAATTGAAATTAGAATATATTTTTACCATTTAAACCAATAGTGGTCATTGAAATTAATTTCACTTTGAAATTGGACTTAAACTAGTGTCAATCTTTTGATATATATTGTTTCTTAAAAACACGCTATTTGTTCTGAGAGTGGGAATTAATTATTAAATTAATTAATGTAACTTAGATGATTTGAGTTTTGTAAAATAGACATCATTTTTGAATTCAGAATATCAAATATAGCTTAGGGTGAATTTTTGGTATTTTTCTAAAAAACGTCAATTTTTTATGAATAGTGAAACCACTAAGTGGTACATAAAAAACTGATTTTTCGTTTAAATGAGATTTTACCACCTCTGTGTTTTGAATTTCAAAATTCCGATATACATGGTTTTTATTAGGAAGTAAAATTTGGTTCAATGGGATTAAAATAATTTTTGGTGAATAGTAAGTTTTATGTTTTTAATCACGATTTGAGGTAATTAGTGAAATTTAAGGTAAAAATAATGTCTTAATAATATGGAATGACCTTGAAACATGTCCTAACCTTATTGTATGTTTCATGGCCGACCAAGAAATTCCATGGGTCAACTTTGGGACCCCATGGAGCCACTTTGGTAGGAAAATGACATTAAAAACTTTTTATTTAATGTTAAAATAAAAATGTTACAAACATGTGTTGTTTTACTAAAACAATTCTTAAATGGGGTTATACAAGTCATATTTTTGACTATAAATATTAATTAGAAATATAAAAAGATTTCCTACATCATGATATTTTTTTATAATTTTTATACATTAAATAAATTAAATTATTTATGACACCATGATGATGAAGTGATTACCTCATTATTTAACGATTTAAATAAAATGAAACGATAATGTAAAATATAAAACCTAAACTTGTAAAAAACCTATTGTATGGATGGATTTCGAACTCATATCACCTTATCCAAGAAATATATAATTTTGGGACATTTAAAATCTGAAAATCATTTTATAATAATGTAAAGTTTTATAACTTTCCAAGAGTGCCCCTCCTCTCCTCTTATAAAATCCCCCCACCTCTACCACCATACCCACACCTCTCAAGCCTCTGGCTCGACCAACCCCTGAACATTTCATCTCTAAAAATCCATATATTAATCATGGAAGCATCTCCTTTGGGTTTAATCCTTTCCAAGGAAGCCTTTGAGCTCAAATCAAAAAGAGTTACCCGATTTAAAGGTAATGTCTTCCCTTGTGTTCTTTTGTTTTATTTTGATTCTCCAACCCTCTAAACTCTTTTTATTCCATTATTTTGTAACAAAACCAGTATATTAAATATACTAGGATGTTTTTATGTGATGTATTGGAGCTACACTTACACACACCATTGTCTAATTGTTAAAGAACATACTGTTTCTGTGGATGGCGAATTTCTGCCTCACGAAACAATGATTGTTCAATCTTCTCTTAACACCTTTCATGGTGGCCATTATGATGTCACTATATTTTATATATGATATATATGGTATTTATGTTTTCTATATGCTTCTGAATTTTATATTTAAAACATTCCTTTATGCTTTTCATGTTGGGAAAATGAGATAATTTCATACGAGGAAGTGTGGACTACCGCCCCCTCAAGTGATGTGACTCATTCATAAAATACATGGAATGTATAAAGAATTAAATTAATGAACATATGTGACCTATATAACATATATATTATACTGTAATTATAATATATATCTCTAAATAATTTTTAATTCCATTAATATAATAATGAAATGAAAGTAGCGTTCATGCGTACGTACGGCCTACCGTCTCCATGAACGATGCATTTCATTTCTTTTTATATCCAAATGTTATTGAGTAGTATAAAATGAATATGTAATATATATATATGATATTTAAATCATTAATAATATTATGGATATGATTTACTTATAACTACATGGACAGTCATTTTCAAACAAGTTCATTTTTTACTCATATACCAAACATTGACAAAAACGTCTGTTATGAACTTACATTATTAACGAATTATTATAACATTATAATATGTGATATGAACTGAATGATAATATTTAAAATAGTTCCTTAATAAATTATAAATTGAACAAAGTTTATTATTCATAAATATAAATAAATGAACAAGACAAGTCAGACTTGAGGTAAGGGATCCAACCTCTCTCGTTCTTTTTAAGTAATATCTTTTATGTCATTTCTTATAAGCTCGTCATTATTATGTTTTGGGATGTTATTTTATATTCATAATACTATGATTTTTTTCCATATTATGAGAGACCATATTTGATCTCATAAATCCATTTTTGTATGTTTTAAGTGGCGCAGTTAGGTTGCTGAGTTTTCATAAGGGATCATTCATCTCACTTTTATTCCTGGGAGATTTATGCTACATTTTCCACCATTTTCGGTTGAGTGGTGTATGTACTGCCCATTATTCTAATATTGGTGTAATATAAATTTTTTATGGGTATTTACTTCAATTTTGTATAATCCTTCTTTCATGGGGTGTACGTTTCGGAAGTTACCCAATTCGGTAAGGGAACCTTTCACCCTCCTCTTTTTAAAAGACTTATTTTGTTATGTCTTTTAATTCACATACTATTATGTTGGTATATGTTATTATATATCCTAATTTATGTAAATTTTATGTCCAAGTGATGATATACCATTTTATCTCTCATCAACTCATTTTATGAATTTTAATGTGACGTTGTTAGGCTATCGGATTTCTGTAAGGGAACTTCTTAACCCACATTCAATTCTTTGGGTTAAACCTCTACTTCGTGATTTTATTATGCCAAGATTATGTGTGGAATCTCTATGTTGTAATTTCCACAAACCTTTGTTTGGATATACTATTTCTACACATAATCATCTCATTGATAAATTCTTTCGAACTTGTATGGGAAATCATAACTCAATCTCATTTCATTGAGTTAAATACCTATGTCATTGGTTTTATTTTTCCAAGATTATGTGTGAACGACCTCTGATTTTTTCACACTTAATATTCACTTACATTGGGTGTATTTATATTTCTCACACAAAATTATGAAATATATATATCCTTAATTTAAGGATACCATATTTATAATGGATTTCATCACAATTTACTTTTCCATTGAGACTTCATTGTTGTTATCCACCAATTCACTCTTATATGGTGTGTATACTATCCTTTGACGTATAATATCATGAATCTATTTATTCTCATGATATTATAAAGTTCAGATTAAATGTTATTCCACAATTATTTGAATTCAAGAGTCTCTCATTTTTTTAAAAACTCTTTAACAAAAATATCATTTTAAATGTTTTAAAGATTCAATATTATAAATCTTTACCTATAATGTCCATGTTTTCAAAATGGTTTTCAGTATTTATTTATTTGGACATTAATGTTTTAAAATTATAATTCCATTAAAAGATTCAATGTGGTATGGGACACTTTGAATCAAAAATCTCTTTTAAATGATTTTTTGAAAATGGATTGATTAATTCAATATCTTGGAATTACTTATTGTTATTGCAAATTAAATTTTGTTATTGAAATGTTTATATTATCAATATTTTATGTGTAATGATGGTACTTGGAAATTATACAGGTGGTTACGTGATAAACCATATGACGGTTGGTGCCGTGAATACCAGGACGGGTGGTTACATTTTAACCTCCAATTCATTGGGTATGGAAGTCGGCCGTATGGCTATTCCATTAAGTATGTTTGGAAGTCGACCGTACGGTTATTCCATTTAAGAATGTTTATGTCCCATGTTACCTTTATATGTTATGTGTTCTTTATATGGGTTTTATGGTAATCTTTTGGTTAAAAAGGGTAAGTAATGGTATTTTATTTAGTGAAGAGTTTTTACTACTTCATAAAGGTGAAAAGTATAACTTTGGTTAAGTACTCATGGTTTACTTGTTGTTTTGAAAAAATAACAGTTTTCCATCTTTGTGTATCCTTTAATGGGACTTTTATGCTCATCCCAATTTTATAAAATGTTTTCCATAGGACTTAAATGTGAATAGGTTCAAGGATGGGATCAAGGAAAGACATTATATCTAAAAAAATGGAACTATACATGTTTCTTTTTAAGTGTTTTTTTATGGAATCTTAGTAGAAGTGTCTACTATGTAATCTTTTGAGATGTAATAGTTATGACCTAATTCACTAAAACTCTAAACCTAAAAATATCCTATATGTGGATTATTCATTTAATTCATGATTAATTAATCTTTAAGGCTGGGGCCTTATATAAAATATCATAGTGTTAATTTCTTTGATTTTTCTAAGAAACTTCATTTTTGATGAATAGTGAAAAATACTTCATTTTAGTTAATAACTGCCTTTTCCTATAAATATTTATTAATTAAAAATTATAGATTAATTTTTTAAGTTAAAATTAGTTCAATTATAAATCTATTAATACAATTTAGGTCATTATAATTAATTTCAAATTATAATTGATTATTAAAACATAACAAACGTTTAACCATTATTTACTTTAAAAACCTGTTAATTAGTTCCATCTGTGGGATTGGAATTAATATTAATTTTTTCAATTATTTTAATTAGATTTAGAAAAAATTTAAATAGAACATTTTATTTATTTAAATATTTAGTTTCTAATTATATCATGTTAATCTTTGACCCAAACTGTTAGAAAATGTGATTTAAATTAATCGTCATGATTAAGTTCAAATTCAACTTAATTAGGGAATAAAACTTAATCATAGGGTGGAAAGGACCTATAAACCAATCCAAAACAAATGTTAAGTTAATAATAATCCATAAACCTTCCATTATTTATTTTGTTAGGACTTTTTTATCTAAGAACATGTGTACACAGAACTTGTTTTTTAAAATTCTGAGTGATTTCTTTTCCTTCCCTATAAAGAGCCAACATCACTCCCACTTCCTCAAACCAATCAAAACACATAGTTTCAGCCAATATCATCCCAATAAACATCCCAAAATCACTACCTTCATCCTTGAATCCTATGTTAGGGTAGAAATCAATTCAAGGAATCTTTTTGGCACAAACCCAAAGGAGCTACCCGATTAAGAGGTAACGTCTTCTCTCAAGATCCTTTATTTTTTTTCACCCACTATACTCTATTTATTCTGTATATGTATTTAAAAACTATTATACTCAATAAAATAGGTTCTTTTATTCTTATGGTTAAACCTAAACTTACACACACCTCCATCTAATGTGTTACGAACATGTTGTTCACGTGTATGACGAACTACAACCTCATGAAACAATGATTATTCATTATTATTTTACCAAATATGATGGTTAAAATTATGATGGATAATAAATTTAAATATTTTATTTATTATATTTTTAATTTATTTAGTCTTCTTTAATTATTTTACAACACATGTCTTTATACATTAAATTTTGTGTTATTACAATAATTTTGTTTGAGGAAGTGTAGACTATCACCCCCTCAAAATTATGTGATTCATTCATACACAACATGGAAAGTATTGCAGATGGTATGCCTGAATATATATGATATATATATGATATAATAATGATACAATAATAATTATATATATACATATTTACACATATATTTCATTTACATTTGTTCATTCAACATGATAACTAAACAAAAATACTATTCAAACGTACATACAACTTACCATCTCCACTAACAGTGTATTCTGTTTCATAATTATATATTATATGAGTTATTATAATACAAATATAATGTATGTAAATGATATTTATATCATGGAATAATTTTTTTAAATCATGATATATGTATAAGCACTAAAAATATAACAAATTGTGACAGATGTGAAGAATAAAGAGAATATTACCTGATGTGAAACCTTACCATAATATTTTTAACAAGAGGTTAATATAATATAATAATCATAACATATGTGGTAATATATATAATAGTATGGTTCTGTAAAATAGGTATAATAAATTTATATTTATTATAAATTTGATTTTTACAAGTACGAAGAGAGTTAAGACACAAGTTAAGGGAATTTCGTCACACCATTTATTTCCATGAGATACATGCTTTATTCACAACCCATTCCTTTTGTGTGTTATGTGTGCTTCCCAGGGATTAATTACATATTTTTTATAAATAAATTTATGGTTGTTTACATAAGCATTATATGATATTTATTTAATGGTCTTTATTTTTTAAAAGTTACCAAATCTGTAAAATATTTTTGTCTCAATTTTCTTTCTTTGAGTCTCATGTTTTTGTGCCCAGAAATTCATTTAGTGGTGAATATGAATCCATTTTACGAGTTTTATCATGAATATACTTATTTTCATGATATTTTATTATTAATTTTCTTTTTTTTCTTACATGGATAGTATGATCCAAAGTTACCATATGATAAGAGTTTATTGAAAGAATATCATTGCTTCTCGAGATTGTTAATGATTACGCTTATTTGATGTAAAATTATGAACCATATCTGAAGAACAATTATGAGTTTCCTTGTACTATTTTTATTTAATATATATCCATGTATTAGTATAAATTTTCAACACTTTTTCACTTAAGATAATTAAAAAAAATTCGAAACTTTAAAGTTAAATCTCTCGTCATTCAGAATTATGTTTTATTACAATAACAGTGTTTTCAAAAACAAAAGTTTTCAAAAAAAATAAAAATGATCCTTAAATATCATTTTCAATAAAAAGAATTTAATATTTATACAATTTTAAAACTTTCTTTATATGTTTTAATATCAATTTTAAAAGAAAAATGTTTGTAAAATGTTTAAAATCATAATTTATATGTTTACCAGAAAAATTGTTTTAAGACCATTTACAAGTTATGTTGATATATTTTCAATGAAAAAAGGTTTTCAAATCTTCATTTATAATAATTCATGTTAATTTTCATGAAAATGGTATTAAAAATGTTTTTATGTTTTGATGATATTTTTTCAAAGACTAAAGGTTATTTTCCTCAACAAATGATTAAAAAATATCTTTCCATGTTATTTCTATCTAAGATGACTTCTGTTGATGTTAATCAATACCTACTAAGAAATTATTCAAAAGATCTATTCATATTCATTCTTGACTGGATTATTATTTTAAGGAATAATTCTTACAAAACCAATTTCACTTTCGTGAGTTATATTCTTTGGAAACCCGCTTCTATTCATGGGTTATGCTTGGATAAAAGTTTTGTGAAACAAATATATTTTCCATAGGTCATGATGTGATGAAATGTTAATGATACCCATTTCATTTCATGGGTTATGATTTTATGTTCATTAAATCCATCTATTTTTATTGTTCATGCCTTGATGAATTTTTTTCGAACAAGCTTGTTTGATTTCATAATATTGCAGGTTGGACCTATAGCTCCCTCCAATGCATTGAGTAAAGTTGAAAGTTTTATGAACTCAATGGGTTCACGGGCTGCATCCCAATCCATAAAAAAAAGGTTATATAAGAGGATACAATAATACCAAAACAAGAAGATATATGGTAGGAAATCACATGCCTGAAACAATAGGTTATACATGATTACATCCCAATCCAAAAACAAGACTGTATATAGGAGGATATCCCAATCCCAAAACAAGAGTTTACATAAGAGGACATCCAAATCCAGAAAAAAGAGGGTACACATGAGGGAATCCAAAGACCTAAGAAGGTCCATGTGTGATTAAACATGACCTAAAAAGATAGAATGTCCTTGGTAGGCTGCCTTTACATAGGGTTATTATACGATTATGTGTTTGTCACTATCCCATGTTTTATTGCTATGTTATGATTTCATGTATTATGTTCTATATTTTCTTATAATTCATCTCTTTTGAGATACCAATATTTATTTTGATATCCAATATTAAGGGAATGATTTTAAAATGCTATTCTCATGTTTCATACCATTTTTTTCATTTTATTCTTGTGAATTTCATTTATTTACCCTTACTGAGCATCTGAGCTCACCCATTTCTTATGTTTCCTTTCCTAATGTTAGGAAGAAATGTTTTTTGTAGAATAACTAAAGGTGGATTTATTTATAGGATATGTTGAAGATATTTCCAATGATAGAAACTTTTGTTTCCATGTTACTAGAGACAATAAACAATAAGGGTCATAGGGGATGTTTTTGTTGTAATGTACTGAATAGTCATTGAAAATGATGTAACACTAGTGGAAACAACTTTTAACACATCATAATTTTTCATGTAGGTTCTATATAACTGATGTTCAAAGCTATAAAAATCTATTTATCTCGTCAATTATTTTATAACGAACATGATTAATTACTGAGTATTAATTTTTTACATCGGTTATAAAATAACTGACATAAAAAATACTGAGATTAGATTTATCATGTCTGTTATTTTATAACCGATGTGATAAAGAAAATCTCCAGAATTTATCACACCAGTTATAACATAACTTACATGATAAAGCTCCATTTATAAGGTCGGTCATAAAATCACCTACGTGATAAATAATTTTCTACATCATTTCTTGAATAACTAACATTATAAACATAAAAAAAATATCAAGTCATTTATTAAATAACCAATGTGATAATGCTTTTAAATGATTTATTGCACCCCGTATTAAGTCATTCTGTTTTCTTTGCTCAAGCGACCCACGACTCATCTCTCTCATGTGGAAAACCTATAAAAAATTCTTCTATGTCGTTCCTTCCAACCTCATTTTTCCAACATCATTCATCATCTTTATTATCACCAGATCTATCAAGTCAACTTAAAACACTCAAGTAAGACTCGCACAGCTCGATTTAATTTTGTATTATTTGTGATTCCCTAAAATTATTTTTGGAGAAGTTATTTTTATATCTTTTTCATGGTATAATGGTAAGGGTCATTGTGTTCTTTTATAACATTATAAATTCTTTTATGGTAAAATAATCCATGGAAGTGATATCATGAAAGTTTAAGAGTTTTGTGTGTTCTGTCAAGTGTGTGTGTATGTACAGGGGTGTCCAAGGAGGTGGGGGCTGCCCAAGGGGGTGGGGTGTCTAGGGACTGGGTGTTGTCCAAGGGTTGGGGGTTTCAAGGGGTGTGGGGGCTGTCCAAGGTGGTAGGAGTGGTCATGGGGTGTCCAAGTGGGTGGGGGTGGTGTCTAGGGGGAGAGGATTTTGTCTAAGGGGGTGGTGTGTACAAGGGGTGGGGTGGTGTCCAGGGGTGAGGAAGTTTTCCAGGGTTAGGGGTTTCGAAGGGGTGGGGGTGGTTTCTTGGGGGTGATTTGGTTGTCTAAGGGGGTGGGGGTATCCAGGGGTGGGGGTGTCCATGGGGTGGGGGTGTCCAGAGGGGTGGGGCTGTTTAGGGGGTGAGGGTTTTTCCAAGGGGGTAGGGGTGTCCAGGGGGTGTGGGGTGGTGTCCAGGGGGTGAGTGGGTTGTCTAAGGGGGTAGGGGTGTCCAGGGGGTGGGGGAATCCAAGGGGGTGGGGTCTGTCCAGATGGTTGGGGGGAATTCTAGGGGTGGGGGTTGTCCAATGGGGGTGGTGGTGTCCAAGGGGTGTCTAAGGGGGTGGTAGTGGTTTCTAGGGGTGATTGGGCCTTCCAAGGGGGTAGGGGTGTCTCGGGGGTGGGGGTGGTGTTCAGGGGGGTCAGGGGGCTAGCTAGGGGTGGGGGTGTCCGGGGGTGGGGGTGTTTAGGGGGGTGTCCATGGAAAATGTAAACTTTTATAATCATTATTATACAAATGATCTTATTAATTTTTTGTTAATGATTTATTATTTTTAATTTACAGCAAAAAATGACATATCATTAGGAGATCCAATCGAAAAATGTATACCCTCATAGTTTATCTCGGGGAGGGTATAAATTATTTGAAGAACAAATGATGGCAGAAAAATTACAAAAACTAAGAACTTAGTCTTTAAGCTCTGGAGAGGATTCCCCTCCATCCCATCCATCTAAACATGAATAATTGAAGAGAGCCTGGATGATCAAAAAGGGACAATATCTTTCAGAAGAATCGATAATCGTAGTTGAGAGGATTGTAAGATATTTATTTTATTTATTTAAGTTAATTATATTATTTAAATAAAATGAATCATTAGAAAAATATTCAATTAATAAATACGGGATTATCTTGGGGAGCAGAGCTCACAAGAGGTATTTACAGCGGCTGGGAGGCAAGATATTTTATCTACAGCATTGGGAATGCCTAAAAACTATGGTCGTGTACGATGATATCTGATAGATTTATTGGTAAGAAAAGTGTTTTCTCATTCTTCTACTTCTTCCGTTGTTGGTGTTTATAAAAAATAGAATCCTTGGAGGCTGAAGTTAATAATATTAATGAAAAAATGGAGGAAATGATTTGAGAATCAGTATTTTCTATGTTTGAAAACATGAAAAGGCAATTTCATACTACAGTTCCCACTCCTCCTCCCCCTGCAAACTACATTATATGCCCTCCACCTCCTCCAATTTCTCCCACTCCCCCACCTAATCTTGTGGACCCCATTTTTATTCCAATACTCCCCCACAGGTTCTTACTTATTGTGCATTTTATATTAATGATCATCACCATCATATAGATTTATTTGATCTGATATATTTTATAGAAGATATATTTCATCATCGACAGTTATTAGTAGAGAATCATAGGGTCACTATACAGGATATTATAAATAGATCATCTCAACTACCATTACCTATAGATGAGGTGACGACTGTTGGACATAGCATCAGCCTCATTTTAGTTAGGCCATCGATACTTCTATGACTCATTACCATAGAGGTATGTATGTTATATCTTTTATTTTATTTTTTATTAAATATTAAACATTTGAAAACTAATATATTATTCTATTTATTTTTAAATGAATAGCTCAAAGGTAAAAAATATTGTATAGAAAACAACAAAGACAAATGGTGATGACATTAGAAACATATTCTAGTAGTCTTGAAATATTGTCAATATATTCAAAAAACTTGACCGATCATTATTAGTTTCCAATGAAATATTATTTTTAGGGATGTGAAATCAATGTGGGGATTGTGAAAAATGATAGCATGGATCTTGTTACTAGAGATAAGTTGGGCATCAACATGGTTCATATTTTATCCATGTAAGTCTTAACACCATTCCCTGCATTATATTTATTAAAAATGTATACTTCTTTCTATTATGTATTAGGGATATTTATAAAAAGTGTGAGAAGAATTAGTGGAAATATGTATATGGATTCATGGACCTAAAATTTATTTCTCCTGAAGGACATGCATTGGTTGAGCAACAAAGAACATTTTATAATGCCAAATTATTTGAATAAAATATAATCACATAGTGTTGGATGATGTCTTTTTGTAAGGGGTATGAAACATATATATAGAAAAGTGTTCATTATATTTTAACATAAAAAATCACTAATCATAAATTTTATTTTATATCAGTGATCATTGGATGTTATGTGTTTTATGTCCAAGGTAGAAAACACTTTATTGGGTATTCTTTGTCCAATGTTTTGTGCGGGGATGTTTTCAGAATATGTTAGAAAATTAAAATTCAACTTATTAATAGTTTTTTATATTATAATTAATTTTAAATTTATCCCATTCATTTCATTTTCTAACAGGGGGTGGGTATACATTTGGAAAAATCAAAGAAAAAGAGTGCCAAGATCTAATATGTAAATGTAAAGGTAATTATCTGTTTATAATTTTCACTTTTGGATGTATTATATAAAAATGATATTTTGAGTTGACACACATTTAAACATAATTTTCCTTAACAACAAGGCATCTTCAAATGTGGATATTATATGTTAATATTTATGTATGAAATAATTACAACTAGAAAACTTGTGAAGTTTGACCTGGTAAGATTTCCTTATAAACATTTCCATAATATATCATTTGATTTATTCATTATACATGTTAACTAATATCAATTTAATTTTTAGATATGTCATGACCCACAAACCTATAGTTCTCAAGAGGTCAAACACTTACAAGTGGAATGGTCAAATTATTTTACAGGTTTGATTGGATTTTAGTTTGTTTGAAGAGTGAAATATAATTTTTTAAATTGTAATTATAACTAAGTAATTGGTAGTTGTTTTGGTTGGATTTAGATTTTTTAGTTGAAATTTTATTTTTTGAATGTTATATATGTAAATGTTTAATTTATCTCTGGTTCTTCTTATTTTGGTCTAGTTCAGTTATTTTTATGGTTTCAATTTTGATCTGGTTTTGGTCTTCTTTTTGTCCGATTTTTTCTTGTTTCATACTTTGGTAGAGCATAGTAATAGTTTCATGGGTGTGGAGGGGTGTCCAGTGGGGATGTACAAGGGGTAGGGGGTGTCCAGGGGGTGGGGTGTCCTGGGGGGGAGGGTGTCCATAGGGGTTGGAGGGTCCAGGGGTGGGGGATGTTCAGGGGGTGGCGTGTCCAGGGGGTGGGGGCCTCTCAAGGGGGTCTGGGGTGTCCAGGGGTGGGGGTTTTACTGTGGGTGGGAGGGTGTCCAAGGGGTGGGTGTTTCTATAGTTGGGATGTTCGGGGGGTGGGAGGGGCTGTCCAGGGGGTGGGGTGTCTAGGGGGTGGGGGTTGTCCAAGGGGGTCATGGGTGTCCAGGGGGAAGGGGGGTTGTCCAGTTAGTGGGAGGGTGTTCAGGGGGGGTGGGAGGGCTTCCAAGGGTGGGGTGTCTAGGGGGTGGGGTTTCTAGTGGTGGGAGGGTGTCTAGGGGTGGGGGTTGTCCAAGGGGGTGGGAGGGTGTCTAGGGTGTGTGCGGGTGTCTAGGGGTGTGGGTGTTCCGGGGGTGGGGTCTTTTCAGGGGGTGAGGGTGTCCAGGGGGTGGGTGGGTGTCCAGGGGTGGGGGCTGTCCAGTGGGGTGGGGTGGTGTCCAGTGGGTGGGAGGGTGTCCAGGGGGATGGGGGTTGTCCAGGGGTAGGGAGGGTGTCCAATGGGTACAGGTGTCTATTGGGTGGAGAGCTGTTTAGTGGGGAGGGGTGGTGTCCATTGTTTGGGGGCTGTCAAGGGGTTGGGAGGGTATTCAGGGTGTGGGGGTGTTCAGTGGGGTGGGATGGTGTCCTGTGGGTGGGAGGGTGTCCTAGTGGTGGAGTAAAATCCAGGGGTGGGGGTTGTACAAGGGTTTAAGGCGTGTTCAGGGAGTGGGGGTTTTCTAGTTGGTGGGAGGGTGTCCAGGGGGTGGGGTTTTCTAGGGGTGGGATTTCTATTGGTGGGAGGGGCTGTTCAAGGGTATGGGGTGTCCAGGGGTGGGTGTGTCTAGGGGTTGGGGGTTGTCCAAGGGGGTAGGGGTGTCCACGGGGTGGGGGTTTCCAGGGGGTGGGGGTTTCCAGGGGTGGGAGGGTGACTTGGGGTGGGGGATCTCCAAGAGTGTAGGGGTGTCCAGGGGGTGGGGGGATATCCAGTGGTTTTGGTCTAGTTTTGGTCTGTTTTCTACTTGTTTCAGGTCTTCATTGGCATCACATTATAATTGTTGAGATGTATTATTAAAAAACATTATGTCGGTTATTTTATAGCCGACGTAATAAATTCATTGTAATGGATTTTTGTATCAATTATTTAATAACTGACGTAATATATTTGTTTTCATGTCATTTATTTTTTAACTGATGTGACAAACTGATCTGCAGCCTAGTTTATCACATTAGTTATGTAAATAACCGATGTGATAACCTTGTTTTTCATTTCATTTTTCTAATAACCAACATGAAAAATGATTCAAAGGGGTTGTTTATTATATAGATTATTTAAAAACAATTCAATAAATCATGACTATGAACCATTTTCCACATTGGTTATTTAAGAATCAACATGAAAATGGCTTCGGAATTCTATTTTTTTACATCAGTTTTAAAATAACCAACGTAAAAAGTGACATTTATAACATCACCTTCAACAACATTGGCCAAAAACCGATGTAAAAAAGAAAAATAACTGATGTAAAAAAGGTTTCTTGAACTAGTGTAAAATTCATTTACGTTATTCCTAGGATCCTAAATATATCATCTGATTTAATAGGTGGTGGATCTATAATATCACTTCCATTACCTATTTTTACATTAAATAATAGTTTTTTTTCTAGAACACTCCCTAACATGTAAAGATATTAGAATATTTGTAGTAGATATATAAGGATTATAGGAAAATATATTATATAAAACATGTCAGTTAGCACATAGATTAATAGAAAAACCTTCTATGTTATTAAACTCTATCTGTTCCTTAGACTCTAACTATGGTTGTGGCTCATATGAAATAGGAAATAATGGAGTATCAATTTGATATTGATTAACACCAACCCCTTGTTTCACATCTTCATCAATAATAGGTTCATCCACACATGGAATATCTATATTAGGGTCTAAATCCTTATCATTTAAATTTCAAGGAATATACAATGATAAATCCAAGATATATAAGGTAGAAACACTTCCTATTATCTATGAAAAAATGACTTTTCAAATGCACATTCCATTATGGGAGAAGATATGTAAAGGAGATGCGTGATACGAGAATCCTTCCAAATTAAAATATGAAGTAAAATAATATTAATAAAAAAACTATTCAATTGTATAAGGGAGATTTATTACTGACTCATGATATCCTTGTCTCTATCAAATAACATAATAATCTAGGTACATCTAGTACAAGGGTCCATAATCCACCTAATTTAGTAATTGAATACATATAGTGTAGGCTCCACAAAATTAGGATATATGACATCTAGATTATATTATAATATATCATCCATGATATCTTTTCCACTAAAAGCCTCACATCACTATCAATTTCAGGGAATGAATTGAATGTAACATATTTGGTAGTGAAGGAATGTGATAATATAATCGGATATACCTCATAACCCTATCATTATGATTCCACTCAACAATATTTAAATGATCATAAGAACAAAACATGAGTTAAGAGCAAGAATCTCCTAAAAGAATGGTGGGAGACTCTAGATGACAACCTCACTTTATGGAATCCTTGAATCCTGAAAATAGAAAAAAAACATTTATGATTCAATTATAATATGAATACATGAACAATAAGTAATAATAATTTAACTATATAATTAATTACCATGTATTACATCAGGTCGAAGAATCTCCAGCATAATTTTGTAAGTGTGGACATCATGTATAGATATATATGAATATCGATATTCTAGAATCAAATAGAAGACGTAAATTTTTATAATTATATTTCACTATATAAAGATATACATATGATTTTGACATTACAATGAAGGAGAATCATACCATTGTCCATGTGGAGACTCTCCTAAAATACTAACATGGAATATTTCACATGAAGGTAGATTTAATTGATAGATGTGATCCCATATCCACATCTGAATGAAAATAAAATATCATTTTAACTGCATATTATCATTTTTACTAATGATTAATAGAACACTATATGTATATCCATGACAAGAAGATCCCCAGATATAGAACCATGTCTAGTTGAAGTAATTTAATAATAGAACTTATATAAAACCAAAAAAAAATCCTTTAATTATAACCAAATATCTTACCCCTAATAAGAATCAAAATGTAATCAAATGAAAATCACATCATGGTGATAGCATCGACAATTTCAACTACATGTTTTATGCTCTCATATATCAATGAGATGCATAAACTACTGTCATCAATAAACAAGTAATTATCATGGACAACATTTTTATTAATAATTCAACTAGATCAAACCCGTCTTCACCCAACAAACCTATCAAATCCACACCGTCATTGAGGAGTACCAACATAATAGAAACATCCTTTATCATAATATTTTTCTATCCCTCCAGAAAATAGAATGTATATCTCTCAGGTCCCCATCTTTGTATGAGTGTTACAATGAGATGATGATCGACTAATGTGAACTCACACATCAATACACCATAGAACCCATCATGGTGAATATGAGGGACTACGGAATTAGTTGGTGAAACATAATGGAATTTTTGAGATCTCTATATATTAAAAGAGAGAACTGTAAATCCCTCTACGACTACATATTAAATATGTATTTCAAAAAATCTGAATAATGGTGGACTTTCTATCTCTATATTTGAATTCATCATTAATTTTAACCTTCAATTCAATAAAATATATTAAACATTTTAAAAAAATAAGAATAAAAACTAGGTAGACAATTATCATTGGTAATTAAGCGCCATAATGAAAAATAAGGATAAAATAGATGTGACAAATATTATTGACTTAGACTATCACTTTCTTATTATAATGATCTCTAATCACATTTAGTTTATTTCTAAATTAATTTATTTTTATCAACCGTAATTAAAAATACATAATTTGAAAAAAAATTAAACATTCGTGAAAAAATGTAGAAACTCAATCATGAAAGATATGACATAGAGCCATGTCCTTCTGGTTGGGGATATCTGTGTTGAGTATTCCCTTTTGTTTGAAAAATACTATCTCATAGTATACCTCCTAATTATTTATGAAATCCCATAAAAATATCTAATATGAGTATACATTGATCTTACCTAAGAGAGAAACACAGTAATATTAGGTGCACTATTCATCTGATGAATGGGAAATTTAAAAGAATGAAATATCACAAAAAATATATTCAAATTCAGTCATAAAATTTATAAATCTAGGAATTAGAAAATATATAAATGAACTAATTCAAATAAGAAAATTCCATAAAATGAAACATAGAAATATCAACAACTACAGTTGGCTTATGAGAAGGAATAGTTATAGAACGAACGTCACCAACAAGAATCCAATGTTCTCTATAACAATCAGAGAATGTGATCAAGTGATACAACATGTCAACAAATGGATACCATGATTTTTTCACCACTTAAAAAGTTGCAGCATCATGTCCACATGGATATCTCAGTGCCTGAAAATCACGATAGTCATAGTACCTTCTTCCCAATGTGACAATTATCACATAACCAATGTTTCTTATGAGCGACATATTAAACCATATTTTATGAAAGAGAATCTATACATAGATAATTGTTAAATAATGATGATGTGTCATTCCATATTTTATCAATTCCACATTAGAAATTATAACCAAAAGGCATTCCATTTTTCATCCGTAGATAAGCGTATTGGTATAGTTCAACAAATTACATCACAAAAAAATTAAGTTTCTCATATACTAATCATGTGGTTTGATTTTTGTATATAACCTTTAAGACCCCATTTATTCACTCCAAAATATTGGGGGTTATATAGACTAATCTCATGTCACCATAATATGATAATTAACACTTTTTCTTTAAAATATGCATCAAATAATCATACATTTCATGATTTTTTTTATTTTCATTAATTCATTGATCAAGATGTTTTTTTTGGGGCCCATATATTGAAACCATAAGAGAATAATTCATTTAAAAATAATCTTAATTTTTTTTTCAAAAAAAATATATTTAAAAAAAGCATACCCATCTTGATGATCAACTTCATTGTAACCACATCCCAAAAATAATTATTCTCATTATTTGAAATACGTCTAATTCAATAATGTTCATAAGAATATGGTTCTCACCATGAAACTCCATTATTATTGACAACCTATATAATCACTACATAGAGATTAGATATTTTCATAATCCTAGGAATTCTATGGAATTAATGCATATAATTTCTAAAAAACACTACAATATTAAAAATTAACCTTTTAGCAACGAAAAATTCAACTGGTAGAGGAAACATCGTACCATACTATATGGAATAAATAATCATAACACAAATATAAATTCCATAAAGAAAATTTCCACTAACTTGAATGAATTTTTAAAAATACAGAAAAGCAGTGCTACATGGACTGAATTCCCAAAGAATCCTATAGAACATCACATTTTCTTAAAAAATTTGAGGATCTGGTAGGACATACTCCACAATGTCCATATGATAAAGAAATTGATTATTGTAGAAAAACAATACAATAATCTATGAAAATATTGATTATGATTCATCCTAGTCAATAAATTCTTTCATAATTTAATTATTTTTCATTCCAATATCTATAATCGGATATCATATAATTTAACAAATATTGTATTCTTTCCTAATTATGGGACACTAGAGAATACTGAAATGTTTATGTAATCTCTATAATAATTGTTGATATAAACTCTACATTGGGTGAAGAGTGACCCTATGACAATCTTGGATGTTAAAAGGTGAGTGTGACTTTGAATTTTGTTATCATAAAATAAAAAAATTATCATATATTTCCATCATTATAAATATAAATTTTGACCTATATTTCTTTAACCAAAATTTTGTATTTTTCTTTCATAGAGTAATCAACTAAAATAATTTTTCTCTATATGGTATTGTCTTAATACATTTTCCAAGGAACTTTTACATTCAAAATCCATCACCTTGTATATGTTGTTATAATTCAGTCAAGATCTATTACCTATAATTTCATGGAATTCAGTAGATGGTGTAATGAAATCCCAATCAACCTATTGTGCATTTGAAAATACATGAACTAATGAATTTCATAATGAAATATGATAACCTATAATTGGTGAAATTTTATCTATAAAAGGAACCATCGAAGGGTCATTCCCCTCATCATCCTTATCCACAACATCTCTTAATGAATCATTAGATACATAATCATTAGATAATGTTTCAATCAGTATATCTGGATTATACATAGGTATATCCTATATAGTTCCATCCAAATCCTGATCATCTTCTTCAAAAACAATTATTATCGAAGTCATATAAGAATTCAATGAATGAGAGTGTTGTAAAAGAATGACTTATATAGATATCACATAACATTATTCTATAATAGTATTTTTCACCTCATCAATATCATAAATAACCACATATAATTCCATTGGAAAATTTCTAAACTATTTTCTAAACAACATTGATGCATCCTTCCAATCCACGTCATCAACCATAAGACACAAAATGTTCCATAGATGTTCAAGATATTGAAGTTTTCAATATTTAACTGAAGTAATTAATCGATTATCCATCAATTTTATCTGTCTTTGAATCTTCTGGATAACTTCAACCAATTTCACAAATTCATAATAATTTTCAAGTATTCTAAGTGGAATGATATAAATAAAACCTAATTAGTATGAATTACCTCAATATTTATGTATATTTGTGCATACATGATAACAATGAATATAATAATGAATAAAATGTTATCTAACAATCCCTGAATGTTTAAAATGTTTTACTTTGTTATGGTTAAATAATTTTTATAGGATCTTGATACATTTTATATGAATTGGTTAATCATTAGTTGATATACTAACCAAACCAATGAGTAATCACAGTGCCTCTATTATCTATGATTATAGAAACCATCATTCAACTTTTATCTATAGTGTAAAAAACTCGTTTCAAACAAAAAATTTTTTTTCCAAAAAAACTTTTTATTACAAGATTACTCAAATGGAATTGTGGGGTTAAGGGGTTTTTAGATACATAATATTTTTTATGTAGACACATAGGTCTGTACAAACTTCGAGGAAGGGATATTATGATGGGTTTCAATGAGGATATAAAAATATATTTATTGAAAATTATATAACCCAAAAGACACGACATGTAATTTCCATCATAAATTGGTTAGTCGTCTCAAGATTAATCAATAATTTCACATTAAATAATCAGAAACAAAAAATTAATTAATTTAAATCATATATGAGATGGTCAAATAAATATCAGTCATCATACATGATTGCTAAAATGTTTGTTTGAGATACATATTATCTAATATATCTTAAAATATTACCTATTTATATATTAATTAAATATTATATATATATATATATTTGTATTAATACGTTAAAAAATATTTTTCACTCTACAATGTGGAAAAAATTTAGCTAAAACCTTGATCAATATTAATAACCTCACTATTGAAGTCGAATGATGGTGAAATTATTTTTATAAGGAAAAAATTTATATAATGTTATATATATTGATACCACATCAAAAATTTTACAAAGTGTTTTAATAATTTATGAATAAGTAACTATTAATTGGTCTGAAGACTTTCTATGAATTACAATATACTTATTTGATAATCCAACCAAATCCTAGTGAGTGGGACTCCTAGAGTCTCAATTTTCAATGATTTCTATAACCATCTGTATCCATTTAAATAGAAACACATATTTTCTGATGAATTTTTTACAATGCTTCACACAAGAAAGTAAGGGGGTCAAGGGTTTACGTATACATACCATTCATACACTAAAAGACATGTACTTATATAATAATAAAAAGTATGAAATGCATGTCATTAATGAGGAAAATAAATTTCAATTATTAAAAATTATATAACCACATGTACAATAAAAGACTTGAAATTTCAATTATGTATTTGTTGGTCATCTCAATATCAGTCATCACACTATACTATTAACATTTTTTGGGGTACTTATTTTGTTCAACTTGTTATAAGGCAATCTATTATTTTATCTAATATATTATAAGCATCTACATATGTATCCATATATTTATATTAACTAATTTCAAAAATTAAAACATTTTAATGTATATATATATAGGTAGATTAACATTATTTACTTATTTGAATCAAATACTATAATTTTATTTTATTTTTCCTTAAATATAATATAAAAAATTATAAATATATAAATATATCTAAAATATATTTCATATATATTTACAAATTTAATTATATTAAAATTTATTTATAAATATTTCAAAATATTAAAACACATACTTTTATAAAAAAACTATAGTTTTGTGAATATATGTCATTTTAATTTATAAATAAATACTGAAAACTTTATTAATAATATAATTTATTATATATAATTAAATAAATTAATATAATTTACTCTAAAATACCATAAAAATATTATAAACGTGTGTTATCTTCGTGTTTATAAAATTGTATTTGTATTTTTATATTTTTATAGTACTTATACTTTCCAAAATTTATGTAACGGTATTCTATAATTTATTAAATGGAAAATAATTTATCCATACAAAATATAATGTAAAATAATTATTTATAACAAATATTTTTTATACCTTTAAAAACATATAATGTTATATATTTTTTAAAATAAATTTAAATATATTAATTAATATAAGTTTTTTTTCATTAATAATTATGCATAATATAATTTTTATAAAATATATACATAGATTAACTTTAGTTACCTATGTGTATAGAATATTATAATTTAAATTAATGTTACCTTTAATATAATATAAATTATATACATAAAAATCTATTCACATATAATTATTCACCATTAAAATTAAAAATGAATATATTTTATAAACATTTATATTTCCCTAAATATAAATTTTAATTAAAAAATATAATTTAAATTTAAGAAACACAATATTTACATTCCCTAAATCATTAATGTTAAACAAAATTATAAATCAAAAATAACTCATTCAAGAAATTAAAACATACAAAGGAGAATAATTTATACATTCATACATACATACATTCATACATCCTAATATATAAAATAAATAAATAATAAAAAAATTGAACAAATGAAATTTTTAAATATAAATTTTACCTTCTTAAAATAAAAATGTCTACGTTTAGAATGATATCTATTAGATCTTCTCAGTAAAATATAGAGCAGAACAATTGAAAATTTATGGGTAGGAACCTCTATTAATCTCTTTTTCTGGTAGGGAGATTTTAACTCCATTCACTACTCCTTTTTAAAAAATAAATCTGAATCCTGAATGGGGTTCACACTTCCTTAACTACACCATGGAATCATGAATGGTTTTTATTCTTCCTTGGTGTCAGAAAAAGAAACACGGACTATGTTCACACTTCTTTTTAAAAATAAGATGCATGAATGGGGTACACACATCTTCATATACTTTTTAAAATGTGCATAACCATGTCCATTTTTTTGATAATTTAACATGAGAAATTCCATATTAAAAAATATTTAACTTTGATGTAGTATTACATTGAATATTTCAATATAAATAAACCTCTCATTCCCCTTGGAAAAAACTCCTAAAACATTTAAATGAATATTTTTTACCCAAATACTCTTATTTATGACTCTTAGAATAACGGGTGATATTATATAGTAGTCAAACTATAGAACTAAAATTATTTCAGGGTCATAAAGAAGAAACAACATTGAGAAGAGTTTAAGCTCTCACCAATTCTTCGTCTGATTTTTTGATCAACTTTCCCTTTTTTCTCCTCCACTTTCATACCCAAATTATATAAGGATTATTATTTAATATTTGAACATTATATTAATTATATTAACCAATATTATGTATTATATTTACGACATATTTAATTTTCATACTTCTCATCCCCACAATTTCAACAATGACATATTAATAGTTGGTTTACCACCAACGAGGAATTCTCTAATCTCTTTTTATCTCTGAACCTATGAATATTTAAAATAAATTATTTTTGATATATAAATTTATAAATATATTTATTTATTTCATTCATAATTAAATTAACTAACATGTAATTTACATTTAAATAAATAGTAAACTCAAAGAAAACCGGAATTTTATTTTAAGGGAAAGATGATATCAATATATCTTCCATTCAGCCATTGAAATTATGAAATATAATCAAATGATTATGATTGATATATACTGTTAATAATGAAAATAATTCACTTATAAATCTGGGTTTTAATAAACATGATTTTATTATTATGGATTTGTAAAAATGATGTTATAAAACGTTATCTAAGATAGTTGGATTCTAAAACCCAAATACTTTTATTTAGGTTATCCTTCATTCTCATTATTTTTTAGTATAGATATTCTAATAATATACAATAAGTATAATTTCAATATTCTTACATTATATTTTCATGAATATACATGGTTCCCTTCATTATAAATTTAATTTTAAGAAAAATAAAAATATTTTTCGAATATATATTTTTTTCCAAAACACATCCTTAACACAACATGATTTATTTCTTCATCACTCAAGAGTAATAATGTTTATGCCAAATATATTTTCCATTATTAGTTTGTGAACCCAAAAGTTTATTCATTATGGGTTTCTTTGGGAAATCCTTATGGAACTCATTCCATTCCATGTGTAATTTCATGGCTATGATTGTTAAATATAATATGGGGAATGTATAATTATGAAAATTTATGATGTCATGGGTGGGGTGAGACTTATATAGACCTAAAATTCAATTGGTAATGTGATTTATCTCAAAATATTATTTATACTATGAATGAACATGATTATGCCATTATACACAAGTTTTATGTTATGAATTATTCACTTATTTTATGTTTGAACGTGATACTAGATTTATTGAAGATAATGTGTGGTATTTGAACACTATGACATTATGTTTCATTTTTTATATATCCCACAATCCATATCATTATAAAATGATTATGCCCTGATTATTATTATCATATTATAATGATGATGATTCCCACCCATGATTTATTGATTCATTTCCCTTATTTCTCCTCTTGATGGAATTTTAGGTCACCCCCTTCATTAATGAACTTCAATAGGTGATGACATGTACTATGGATAATGTGATCCTTTATAAGGATAATGAATAAGTATTTAAATAAATTTTTATGTTTTATTATGTACACATGATGTCTAAGCCTAATTTTCCTAAGACACTAAACCTTTATATCCAATATTGTATCATTATGGTTTTGTTTATATTTTAAATTATGTAATAATAATGTAAGAAAAATATGGGTCACAATATTATAGTATAAGAATAATATTATTTGTATGGGGTGGTCCTATCATTCAAGGAATATTTGTTGACTCGCTAGTTTAAAATATATTAATGTAAAACATTAGAAATAAAGTTTAGTTGTGTGCATATTCGACCATTTTTATTTTATTTTATCATCTTACATCCAAGACATTGGTATTTTATTTTAACATCATAAAATGAGGATGTTAAAGAATTCTATATAAATTCATGGTTCTAGGATGATGAACAACTCATTTAACATGATATGGTTAAGTGGAATAAGGTTTAATTTCATTTTTTATGGTCATATACCTTGATGGAGGAGGATATTTTAGATTATAGTCATTTTAGAAAACAAAACACAAACCCAAGATAAATAAAGGGCCAAGGGACTCAAAAAGTGTTAATTATATTATATGCATGATTTTATATGCATAGTTTTTATTTAAAAAATTAATTATCCATGGCCTTATATTTATAATTCATTAAAAAGGGACAATTAGAACTTGACATGAATAAGTGATTCTAATATTGTATAGAGGATATCAAATAGGGAATTAAGTTGCTGTTCATTTTCACGTAATGTTACAAGGACTAGTAGAAAAATTTTAAAAGACATTCCCAAAATATTTCTTAATCTATGGTTTCAATGATAATAAATAGTGGTTTTAAATGACTTTATGATAAACCCTATAGGCTTTGTTCATTTTTTCCATTTTCACTCAATCATTTTATCAAACCATTAAGGAGTGACTTAGAGAGAAGTATCATGAATTTATCTTCAATACCTCATTGTAGTATTTTTGATTGATGACCATTTGAGATATTTTCCTTGGGATATTTGGTTCATGATAGTTTGACCATTGAAGATAGGGTATAGTTCCATGCATCATTGAACAATGAGATTGATTCCAATCTAAATTAAATCTCATAAGACCCATGGGTTGGGATTTCCGGGGTAGTATGAAGGGAATAATGTGACCCATTGTGATTGGGATTTATATATATATGTATAAAACCCAAAAAGGTTATATATATGATATACATTAATGATTCTTTGGGAAGTATGGGATGTCACATTAAATTCTATACAACCAGGTCCCAAACTATTCTAAGGGAATTTTTGAGGCATGAAATTTAATATGAACACGATTTGATTGGAGGGGGAAAGATTCCATATCCCATTAAAATTTATATATGGTGGAATTTTCTTTTATTGAGGTTATATTCTGAGAAAAAGTGGGTTCTACTATTTTATGGACATGGGATTTATACAATAAGAACCCTTGGGGTGTGTTTGAGGCCTAGATGATAGTATAAACCTAATGTGAATGAGGTGAATATAGTCTCATTGAAAAAAAACATTCTAGGAATATATTTTACTCAGTCTAAGGTCATGTTTTTAGACATAGGTGATTACTAATGTTAAGGGTCTCCCAATAATGAATGTGAGGAAATCCCTACTTGGAATATCACATTCCTCAAACATATTGGGAATAATCCATAAGGTCCCTTATTCCTAAATGAGTCATGCTAAGGGTGGAAACAATGATTGGTTGATCATAACCCATGTTATGTGACACAAGGTTATATGGGAAAATGGGATTCCACTCTAGATGGTCTGAATGATACCTAATTTATCTATCAAAACATGTGAATTCTTAATAGGGTAATGATGAGGTTGTTTATGTTCCACTTGAGAATAGTGGGGTGGATGGGAAGTAAATAAATAATTTAAAGAATTTAACTACAAAAAGGGAGACAAATGATTATAGAAAGTTTTTTTATAGCATTTTTAAAGAACTTTCAATAACCATATATTTCGGTATGAGGTAGAAACATTTTTAATCAACTGTTTTCCAATTTAATCATACAAACAATGTTATTACTATCATTGAATCATCTTGGTCATGTTACCTTAATGGTAGGTAAGACAATTTGATATTTTCACATCACATTAATAGAACCTATGTAAACATTGGGGATTACAACGACTCAAACAATAGAATGCATGAAGGGTGGTTTTAAACTAAAGTTTATTTAAGATATAGTTTTATATATTGTTTGGAAAGAAAACATGAATTTTACAACATTTAAGGTGTGTATAAGTGAGATATATTTGAACAAGCACCCAAAAATGGTAACATCATCCCAATATTAGCTGAGTAAAAAATTCAATAATATAGTATTCATCACTATGTAAACATGGGGATATAAAATAAATCAATTAATAGAACTTTGATAAGATATAAATGTGTCTATAGGTATCTCGTGAAGTGAATAAATCAGTATTTGGTTCATAAGAAGATGTAGTAGTGTTTTTTCACAAAATGAGGGTTATTACTTATAGGTTATGGTGGGAACCTGATTAATTATTTTTATATGATATAAAAAATGTTTCGATCAATTTTTTATTAAATTTATGAAGAATGGATTTTTTAAAATAAATTTCAATATTATATGACTAGTACTATGGATGTCAATTTTGACAACATAAGATTATGTTTAAATAGTATATTGTTAAATATTTCATTTCTCCAACATATTTCATGTTGTTTAATGTATTATTTAAGGCATTTTGATCATAGTTTTTAATATCATATGGTGAGGATGATATACTACATAGTTAAACAATCAGGAAAGAATGGTTTATTAGACAGTTTAACTTCATTCAATGGGGATGGAAGGGAATAAATATTAAGTTAAATATTCTTATAGTGTGGTTCTATATAGTTTAAGGTCTTACATATTAGGATATAAATAATTTAATATGATGAAGCTTTTGGAACTAATATAATGCTATGAGAATTAATTATTGTGTAAATTTTCATTAGTGATAGGTTTGATGTGATCCCAATCCATGGACATCATTGTGTATGTATCATTTGAGTGTACTCTAAGGATAGTTAAGGGACCTTCAATCCTAGGGTCCTGATATGGTTTTTTCTATCTAGGTAACATTGGAATTATCAAAACTAATACCAAATCTCCTTAAAGGAAGAATATATAGTGATAATTCTTGTCAAAATTAATTTCTATACAATTTTGTTGAAGCTCAAGATTTTAGAGTTCATTGATATTTTTCCTATGATGGAATACATTTATTTCTTTGTAAACATTGGACTTTTAATTTAGAATCTATTTATTCTAGATGGATATTTGGACTGATTTTAGCTTAACCTCAATGATAATACCTTTTTTTTCATAAAAATGGATTATAGTATTTCTGTGGTGTATCTTTGATTCATCGTATGATAGGAACATAGGTTATTAGAGATAATTTTGGGAGAACTTTTTTTCTCTATTTTCTATTATAATTATTCGAAGGGTCTTGTTACAAACCTTGGTCTAATATTTTCTCACATTGTTTAGTGGGATGAGTGGTTATACTATATGCAATATTTGGAATACAATATCTATAGCCCAAAATCTCTTATATTAGTTGTATGTTTTATGATAATTGTGAGATGATTCAAAAACATATTTATGAACTGATATTTCACAAAATCAACAACAGAATGGGTGTTAACCTTCATGATGGCGATGGAATCATGGTATATTGAAACGAAACCAGAGGTAGTAAGGATAAATATACACTTTGTTCCTTTCATTAGTATATATAAACTCATGACATCATGTTTCAAAACAAAAAATGTCCATGTGTAACTTTAAGAATAACATATCTATGGAGGGTAAAGCATTATGTTTTCATAAATCTATCATACATTAACCTTTGTGGTAGATTCTATTATTTAATAACAAAAGTGGAATAGAATAATCACAAACATTAAATCTAGTGAAAGAGCTTTGATCCTAGCTGATGATCCACATTGGACCCAACAATTACCTCTAAAAAAAACTATGAGATCTAATTTTCTTAGATGCATCGGAGGAGGCTTCCATCAATGTTTTGTCTATAGAGGAACCGATCTGACATTGGAATTTCATAGGAGAAATGTGTTTTTCAATAGTGGGTTTTCTCGTGCTTGGCATGTTTTAATAGAAGAGTTACTTATTATTGGTACTCTATAAGAATAAATATATAATTAGTATTGTCTTCAATTATGGGAGTCGTTATGGTTCACATCAATTAATTTCTAATAATAATTTAATTCTCCTAAACATATCACTCATCTAGAGTGTCATAGAAAATTACCTTCTAATGCACTACATGGATTATCATGTCTTCATAGTCCATATATGCGATATATATATATTATCTCATATTTTTATATATGATCATTATAGTACCTCCTAAAACTGGTCAACATTATCTTTTTGGAAATCTAGGCCAACAACTCATTTTTACACTAAATAGGAGGGACAATATTTTATTTCCTAATAGTTTATTCACTGATTATTCTAATAATGACTAGTTATAACTCAACCATTATGATCAAATTTATTTCTTAACATTTTATGATGATCTCATGAGATGTTAGGAGGCATTCACAATTTCCATTGTTATTTTCTACACCCCTATGAATTGAGGAACATTTATAACTTGAGGTACTATGGGTGAGTGATTAAAAATAAAGCTAAAACCCGATTTAGTATTGGATTGTTTACATTTGCTCTAATATAAATCCATGGGTCACTACCAATGGTTACCTCATGTATATAATTTTGTAATCAATGATGATGATGGATTTATCTTCGAATTCGATATGTAGGGGAGACTGGTTAGTTTTTGGGTGAATAGAATTTATATTCTCTATTGGTTCTCTATTTATAACCTTCTTGTCAACAAATTTTTTGTCAAAATACTTATGTATAAATGTCCATCATTCCATCTATCCTGTAAATTTGGAATGTTTTAGGATATAAATCAATGGGTTAACACTGGGTAATAGTTGATTTTCATTATTTTGTTGATAATTTCCAAACTTATAGACCATGAAAACATATATGTGGAAGTTATTCATGATGGGGGAATATCTAGTGTGGGTGCTAATAAACATTTGAATTTGATAATACAATATATTCTCCATACATTTTTTTTGTGCCATAAGAGAATGAAGATATCAATCCATGGTATTATCATAACGGAAAAAAGTTTGTTTTGATAGGTTGAAATCATAATTGGTTTAAGTAGTGGATACATATTTATCTTTTAAAAAACAATTTTAAATTCCTCATCCCACATGTAGGCATGACCATTCATTAACATATTCGAAAAGTGATTGAATTTTCCAACCATTATGGTTCTTAAATGTTATATATTTGATATTGGGACTTGTAGTCCCCATAAGTATTAGATATTTCATGGAGGTGGAATTTTTATAATATTTTAGTTCTTATCTAGGATGACCTTTATTCCTCTATATCAGAAAATAATTCCAAGAAACATCCCAGTAGTAATCCAAAATAGACACTATTTGGGTTTAACATCTGGTGGTGGGTGAATATAATGAAAACAAAATTCTCAATATCATTGATATAGTTTTTGATTTATTGCAATTTAGCCACAAAATAATCCACATACTTATTTAAAAGTATTTTTAAGAAAATATTTTTGATGTTTTGTGTGGTACATGAATAGGTTTCACTATTATTCATTAACAAGAATCTTTCCACTATATAGTTGAATGTTACTTGAGGTCCCCTGAAGCAAATGACCTATTTATCTCTTAGATGAATATATATTTTTTTGTATATGGGATACTCAACTATAATTTGGAGGTAAAAAAATTTATTGGTTTTGTTAATGTGTAAATATATGACTGCGGTGCAGAATTTATCTTTTAAAAATGGGGGTTGATGTCTCGAAGATGATGTAGACTCTGATGTATTCATTATTCATACATATTGGGATAATTTTTCACTACATATTGGGTTACTGAACCTCCCTAATGTTGTTATCTATTTTAATATTATTAAATTCTATCTAGGCCATACCATCAAAAGAGTGAATCATTATTATTATTTCTATTGTGAATCCATTATGTCTTATTGAAATGTTAAGACAATGGGATACAACAATGGGGTTGAGACAAATAATATTTTATATTCTAGGAAAACATTTCATGGTAATGGTTTTGGAGTGAAAAATATTTTTGGTCCCCACCATGAGACCGGGAATCACAAATAAATGTCTATTATAGTTCTCCTTGGTGGCAATGTTCACATATGTGTTATCATTAACAGTGGAAGAGAATCCATCTCCAAATAATGGGGGAGATTCGTCCATGTCATCTTAAAAAAAAACATGAGGGTTGAGTGGGGGATCTGACCCCTCCAGCACATGAGATTATAGGGAATCACTTCCACATTAATTTATATGGAAATATCTTTAGTCATGGATTCCTTACCATCTAGGTATATGAACACCATGGTAAAAGTGATTGATGCGCTAACTCATTGAGGCCTTTGGAAACACATTTAATCCTTGGTCTCGGATAAAAAATGATTGGTAGAATTATACTTGTTAAAACACACCCTTCAGAATACATGTTTGTTGTTATATGTGATGTTCATCTGTTAGAATATTTTGTGCACGTCAGGGAGGGGTCCTTCATGATTCAGATTCATATTCTGTTAACAGGATTATGAATTTATTAAATAGAACTCATTTTTCTAGGTAATAATGAAATGGTTCCTAGGTAATTGGTTCATTTATCCTATGTAATGAAAATGTGGGATAAAATAATCCTTCAAATCATCATAAGTAACTACTGATATTTCATTAATGTTAATGGGATCATTGGCACACTCAACTTTATCAACCTATGGTTTCTTTCCTCCTTTGTTATAAACCCAATGCTAATGTGATGGTATTTTGATGAGTCTAAATGAGATACATCACCATGTAGTACAACTACATGACTAATATGGAAGTACATGAGTCTTTTCTGATATGAAGAAGACATTTTCATAAACATGTAGAGGAAGGTAATTCCCAGTTTGGTATTGTATGTAGTATCCTTCAACTAAAACATGAATTCTGTATTTTATAACAAATAACCAATGTAAATATTAATAAAACAGTTACCCAAGACCAATTATCACCTTTTTTTCTTCTATTATCATGTTATATGAGTTTAAATTGGCCTTAAAATTTTCATTCTTATTTAATTCTTGAGTCTAAATGAGATTGATCATATAGATATAGTTCATCGGGAATCGATAAAACTAAAATACAGTATACTATACTACTAAATATAGATGAAATATATATATATATATAACAAAATGGTTTCACTTTAATCATTCAAATAGTAGGATGTGATGGTATTACACTCTTCATTCATGGTTTACTGTCCATTTCTAGATTCAAAAATGGATACATCATTTTCAAACTAGAGAGTTATTTTCAAGGACATGATGAGTACTTCAAGAAACACCCTTAAAAAAATTAGTCTATCAAGGATTGAGATCTATTATGTAATACAATAGAGTTATTTTATAAAATCATAAATTCAATCAATGGGATTATTATAGCTCCCAAGGCATTCTCTTTATTATTAATCCTGGTGGGACAAGGGGGTTGAGATAATAGGGAGTTGATGATTCGTTCCAAATTCCTCAATTAGTTGGAAAAATTTGGTTAAGTCTTAGGAAACTATTATTGATCCTTGTTTTGATTTGTACATGAATTATATTCCTTTTTTTAGATCCCTTTTTTATTGTGATTCATCCATATAGTTGACCAAGTGGATGGGTTTTATAGGAACATTAGAACATGTGGACATAAAGGGATAAACCTAATAATAATTTAAAAACATAAAACTCCTAATATCTATGGTGTAGAATATAATTTCAGTGACATAACCATGGGAATTATTTTTCCGATAACATCATTTAGAATTTCTAATATATCAACAACTAGAGTTTTTCGGTATATCCAATTAGTATGAACCATCACTAAGATCTACACAGTGATCCATTATGATAATGGAATTGTAATATGAATCTTCTAACTCATAATCCTTGTAGTGCTTTAAAATTGGATGTGTCTAGTGACCACCTCCCAAGGTAGGAAAAATTATGACACTACTAGGGAATCATGGCCTCGTAACTAGTGAAGGATCTTGACTATATTTAAGATGTCAGAGATATATTTTTCATGAATTAAAAGGATGGGATTCTGATTAAGTAGTTGAAGGAGATAAATATATATAGGGTATTTTAGTTCAATTAAATATGAATGGATGAAACTATGTGCTCAAACAAAGAACTTTCATATTAATAAGTCATCAAAATTATATACACCAAGATATAGTAAGTTTTTTCACACCCCAACATATTTATCACTGGTGGGGATTGATGAGACATATAAAATAACTACATTAGGATCAACTATATCAATAACTACACTTTACACCTTGTCTTAGATCCAATACATAATGAAAAAACATTCCTTAATGGTTTCCCCAAGGTGTGTGAGTTATGGGAAATAGTCAGCATAGTTCTACAACTCTATATCTTGTAGTTTCATTAGTTTTGAAATCCTAAGGAATTTTTTTTCTAGAGTATAGTGTAAAAAACCTATAAAATGTATGTCATTAAATTAGTTGATCATGTAATTTTTTTTATGATTAAAAACCTTGTTTCATGTTCATAATGAGGGATCTAGATGACATTATTATATAGAGGTTATACTGAAGGTGTTCTATTCTATTGGGAAACCTAGAATCAGATCTACTAATGGGCTAGAGCTAGCACTATTATTATCTATTTTTAATTTTTTGGGTTTATATATAGTATAAAGATCACAGTTACGTAATGGGAAATCTCTATTTTTGGTTTTTTTCATGGATTTCTCAAAATATTAGATCTCTCAAAACATTTCCAAATTCTATTGGACACTTTAGGAAAATTAGTGTTGTGTGTAACTCATCTTCAATATTTTAATTTAATAGTCATGAAATCCTCTCCAAAGGAATATACATGTGTAGTGAATACATTAATAACTTACACCAAGTGATGATTTTAATGACATGTTTTTTGTTCGATTGTTTTCACATGGATATGTTGGTGACACTCACCCTATGCATGGTGGATCTAAAGGGATTGAATAATATCCATTGTAGAAGCTCCATTTTGGTGCATCATTCAAGTTCCATATGTCCAAAAAATACTAATGATTGACCTTATAATTTTGAGACAAATTAATATGACTTTGTGACCTCTTGATTCTTTGGTGTTCCCTACATCTGGACTCATTGAGAAGTACCAGGGAAAAGGTGTTACTTTGGGTAAATTATTCCATTGAATAATACTAATTTTGGATTTTTTTTGGATATCAAAGAAGTGGGAATGTGAATAATTTATTGCTGACATGGATTCCACTTAGGTTGAACTGATGCTCTATGGCTTTGAGGTGAGTGGTAGGTGCACTCATCATTCTATATTATGGGACATCAACAACTATTCACCGCTAGAATAATTTTTTGGATCATAAAGAAGTTAAAAAATGATACATAGCTGAGAAATCATACTAATCTTTTGGAGAATGAAATTTTGGGGGAAATGGGTTATATCTCAGATTATTATGGTCATTGACCTTGATTCATTTAAGATAAAAGGGAAACCTAATTCATCCCATGATGATAAAACATGGAGTATCAGTTGTTTGGGTTCTGTTATATTTATCATAGGACCATCTCAGATGCCATCTCTATCACGATGGTTCTTATTGAGGAGCGTGGAATTATTCCCCTCCTGATGAAAAGTGATTTTCCTATAATTACATTTAGTTCTCTTCTCAGGTAGATGAACATTAAAAGGATTGGTGGTTTTTTTATCCTTTTCACAGTGAAAATGGATGGTTGAGATTACCATAAGAGGTATTATAAGGCCCATAAGCTTCTTCTGTTGTCGATAGTAATTTATTATTTCATTATTTTTTTATACCACTGATCATCAGTGTTTGGTCCATTTTACACATGTTTTCTTCACCAACCTCATGTTTCTAGTCATCTGGGAAATGGAATATGCTGGAATTCACTGAGGTGATGGGTTTTGATATGGAATTTTAGACATTAGTTAGATGATCAATTTCAATGACCTTTTATTTGTATATAAGTAGGATAAATTAGAGAGAAATGTATTTCACATAGCCTCTGATACTCCCATATAGAGATAACTTCTCTATAATTTGACATAAAATATTGAGACTACCAATACATTCCTGTTGAAAGATTTAGTGATATCCACATAAATTGGGATATTGAGCCACTAGTAATGAATTTATGTTCAAATTTTTACACTAATTCCAAAGGGTATGAATGAGTTCAAGGATTCCAAAGCTGGCATAGTGATGGTCTTAGAAATTTTTGATTGTTTCTCATTTTTTATTTAATAGGGAAACTTTATGATCCTCATTAAGTATATCCATGATGGAAAATATGGGGTTTGAGGGTGGGAAAAACAACTAGAGATTTATTGGGAGAAAAAAGTCCAATTTGATTTATTTCGCACATTTTATATGAATAGGGTAATTCATATATTTTTTAACCAAAGATATAATATCAAATAAGCTTGAGATTTTGGGGGGAATTGGACCATATCTTTTCTACTAACTGATTTTAGGAAGAAGAGGCATCACATGATCCACACATCCATATAATGATGAATAATCCTTTAGAGGTGGTTCATTATTCGTTATTGTATCCATAGAGAACTAAGAATATTCAACCGCTTGTAGGAAATGGAGTTGATCATGATCATTCCATGAAACTGAATGTTCTTCCTAATCATAAGGAACAAGATTGTAACCTAATTTTCCACCAACATCTAAAGAGAAATGTACGTTGAGTACATAATGGGAATAAAAACATCCTTCACATAAAAACACAAATTTATGGATTCTGGAATCGTATAAACCTTATCTATATGAATTTCCATCCCTAGCTGTCAGGTACCTACCCCTAGTTCTGGTGGAGGGAAGCAGATAATCTCTCTCTATTCATTGTTCATTCTGGATTCTTAATGGTCGATTTGGGGAAATCATTGAATCCTATACCCTCCCCCATGGTTTTTTTGATAAATTTCCCTGAGTGTGACCTTATAAAAACCATTGGGAGATATTCTATGTTAATTATTATTGGAATTGTGGGAATGAAATCCATGCTGGTTGGTATCGCCAATTCTATGAGTAAGACCTTCATAACATGGGGTATTTTTAGCATAGTGTGGAATTCGGCATCTGTCTATAGTATTATTGGTAGGACATCCTCTATGATGTTATTCATCATGTGGAGGACCACAATGAAAACCATTTCTAGTGATTTTGTTCATGAGAGTTAACCATCATGATCAATAAGCAGTTATAATCTCAATACCATTATAAATAATTATTCCCTATTTTCTATGTTGGGGAAAGTAAAAAATGTTTCAATAATATGATGGGAAATATGATTTTTTAAGTTATATTATATCTAGAAAAGTTGATAGTGTAGACCTAGAGTTGTCACTATATAGTAGAGATGAGGGAATATGAAGTGGGATTGAATAAACCTGCTTATATGTTGTTGTGTATTCCCTATATTTTCAGTGATGTTGGGTGGTGGGAACCTATATTGGTGACTCTTGAAGGAAATTATAGATTTCAAAATGTGGATATCCCCTACATCTATGATTGAGTATAGTATGATGATAGTGAATTCTAGGTAAAGGAGCTTAAATGGTTTGATGTGGAAATGGGGTTGGCGTATGATGCCCAACATTCTTTAAATGAGTTTTGTTTCATGAATGGGGAAAAATATATGTTATCATTTATATATGAGAATAATTTTGTTGTATTTATATATAGTTAGATATCCTTTAATAATTAATGTTGGGGGTTATCGTATCTTGTTATGCTTTACAATTGGTTGGTTCCCTCTTTGGACATATGGATCCATCAATGATAATATGTCTGACAAAGGCAATAAACAATGTCCTCAATGTCACTTATCCTATACTAGTTAAAGGATAATGGATTCACGCTAATGATTTCTAGAGAATTTTAAAACTAGTTCCTATCACCTAATCAATACATTATAATAAGATATTCAATTCATATTAAATACTATATTTTCGTATGAATAATCTTGGGTGAGCTTCTACATGGGATTTTGTATCATCATACTATTTTCAATCTTGTTTCACATATTAATGTTTTACAGTGGTGAGCAAACTTGATCACTTTTGTAGGGGATGTCAACTCTAGTTATCAAACAAAATGATGGTATATTTTATCTTCCATCCATTTATTCCTCCTTTGATATTCCTACATATCCCAATTATCCCTTAGAGAAATAATTCATGTTCTTAAATCTTATTTTTGGATCTATATTCTAGTGTAAACTGATTAAATATTTTACTTGATAACAAATAGGGTGGGGCTATCAAAAGTTGGGCTAGATGATGTTATTGGGAATCTATAAATATCTTCTTCATGTGTTGTGTGAGAATATTATAATCATGTATTAAGAAGTCTCAAGATAAAACCCCATGGATTATCTTTGTAAAAATTAGGAAAAATAGGCCCATTATATAAGGAAGCCATGGATTATCACTTTATTCATATTATTCTCATAAAAAAATGAGAATCGTGTCCATTACAAGAAGAATCTAGTTCTCCTCATCCAATTAAAATTTAGGTCATCACAAAAATGACACCTAGGATCATCACCTAAGAAATCCCTTAATCATCACAAGGGGTATGAACATTGTCTTGTCTCCATAGGAAACGGTAGGGAAATGAAACACTCTTCACATTGGTATCATATTCCGGTTTCATGATGTAATTCAAACATGTAAAGTTATCCTAAATCTCTTGAAAATCACATAAGACATCCTTGGATCATAACCTATCAATAGGTTTCTAATTAATTAGAACAATTATCATGTTGTAAGTCATGTGGGTTTTTCTCACATATTCTCTTTATGTTTGGGTCAACAAATATTTAGTAGTCAGCAAAGATGGTCCCATGTGCTCTCTTCACATATGGGAAATTTAAATATTTATCTTCCTCAAGGGGTGATTCCCATATATTCTAATCATGTATTGGGTGGGTTGAAAGATAATTTCCAATGGGTAAACTCATTTTTCATACTCCAATTTTTTTTTGTTTTTCTACCTCTCAACCTCATGGTGTTTTTATGATAAAAACACTAATTTATGTGTCTAATGTTCTATTTTTAATAAATTTAAGTCTCTTTATTTTTTATTTTAACAATTTTATTCATCAAATAAATGGATAATTTAATGTATATTCAAGGGAAAAAATCTGAACATGTTAATTTCATTGAAAAATATATTTTCATTTTTAAATATCAACAAATGAAAGTGGATCATCAATCGAAGGTCGTAGAAGAATGTAAGGGTTCCACATTCTGATATGGACATTTCCAGGAAAAACTAGATAGTCAGTATAGGTAACCAACTAGACATTTCTAAACGTATGGATGTGAAAATTTAGTGGGTGTTCCACTATCCAGTTTTTGGGGTGCACCGGGTAGCTAGGGGTATTCAGAAAACACATCTATTATAGAATTTATTTGCAGAAAAAATGGAACTACATTGAATTTTTTGGAATTAGTGACTGATAAATAGTTTATAATATTTATTAACCTAATAAAATTTAGTAGGAATATTTATTTTTTTTATGCCTCTATAAATTAAGAATAATTCCTCTCTAATTCGAGATCAAATAATTTGGCCTCAAAAAGGTTAATCCCTAGTAGATCTTCTCAACATTACCTCATGATATATTCTTAATTCCTTAACAATATCAATATAAATACATCCATATATATTCAGTTAATCACACATCTTAAATTTATTATATATATACATCATGTTAGGGAGTATAATTATACTGGGTTTTCACCATGATAAAATTCTTCAACTCATATCAGTCTATAATAAGGAGTCACTATTGATAATGTGAAGTACATTTTCCTTAGATTTGTGTGAATCTTATGTGTGTGGCCCTAACCATAATATTTTGGGATATGCTTCTTAATACACACCTGGATCAATGGAGTAATAAAATAAATGTCTAAACCCAAGGGGAGGAGATGTAAAGGCTAACATCGAGATGTTTTCGAACACCATTTTCAACTAGTGTTTTCTCTCTCATTCAATATTATCATTTTATCATTCAAAATTTATAGGTATAATTTCATAAATTTGATATTTCTTGTTTTTAATGTGAATAATCATTTAATTAATATTAAAATTAACATTTAAATATATATATAATTTATAAATATATAGATTTATTGAAATTATCACACTATCAGATCAATATCATTTAGGGTTTAATTAAACATTTTATTTTCCATTGTTTTTTTAAAATAGAAAATTAACCCGCATGTTTAAACCATTAACCAACCAAAAATTTGTATCAAAGAGTTATTTTTTATTTAAAAAACTATTGTTTCAGAAAAAAATGTAATATTTTAAATAAACATAATCAATTTCAATGTTTGATCAGTTTATAATGGAATCTAATTTTTATTCTAAGGATCCTTTTTTTGATCAAATGGATTATCCCTATTGAAAAAAATTTACCAACTATTCATTAAATCAAAAGATACTATATCTCGAAAATGGTAATGTCCTAATAGTTTTCTACTAATGTATGAGTTAATAAGAGGAAACCCAAATATATAAAACCCATTGAGCTTAATGGAAAATAGATGAATCCTTTACATATTGGACATGACAGAATTTAATTTATCCATGATTCAAAAAGCAAAATTTTCAAAGAAATATATAAATTTATAGAATTCACTAATAAAGGACCAATAATGTTAAAGATAATATATTTAATGTGTATTGAAATGATTTTTAATGGTAATTTATAAATAAAAATGAATATATTACTAGTAATTTAGTGTGGATTATTTAAATATATTAGAGTTGAATGTCCTTTTGTAATAAATTTTTATAGAGTAAAATTATTAATAAAGATACAATTTTTCCATGTAAGTAATTGGGAGCACATGTTCCCTACTAGACAAGAATCAAAGGACGTGAAGAAAATAGTGGTTGAAAAACATATTGGATTCCTAATAGTGTTTGAAGTTATAATGGGGTGACATGATGTGGAGGATATCAAGATAAATATGTAATGAATACTATTTTCTTAATTATACCAATGAAGATTTATCCATTTGTGATTTTACTCAACTCCTTATGAATAAGAAAAAAAATTCTATAAAAATAAATCATTTATTCGGTTCAATAAGGTAAATATAAATGTGGAATTGGAAGGTGCATGGTATGAATTCTATAAAAGAGTCATATGAAGTCATAACAACTCATCTAAAAAAGAAGGTTAAATAATGTAAATAACATTATAAGGATCTCAATTTTACAACCTAGAGTGTATAAAATGAATCTATATACTCAATTTCCTCAACCTCATTATGTGTCAAAATTTATAAATGTATTATAAAAGATGTTTATGAAGATATTATGTTTTATTACCCTATTTCCAATCTATCATCTTCTACATATTTTCTTACATCATATCAATCTTCATATTCTTATTCTTGATCCTAATATAACCATAATTATTAACAAATAAAATATTATTTTTGGCATCTAAAATATTGTTTGTATAATCATTCTTCCTTGTACAAGGAATTAGATATGAAATTATGAAAGTTATTAATTAAAAATTACAACATCAAATTGAGAAACAACAAATATTTAGTAAAAATGAATAATTATCCATGAAAACTAAGTATTAATTTTATTTTAATAAAATTGAATTTATAGTAAAAATACATTTATTTTTGTACATCCAAATTAAGTTAAGGTGAATATAATAAAAATACGATTTTGGGTTCCTATTTACATGGAATAAAATAGGTCGGTCTCGGTTTCTCAAATCATGATAACTCTTCAAAAAATACCATCAAAATGGCTTTTATTGATGGATTATTTAATGATAAGTTCTATAATTACTATAATTGTATTATTAATATAATTTAGGAATGTTACTATAACATTTAATGACATGAGAGAGTGAATTAAATTAATATTTAGTCCAATATTTCAAAAACTAAATATCATTTGTATTTAATTTTGATACATAAATAAATATTTTCAAACATTAGTGGACCCATGTTTTCTTTGGATTCCAGAAGAATTAATAATTGTATATCATAATACAAGTATATTATAAATAAATCCCATGAATTAATTTTGTACATAGAGTGTTGTTTCTAAAGACACATGTGTTGATACCTCACTGAATTCAAACAAATATATAAATTAGAGAGATTTTATGTAACATTTAGTTATAAATCTACGATTAATATAATCAATGAATGTTCCATTGGTTTTTCAACACAACACTTTTTATAAATCCATTATTTTCAATGTTTTGTAATATAATTTTCTAAGAATCAACATATTTTATGATAGGGGATAAAAAAATTTGTTTAGATAATTTTTTTTTAAATGTATTTAACTCAAAAGGAAACCAATTATTAACTAATTAAAAAATTTCATAATTTGGTACAATCAATTTAAAATTTCATTATATATAAAATTCCAATTTCATGAGTGTATTTTTTAGGGACTTGTGTATTTGAAATAGATGACTTGGGCACTATAACAAAAATATACTTATCAAACATAATTGTTATCAAATATTATGATATTTACCAAAACATAACTTGAAATATAACATGGTCTATGAATCATGTCAATATAGTAAACAATTTCTTTTAAATCAATAAAATTTATTTCCTCATATTATGATCTTAAATTAAATAATATTGATTTATTTGGACCTTCCCAAATTAAAATTCAATTTACTAAATATTATACATTCATTATCTTTTACAATCTTACATGTTTTACTGTATATTACATATTTATAAGTAAAAGTGAAGACTATCATGACTTCATCATGTATTATAAAAATATTTAAAAGGAAATCATTTTTAAAATCATTTATATTTGATGTAATCATGGTATAGAATCCTAAAATATTTAATTTTATTATTTTTTATTTTCTCAAATATATAATAAATATTTCTAATCCATTAACTCCTAGACTACATTGGTTACTATATAGGTGAAATCAATGTATCCAATAAATTTCTCAAACAATTCTCAGAAAATTAATTTTACCTCAATATTTTTGGGCTGATCCCATGAATGCATCTTTTTTTACCATTAATAATGATATTTTAAAATATTTTTTTGAATATTCCACTTGTGATCATTTGATAATTAAACAACTTAATTTGTCCTTTTTAACTGTTTTTAGTTATAAATTTTGTATTATCAAGGCCACATAAAATGATGAATTATTTTATTCAAAATCTAAATATGGAAATTATCTTGGGTACTCAAACTCATTCAAAACTCACTAGGTCATTAAAAAATATAATAAAACCATGTATAATTTATATTATGATTTTTTCGTGAATATTTTCCAGAGTTATTTTCAAAAAAAAGTTTTTGAAAACAATTTGAGTTATTTCTACATAACCCTTTGAATTATGAATAAGTTTATGTTAAACATGGATCTTCATCACATTTTTTAACACATATTACAAAAAATTATAATGACCATCCCTTTTAGAATTTAATTTGAAATTTTCATATGGTAACTCATACTACTTGATATGTTTTAAATGTTAATGAAAATATAGGCAATGATTCTCACTTAGAACCCTAAAACGTTAGGGATTCCATTAATGAATAAAATAGGGTTATTTCCATATATGAATAAATAAATAAATACACTCGGATTGATGTATGGACTCTCATGGAAAGGAAAATTTTCCATCCTTTTATAGGATCTTATTGGGGTTTTAGGAATATATGAGATGAAAATGGTAATATAAATCCCATCCAATAAATAAATTATATAACCAGGAATAACTAATAAAAAAGAGTGAAACCATTACACTCATTTTTAGGTTTTAATTCATTATAAGATTAGAGTAATTATTTTATAAAATTACTTCAAAACTCTTTTAATTGGGTTTTAAAATATCATTTCAAAATTGTTTTGTTAATGAAAACATTTTTAATGAACAATGTTCCAAGTTTTATTACCAGTATTTTTCATTTCACATTTCCCAAATAAATAAAGCCCATTACCTTTTAAAATATTCCACTAATGTTTTTTTGGAACGTTTATCAAATTTTATTTTATAAAATACTCTTAAAAGGGGGAAATATTATTCAATACATTTTATAAAAATAATCTCAGAAAAATGGTTATTTTTTTAAAATTATGTTTATCATGTGATTTTTTGATCAACCAATGACTATATCTGTTTTGGAATTTCATATTTATTGGAAAATGAAATTTAAATGAGAATTATGGGTAAAATTAAATTCATTCTTTATTTTCAAATTTTAAAAAAATATTGAAAGTATTTTCAATGTCCAAGGAAAGTACAGTAATGAAATCTTTTAATGGTTATAGAAGGATCAATGTATGAATGATAATACATTAAGGAGTGAAACATTTATGATATCATTGGAGGAAGCGTGAAAATGGCTGACAAAAATTTTATAAAAGTATGATTTATATTATACCTTATCTTACTGTATCCAGGAAAAACATTGTTTTTTTATTTTCTATTATTCCAATTTTTAATAAAACTAAGATGACTATCATATGAAATCTATTGAAAGTTTTTTTAAAGTAACTAAAAACCATCGATTGTTTTATCTTAAAGGATATTCTTCTGAATTAAAATAATTTTCTCATACTACTTTTGGAGGATAAAATATATATTAGAAAAGTAAAACTATGAATTTCCACAAACATATAGAATCCTAAATCTCCATGAGTAGTAAAAATAAAAACATATTTCACTTTTTATAACTAAATTATAATGCATATCTATATGGATATGTTCCCAAAAAATATTGATGAAACAAACTCTATTGAACATTAGGCTTACATATAACCATATTCTAATTTTATGTGACAATATAGATGTTATTTATATTTCAAAAAATATTATATTTCACTATTAAAATAAACATGATGACCTACTATATCCATTATTATGAAATCACTTGTAAAACGGGATATATTTTATTTTTATTTTTTAGGATGGAATATCGACATGCTAGTCAGCTCACAACACCTATTACTGTTATATTTTTTCATTTTATTAAAGGAGAATAATTAATGGTATTCTTGTGAAAAAATTCATTTAATAATGTATTTTGTAAGAAATATTTTAGTTTTTATTTTATTTTTTTATTTATCTCAATATTAATTATTTTTCTCTTTCATATAAAATCTTAAAATTATTGATTTATTTTAAATAAAATATTTATATATTAGAAAAATTCGATATATGTCATTTGTGTATTCATTTATTGGAGATCCTTATCTATAATATAATGAGATTTTCCTTAATGGGATATTTTGTTTAGAAATGAAATTTTTAAATATAAAAACATTTTCCCCCTTTTCTGAAAATCAAATTAATATTTTCAAAAAATACTGCATTTTTATATTTTAAAATTATAAAATAAGTATCCATTCAAAAAAATATAAAAATATTTTTAAATATTTTTAGGAATTTTTCAAAAAAATATATGAGAATATATATATATTCTCTTTTATTTTTTGTTTTTTGTTTTTATTTTTATTAATGAAATATTAATGGTGATTGAATAAATTATTTATACCCTCCCCTGTGACCATGATTCTTGCTGTGTTTTTTTATAATAAAACTTTAGAGTAAATATTCGTGGTATGGATTCACATTCCATGAAAACCCAATAATATTTCTTAATGAAAGAATCTGTTAATAGAGTTCAAACTACTTTTTAATGGAATGAGTTTCTAGTAGTGGAATGTTCTAATTTTCATTTATATTCCCCTTTCATTCATTCCTCATTCTCATATACAAACAAATTTTAATTATTAAAAATATTAATTTAAACATACATATTCCTATTTAATTATCTTAATATTGTTTAGAAGATATGAGATATTTTAAAACTATTTTAATTTTTACTTTTATTTTTCAAAAAAAAAATTGTTTATTTGGTTTTAATATATATTTTTTGATTTCAAAATATCCATTAAAATAAATCTAGAGTGTTTATTCCAATCATTACATGTAAATTTATATTTCATATACTTAATTTACTATTTATAATCACAGAGGTGGAGAACAGTTGAACATTTATGTGGGAGAAATTATAAACCCTAATGTTGGATAAATTTTGAACATTTAATGTGGGGAAAAATATTAGATAAATTAATTGAAATATGTTTTCTTGATAAATTGGATCAAGATGGTGGAGTTAGAATTTTTTATTCTATTGTAAATATGGAATGTTTTTTCTATCTAATTCTTGAACATTGTGATTAATTTTTTTTTATATTTATATCTTCAATTCATTTCAATATCTCTCACACTTTACTTAGTTGATATAAATTTTACAATAAGAGTTTTTCGTCATCATAATATTAGTAATTTTGTACCTATATCTCTCTCTTATGGTGTTACCATGTTAAAATATATTCTATTCTATATGTAATGTTTTATTTTCTATGAATTTTCCACTTTATTTGGTCTTTTAATCTGGTTATTAATGTAATAAATTATGTTTTAAATTTATATTTAAATAATATATGATCATCGTGTTAATTTATTAAACCAATCTATTATCATGTTTAAATATCTTGGAATGAAGTTATAACATCAATCAAAGGAGTTGTAATAATGAAAGGGTTTCTCTTATTAAAGTGGCGTGTTGAAGGATAAACTAGTTGGATGGTTCTGTAATGATAGAATTAAAGATTTATATGGTTTCTCACTGGTCATATGGTGAGTTATATTCAGTATCTGGTGGCATTGTCATATAACATCCCATTGAGCATTTTTTTGGATGAACAAAATTATTTTGTTCTTATTTATCTTCAATGACCCATATTAACTATATTATATTTGTAAATATTTTTTAACATATAAATAATTTTGTGTTGTGTCTTGAAAGATCTAATAGTTTACAAAAATTCTTGTCATATTATTTACTGAAGAATTAGACCTCTAAAATGTGAATATATAGAAAATCCTCTAAAATTTATACTAGTGTTGAATATCAATTTTCAATCAGTATAAAATGAAATTATTTCCTAAATATTATCTCAATATATAATTAAAATAGTATAAATCAACAAGATATATTTGGCTGAATAATTGTAAAGGTTTTGGGACAACAGAAACATCTTCTTTTCATAACCTTCTACAATGGGTTCTCACAATAAAAATGTAAGGGACACACTCCTTCAATACTAGTTTAAATTAATAAAGTGATCAAAAATAAAATTATGGGTGATGATTTTATTTATTACCCCCATGAAGAAGGGAGATATTTCATAAACCTCTCAACTTGGGGATTGGAAATGTAGGGGATCACACCGAACTCTTTCTGAAATCCATTATCAAGCTATGTTTGATATTTTATTAAATTTATGCATTGCATCATTTAATGTCATTAAATATTATTGAAAATAAAATTATATATACATTTTTTATTGTTAATACTCACTAAATTAATATATAAATTATTATTATAATGAATATCAAATTTATCGGTCTATCACTTTGTCTAAATTATCAATTTATCATATCAATGTCATTTAGACTTGATATTTATATTTTATTTTGATTTATTGTTTAAAAATGGAAATTCACCATTTATTTACAACATTATATCATCAAAATTGAGGAATATTTTAAATTTATTTACTCATGGAGGGATGAATCCCAAATACACTACTCCCTTATTTGATCAGGCACAAGTTAGAATAATGTAGAGACAACAAATACTGGTGGGACTCTCGGTTTATATCAGGACTGGATTGGTATACTCTAGAGAGTTAATTAGGAATAACAATTTACTTCTACTATGGATGAGATGATATGTTAATGAAATGTTTTGGTGAATATACATTTAACTAATTCTCTTCACTTAAGTCATCTGACAATGTATTGGAAGAGAGATAATTATGATGTTTTGATTGAACCTTAGAGAGGATCCATATATAAACTTATTTCAGAGAGAATAAAAAACCAAATAGTATTTGGATATATTTTCACATCATGTGACAAGACCATACTTTGAAATTTAACATCATTCTATAAGGACACTCACTTTATGAATTGATTGGTCATATTATATAGTGTGGGGATTAAACATTAAGGATAATGTGGATATGGAGGGAATCATTAAATTCTTTCCACATGATAAATATGATTCACATCACATGGATTATCATAATACCGTTACATGGGGATTACTATTCTAATCAAATGGTGTAAGGATATTTTTTAATATCTTTCACTGAGGACATTTTCAGTCATTTTTTCATCATTTCACGAGGTATTTATTTTATAATTATTAATGTATTTCAACTAAAATGTTTCATAATTCACAATCATTAATCATTTTAATCACTATATGGATGAAAGGAGTGAAACATATAGGGACCCCATATTTTCTCATTAAATTGGGTGATGTATTCTTTCCCTTGATGATGACAATGTTAATGCTTAGTTATCTACATTATATTTTATGTTGAATTGAAAATGGCATGGACACTTCCCTTTCAATGAATCATTCATGTTTCCTGGTGTGAGAGTCCCAGTGATTAGAAGAAACAGAAATGATACAAGATATACTATCCTTAGAGTATATAAAATTTTTATAAGGCTCCATGATCCTGGTTTTTTGTAGGGATTGTTCAATAGTAATCCTAAAATTAATAGTCATAGGGACTAGAAGCACTAAACATTCAAAAATCTATGCTTTTCAGAAGCAATATTCAAATGGAGGATCTAAAGCTATTTGATCCAGCATATCATAGTTTCATAAATATTTATTATTTTGAAATTCATGATATATAGTATAATAATATTCATTGGATTCCCATGGGACAGTATTGCACTATTTTGAATTTTTCACAAAACATTGAGTTTTGTGAAGTAATTTTAATATACATGAATCCTAGAATTCATTGAAGGATTATTCATGAATATATCTAAAACATATGAAATTTTATTGAGGAATTATATTAGTTATCTTATTCATACTTACCACCCCTGAGAATCCATGGGTTTCTCAGGTTTCATGAATTCATGTAAGAATGTGTTTTATAAGGTGAGTGTGTTACCCTTGATTTATCAATAGAATAATTCTATAAATAGGTATTTTGGTTACTTTTGGTAGAAATATATTCTAAAAAACCGTATTATTCATAAAATTAAATCTTGTTAGATCGAATTTTTTAGGTCATTCAATATTTATTGGGTCATAGAATATCATGTTGTGTGAATAATTTCCTTTAAAAATTAGATTTACTCCACTTATTGGATGAATTATCTCCCATTTAAAGTCTCATATCTCTATTTTGATCAATGAAAGGTGGTTTCACTTTATAGATGTTATTTATTGGGTAATATAAAATCTAGAGAACCTAAAAATAGTAATTCTATAATAGATCTTTCGGATACAGGATTTCCCATTCATATGTTTCCATATAATTAATTTTAAAAATTAAAATAGGAATTTATTACATCCAATTTAGAAAATAATTATGTGATAATATTGAGAAAATTTAATTTTAATCAAAAAGAAATGGGTTTCACTCTTTGTGAATGTTGTGAAGTTGTCAGTGTATTGAAAAAAAATTCCCTTAAAGGAGAAAAAAAAATATTAGTTGCTTCTTGTTGTAGAAAATTGCCTCTGGGGAGTCTAAAAACTAGTACTGGATAGGGAAAATATAGGATTCAATGTAGAATATGGCGACGAGTAAGAATATGAAAATTTCAACCTCTTAAAAACTAGTGACTTTGACTAAAGTTTTAGAAACAAATTGATTAAGAAGAGAGGTAACATACCATTGTCGATCTACATGTAGTGAGTATGAGTGGCCCCAATAATAAACTTCTATTTACATATATATTTACTAGATAAAATTTTTAGGGAGTGAGTTTTTAATGTTTAGGTATAATGTTTCTAGAAATGTTATTATTAATAAACAGGGAAGTATAACATAGATTTATAGACTGAATATCATTAGATGTACCGAAAACCTCAAAGGAAGGTGGAGTGACTCTGAGGATAAGGAAATATATTTCCTATTATGGAAATAGTGATATCCATATGCATTCTAGATGATATTATTTAATAATATGATGAAGGTTATAATGAATTGGTATGATGAAAATATAAAGAATATACTTGATTTAGTTAAGTATTCTTGTGTAATATAGTGTATAGTAACATATATAATATGGTGAGCCAAATATCTGGATAATCCCTAAATAACCCACATGTATTTGATGTCAATATTAATGGTGTAGAATCTATTTATCATTATGATTTTAAAATTGAAATGAGAAGGCTTCCCATATTGGGACCAACCACTGTAAAAATAATTACAATTATTTTTTTATTATTATATTTCATGTGGTTTTAGAATATTGGGTAAAATATAAAATGTTAAATATATTTCTTATAAGGAAACAGTTTTTAAAATATAAAATCCAGAAATTTATTGAATATGATTTGTAATTTTTCAAATGATTCTGAAAACACATGATCCACCTCTCTTTGGTTTGTCTTTATGGATCATATTAAACATATCACTATTATTAGTATATTGATTCAATTTTAATTTACCTACTTTGATCTATTAAAACTATTTTTATAAAAAAGGGTATCACTGATTGTATCTATTTTATGGCCTAATTATTTTTACTTGATTAAATGACATGATGATTTGAAATATATGATTCCTATGTTGAGGAATTTCTTTACAAATTATCAGGATTGAATTGTTAGTTTCATCAATGACTCTAAAAAACCTAAATACTAATATTAAATGAGGAAAATAATGTACTCATATAAGAATGATGATTCACCACTAACTCTTGGATATCAGATTATTAAATTTCATGACATATCTATTGTGAATGAGTCCTCTATTGGATCTAGAATGAGTTATTATAATGATAACATTAATGAATCACTAAGTGATTTATTTTATAATGTTTCTAAATATATGATTAAACTAAACATTAATGTGGGAAAATGTATATTATTATAGATCAAGTGGATACAAGAAAGAAATTTTGAGCTAGAAGAGGAAGAGGGTGCAATAAAAATGGAATTGGTAAATATGGTGGATTACTGCAAAACACTCTCATTGTGAGTAAAAATCAAAGAATAATCTATAAAAAATTCAAAGGAAATAACATCAATAATTGATTAATAATTTCCATGATCATTATGTCATAATTATTTTTAAATGAATTCAAAAAAAAATTCCATGCATTTTTAAAATTTAATACTATCAACATATGTCAAAATTTCGTTGGTGGTAGTTAAATTTTAAAGGATCAATGATTTTGATAATTCTCTAATTGTGGCATGGAACACGTATAATGATAAAACATGAATGTTGAATAATGAATGGGAAGATAATTTGATATTATTTTAGGATGATTAGAATACTCTCAATATTAATTTCCTCTATCTATATGTGATATTGAAAAAACTATAATCTAAATAAAATATATTTTCCCAAAAAATTTATCTGATAATTTCATCTTGAGGTATATATAAAATTAGTCTCCAACCATATACAACTCAAAATGGTGTAATGGTGAGCTTGACATAATCTATGGAATCTTCCACCTCAAAAACATTGTAAAATTTATCCCATTATTTAGTTAATTCTAATTTCAAAGAATCTATTTTGGAGGAAAGTTTTGAATAAAATATAAAAAATAAACATTTTGAAGATAAAGAATATTGATACATCCAAAAAATTATCAATAATGTATGGAGTAATGTGTAAGGAAATAAAATGGGAAAATATATAATAGATGATTGGGGGTTAAAATCAAAAATAACATGTTAACAAATATGGCTAAACTGCATCAAAATTATGAATATAAATAATTATTGGAAGATCCTACAATAAGTTTTAGTCTGTCCATAAGTACATGTATTATTTTTATAAAAGTATAGTATTCACACATCAAATAAGGCTTATATCTATGATAATAATTATTAATTTAGGATCAATCTTGGTAATCTGAATCAACGATCATGGAATAAGAAAAAATATTTCATCTAATAACATTTTTGATTTAATTAATATTATCTATAATTATTAAAATATATTTTGACGTAAGAACAAAGAGTGTTTTTGTTACCCAAGAACAACACATACATAGAAAAGCATATAATCTCAAAATATCAAGTCAATAAACCAATAAAGATAATGAATTCTTCCATTGGAAAGAAAAAAAATAGAACAATGAATAGATATTGACCTATAATTCAACATTGATATACGATAAGGATGACACATCAGATAAAATAATATCATCTTTTGGAGGAGAGAGTGGTAACATCGCATACCATTGTAAAATATCTATAGACATCATATAAAAAGTTTTAATGTTTCAACCATCATGAAAAAATCATCCCAATAAATATATTAAAGTATTTACATGGTTTATGAAAATTCTTTTGATGAAGCTGAGAGGAATCCCATAAAAAGTGTTCTGAAAGGTAATGAAGGTTTTAATAGAAAACTTAAACCGGATGGATATAAGTTCAAATTGTGTACGAATTTTTTACTTAGTCAAAGGAATAATTTTTTTAAGAATCTAGGAATCTTACTACCAATAAAGCTTTTTCAATGTAAGATCTAACACAAATAATAAATAATAAAAATGAGATATCTAATTTATTATGAATAAGGATATATTAGTTTGAAAGAGATATTAAAGTATATGAGGAATATAAAAATTAATGTTTTTTTATTTCTAATGTTGAAAGGAACATTTCTACTTAGAATAAATCTATACAACTGAAGAAATACCAGACATGGAATATCATTATAGGTGATAGTATGAAGAGTAATTAAATATATATAAAATAAAATAAGAAGCAACATATATTAAAACATAATTATCATCCAAACATTCTCAATTGAGAATTTGAATATGACTCACATTATTCACAGGTCAACTATGTTAGTGTTTCATGGTTTGGAATTAATGTTAATGAAGTATAGAGATCATCCAATGAGAGGGAGTTATTAATGAATACTAATATGTTATAAATTATTCATTTCACTGGCGTAAAAAATTATTTAGATAATAGATGAATTAGAATATTGATATATGATTTCCAATATACAATAAAATTTTCAACCCTTATTGAATATTTTAATAAGTGTAAAGTGAATATCATTTAATGTTTGGGAAGAAAATACTATGAAAATGAAAAATTAGGATTTTTTTAAGCGAATTTAATGCACATAAATTTAATTAAATATAATTTCTGATTATCTATCAATCAATTGAATTTTAATTTTGGTAGCACAATGTAGTGATATTATAGATAATATAGTTATATATATTAACCTCTCATGTTTTCTATAATGGTTAGACTTGTTATGTATAAATTCATTATATATCATTATAACTTATATAAAGAATGTGGTGAAACATATATATCAAATAATTTTGACTTTATATATCAATAAATTGGAGAAAAATTAATATAGATACACAAATTTAAAGAAGACTTGTCTTAAATTAAATGATACGGTTCGCTATTAAAATTACCTCCCATAAAACTCTGTATATCAATAAAGGGTGGAATGAAAATTTTGATACTACATTATTCTATCCTTAGAGAAGAAAATGTTTCCTCCATTTTTATTTATTTTCAAGATATGGGTTAGAAATAGTGACTTTTGATAAAAAAAATATTTACATGTATTTATGGTTTTCGGTATTGAAATATTAAAAACAAATAAAAAGAGGTATATTGGTTTTTTACATTGGTTTCCAAGTATTTTTTCAACAATAATACCAATAAATGTATAGTATGACATGGGTGATGGAGTTATTATCCACCCCCTCAGGAAATATAGGATTCTAATACACTTTTTTTAATAGATAATAAATAAATGGTTACCCTTGAATAATCAGCTAGGCATATTCATGTTTGAAGCTTGAACATTAGAAAATTGGAGAGAATGATTGTATGGAAATAAAAATTGATAATGTATATTTCACTATATATAATAGTAACATGATGTAATGGAAATTTATAACGATTATATGTGAACTAAACCTCCCAAGACAACTTTTCATGATACATTTACAATTCTTAAAATAGTTTCCAAGTATTTATAGAATCGTCCATTAATATAGAAGATGAATCCTGGTGTAATTGTATTTTTTTTATTAATTTTATAGATAATAAATTATTTTATTATGGTTAAATTTGTTAGCAAAGGGATGGTGTGACACCGTGGAAATCTAAAAGAAGAACATCGTATTTGATTATTTATACAACACACAACACCGAGTCTAAATAAACCTGAATAATGTACAACATTATAAAAAACATGTTAAATTAATGGGTATGAATAGTACTAAATAATATATGAAAATTATAGTAGTATATTTATTATAAATAAAATGATAACCATTTAAACTAATAATAATTTTTTGGGGAAAACTATATTTTTTAAAAAATATGGGTTAGATGCTCTTTGTGCACACAATTTAAAATTAAATTTTACCAATTATATAAAATATATTTCATAAAATGAAAACAATATCTAAAATCAGGACACATAAATTCTCTTAGATTTTATTTTTTGTATTACTCTAAAATGTCTCATTTTTCCATAACAAGTGAAAATTACATAATTACAAATGAAAAAACCTTTTTAATTAAAATATATATATTGAAAAATTTTATTTTAAATTTTATTTCTAGTGATGTTTTTATATCATATACCAATTAATCATTTTTTAGCTATTGTAATAATTTTTATATTGATTTATGAAATAAAATCTCGGTTAACTTATGAAAATTTTCTATTTCAAAATCAGTTTTCTCACAGCATCTGAGGGAATAATTTTAAATTATTTTCTTCCACTATTTTGAGTTGAATTTTTCTAATGTATTCTTTATTTTTAATAAGAATAATTGATATTATATAATATGTTCAGAATAAATTTTTAATATAATTAATTTGAAATATATATATAATTATTTTATGCGGTTGTGGAAAAAATGGGTTTTATGGGTTTATACTAAAAAGATAAGGTGTAAATTGATATAAATACTAGTCTAAAATATAATATATGGCCATATATCGCCCCTATATTTTCCAATTGTCTATAGTAATGCATTATAGACACTTTATTCATGTGAAATACATGGATACACTATTTAATTTTCAAAAACTTCAAGTGTGCCACTCACCTCACATATAAAATGACACCCTATATCTTCTCTAATTCATACCATCTAAAAAATTTGGTCCATACATTAGCTACCAAAATAACTTCAAAATTCGTATATTATAATCTTAAATTCCATAGATTGGTCATTATCCTACCTTTAAAGGTTTATTTTGCCAACATAATGGTTTTAATTGACGAAGTGGTAATGTTCCTCATTGCTCATTTTTATTTTAATTCATCCACCACCTCCATTAGAAAATACTAAACAATGATGAAATAATAAAATAATTAACAAAAATATAATGATATTTTCATGTTAAGTTAGTTACCTAAAACCATCCCCACTTCCATTAAAATGGATTAAAAAATCGCTATTTGTGTGTACATAGGACTATGGTCTCGCAAACTAGGCTCAATAGTTTTTCCATTAACCCCTCTCGCTGTTTGGTGTGATAATAGATATAAAGAATATATATATATAATTTTTATAAAATAATTATCCCTATGGATTCATTATATTATACATACCGTTTTTGACTTTTCATTCTGTATGGGGTACAATAATGTCGCTCATGTGTATGGTGGACTACAATCTCAATAAGCGATGTTCTACGTTTTTTTTCACTAACACATTATATGGAAGGTAATAAAGATAAATTAATTAAATTATGTGATATATATGAATCAAATATAATATTAATTATATAATTATAATTTTTAAATGATAATATATCATTTTTTCTTACCATTTCACTCATTTAAATATGATAACATCATTCATGTACATTTGGACTACCACCTTCACGAAGCGATTTGACTCTTTTTTCATCCCCATTGCACATGGATGAAATATATACGTATAAAAAATAATAATATTTTATTAATGATATTATATTAATCCTTTATGATAAAATATTACATACCTCATTTCCATAATGTTCACTGAAAAAATGAAATGTTACCCTCACAAACATATGACATACCGTCTCTTTGTTCATAAGGTATGTCGTTTTTTACAATTATCATTAATTATTGGTAAAAAATTATAATTGATGTATAAATATGATAATTATTTCATGATAATTGTTATATATATTATGGAAATATATAATATGAACAAGAAAAGGAAATATTATGACGAAGTATGCATGAGAAAACATGGAAATTAACAATCAAAACAATGAAAATAACAATAGATAATTAAAAAACATGGGGTAAGATGTTATAAAAGGATAATATATGATTTTTTAAATATAAATATAGTTTTTCTATAAAATAATAACTTACATAAAATATTTATACAAGATATTAAGTCATGTTCAACCAAAATGAAGCTTGAGGTAAGGGACATCATCTCACCTTCCCTTTATTGAGAAATATTATAATGATATGAATAAAAATTATTTTATATTGTGTATATACTTCCCATTTAACATATAATATATTGATTCATTAAAGAATAATATAATTTTATGTTTAAATTTTATATATTTCAATAATGGTTATTTTACATGAATATTACCAAGTTGCAAAGAATTTCATAACTCAATTCCTTTTCATTGGGTAATATTACATTGTCATTTTCATTATCATTCTAAGATTATGTGATTATTGATTACTAAATATATAAAGTCTTATATCCAATTATTTTACATGTATTTAAATTTTACACACATAATAAATTAATTTTTTAATTCTCACAAAAATATTATGATCTTTGTAAGGGTTTATATCACAAAATTATTTTAATTAGGATTTTTTATACATGAGTTTCCATTAAAATAAATAATTAGATAATTCTGAATTAAATCCCTTAAATTTTCTTATACTCCTTTTATTCAATAAATTTTCATGTAACGGTATCATTTTCTACTCATTGGTACTTTAAATTACTAAGAAAATGTTTTTAATAAAATCCATTTTTATTTATTTATTCGGTCAAAACATTATTGTCTTCCAAAACAATTTTTTCTAAAAAAGTTTTTAATAAATGCTTTTAACAGTTTCCAAAAGATTTATTAAATTCATTTTAGCTATTTTTTCTTTTAAAAAAAATTTAAATAAATATTCTTATCCTTTACAATATAAGGCCTTTTTCATTAATCAAAAATATCAACGGAATCTTTCTTTATCATACCAAAAATATATATAATTTACTATATTTATGAACACACAGTGTTTTAAATCAATCATCATAATTTTATATTATTATTTTCCAATAAAAATATTTTTAAATTTTTTGATAACATTTAGTTCTAAAAAATGGTTATCTAAATGACAAGGGTATTTTCATCAATAATTGTTTTAAATATATATTTTTTTAATTTATACTCATAAATTAAAAAAATTATTTTTACTCCAAGGGTTACATATTTCATTAATAATATCATTATTCTTTCGATGGATGGTTCGAGATCATTTTGACCAAGGTATGTATTGACATTCACTTTATTTATTCCTTTTTTTAGTCATTGTCTTTCCCTAGAAATATTCCCTGTTAGTTGGTCATTGGAAATTAAACTACCTCTAAATATTAATATCATTTATCTTGTACATTATTATTTACTAAACCCTATCTCATTTCAATATATGTTTTTAATACATTTAATTTTAATTTATTAATAGGGGAAATGTTTTTAATCTATATTCATTCTTCAAAAAAAAAATATTGAATGGTTTGACATATTAATCCTAATAGAAATGATTATTTGATATATGAGGATTGATTTGGACATGAAGATATAGATAGGACCTAGTTATAGATAACCTGTAGATGAATTTATGGTCTCTTGAGATGAATCAATTGTGCAGCCTTAATTGAATGGCTTTCTAGTATATACATACCCATCATTTTTATACTATCACGAGGAACAATCTTGATGATTGTGGTATCATGAATTCTAAGATCATGATGTCCAATATATAATAATTTCTTTTATTGATAATTCAATTATTTATTTCCATTATATTTTCACGATGATATTATCATTGGATACATTTAATTCAATTTTTATTTACTAAATGGAAGTGTTTTCAGTTTTTTACCTTGATGTATTTATTTTTCCTTGTCCAGTAATGATATACACAATATTTATTAAATTTCATGTTTTTTATATTATTTAACTTTCTATATTTATTATTCCTTATCCTCTTATAATAATCATGTTATCTATTAAATGGGATGTATTTTCATGTATTTACCTTTAAAAATTTTTTATGACTTATCTACTCATGAAAGTAAAATTATTAAATGGATTTTTGGTTTAGTTGTATATGACTTCATGCCGTTTGTGCTTTTTGATGCATAAAAGATTTAACATTCAATAACTCTTACTGATCATTTGTGATCACCCTTATTTTGTTTCCATTCACTGTGATTTTATAAATATTACTATGATTTATGTGAATCATTATGCTAGATTATATAATTATTTTCAAGAAAAAATATTTTGTCATTTTTGTTTTCATATCTAATATTCAAATCTTGTATGTCTCAATTTTACTAAGACAACTAAACTATTTATTCGTTTGCGATGTGATTCATTATAGCCAATTAAATTATATAAAGAAGGCATCATCTCTAGGTTTTGGGGTTTGGTGTCTTTGCAGTTGGTATCAAAGGATTTTTGTATAATATATGAGGAATAAATTTAGTATAACATAGACTATGGATCATAAACATAAGATTAAAATTAAAGATATGTATAAAAGAAAATCATAATTTATTGGTAATGAAGTTATTATGTGGATTTCCTACCAATACATCTTTATCTAGATACTGTGAGTGTATTTGTTTCTCACACATTTGTACATAGGGTTAATGAATACAAAAAAATGGAACATTTGGCTTTACCCAATCACACCTAATCTGAACAATGAGTACTACTAGGCACCTAGTTTTAAACTCTCATTAGATATTCATAGGATAATTCATATTTTCTTTACAATCAGTTATGAAGAATTTTAAAATAAGATGAAACTGATTGAACTAGATGAAACCTAAGATATTTTATATTCATTTTAATATGTCATGATTTAGAAATCCAATAAATTATTCTCTAGTTTTATAGTTATGATAATTATTATTGAAACTATGTTTTTTAAATTTATTTATTGGATGGAACATTAAATAATCATTTTAACATTAAATATGAAGAAAAATTTAGTGATAATTAGAAACGAAATGGGATGATGGCCGTCGTGAATGATATTATGATTATGCGTAATTATTGTTTCTGAATTAAGATCAATAGAAAATTTCCTTAACAAAATTTAATGTTCACCAAGGAAGAGAATTATGTAGTTCTCCGAGATCTAAAATGTTGAAGATGATAATAGAAATAAGGATTTAACTCATTCATGTCATAAATTTGGAAAGATAAACCCATTAACGTTTTTTAATAAGAATTTAAAAAAACATATGTATCGATAATATGGGAAAAAAGAAATTAATTGTCGTGGAAAATATCGATTGTGATGGAAGGAAATAAATCATATCCCATGGATCCATTTGTATATTGTTTTACAATATTAGTAGAACCCAAGAATTGTTTTATCTAATGACATCGTTTAAAGTTCAACCCTTAAAATAAAGAAAGACTTATGATGAAATAAAATTGATGAAGTATTTATGTATGAGGATTTAATAATTAAATTTTAGAAGTATTTACCAAAATTTATTTTAGTTATAAGAGTCATTGAACATTTATGGATTATGGTAAATTTTATAAGAATATGTTATTAATTATCTTAATAGTAATGGATACCCTCATAGGCTTTTGAGTTTATGATTAATCAAAATATAAATGCCATAAATGCCCTTTTTATTTTTAATGTGATGGGAGTCAACCATGATTGTAGATGTTTTGTAAGAAATTTATTTAAATTATATGTTTTTGAAGAAAAATTATTAGAGGAATAATGACATAAAATTTTATAGAGATATATTTAATAGAATTTATAACATTTAGGGTTAACATAACCATTAATTACATTATAATAATATTCTAATAAGATTATTAGAATTTATGGGGGAAATATGTTGTATTGAAATGTTTAGATAAAATTATAATTTATGACTCATTTTATTTCAAACAGGACAATAATATTTTTTGTGAATGTTATTAGAATTGTGTTAACATAGATATCCCACATGTCGGGTGATAAACTATCATGTCTGAAAATGTTATGGGACCTTAAACCATCAACCTAAGGTCGATAAGATTTTAACACCTAACACTATCCAATATGATATATAGTGTAATATATAATTAGTTAGATGATTTGAAAAATAATTATTGATTAAGAACAAGGGGTATTACTATTGAGTTTTAGAGATTAATGAATAATATTTCATAACATGTGCTAAGAAATTATTTTTTTGGAAAATAAATAGAGATAGATAGAAATATTTATCACTATAGTATGGTTCTTATGATCAATTAAAAGTGAATTATTGTGATTCTTGAATAAAAAATAATTTTTTCATTTTCTATAGTAAGAGATTATAGGATATTTATTGATGAAAAACCAAATGATTAATTTTTTTATAAAATATAATAGTAAAAAATAATTATATTTACTTATATTCTTAGAGAATAAATAAGTTCCTAAACATTAGGAAAGGTATCATGAAAAAAAATGACATCATATTACATATATAGATGATGAATCTGGTGGTTTATTAAAATCATCATAGATTTATGGTTTTGTGGTCCTTAACATTCCATTGATCATTCTGTTTTTCTAATCACTAGCCTCTTTCATTATCTATAATTATTTATTCTCTCCTTCTATGTTCATATCATGAATTACTAATAATTTTACCCTATATGAGATACTATTTATGGGTCATTACATATCACATTTATATACCTATTTCTTTCATATGAATATAATTATTAGTAACTATTTTCTCAATCTTGGATTTCAACAAAATAAATTTGATATAAAAAGATGATTACTAATATAATGATTAAAATGTAATGCTGCAATTCTAAATGGAAAAAAATGTATCAGATACTGTGTGGAACAAACAACCCCAATTTAAAAAAAATGCATTCTAGTACAACATTATAAAATGGTTATTAAATTTTTGGGTAGAAATATTACTAAATTATTTATTAATATTATGATTGTGTATTAATTTTAATTAAAATATGAATCATTTAAAAGACAAATAATGTTTAAATAAAAACATTATTTTCTCAAAAAGATGCTTTAGTATCTCATTTCACACATAATATAAAATTATTTTTTAACACTTTAATAAAAAAATTGATTAAATGAATATAATTTTTGAAATAATCCTATAAAAAAAATTTACTGTGAATTTTTTATAATTCCCTCAAATGTTTTAGTTTTCTATAAATAGTGAAATAATTTGAATTTTATTTGAAAGAATAATTTTTGATTAAATTATTTGTAAAGAAAAATTATATTATAAAATGGTTTTAAAGTAAACTTATTTAAATAATATATCATTTAAAAAATTTATGGCATCATCATAACTTTTATATTGAATTTTAATTTAAAAATATTGTAAAAATTTGAACACTTTCTCTTTGATAGCCTACTTTATCATTACATATTTGAAATTAATTTTAAATTTTATTTTACCAATTATTTGAATTAATATTTGTAAAATGGTTTACATGATTTTAATTATAATAATTTTATTATATAATATGGTAAAATTAATTTTTTATTAAAAATAAATATTGATAATATAAAAAATTATTTGTCATGGTTAATGTAAAAATGGATTATCCTAAGGATAACTAAAAATATAAGGGTTATATTAACATGAAAACATTTCTAAAATATATTTTTTAAAACTAATTAAAACTTATAATGTATATTGATATATAAGACTCCGTTTTTTATACTTTTAGAATGTGAACAATGTGGTTACACCTTTTTCCATTCAAAAATTACAAGTGGGAAACCCACCTAACCTATAAAAAGACACCCCCTGTAGCACCCCAAGATTTTATGATAAGTATTATTTTTAATTTATTTGATGTCATGTGTTTTATTCTACACCAAGATTATCTTGTGGTATATGCCACACCATATTAGCTTGCGGTATATGCAACATTATTCTTGGATTGTGTTACACAAAATTTCATGTTCGTTTGCTAGTAGTCATTCTACGCAACATTGAGTGTATATATATACATATATATTCAATGTATAAATGAAATATGGTTGGATTTTGTTATAATAAACAACAAAGTAGTCTTCCATAACACGCAACCCTGACTTGGCTTGCATTACACGCAATCACGACCTTCCTCGATTGCGTGTGTAGTACGCAATACCGGGCTTCACTAAGCAACGATATATTGTTATAATATTATTATGGACTAGCTATTATGAATAGTATTAACTACATTTTGAATTTTATAACATTATTATTCATCTTACACATTTTTTAGAACATGGTATGAGAACAAAATAAAGTTTTCGGGTAAAATAAGTATTTTTCAAAAAAATGCAGTTTTGTCACTTTTTTAGGGAGCACCCACTTTAAATCTAGTTATTCACATGTTTATAAGTTCAATTTTACAAAATAAAATTCTTCTTCGGAATTATGGTATAAAAATTTACTTTGGATAAAATTTTCATATTATTCTGATAACTTTCATATTTTGATGAATAGTAAAAACACGCTATATTTTAATTAAAAACAACTTTTTTCATCGCAATAATTTATGTGGTTAGATTATCTATTTAATTGCTTTTAAAGTATAATTTTAATATAATTTTACCATTTAATCCAATTCTGGTCATTGGAATTAATTAAACTTTGAATTTGGACATAAACAAGTGTCGATCCTTTGATAGTTATTATTTCTTAAAAACACGCTATTTGTTTTGATAACAGGAATTAATTTTAAAATTAATTAATCCCACTTCTATGTTTTGAATTAGGAAAAATACACATAATTTTTGAATTCGGAATATCAAATATAGCTTGGGCTGAATTTTTGGTATTTTTCTGAAAAACATCAATTTTTGATGAATAGTGAAAACACTGAGTTTTTGGTTACTACCAACATTTTATTTATATAATTATTTATTCAATTTAAATTTATTTTAGGTAAAAATAGATAAATAATACTTATATAAGTTCTATGAAGTTCATTGGATTCATTTTATAATAATTTTATATTTATAAAAATTGTATTGAACTTTTCACCGTCTTTTACCCACCTCCTAAGAGCTTTTGCAATTGTACGTAAAACTTAATTTTACTGCTTCTATGAGTTGAATTTATAAAATCGGAAAGACACATTTAATATCACTGAGTAAAATGTGGTTTAATGAGATAAAAATAATTTTGGGTGAATAGTAACTGTTTAATTTTATTTACCACAGTTAAAAGTAAATAGGGTAATTCAAGTTTAAAAAAATATTATAATAATTCAAAATTACCTTAACACTTGTAAAAACCTTATTGGATGAGTAATGGCCGACCATGGGCATACTTGGGTCGATTTTGGGACCCCATGGAGCCACTTATGAAAGACAATGACACATTATATTAATTAATTTAATGTAAAGACAAAATTGACATTAACAAAAAAAATTTAGTAAATTAATTTTTATATGGTGTTATATAAGTCATATTTTATACTATTAAATATTAATTATATAGTTAAAAATATTTCCTACATCATGGTATTTTTTCATAATTTTTAGACATCAAATGAATTAAATTAATTATGACACAATAATGATGCAGTATTTACCTCATTAATAAATGATTTTAATAAATAAGATTATAATAAATAAAATATTACCCAAAACATGTCCAATTATAATTGGATGATTTAATTCCAACCATGAGTAATATTATCATCATATTTAATGATTTTTGGACCTTTTGAAACCTAAGATAAGTTTATAATAAAATAATATTTCCACACTTTCCAAAAGAGCCCCTCCTCCCTCTTATAAAAGGAGACCATTTCTATCCAATTCCTCACACCTCTCAAGCCATTTTTCTCATCCAACATCTTATCAATTAATCTCCATACATCCCTATCCTCCCCCTAGAAGCATTACATTATGCATAAGTCACTTCCAGTAGTCCTTTTGGTATAGACCAAAGGAAGTTACCCAAATTAATGGTAAAGGTTTTTCTTAAGATGTTTTCTTTTATTATACTTCTCCAACCCCTAAACCCTTTTTAATAAATTATTTTGTCACAAAACCAGTATCATAAATATACTAGGATGTTTTTATGAGAATTATTATAACTAAAATTACACACACCTCCATCTAATGGATGAAGAACATAATGTTTCTGTGGATGGAAAACTAGCGCCTCACAAAACGATGATTGTTCGATTTTCTCCTGCCGCCTCTCATTGTGGCCATTATGATGGAACTGTATTTATATATAAATCATATTATGTTTATTATTTCCTTATTATTCATTACTTACCAATTATATCAAGCCTTTATGGTTTCTATAGTGGGTAAATACGATAATCTCATTTGAGGAAGTGCGGACTACCGCCCCCTCAAAGTGATGTGATTCGTTAATTCATTATGTGGGATGTATAAAGGATATTGTTAATGATATGATATATGATATTATACTGTAATTATAATATACCTATGTATCATTATGTTTTAATTCCATTTAAAAAAGAAATATAAATGAAAGTAGCGTTCATGAGTACGTACGGCTTACCGTCTCCAGGAACGGTGCATTTCATCTCTTACCTCCATATGTTATGTGATATTATAAATACATATATATGATGGATATATAATTAATATATGTCATATATAAATAATTATTTCCATTTTTTAAGTAAGTATATAATGATATAATTAATAATAACATCATGAAAAACTAGTCCAAACACGTACGATAAATAAGATGATTTTACCCAAAACGTTGCTTTAACATGGGATTTACAAAAGAACAGGAAATATAAAGACATAAGTGAACCATATATGATATCCTAACAATTAATATGATTCTATAATAATTCAATGAAAATATTTAAATCATTATATAGGAGTTTAGGATATGTACGATGCATATCAGACCTAAGGTAAGGGATAACTTTTCCAATCTCATTTTTATCCGAGATTGTTTCCTCGTAAGTATTTACTGGGGTTATTTTTATCATCCAAGACCATGTTTTCTAAAAATATTTTTATGTATGTTTAAAGTTATTTTTACCCATTTTTGACTTTTACTACATGGTATGTATGAAATTATTCTTTTTTTCACCATATGAGGTACTTTTTGACTTTTCTGGAAAAAGTACGAGAAGAATGTTTTTTTAACTTATACGGCATGAAAGGATTTTTACGATTTTATAAAGCCTTATTTTCATGAAGCCTCCTCCAAAATATTTCATGACTATTTTCTAGAAAATCTATTTCTTTTAAAATTGCATGACATTTTTTGAAAAGAAATTGATTTTGAAGAAGAAAGGATATTTTTTCAAGAATTCATTCCAAGTGTTTTATCGAAACCATTTTTCCATCTAATATGACATTATTTCATATGTGTATGTTTCAAATATAATGTCTCTATGATTTACATGGTTTCACTTATCTTATGTTGAAATGATATCCATTTGTTTTATATGGATTATGTTATTATGGGATGATGTTTGTGAAACCCACTTTATTCTTTGGGTTATGATGAATGATTTATGTTTATGTTGTGGAACACGTAAGAATGATTTCATTATGAGATGGGTGGGACCTATATCTTCCTCCAATTAATTGGGTAAAGATTTATATCTCATGAGATAGACATGGCTGGAATGTTATGTTAATCTAGTTCAGTAATACATGACTGGAACACGGAGTGAACTTGATTCAGAAAGGGACTTTGTCCACTAAGATGGTCTCGGCAGCAATGCCTTAGATACAATGTAAATCATATCATGTGCTTAATGGTTTCCACAATCACATGTTTTATTCCCATGCTATTTTATCAGGATTTATGTTTCTTTATGATCTATGCCTTACATATTACCATGTTTTATGTCATTTCTCAAGATCTTGATGTTTAAACATTGTGTTCATGTTTTTAAGATCAAATGTATATGGTTTATTTTATTTTATCCATTCTTACCCTTACTAAGAATTTGAGCTCACCCTTTATATGTTTTCTTTTCCCTAGGAAATAAAGAAAGGTTTTTAAGTAAGAAAACAAAAATGGGAAGATCTTTATGGGAGATGTTGAAGATCTTTCACCATGATTAGAAGATTATGTTCCCAGTTTCCAAATACACTAAAATATTACGGTCCTTGTGTACCTATTTTTGTTATGTATTAAGTATTCTACAAAAGTAATGTAATTTCCATCTACGTCAAGCTATGGGTCTCTACAGTTGGTATCAGAGGAAAGGTTTAGTCAACCTTTGGAAACTAGGATGCGAAAACTTTAGTGAGATCCCTAGAGATATTTCTAAGGTATGTCTAGGGATATCCCTAAGGTTAAGTATAAGTATAGGTTATAGGCCTAGAATTATGGTAACAATCTTAGAATTAAACCTAAGATGTTAGATATTGAAGTTAATCCCCCTTTATTATGTTGTTTTACCTATCATGATTTTTTCCACTCACACTATTCTTTCTGGGTTTTAGAAAATGGCTGGAAATAGGAAGATTCACGATAATGGATAATATGATATACAATGGAATGATATTCTTCATGATCAAGAAAATGAAATGGGATTTGGAAGGTGAAAACATCATTATTATGCCTAATAATAAATCTCATAATATGATCAATAATATCAGCTTTGGTAAGTTTCCTGACTCGGCTAATAAGTGAAAGATGGAGTTTTATGATGATCATAGAGGTAAGAAAGTTCAATTTCCCTCATGTAAGTCATGTGGGAAGAGGCATAAAGGAGAATGTTTCAAAGGAACTTGAAGATGATTTGGGTGTGGAAAAGAAGGACACAAATCTAGTAACTGTAATGAAAAAGGTTCAGTTAACACCCTGAACAAGAATAATGGTATTTCTAAGACATCAACAACAGTTAAGTGTTTTAAATGTGGAATGTACGGGAATTATGCAAACCAATGGCCTAAGGGAAAATCTCGTAAAGAGAATAAGCATGGTCATATGGGTAGTATTTATGTGGATGATGATGAAGAGACTATAAATGATATATGAGATGGAAGAACTGATGAAGCTCAGTCAGTGGTTTAAGAAGTTAGTGTAATGATTGTATGTTTATCAAGAATATTGTATGGTACTATGGAATAAAGAAAAATCTAAGGATTGTTACACTATTCCCTTTGCTTGAGTTTTAAAAGTATATGATGAATGGTACTGGTTACCATGGAAGGTTATTCATATATTTTTTGAAAATAGATGATGTGTGCATAATGAAAGGATAAGGAGATAATGAGATGTTTGATAGTATTAATGAGCTCATGACTAATATAAGGACAAAGTGATATCATGGTTTGAGTATAAAGAATTTTTGGGATTTTGGAATGTGGAAAGAGACAACTTTTGACAGCATTCATGTTTTTAACTAAGGTTCTATGGTAAATCATGTTGCAATAGAATACATGATTAAGGAATTCACATGTTTAGAATGTGACCAACAAGATATATTGTATGATAAATGATGTTATTCATGTTATTATTATATGACCTTTCCAGTAATCATATTATGTATACTATGATATTGGAAAGATATATTTTGGATAAGCCTAACGATTGGAATAAATTACGTTAGGCATAATATAGTATTGTTTAAGACTATAACTTTTTTTTGATATTATTGTAGGAATGTTATTATAATGTAGTTTTAGAAAAACGGACAACCAGCAAGATGGGCCAAATCTCGTCGTGTCGGACAAGGCTGTGGGAATCGAACCCACAACCGAAGTGCGACATGCCTTTATCGCCCACCACTGGCCAACATGAAGTCCCTGGTTATTAGAAACAAGTTTTATTTTATTAATCAGTATGATAGATGAATTATAAGTCCATTTTTGGAATCATATATGATTAACCTCAGCATATATGGACTTATGTATTCGATAACTTTTTCTAACCTTTTCTTTGAGGCAAATGGAATGACCCATCATTTTATCACATGATCTGATAGCACTTCAAGAATGAAAAATTAAACTTCATTTCTTTAAGATATGAAGTGGAAATTGTTCAAGGCACAACCACCAGTGAGAATGTACCGAAATAAAGTAAGTATTTCTTCTAATTAAAATTATTCAACTTTAGGAAATGATATTGAAAACAAAATGTTGTCCCAGTGCTATTATATCTGATGAATCAGATGGTACCTTATATTATCAAAAATTTATGGCTTTGTGATTGTTGGCTTTTTCATATCCATGTTCTCTACCACTCTCTATCAGAACTTGATGGTTAGATTTTTCTTCAATATCCATATTTTCACCTATGTTCTCTTATGTGGAAACCCAGTGATGAGTTACTTTGGGTAACTGTTACATTTCATAATTTAGTTTTCAAAGTTATGTTTTGGTATTCCTTTTTACGATGTGGGTTTCTATTAAAGAAACTTTTAAGTATTAAACCATTTATAACCCCCGACGAATTTCAAGGGAGAAATTCATTTTAAGGGGGTAGAATGTAACACCTCGAGATTTTATGATAAGTATTCTTTTTAATTTATTTGATGTCATGTGTTTTATGCTACACCAAGATTATCTTGTGCTATATGCAACACCATATTAGCTAGTAGTATATGCAACACTATTCTTGGATTGTGTTACACACAATTTCAAGTTCATTTTCTAGTAGTCATTCTACCCAACATTGAGTGTATATATATATATATTCAATGTATAAATGAAATACGGTTGGATTATGTTATATGAAACAACAATGGAGTCTTGCACAACATGCAACCCTAACTTGACTTGCATTACACACAATCACAACCTTCCCCGATAGCGTGTGTAGTACGCAATACCGGGTTTCACTAAACAATGATATATTGTTATAATATTATTATGGACTAGCCATAATGAATAGTATTTACTATATTGTGAATTTTATAAAATTATTATTCATCTTACACATTTTTTAGAACATGGTATGAGAGAAAAATAATGTTTTCGGGTAAAATAAGTATTTTTCAAAAAAAAAATGCATTTTTGCCGCCATTTTATAAAACACCCACATTAAATCTAGTTTTTGACATGTTTATAAGTTCAATTTTACAAAATAAAATTCTTCTTTGGAATTAGTATATAAAAATTTACTTTGGATAAATTTTTCATATTATTCAGATAACTTTTATATTTTGATGAATAGTAAAAACCCACTATATTTTAATTAAAAACAAATTTTTTCATCACAATAAAATATATGGTTCTATTATATTTTTAATTAGTTTTAAAGTGTAATTAGAATATATTTTTACCATTTAATCCAATTCTGGTCATTGAAATTAATTTACTTTGAATTTGGACATAAACAAGTGTCTATCTTTTGATAGTTATTGTTTCTTAAAAACACTATTTATTTTGATAACAGGAATTACTTTTAAAATTAAATAATTCCACTTATATATTTTGAATTTGGAAAAATAGACATCATTTTTGAATTCAGAATATCAAATATAGCTTAGGCTGAATTTTTGGTATTTTTCTGAAAAACTTCAATTTTTTACGAATAGTGAAAACACTGAGTTTTTGGTTAAAACTGACTTTTTATTTAAATAATAATTTATTTGATTTAAATTTGATTTATATAAAAATAGATACATAATAATTATATAAGTTCTATGAAATTCATTGGAGTCATTTTATAATAATTTTATATTTATAAAAATTGTATTGAACTTTTCACCGTCTTTTACCAACATCCTAAGAGCTTTTGCAATTGTTCGTAAAACATAATTTTACCGCTTCAGTGAATTGAATTTAAAAAATCCAAGAGAAATGGTTAATATAATGGAGTAAAATTTGGTTCAATAAGATAAAAATAATTTTTGGTGAATAGTATCTTTTTACTTTTATTTACCACGGTTAAAAGTAAATAGGGTAATTCAAGGTTAAAAGAATATTATAATAATTCAAAATTACATTAACACCTATCCAAACCATATTGGATGAGTAATGTCCGACCATGGGAAACCTTGGGTCTATTTTGCGACCCCGTGGAGCAACTTATGAAAGACAATGACACATTATATTAATTAATTTAATGTAAAGACAAAATTGAGATTAACAAAACTCTTTTAGTAAATTAATTTTTATATGGTGTTATATAAGTCATATTTTAGAATATAAATATTAATTAGAAATCTAAAAATATTTCCTACATAACAGTGTTTTTTTCATAATTTTTAGACATCAAATTAATAAAATTAATTATGACACAATAATGATTCAGTATTTACCTCATTAATAAATGATTTAAATAAATAAGATTATAATGATTACAATATTATCCAAAACATGCCCAATTATGATTGGATGATTTTATTTCTACCATGAGTTATCTTATCACCATATGTAATTATTTTTGGACCTTTTGAAACTGAAGATAAGTTTATAATAAAATAATATTTCCACACTTTCCAAAATAGCCCCTCCTCCCTCTTATAAAAGGAGACCATTTCTATCCAATTCCTCACACTTCTAAATCCATTTGGAACGTCCAAAATCTACCCAATTAATATCCCTACATCCCTCTCCTCCCCCTATAAGCCTTACATTAGGCAGAAGGCACTTCAAGAAGTCCTTTAGGTTTGAACCAAAGGAAGTTACCCCAATTAAAGGTAATGGTTTCTCTTAAGTTGTTTTCTTTTATTCTACTTCTCCAACCCCTAAACCCTTTTTAATACTTTCTTTTGTAACAACACCAGTATCAAAAATATACTAGGATTTTGTTATGGGAATTATTAAATCTTCACTTACACACACCTCCATCTAATGAATGAAGAACATAATGTTTCAGTGTATGGAAAACTAACACCTCACAAAATGATGATTGTCTGATTTTATCCTGACGCCTCTCATGGTGGCCATTATGATGGAACTATATTTATATATAATACATATTATTTTTATGATTTCCTTATGCTTCTTTACTTCCCAATTATATAAAGCCTTTATGGTTTCCATAGTGTGTAAATACGATAATCTCACTTGAGGAAGTACGGACTACCACCCCCTCAAAGTGATGTGGTTCGTTAATGCCTTCTTTGGGATGTATAAAGGATGTAGTTAATGATATTATATATGATATTATACTGGAATTATAATATACCTATGTATCATTATGTTTTAATTCCATTTAAAAAATAAATATAAATGAATGTAGCGTTCATGCATACGTACGGCTTACAGTCTCCATGAACGGTGCATTTCATCTCTTACCTTCATATGTTATGTACTATTATAAATACATGTATATTCTGGATATATAATTTATATATATGATATATTAATCATTATATACATTTTGGAAGTAATTAAATCATGATATATGTAATAATAACATCAAGAACAACAATTCCAAATACATACAATAAATAAGATGATTTTACCCAAAACGTTGCTTTAACATGGGATTTACAAAAGAACGGTTAATATAAAGTCATAAGTGAACCATATATGATATCATAAAAAATAATATGATTCTTTAATAAGTCAATGACATTATTTAAATCATTATACAAGAGGTTCGGATACGTACGAAGCAAATCAGACCTAAGGTAAGGGATAACTTTTCCAAGCTCGTTTTTATCCGAGATTGTATTTACTGGGGTTATTATTATCATCTAAGCCCATGTTTTCTAAAAATATTTTTATGTATGTTTAAATTTCTTTTTACCCATTTTTTACTTTTACTACATGGTATGTATGGAATTATTCTTTTTTTACTTTATGAGGTATTTTTTGACTTTTCCAGCAAAAGTACGAGAAGAATGTTTTTTTAACTTATACGGCATGAAAGGATTTTTACAGTTTTATAAAGCCTTATTTTCATGAATATTCCTCAAAAATATTTCATGACTATTTTCAAAAAAATATATTTCTTTTCAAATTGCATGACATTTTGTGAAAAGAAATTGATTTTGAAGAAGAAAGGATATTTTCCTCAAGAATTCATTTCAAGTGTTTTATCAAAACCATTTTTCCATCTAAGATGACATTATTTCATATATTTATGTTTCACGTATAATGTCTCTATGATTTACATGTTTTCACTTACCTTATGAGGAAATGATATCCATTTGTTTTATATGGATTATGTTATGATGGGATGATGTTTTTGAAACCCACTTTATTCTTTGGGTTATGATGAATGATTTATGTTTATGTTGTGGCACACATAATAATGATTTCATTATGAGGTGTGTGGAACCTATATCTCCCTCCAATGCATTGGGTAAAGATTTATATCATGTGATATAGACATGGATGCAACGGTATATTAATCTGGTTCAGTAATACAGGACTGGAACGTGGAGTGAACTCGATCCAGAAAGGGACTTTGTCCACTAAGATGGTCTTAGCAGCAATGCCTTGGCTACTATGGAAATCATATCATGTTCTTAATGGTTTCCACAATCATATGTCTTATTCCCATGCTATTTTATCAGGATTAATGATTCTTTTTGATCTATGTCATACATATTTCCATGTTTTATTTCATTGCTCAAGATCTTGATATTTAAACATTGTGTTCAGGTTTTTAATTTCAAATGTATCTGGTTTTTTTTATTTTATCCATTCATACCCTTACTGAGAATTTGAGCTCACCCATTATATGTTTTCTTCTCCCCAGGATATAAATAAAGGTTTTTAGCTAAGAAAACAAAAAGGGGAACATCTTTATGGTAGATGTTGAAGATCTTTCACCATGATTAAAAGATTAGGTTCCGAGTTTCCAAAGACACTAAACTATTAAGGTCGTTATGTGTCTATTTTTGTTATGTATTAAGTATTAAAAAAAAATAATGTATTGTCCATGTACGTCAATCTATGGGTCTCTACACCCTCTATCCTCTCTTAGTCTCAAAAACAAACAATTTTGAACCCTTAAATGACCGAAAATTTAAAAAATTCTATCATTTCATTATAGAAACCTTATTTTTCTAACAAATGCATCGATTTAAGGATTTTGTGCAAACCAATTGAGGATACCGGATGAAGAGGTAATGATCATTATTCAGTATTTTTATTTTATTTACTCCTCCACATCCTTAAATTTTTATTTAACCATGATATAATAATATACACATTATATTAAATATAATTATAAAATTCTATTTTAGGGAAATTACCACCATCCATTCCCACTTCCATAAATTTTTTTATAAAATATTCATTCATGAGTATGGTGGACAACCACCTATTTAACTGATGTCATTACTTTTTCCATGACCACATCTCACTCACTCAAATTTACTCTTTTATTAAGAAGGAAGACCCATAGACCAAAATGCATAAACAAAGATGCCTAAGGAGGTCTAAAATGATGCCAGCCGAGGGCATCCCCTCTAATCGAATTGACTCCTTTGGGCTGGAAAGTGGAAATGTGATGCACACACACTGGGTCATGCCCCAGTACCTCTATTGAAGAAAGGTGATCCACCACTTAATTTCCCTCACGCTAGGTTTTGCTGATTTTGGTACCATTGGAGAGAATACCTTTGCACTTTTTGATAATGTAGGTAATGGACCATGGAGTAGAAAAAATTTCCTTCATAGCATCAAGCTATATTTTTGAATCAATTTCAACTTAAACTAATGTAAATCCCTTAAGGTGATAGAGATTGATACCTGTGAGCATGGCCTTGGCTTCGGCCTAAAGAGAAGATCCATGACCTTATTGGGAGGAGAAATCAAGGAGGACCGATCCCTACGAGTCCCAAAGAACCCCACACCCACACATCACTCCCATAGAGCAGGATCCATTTGTATTAAGTTTCAGAACACTGGTAGAGGGATTCACTCTAACCCATTATCCTCTATCCATACTACCTCTTGGCTGGACAGAAGGAGAACTAGAAACCATACAATAGAAGGAAGGTGCATACTTCCAGTTTCTAAAGAGACATGCTAGATCAATAAGAATGATTTTCGACCTTCTAATGATATACCAACCCATAGACCATGTCCCCTCATATCTGAGCTTGTTCCTGGCTTTCCATATGGACCAACATCCATCATAAAGAATCAAAGAGAGAGCTGACTTCTCCAGTCCTTTATCTCCCATCCCATGAAACCATTTTTCCAAGAATTTAATATCCCCCGATCTAGGGTCATAAAACCCAATAATGTCACTATAAAAACTCCACACATTAATTTCCCACTCACCAGAGAAAATGGGATGATCATTCGTTTCCTCTTTGTAAACTGTACAGTAGGCACACCAAGAAGAAAGTGTGATACCACAACATTTGATATTTTCATCCATAGGAATGGAGTAGTTTCTGATTCTCTAAAGTAGGAATTTATATTTTGATAGAGCCACCTTGTTCCATAGAACCTCATTCTGAGCATCCTACACCTCTGAAATTTCCCTCATGCGGAAAAAATCTAGAGCAAAAAAACCCCCGAAGAGAAAGGAGTGAAAACAAAATGATTCGGATCCTACAAAAGAAAAATGAGGTTGAAAAGGGCCTATTGTTCATCATCTAGCACTGTTTTAATAAGATCTGTGTGTAAACTCACTTCCCTAAATGTGCCAGTAGAAGCAGGACACCTCGGGAAGCCCATCACTTTCCCAGCCTATTTTTTGTGCCAGAAGGGAATCTCTCCCCTCCCTATAATCCATTGCGAGTGACTAGTAAGTTCAAAAATGAGAAGAATAAGATTCTTCCAAATCGAAGAGCCTCTTACCACCACCAAGGATTGTTGGAAAAATAGTGGGTACATTGTTTTCCCCGATAACATACTCTGATCCACAACTGCCCAAGCCAACATAGCCTACATACTACTAAGGGTGTCCTCCAAGCTACGAACATTAATACCACCCTCCCTAGAATTCCAATCCACTCTTCTCCAAGCAGCCCAGTGACTTTTCCATTCTGCCAAAGGATCCCATATGAAACCGGCCAGAAGTTTGTCAATGCTGTTGATGACACCTCTCGGAGGCATAACCGCAGAAAGGGCATGAACTAGAGTATCCAACAACACACTATTAATGAGATAAATACGACCACATCTCAAGGTTGGGTATGATGATAGATGTATAGTATATTTATATGGTATTTATAATATTATTATACCTCTTGAGTATTTATTTCATATATAAATCTTATTACATTCCATTCCATAGGAGATACGATATGGTCACTCATATGTATGGTGGACTACGGACTTAAAAAGAAATATGATTCGTTTTATGAATAACTCATTACATGGAAGGTAATAAAGATATATTTAATGAATATATATGTTGTTAAATATATAATTATGTTATTAATTACATTTTTATTATTCTTAATGTATAAAATATAGTTTTTGTTCATAAATGTTCACTCACAAAGAGAGGATATCATCAATCTTGTACATGTGGACTACCATCTCCACAAAGAGATATGATACTCTTTTCATCTGAAAAATCATGGATGACTATAAGTATATTAAAATAACTGATATTTTATGGCCCAAACCAACCTGGGTCGACCCTAAACCAGTTACCCGAGCAGATCTATAGCAAGGACCAAGAGGCATTCCTGATCCTCCCAGGCTGGTGAATAGTTCCAGGGAATCAGTAGAGAAAAAAGGGGAACAATTTCACCCAAAAAATAAATAAATCATAAAAAATAATCCATAGAAGTGGAGAATAAATAAACTAATAAAATGACAAAAAAATAACAAAATAAAATAAAGCTAACTGAACTCGACGTCTGAACTAACTCGATGTGACACCATTGGTCACACCCCGACTCAATGATAAAGCATTTCCCATGGTGAGTGCACCCAAGATAGAGCCTGAATAAACACTAAAAAATATAAAATAACTATATGTGTGAGTATTAAAACTCAGTAGGCTATCCCGATAATCTATTCCCAATTAACTACCTTTAAAATAAATAAAACTCCATTTTAAGTTTGAACTACAATTTATAAAATTATGTTTTTCTAAATATTTTACTTAAAAACAAAGTACGAACCATTTAAATTAACCAATTTTAAAATATAGACTCTTGTCTTAAGTTTCAATTACATTTTCCAATAGAATGTGATATTTACATTTTCATATTTGTATAAAGAGGATAAAGCATTTTCATTTGAAAATTAGTTCTAGAAACCTCTCCAAAAATAGCTCACCACTTTCCAAGAAAAAAAATATAAGAAGGCGCAATAGAAATCACCCAGGAAGGGAAATGTAGGTATACATATAAGCATCATAATCAATGCTGCAAGATAATATATCCAAATAGACATGGGTGAACCTAAAAGATCAAGAATAATCTAGAAGACACCAATAAATGGGACCCCATCCTCGTTGACATGTCACACATGATGAAATAAAAACACTCAAATGCTCAGCCATCTTTTCTTAGGAAGGATGAGGGAAACCCCCATAGCAATAAACCCAAACGTATCCTCCTACCATGGGCCACTGGTTAGTAACATAATCTACTAGGGAGGAGATTATTCTCTTAATATTCTCTGAATATTCCAGGTTCCTATGTCTCAAGTATTTAAAAAGGGGGTGGGCTGACCGATGCTAGTCGAGCATCCAATCACAGTATATATAATAATAAATCACAACAGGTATCACTCTAAACCACTCCATGGGGAAACCTATTGCATTTAAACCATTCGAGAACTCAGAAGCCTCTAATATTGGGACTCCCAATCAATCAATCGCAACAAAGTAAATAGATTTATCCTATAAGGGGTTTCATAAAAACAATTACATTGCATTCCATAATGTTCAAAATGGGAATTAAACAAGTTTCAAAAATCTCCACTTTAAAAATAACTGAATTCTTTTTCCAAAAATTGGAAAAACCACCACTTTCTTTTTCACAAACATTAAAAAAATCCAATTTCCTTATAAGACCAAAACAGGTTCGAACCAATTTATGGAGACCCAAAATACTACCTCTCTTGTTGCAAATATTTTTATAAAACCAAAAAAAATTATTTTTTCAAATAAACCATAAGATCCTTCTGGGTATTTTATGAGTGACACATGTAACATTTACTAAAATAGTTTTCATTTAAGAATCAACCAGTTGAAAACACAAATTTCATGACACGAACATATATAAATTGATAAATCAGGTGAAAAATTAATAAAACAGTTAATTGAACAAATAGCTTACTCAAAAAAAAATAAAACTACATAATTTTTCACACAACAATAATTGAACTATAAATTCATGCTTCTATAATTACCACAGTTATAGGATGAAAACAAAAAGGAAGAGATGAAATTAAATCATAATGGAATGTGCATTAAGAAACCTATCTCGAGACCGAGATTGAAATGGAAAGGCGCATGGTTGAAACCACATGGCATGATCCAATGCCCTAAAAACTAAATATTAAGGAATCAGAAACACAAAATAACGTTAATCAAATAGTGTGAAACCAAGAGGAGGGATCAAGGTCCTCACCTCGCATGGCAGTGCCAACCAGATATGGTAAGAGACCCTCACCATATATGGTAAACACTAAAACCCATTTTAAGGGAGTCTTAAAAGAATAGCTACATTTCTAGAAGGGGATTTCACTACCGGAGGAGGGTCACACCAGTAGGGAAGCACACCGGAGGGTTCGCGTCGGTAAGAGGAGGCTACGTCCGAAAGGATTGTGCTGGAAAAGACGGAGGTCACACCAAAGGTGATTGTAGGTTAGAGGGCAGGGGAGTCTGCCAAGGGTGTTAGTTACTGGAGGAGGGTTGGTCAGGTTTGTTGGCGTCGGAGATAGGCCTTACTGGAGGTGGGATTTTGAGTTGAGGGTGTTGTGCACCGTGCAGGGGGTCCGAGGTGGGGCGTCTTCACAGGTAGAAAGAGGTTGGGGCGGGTCGGCCAGCCAAAGTGGGGAGGAGGAGGCCGGTTAGGGGAGAGATGCTGTAGGTGGCCACTATTCAAGTGGGAGAGGCCAAGGTCAGGGAGGGGTCGGTCCAGATTGGTTAGGCCAAACTCCAGGGGATGTGTCGGACTGGAGAGGAGGAGAGAAAGATATGACTGGGAAGTAGGAGGAAGGTTGGGACCTAGGGCTAATGGGAGCGCTTTAAGGGGAAAAAGGAGTCGGTAGTGTTTCTCATAATGTAGGGGAAGAAGCATGAGAGGTCCAATGTGATGGGGGATTTCCACTGTAGAAGTGGAGGAGGCGACATCCAATGTGTGGAATGCAGCGCACACTAATTGGAGAGAGAAGGGTCTTTGGAAACCCTAAAGAAAAAGAGAAACAACCCTTAAAATTAATTATGATTTATAATAACATAATAATAATAATAATAGGAATAATAAAAATAATTAAGAGAAAAATAATTATAAAAATAATAAAAATAATAATAATAAAAATAAATAATAAAATCATGCTGATAAATTAAAAAAAACTATTTATTTTATTTTTATGATAATAAAATTCTTAATGATAAAAATTTTAAATAAATCCATAAATAAAATTTATTTTTAATATCATGAAAAATTACCCATTTTAATTTTTTAAAGACGAACAGGTCGTGTAGTTGTTTATACGACGATGTATGGTATCGCGCTCTGCTCATGCCCTCGATGATGCTGACTCAAAAGCAAAATTTTTAACATAACATAGAAATTTCATCTAGGACACACCCTGTACCCCAACAGAAATATTTAATGGAAGAAAGAAATAATTAAAAAAAGTGTCGCACGGGTCAGGGTGTGAGAATTCTCCCCACCATAACACTTTCCACCCCCGAGAGACTATAATATTTTCCATCCAATCGATCAAAATCTAAATATTCCATATAAACACAATACAACCTCTTAACCCAAGGACCTTTAATTGACCACCAATGGAACTCCACCCTATTTCCCAAAATAAATCACTTCCAAAGGGGAGGCCTGAACGGACTCCCCACCATAAGAACTCAACTAGTATCTGATAACAACTTAAATAAAAAACCATAGAGATGGTGAGTCTTTGCACCATAAACAACCAACCTATACATGGCCAAACAAAAATCCAACATGAACCTGAACTAGGCCTTACTCAAGCCAAAGGAAACATACCAAGAACACTAAAACCACTCACTCTTGTCTAAAAGGGATAAGAGCTGAACCCAAAACTTTGCACATATAAAAAATGCTCACCCATTGGCGGGGAGGGAGGGACCAAGGATTGGATCAATGAAACTACGAAGTATAACTACTCATGACTAATCACTTCGAGATGGACACAAACCAAATCACAACTGATTAATATGGATGGTCCACGCAAGGCCACTAATCAGCAAATCACATCTAAAAGGCACAATTTATGACATTACGTGAGGGATAAGTCCATCACGCTCTTTACAATGAGGTGAAGTTTAGAACGATAGATAAATTGGAGAATAAACACTAAATCTATCTCACATCAACGATAGAGGCACAACCTTAACCGAACTCCTTAAAATTCCCCCAGGCTTCCTGACTATGGGCCAGCATCACTCTGAGGCCTTTTGGCTGGAGCTCTGATCGATAAAGTGTCTCTTTCCTCATAGTCTGCTTCTGATAATTCAAATAAGAAACATACATATTTTTATTTGACAAAGTATATAGCAAAATTTTGAGAAGAAAGACACACTAGAAATGAAAACCGGGGTTCATCAAAGACCCAAAACATTCTCGTACATTAAAAACCCAAAACACCATCAGTATAATTGAAATGATAAGATATCCCTTACACTAAAAGGAAACATACATAAGAAACTTAAACAAAAACCCATAAACACATCACTTCTGATTAATTCCTATATGATTCTTTCTAGAGATGCCTTGAAAGAATCATTGTAAGTGACCCAATCGTCCACAATCATGGAATGGTTTAGGATTACTTGGTCAGGCCGACCTCTTGTGACCCAGCATTCCACACTGATAACACATAAGGATCTTTCGCTCCAAAGAGTATGATGAAAGATCAAGATGCCTTTTGATTCCACAACCTGCTCCATCCAATTTCAATCGCTTTATCATCTCCTTTCCAAAATAATCAGCACTTTCAATATGGATTGAAGGAGGGAGGACTACATCGAGCACTCCCTCCATCATGGATTGGACATGAAAATATTCTCTTACCACATTATCAAAATACATTTCTTTTGATGCTGACACCTTCGACTGCAGATCGGGGTGGATACCTAACTCAAAACATCGAGCCTTCATAGAGTCATTCGTGGCATATCCTAAATCATAATGGACTAAGTCCACAAAGCATGGAAAAACATCCCACATGGATCGGTCACCCTACTACAGATAACACATATCCATCCACTTCCTCACCCTTTCTTCCTCAGAGAAATACTGGAAAATGAACAAAGCCTTCAAAAACTCCAATGTATGCTCTTGATGGGGCTTGTTTTGAGACACGAACTTCCACCACATCCACAGTTAACCTTCATGCATGAAGGTTGCAAACATGACTTTCAACGACTCAGGAAAATCAACGTGGTCAAAGTCCCTTTTAATCTTCTACATCCACTCTAGTTCTATGGAAGGGTTTTCTTGACAATAAAAGATAGGTGGATTTAGCTTCTGAAACTGAAGCAAAAAATTCTTAGGTTGATTAATCGAACTAGAATGCTTCAAGGGGAAACCTCTAGACAAGAATAGTCAACAACCCAATCAAGTCTATCTTAATAAATAAAAATCCTCAAAATCAAACACGTCATATATAACATGATCTATACATAAGAAAATGAACCATAATAGCATAAAAACATTCATTTTGAAAAAAAAAATATTTTAAAACAATCTTGGGGGGTTAAACCCTCACCATTGGTATTCTTTGGAGTCTCACTCACATGCATGTATTCGTGCGGCCCTGGGAATCCATCCTCCATACCAGATATCTGTTTATATTCCAATATAAATCCATGCATGTGAGAACCCCTAGGAACACCAAGGCCAAAACAAAAAAAATCATCATTTTCTAAAAACAAATCATTCACCCCATTTTCATTAAAACACTCCACAAATTAAACATGTCATTTCAAATAACCAATTTATTTTTAAAAACCCAATTTTTCTAATTCATACTACTTCCAAAAATCAGAAGAGACCCAAAACATCTCAAAAAGGGAACTATTGTTCATGTGTGACTTGACCATATGGTTGGCGGCCATATTACAAACATGTCACTGACCGAGATATCCTCTTCGGACCGTTCCCCAAGATCCACATGGTTTTCCAAGCTGGGCGGTTCATGAGGACTATTAGCCTAACTCCCTTTGTTGTATCCCAATCACAAAACATTCTATAAAAACCCGAATAAATTAATTAAGCTGGACTTCCCATGGAAACACGACGATCATCACTAGAAAGTGTTCATGACGCTCTTCCCACACCTACCCCTCAATTCCCACCAATCCTACTCCATCTACCATGACATCCCAAATAAAAAAGGGCACTCTTAAAAGTATAGTCCTCTAAGAGATGACCATCTCTAATACCATTATTTCATGAACCAACCGGGTTCTACCCTAAACTGGTCACCCGAACCGATCCACAGAAAGTCCCAAGAGGCATTCCCGATCCTCTCGGGATGGCGACAAGTGCTAGGGAATCAGCAGTGAACAAAAGGGAATGATTTCACCCAAAACAAACAAATAAATCATCAAAAATAATTAAGACCTGTTCAGAATATATAAACTAAAAAAACAACTAAAAAATAACAAAAGAAAATAAATCTAACTGAACTCAACATCTAAACTAACTTCGTGTGACCCCATGGGTCACTCCTGGACTAAACGATCAATCATTTCCCAAGGAGAGCGCACTCAAGCTAGTGCCTGCTCAAACCCTAAAAATAGAAAATAAGTTTAGGAGTGATTATTAAAAATCAATAAGATATCCTGATAATCAATTCCAAATTCCCTACATTTAAAATAAATGAAACCCCATTTCAAGTTTGAACTAAAATTTATAAAAGTATGTTTTTCTAAATATTTTAATTAAATACAATGTATGAACCATTAACCATAATCAATTTTCAAATATCGATTCTTTTCATAAGTGTCAAGGAAGTTTTCAAAAAGAATGTGATGTTTACATTTTCTTATTTTTATAAAGAGGATAAAATAATTTTATTTGAAAACCAGTTCTAGAAAACCAAACAAAACCAGCTCACATCATTCCAAGAAAAACAAATACATGAGGGAATAATAAAAATCACACAGCAAGAAAAATGTAGGTATACATATAAGCATTATAATCACTACTTCAAGAAAAAGATTCTAAATAGACATGGGTGAACCAAGGAGATCTAGAATAATCTATAAGAAACCAATACATGAGACCTCATTCTCATTGAAATATCCCACATGATGAAATCAAAATTCACAAACGCTCGACCATCCTTTCTCAGGAAGGCCGAGGGAAAATCCCATAGAAATGAACCCAAACATCTATGCCTACTATGGGCCACTGGTCAGTACCATAACCTACCAGTGTGGTAATAATTTTCAAAATATTCTCTCAATATTCCAGGTTCCCATGTCTCAAGAATTTAAAATGTCGGTGGTCTGACCAATTCTGGTTGAGAATCCAATCACAGTATATATAATAATAAAGCACAATAGGCATCACCCCAAGCCCCTCTATGGGGCAACCTCTTGCCTTTAAACAACTTGATAACCTGAGAGCCTCTAAGCATGCGCCTCCAAAAAAAATCAGTCGAAACCAAGTCAAGTGAGTTATCCTAGGAGGGTATTAATCAAAACGAATTCATCATTTTTCATAAAGTACCAAATGGGAATTAAACACATTTCACAAATCACCACTTCAAAAAGAACTGAATTATTTTTCCAATAAGGGGGAAAACCACAACTTTCTCTTCAACAACCATTAAAAAAAATAATTTCCTTATAAGACCCAAACTATTTTGAAACCATTTAAGGATCCCCAAAGTACTACGATGAAAGTTTCCAATATTCTTAAAAAACAAACCAAAACATTTTATTTTTCCAAATAAATCGTCAGAAACAATTGGGAAATTTATCAGCAACACATGCAACATTTACTAAAACAGTTTCCATTTAAGTCTCAACCAGGTGAAAACACAAATTTAATTCCATGAACTTATATAAATTGATAACCAAGGTGCGAAATTAATAAAACATTTCATCAAACAAATTTTGTGTGCAAATATTACAAAATATCATTATTTTGCAAACAAAAATTATTGAAATATCAATCCGCACACTAAATAAATTATCTAAAAATTTCACATGAATAATTAGCACAATTATAGGATGCTAACAGCAATAAACAGATGAACATAAATCATAAAGGCAAGCGCATTGATAAACCTACCTTGAGACCAAGATAAAATGGAAAAGAGCATGTCCAGAACCATGTGGAATGATCTAACTCCCTACAAACTAAATACTAAGGACTCAAAAACAGAAAATTGATTTAATGAAATAGTGTGAAACCAAGCTGTGGGAACAATATCTTCACCTCGCATGGCGGTGCTAACCTGAGATGGTCTATGACCCTCACCTTCAGTGGTAAACACTTAAACCCACCCGAAGGGAGTCCCAAAAGAATAGAAACATTCCTTAAATGGGATGTCATTGTCAGAGGTGGCTCGTACTGATAGGGCAGCGCACCAGTGGGGTTGCACCGGTAGGAGTTAGAGGCATCGGAAATGATCGCTTTGGAAAAGCGGGAGGTTTCACCAAAGGGGATTTTTGGTCGGTGGGTAGGGGAGTCGGCCAAGGGAGTTTGTGGATAGAAAAGGGCTAGCCGGGGGTGTTGGCGCTAGAGATACACCTCACCGGAGGTGGGATCGTCGGCCAAGGGTACTGCACACTGAGCAGGGGGTCTGAGGGGGGGATTCACTTATAAAAGAAGATGGTCAGGGGGTGGTGGGTCGATTGGCCAGAGCAGGGAGGAGGAGGCCAGTTGGGGGAGAGGTGCTGGAGGCAGCGCCAGTGAAAGTGGGAGAGGCCATGGTCTTGGAAGGTTCGTATCAGACTGGTCGTGCCAGGCTATAGGGGTCGTGTCAGACTGAAGAAGAGGACATCAGGTCGCATCTGTGAAGTAGGAGGAAGGCAGGGTCCAAGGGCTGCTGGGTGCACTGAAATGGGAAACGGGGGCACGTAGTGTTACTGTGAATATGGGGGGGAAAATGGGAGAGGCTGGATGTGATGGGGGATCACCACTATAGAAGAGGAGGAGGTGACGTCCAAGGTGTGTCACATAGAACACACTAATTGGACAGATAATGGACTTAGAAAACCCGAAAGGAAAAGAGAAACAACCCTAATAATTTTAATTAATATTTGTAATAACATAATAATAATAATAATAATAATAATAAAAGGAATAATAAAAATAATAATATTAACAAGGATAATGATAATGAAATTAAAAATAATAAATAATAAATAATAAAATCACAATGATAAAAATTAAAAAAATAAAAGTATTTATTTCATTTTAATTATAATAAATTTCTTAAAGATAAAAATTTTAAATGATTCCATACTTAAAATTTATTTATAATTGCAAAAACAAATTTCCAAATTTAATTTTTTAAGAGATGAATAGGCTAAGAAGTTGTTTGTGTGAAGCTATATGATATCGCGCTCCGTTTGTGTGCCTGACGATGTCAACTCAAAAGAGTACTTTTTAACATAACTTGGAAATTTCCTCTATGACTCACCCTAGACCCCAACATAAATATTTAAAGGAAAAAAATAATTAAATTAAGATTTGCATGGGTCATGGTGTGATATGGTATTTGTGAGGTTATTATCATTCATTAATGATTAATTATTACTTACAAGCTTTCCATAATGATTGTTGAAAAATGGAAATGTTACTCACGCATACAAATGACCTAACGTATCCTTGATCATAATGTACACAATTTTTCAAAAAAAAGGTCATGGTTGATATTAAAACTGTAATTGATGTATAAATTTGGTGATTATTGAATTATGATTTTTTGAAGACTATGGAAATTGTAAAATATGAAAAATAACATTAACTTTCATCGATAACCATGCATAAGAAAACAAGGCAATTAAGACTTGAACCAACCAAAATAATGGAAGATAATTAATGAATGGGTGAGAAGATGTTGTAAAAGGATAATATATGATATTATAAAAATAATTATTTTTTATCAATTAAAAAAAATATGAAAACCATTATACAATAGGTTAATTAATGTTCAACCAAAAATAAGTGGAAGCTACGGTACATCATCTCAATTCTCCTTCATTGGGGAATATTATAATGTAATTAAGCTAATTTATATTAAATTATTAATATCATTAACATTTGATAGGTAATATAATTATTCATTATAAAATAATTGTATTTTAAGCACCAGTTTAAAATATTTAATCTATGTGGATTTGAATTGAAATTTACCAAGTGTAAAAAATTTCACAACTAAATTCTTTGTCATTATGTTATATTACTTATTCATTCTCATGGGTATTAAATTATTGTGAGTATATTTACTTCTGATGATATTATTTTTTACAAATAAATATTTTTTATGGATTTAGGTTTTATACTCATAACATATTCTTTGGTTAATTATCACTTCAATATTATAGTCTATTTAAGGGTCTATTTCACAATCTCATTTTAATCGTTATTTATTATACATCAGTTTACATTAAAGTAAATGACATAAAAATTTTCAAATAAATCTCATACATATTCCTCTATACCTATTATTAAATAAATTTTCATGTAATAGTAAAATTTTCACACTCTTTTTTGAATAAAATTTTTGAGGTAATGTTTTTATGAAAATTATAATTCTTTTCATTATTCATCAAGAAATATATTTTTTATGAAAACGATGTTTTATTAATTTTTTTTTTAAAACACTTCCAATTAATTTTTTAAATATAATTTACCAATTTTTACTTTTCAAAAATTTTATTCAAATGAATCTTCATGCCATTTTCAAAACAACTTCCATTGTGGATTATACCAAAAATGGTGGTGTAATATTTTTTTTATCGTAATCGACATGTATAGAATTTTCTACCTTCCTAAACACTCTATTTTTTAAAATATCTTTTATATATTTTGAGGATATTTTAAAAGGAAAATTATATTCAAATTTTATAACTTTTAATTTTAAAAATTGATTTTCAAAATGAAAAGTATATATTCCTCATGAATGAATTTAAAGATAATTTTATGGTATTTAAATTATTTAAAAAAATACACAATATTATTACTCAATGGTAATATATCTGATTTGTACAATCCTTACATCATATTTGGATGTTATATGATAATTTTGATCAAGTAATGTATTTAGATTCACTTTCTTGATTCATTTTTGTAGTTATTAGCCTTTATATGACATATTTACTTCCATGTGACATTAAAAACAAAATTTCTATTTAATATATAAATTATATATTACGGATAATTTTATTTAAAAAACCATGTCTCATTTATACATTCAATGATTTAAATTTATTGTTATTTGATTTAATAATGAAATACTGATAATAAATATTCTTTCCTTAAAAAAAAATTAATTTTAAGGCATATTGTTCATGAAATAAATAAAATAATTAATATATGAGGAATTATATATAAATTAAATTATATATGGTCCCTGGTTGGAGATATCCCCTTGATAAATCTGTAGTCACGTGATATGAATTAGTTCGACATCCTTATTTAAATGGTTTTATGGTGAATACTTCCCCATAATTTTTAAACATTCCTAAAGATATATCTTGATAATAGAGGTTTCACGATGCTTGATATCATGATATCCAATAATTAATAATTTCCTACGTTGATAATTTTTTTTATTTTTATCCTTGATGTTTTCACAAAAATATTATCTGTATATGAATTTAATTCTCATATTATTTTTTTAAATAGAATATAATTTTAGTTATTTACCTTTACATATTGGTTATTCCTTATCCAATAACAATAGTCAAGTTGTTGATAATATGGAATGTGTTTTATGATATTTTCATTTCCAAATTGATTATGAATTATCCAGTTATGAAATATAAGTTATTGATTAAATGGAATGTTTTTTAGTTATTTATTAAACCTTATTTATTATTATTTTATCAGTTATTATAGCCAAGTTATTGATTAAATGGAGAATGTTTCATTTATTTACCATTTCATATTGATTATATCATATCTAATCATGATTGTATAATTATCTAGAAAAAATGTGTTTTCAATTATTTACCTTTCCATGTTTTTTATTATTATTGACTCATTATAGACTTTGATATGTATAGCCCTTATTTAGAATCGTAGCTCACCCATATTTTGTTTCTAGTCCCAAGGATCCCATTAAGTGAACTGTGATGTTTTCGTTAGCATATAATAGAGTAAATACTGTTATAGATGAAAAATATTATGTTTTTATTTTTGTTTTCAAATATCATAAGGGAATCATGTATATATCTAGTTTACAAAGACTAATAAACTATTTGGTCCTTCAAGATGTCATTCCTTGTATATTTTGTAAATTAAAAAAAGAAGACACCAACTCCTGGTTAATGGGTTCGGTGTTGCTATAGATGGTTCATTTTGGAGAATTCATAGGCTTATTTCAAGAATGATTGACTTTTTTATGTTTCATCAGATTATTGGAGAAGGAAAATATCATGTACATATTATATTTCTCTACATGTATGCCATTAAGTGAACCATTTATCAAGTTTTTATATCATATAAGATATTTCAGTCTTTGCATAGGACTTTCATCTTTATCATGTGTGCCTTTTTCTACTGTATTAGAATTCAGTATTTTCTATATTTTGAATATTATAAGGATTTCAATGAATGAATAATGAAATTTATTAGATGAAATATATCTTATTTATATGAATATGACATGGATTTGGATCAATTTTCGTGAGGTAATAGATTAACACTATGTAGATATGAGACTTACATTGTGTGTTGTAGATTTTTCTAGAAAGTGTCCCTTTTGAGATTCATTTTATGAATTATATATATATATATAAATATAATTTCTATATATGAAATTATACATTTGGAAATTTTGGTATTTCTACAGATAGAAAAATAATGGTTTCTAAAATTATTTATTCTAAAGAGAATATTTTTTGGGATGTTTTATGTGTTGTATAATTATGTTAAAAAATAATGATATTTATATTATAAATGATATAGGTATACATTTATTAATATTAAATGTGATTATTGTAATAAAATCAAGATGTTTACTTAAATAGTATAAACATTTCATTGGATTTCAGGAATAATAAAGATGAATTTTGTCATTGATTAAAGTGTTACTTAGTCCATAAACAAATAAAAAATAAATTCCATCTACTACTATATGAGTCATAATGAAATGGAGGATAGATGGATTGATGAAAATTTACGCAAGCCAAAAAATAATTAAATCTTGATTTCATAAATACAGAATAGAAAATATGGAGTTGCAAGTGAAGTTTACGAATGATGTAAAATACTAAAAAATATGGTTTATTCTTGAGGAATGAAAAAGAAAAATGTTGAGATGATAGATGATATGTAAAATATTAATCTTGAAGATATACTAGTTTATTGAGAATACTTATTTCATTAACAGAATTAAAAATCCATAATATATTGATTTTTCTTGATTTTTTATAGATATTAAGTATGAATTTCTTGGCACTTTATGTGGTCACTTTTGAGAGGAAAAGAACTCAATACTATTTAAACAAATCAGATTCTCTTTATTATGGATAGATAAGAATGATAAAAAATAAAATAGAATTTGTTTCTACATACTATTGAGTCATAAAAAGTAATTTCATGTGGAAGTATTTGTTGAGTTGGGTATAAAAAATCATGGGTACCCAACATTGGTAATTCTATAATTGAGATTTTGGTCAAAAGATTAAAATTATCAACCTTTTCCATTTATGGATATTGAAATTGAGATGAATCATTTATTATAGTTTTTTATGTATATGAGTATTTCTGATGATTAAAAAATTTAAACATTGAACAAATGTGATATATTTATTGTGATTGTTTTGAAGATGTGAATGTTCCAAGAGAAGAAGTGGTCTCAAAGAAGAAGTATAAGGATAAGTTACTACATACTATTTTGAATATGATCTATGGAGGTACAAAAAAAGTTCCAAAAAATGAAATGACTGGTCATTAAACAATAAATATAAGTGGATAAAGGATAAATAATTTTTCCTATGTAGAAACAGTGAGTCTCAAAATAGTTTGAGAGAAAAGAAGAAATAGAAGTGTAAAAACCCCAAAAAAATTGATTAAAATTTATTTTGAAATATTGAATATAATCCTAATTCTCAAAATTATAGGTTATTATATTTGTTTCATTTTATAGGGTTGAGTTCTTTAATATTGAGAGAAGTGTCTCCAACAATAAAATTATCAGGGAACTAGGATTCTACCTTGGGATTTGGTTAGTGATTCACATGATTATTCCATGATGGCCATAAGTTATTCATAAAAACATAGAAATTGAGGAGTTATGTTATCTATTACTTATGTAGTGAAATCCATATTTACTCTTTAATATTTACATCAAGAGAAGGAATGATTTTGTGAAGAATGGGTGTGATTCCAATATAAAGAACTCGCTGGAGGTTGTTCAGTCCACTTGTGTAATATAATGGATAGTTACTTTTGTAATATCATGAACTCTGTTACAGGAAAATCATTGTCCATCACAAATTTATTTTATGAAAAAAATTCTACTGTAAAATTACTAAATCAAAAAAAATATTAACATAAAAATTTGTAGCTATCATATTCTGGGGCCCAAAATCATTAAAACAGATTGTTCATATATTTTTTTTTTGTTTTTTGCACACTTTGTGGTTTTGGAATATAGGGTATAATATAAAATGATCTACTTATATATTAATAGATAATAGTTTTTAATAAACCGTTTAGAGAAAATAATTAAAATTGATTTCAAATTTAGTAAAAGAGTTTGAAAATACACTATTTTTCCCCTCTTAAGGTCATCAGTAGAGATCATGTGGCACTCAAACCCTAATAAAAATTATTATTTTAGATAAATTAGGAATAGTGATCTGTTAAAATAATTAAATTTAAAAAAAATGGATCTTTAAATAGATTTCTTGTTATTTTGTTTAGTTTTGTGTACTTTTTCTATTTAGTTATGGTGTGTTTTTCTCTCTCTGGAATTAATATAAACTATTTTTATATCATTCATCAGGAAATTAATTTTATTACAATTTTAACCCTTAATTTTACAATATATGAGACCTTTGTGATTGCCTTATTCACTGTCCAGTTTAGTTTAATGGATTTTTAGGGAAATGTTGTTAATGAGAGTGCTCCCTTGTTTATATATATAAGAATAAGATTGGGGAGAGTTGGTGGAATTTTCCGATGTTTTTATTTTTATTCTACTAAATTTTTATATGTGATCTTAGATAGTCTTTATGAACAAGTAATTGTTTGAGGAATATATTTCATAAGAGTTTATTTCACCTCAGTAGAAAACCTTACGTGATAATAGTTATTAGGATTGGGGAGATTATATGTTAGTTAGGTCATGGGTAGAGATTTTATATGTATTGAGATATATGATTGGTACTGTACAAAGAACTTCAATGACACAAAATATGTTAACTATAAATTTTATTCCTATTGTGGGTTTTTTATAGGAGGATGGAATTTTTGAGGCTGGATGTAGGTTATCAACATATCGTGACTATCAGATCTCATTAGAAGACTCATGTTTGTGAATGTGATTTCTATATTTACTTTTATTTAAAATTCAAATAAATTCAAAGAAATTTATGTTATCACATTAGATTTAGTTTATTTGGGAAGTATTTTTTACATTTTTTCTTGATTATAGAAAATTTTGTTATTTGTGTGACTAAGACGTGTTAATTTATAGTCATTGAAATTATTTAGGTTGATTGAATATATGTTCATATAAATAAATTCAGTATATAGAGAAACAATATTTATTGTTAGATTATTTATTCAATTAAAAATTTCACTTGAACATAATTTTTTACTAAATCTTTTAATAATTTAACATCTTAATAAAAGAAATGAATATTTTTTAGACCACTAATTATCCAAACTTAATTACATGATATATTATTTTTTGAAAAATGATTAGATTTCATTTTTAAGTATTTGTAACCTGATAAAATTACATTTATTTCCTTGTTAATTAATAATATTTATCAAAATCCAATGATTATATATATCTGGTGTATCTTATGGCCCAACCTTTAATAAATTGTGTTTATAGGTGTGTTTCCTATTTTTGGTGATTTCCCTTTATATATATTCTATATTATTAACAAATCATGGAGAATCATCTGTCATTCCGGATTCATTAACATCATGATTTTAGATACTTTAAATTATTATACTCTACCACCATGTGCCTTACAGTCAACTGTTACCTCACATGACTAATGACCTCATAACTGAAGAAGATACTTTATTTGTCTCATGAAATCGCTTTAGTTTTCCTATAATGTTATTCATTTCACCCTAGAAAACTCTGGTTCAAAAGTTATTCCTCACATTTCAGAGAATAGGGAGGGTTTTAGAGTGACGTTTTGAATCCTGATAAGGGGTAAAAAATTTCATGAGAAACATTATTGAGAAATATGAAAAAAATGCATGTTAATACTAAATTCCTAATGATGAATATCAACACATATATTTTTTAACATTAAAAAAACCTTACAATACCAAGGATTAAAAATTTATCTAGAAACATTGAAAATTACTCCAATAAAATAGAGAGTAAAAATTTCAATTACAATCTAAAACATTAACTTTAAAAAATATTGGGAAACCTATTGGGATACCACACTATGATATACTAATTTCTCCTCTCTAAGCATCAACACCATGGAAAATAAAACCCTCCTTGGAAAAAGGTCACAGGCCTATAGAACCAAAGTTAAAAAATAACAACTTTATAAGAAAAAAATAGGATTCTCTAAGACCCTCCATTTACTATTCAATAATTGTCATACATAAATAAGATGTCATATTAGATAAATAGTCAGTTCATAACATTATAATCCATTCCAGAAAACTATAGGCTAAATTTCATGGGATTAAAGGATTCAAATATATACCTTTTAATTAAGTTCTACATAATGTCCCAATATTTTAATTATAACGAGAACCCTTCATAGACATATTATTGGAAAAAAATTTCTTTAGAACATTTGCAAAGGAAACATATAAGGGGTGAGATCAGAGTACCAGTAACGTTAATCAATGGAGATTTAGTTGTTCAACTAAACATAACACGAATATACTCGTATGAAAATATCATCATAAAAATTGAAACCCATACGATATATAAAATACATCATAGTAATGAGTTATGGAATAAGGAATACAAGTTCATAATACTTTAATCTAAAGGATTCAATGAAAATGAGCTATAAGATCGCAACATGGGAATAAAATATATGTTTGGGTTAAACACTTAATCATATAAAATACATTAATTAGTAAAGGATAACTATTAATATTTTAAGAGTTTATTGGATTTACTCCCCTTCTATCAAATCATTTTTCAAGGCTCACTCACATGACAATCAGAGTAGACAGAGTCCTTTACTAAATTTGGTTCACCACCCATTCCAATCCTTATTATATCATGATATATAAATCAATAACTAATAAATTGAAGGGATGTTTAATTATGTCCCTGCACAAAATATAATCATAATACATTAATATTTTTTCTATAGTATTATAAATAATTTATCATATATCATAACCCATGTAATGGAAATAAGTTTTGTAATCATTTCAATAATACAATAGACCATAGACCATGGAAAATAAATAGGTTAAATAAACATATAATCAACATAATCAAAACCCATACAGTTAATTAATAATAATGGTTCTATTGGATCATATCACCAATAAATCATGAGTAACAAAAAAAGTAATTTATCTTAGATTAATTTTCATTTAAAATATCACTTTGAATACTTCCTAAGGAAACACCCCTTCACTATGACATCACTTAATTAAAATCTAAAAATATCACAAATATTATAGAAAAAAAAGTTCATTGAAATGATCCATGGAAACATTCAAAGGATAATTTTTTTCATTGTGGGTAAATGATGATGTGAAATTATGTTAATCCTATTTAAATTAAAATGATGATTCATTATAAAATTTATTGAAAATGTATGAAGTACCTGATTCAAAAAATTCAATGAAGATTTATTTTTTTAAAATGTATAAAGTAAATATTGAGTAAAAATGATATTAAAAAATAATTATAAATTATTGAAAACATTATTTAAATAATCTTAGAAAATATTTTTATGTAATAAAATGTTTTTTCTACAAAATAGAGAAACAAATTCATGTTTCATATTAAAAAAATCTTTCAGTATCCCTAGTTATTAAATTGAGTAAAATTAATGGAAATTTTATATTCTAATCAAATAAAAAAATGGTATGAAAATTTATCAAATTCTTGAGAAATATTTTATAAAATTTTATTATAATAAACATAATCTTATGAAATCTTAATATCTAATGAGATTACAATATAAAACTATTAAACCATGTTAAATGTGATTCAAAAGAACATTAACCTCATGTTTATTAATATTTTAATTTCTAAAAACCTATTAAAAATAAATTACGGATTTTTAATATCATATATGGTCCATTTATAACATTTCAACATGCATTTATTATTAATTCAATAATAAGATCCTCCATTTTGGGTGATAACTGTTACATTTGTTATTCGAATTTTGGATCGTTAGTTTCAGTACTTCTACTTTTATAATGGTTCAATCATATAAATAATGTTAATAATGATATAAATATAATATATGTCCATGATATATTGATTTATTTTCATCCATATGAATTTATATAGAATAATTATTCACAGAATTCAAAATTATGGTAGGATATATGTACACATGAAATCGATTTTAAAAATTGAATAGATAAAAAAGAAATTTAAATAACCACTAACCATTGATGAATCATAATTATATATTATATATCATATATAGTAAATAAATATTAATTTAATATAAAACCTATAATGTAAAAATTTATAGTGAATCACATATCTTCATAGAGGTGGTTTTGCACACATATGTATAGGCATTGTTAGTGTTTCATACTGGATAGGATGGTAACAACATAGATATGATATTATAAATAAATAAGGATAATTATTCAAAAATTTCATATATGATTATGAAAACCAAAATAATATAAATACATGAATGTGGGTTATAGAAAATTATTTATATCGCTGGGTGCATGTAACAGTCCACACATACTAAGGAGAGATACTTTCACTTCCAATTTGATAGAATAGAATATGGATATTGGTGTATACATAATAATATAATTTTAGTATATATATTATACATAATTTGTTTATTTTATGATGAATAATACATATTTATTGGATTTATAAAAATAAGTAACTTGAAATTGGCTGTTTTAGAAGATGACATATTCTTTTCCATGTCTCATATAGATCCTTAATTAACAACCCCTATAATGGTATTATAATAAAAAAATAACACTAAAAATTTTATATCGAAATATATAATAATAGTGGTTAGGTGTTGGTTAAATATATATTTTTGATAGAGGTTTATATAAAATAGGGAAGCGGTGGCCTTTTATAAAGGTGGGAAAGGGCAGACTTGGAATTAATAATTACACTAAAATATAGTTATTTCAATATCAAGATAAATGCATAAAAATTGATATAAATTTTATAAAAAGGTTTCTACATATGAAATATCATTATAAAATTAAATTTATATATCATTTTTTATCATTTTAAACATTGATCATTTTTTAATCCCCTCTTTTACGAATTTAAACTTTAATTATTGAAGAGACTTTTACAATCAGATTCGATTATAAATTTAAATATAAGTTAAAAATTACATCATAAATATAAAATGGTTGAAATTAAAAACCTATTTTAATCCTACATTTTTTTCATGTTTTTTTTATTTTCTATTAATTTAATAATACACTATTTATCATAAAATATAATTTGACATTTTAAAAAAAAAGGTCATTTAATTTGACATTAAATAAAAAATGAAAACAATTAAATTAAAATATAAATCATTCAAACATTCCTAATATGTTATATTTATCTTTTAAATTTGTGTATCTATATAAAGTATAGAAAAATATTAATTTTAGAGTTTAGAAAAAAATACTGGATTTTTTACTCCTTTTACAAGTATTGTGTCAGTGTTGTGTAAGAATTTATGGTTTTTATTCCACCACTAAAAATTAAAAATTTAATTTCCATGAAAAAAAATTAATTCACATTTCTTATAAATATTTATAAATTACAATATTTTATTTTTTCTTTATGTAAAAATATTATATATATTAATTGAAAGAAATTGAAATTTTTGGAATTCTCATTACATAAAATGATATAAAGTTCATTATAAAGGGAACATAACCCCAAAATGAGATATATTTATAGTTATTTTGAATATATTCTAATTTAATCTTTAAAATTATAATAAAAAAATTTTGGGTTTATTTTGAGACCTTATCCCATGGGTATAACCTTGTTTTCCCCATTTTTCCCTTACCATGGTGACAAATATTTATGAAGGTTAATATTTTTAATGAATAAAAATAAAAGAGTAATTTTTAAAATAAATTACCCTCCTGATTAAAAATATGGAGTCTATCATACAAGATTTAATTTTTCTGTGAATATTATTTTAATTTATAAATAAGTTTGCAAAATCAGATAAAATGAATTTTTTCAGAAAATAAATTTTTAATCACAAAAAATGATTTATTTATATCCCATGGGTAAAACAATTAGATAAATTTTAGAAAATTATATTAAATTTATAATATTTTAATTTTATTATGTTAATTCACCAATATTTTTTAATTTAATTTATGATGATAAAAACACAATGTGCGTATAGAAATAATTTTTTAGAAAACCATATTTTTTATTGATAAATGATTTTTATTTTCTTTTATAATCATTTGATAAAAATTAATTTATTTTAAACATCTGTAAACCATTAATTATTCAAAACAAAATTAGTCATATTTAGGATCACAAATTCAATTTCTTGTCAATAACTATGACATTAATAAAAAAAGTATTTTAATATTATATCACCATTATTGTAAAATGAGTGTGTTGTGTAAAGTGTGATATCAAAAACATCCAATGTGTTTATAGAAAAGTATATTATAAATTCTATGGGTTATAAATTAATCCCCCTATAAAATAAATTTTCCCCTTCAAATTTCTTCTTTTTGATATAAACAAATAATGATAGCTCTATTTTATCACATCCTTTGGTTTGCATATATTTTTCTCAAATTTTTTATTTCTCTATAGAACATTGAATAGTTTACTAGTCCTACTATGTAACACATTTTCTCCAAAATCTTGGATTTCCACCAATACTTCAACAAAGTAAAGATAATTATATAATGGTACAACCTATGAGATTAATAAATGAGAAATATTGGGCATGTACTTCCTTCTGAGTGATACCTAGAACGCATCATGAACCTGATATAGGTTCGGTATACACACGTAGATATAAGCTACAATCCCTACTGAATAAAAAATTGTGAAGCATCTAATATTCCTTGGTCCTAAGTTTTCTGTCATTTCAAATATCATTTCATTCATCGATGGATAAATTCCTAAAAATGCATTTTTATCAATTTTAAATTCTCTATTTTATCGATGATTGTAAAAATAAATTTTTTTAACTATGATCTTTCATGATGTGATGTTGAATGGTTCTAAATTTCTCTTCGATATCATCACTTATCTAAGGTCAAAAAATATTTTATTCTCTAAATTAAACCCAACACATTTAATTTCCACATCATTCCAGATATGCCTATATAAGAATCCATATATATACTTGAGTAATTTCTATTGTTGTAACACCACGATATTTTATGAAAAATATTCTTTTAATTTCATTGATGTCTTGTATTATACGATACACCAAAATTATCTTTTGCTACACGCAACACCTTATTAGATTATATTATACACAAAAACTATTCTTGTCTTGTGTTTCACGCAAGAGAAACCTTCCTCAATAGTGTGTGTTGTACGCAATACAGAGTTTCACTAAACAATGATATATTATTATAATATTATTATGAAATAACTGTTATGAATATTAATACACACTTTTTCAAATTACATAAATTTTATCTTTCAAAATGGGCTTCATTTTTGGATTCGGAATATCGAAGTTATCATAGGGTGAATTTATTGTATTTTTCTGAAAACTTTCATTTTTTGATGAATAGTGAAAAACTCTGAGTTATAGTTTAAAACCAAATTTTTATTTAAATAATTATGTATTTTATTTAAATTTATTTTAGGTCAAAATAGATACCTAATACCTATATTATTTCAATTTAATTAATTGGAGTCATATTATAATAATTTTAGATATATAAGATTTTGTTGAACTTTTTACCGTCTTTTACCCACCTCCTAGGAGAATGTGAAAATTTACATAAAACTTAATTTTACCGCTTCTGTGAGTGGAATTTAAAAAATCTGAGAGACACAGTTGATATCAGTATGTAAAATTTGGTTCAATGAGATGAAAATAATATTTTGTAAATAGTAACTTTTAACTTTTATTTACCACGGTTAAAAGTAAATAGGGTAATTAAGGGTAAAACTGATATTATTATTACTCTAACACATGTACTAATTCTATTGGATAAGTTTAATTCGACAAAAAATGAACTTAAAAATAAAATATGACCCTTTAGGTCCACTTTGATTAGATTTGAACATATATTATTATTTAATTCAAAGAAGAGTTAAAAGAGTTAAAATCAAAGTTTAATAACTAAAACATTTTTAATATAGGGTTATACATAAGATAAATTCGACAATAAATATTCATTAGAAAGCTAAAAATATTTCCTACATAATGGTAGTTTATTTATAATTTTTATACATTAAATAATTTTATATATTTATGACACAATGATAATTCAGTAATTTACTTATTAAAGAAATTTTAACATAAGTGATGTTATAGATACCAAAATAAATGTAATTCGAGACTTTTTATGAAATGCATTAATTTTCTAGGTTAATATGATATTTTATTATTGATTTAATTCAATTTTTTCTAACTAGTCATGTTGTTATGATTTTCACCAAAATCAATTACCAAATAGTGTCAAAACTGATATAAAATAGTTTTTTAAACCAATATTCTATTATTAATTGATATTATATTCCTAAAAATCTAATGTCTGGACAGATGACTTATATAAGGTGATATATATTAATAATGAACCACTTGGGGTTCGTTTCGCAGTTTATAGTAAGTTTATTAACCATATATTGTATAGAAACAAGAAGACGTGGTAAAAGTTAAATTATTTAACTTAGAGTTAAATCTAAATAATAATGTTAAAATAGTAATATAAACTAGTCTAAAACATATTTTTTGAGAGGCTTTAGACCCATAACCACTTTAACTTCTAAATTAATTAATTTGGAGCTATTATAAACCGAATATGACTTTATTATAAAATAATATTTTATGTTTTTCCTAAGGTGCCCCTCTCCTCCCTTATAAAAGGGCACCTCCTCCCTCTCTTCTTTACACCATTTGGAGCCCTCAAGATGGTCCATCCTCAGACAATTTCCCTTATCAACTTCCCTAGAATGATAATAGATGTCTTGTTCTTCTTCAAATACCATCTTTAGTTCTATAAGAGGATGTTTAGAAGAGGTGCATCAAAGAAGAGGTAATATCCTTTAATGATTCTTTCAAATTCATTTCTTATTCTACTTATTATTCTTTTGTTGTTTAATAATAAAGTAATAAAATAAATTTCCTCATATACTAATATGTCATTATAAGTATTAAACAACACTATTTCACCATCTATCCATCATACACAAAATAAAATCACCATGTGTGCATACGTAAGGAATACCGTCTCCACGCCGTGGTGTAATCTGTTTTTCACCACCACCTTACTAGGATGGGTATAATGGTGTAAAGAATAACTATATATGATTATTATTACATTATTATAATTCTTATATATTATTTCATCCACTCCAATTCCATTCAATAATTATGGGGATGATATTATCGCTCGTGCGTACGTACGAATTACTGTCTCAACGAGGCGATTAGATTTATTATCCATGTTAACCATTCAAGAATGATTATAAAGTATATATATTGAATAATAATTAAATAAATGAAATAATAATGCTATTGGATTTATATATATATATATGTCATCTACTTACTTCCATTAAATTCAATATGGAAATGAAAACAGCGTTCATGCGTACGTACGGCCTACCGTCTCCATGAACGGTGTATTTCATTACATGTATCTATCTATTATATATATATATATAATGAATATATATGATAAATAATTCATTTATTACATTTTGAAAGTAATTAAATCATAATATAAGTAAAATATAGAGAATAACAAGTCCAAACATGTACGATAAATGAAACGATTTTACCCAAAATGCTACTTTAACATGGAATTGCCAAAAGAACGGGTAATATAAAGTCATAAGTGAACCATATATGATATCATAACAATTATTATGATTCCTTAATAATTCAATGACCTTATTTGAATCATTATATAGGAGTTTTGGATACAAACAAAGCATATCAGACATAAGGTAAGGGACAACTTTTGCAATCTTGTCTTTATCCGAGATTGTTTATTCGTAAGTATTTACTGGGGTTATATATATCATACATGTCCCTATTTTCTAAAAATGGTTTCATGTATGTTTAAGGTCATTTTAACCCATTTTTGAATTTTACTATATGGTATGTAAGGATTCTTTCTTTTCTCTACCATACTAGGTACTTTTTGACTTTTCCGGCAAAAGTACGAGAAAAATGTTTTTTTAACTTATACGGCAAGAACAAATTTTTACGGTTTCATAATGCCTTATTTTCATGAAGCTTACTCCAAAAGTTGTCATGATTATTTTCAAAAAAAATCCATTTCTTTTAAAATTTCATGAAATTTTGTGAAAAGAAAATGATTTTGAAGAAGAAAGGATATTTTTCTCAAGAATTCATTTCAAGTGTTTTTTCAAGACTATGAACAATTTAAGATGACATTATTTAGTATGATTATTTTTCATGTATAATGTATCTATGATTTACATGGTATCACTTTTTTAATGATTAAATGATATCATTTTGTTTTATATGGATTATGTTATGAAGGGATGATGTTTATGAAACCCATTTCTTTCATTTGGTTATGATGAATGATTTATGTTTATTTTGGGGCACAAGTTAGAATGATTTCATTATGAGATGGGTGGGACCTATATCTCCCTCCAATTCATTGGGTAAAGATTTTTATCTCATGAGATAGAAATGGCTGGAATGGAAAGTTAATCTGGTTCAGTGATGCAGGACTAGAACGAGGAGTGAACTCGATTCAGTAAGTGACTTTTTCCACAAAGATGGTCTTGGCAGTAATGCCTTGGCTACTATGGAAATCATTACATGTGATTAATATATTCCACAATTACATGTTTTATTCCCATGCTACTTTATCTTGATTAATGTCGCTTTATTATCTATTTCCTATGTACTATAATGTTTTATGTCATTGCTCAAGATTTTGTGGTTTATATTTTATGCTCATGATTTTACATTAGAATGTTTATGGATTGTTTTATGTTCTCTATGTTTACCCTTACTGATCATTTGAGCTTACACATTTTATGTTTTCTTTTCCCCAGGATATAAAGAAAGGTTTTAGGTAAGAAAACAAAAGGGGAAGATCTTTATGGGAGATGTTGAAGATATTTCACCATGATTAGAAGATTATATTCTGAGTTTCCAAAGACACTAAACTATTACGGTCTTTGTGTTTTTGTTTTGGTTATGTATTAATTATTCTGAAAAAGTATTGTAATGTCAATGTATGTCAAGTTTGGGGTCTCTACAGTTGGTATTAGAGGAAATTTTTATATGACCTTTGGAAACTAGGATGCAAAAACTTTAGTGAGATCCTGAGAGATATTTCTAAGGTATGTCTAGGGATATCCCTACAGTTAAGTATAAGTATAGGTTATAGTCCTAGAATTATGGTAACGATATTATAATTAATCCTAAGATGTTAGATATTGAAGGTACTTACCCTTTATTATATTGTTTTCCCTATCATGATTTTTGCCTCACAATATTCTTTTTTGGTATTAGACGATGGCTGGAACCCGAAATAACCGTGTTGATCAATGTAATGGACGATGCAATGATTTTCCACCTTAACAAACCAATGTTATGGGAGATGGAGTGAAAATATTATTGATATAATTACACAATCTATGAATCATTATAGACTTACACATGAGCAGAGAAAGGAGAAACTTTTTATTGACAAGAAACGAAAGATGGAGTTCAAGGTAGAAATTGATGTTGGTGTTACATATCCATCTCATGGTTTTGACAAGAAATGAAAGATGGAGTTCAAGGAAAAATCTCATAACAATGGTGAAAAGAAGTTGAATGTTTCTTTATGCTCAAAGTGAAGAAAGAAGCATATTTTAGATTGTCTAAAAGGTACTAGAAAATGTTTTCAGTGTGAAAAGAAGGTCATAGAGCAGTTGAGTGTCGAAGTTATAAGAAAAGGTAGCTAATGATGTGAAAAGAGAAAAGAATACTTAAAATTCTCCACCAACACTTCAACGCTTCAAGTGCAAGGGAATGGGGAATTATGCTAACCAATGCACTAATCCAAGGGTTAAAGATGATCTACGTGAGCAACCACTTAAGTAAAAGGATAAAGGGAAGTCACATGCGATCACTATTTGTGCGGTTGAGTATGATAATGATGTTTTGGAATGATTAAGTGTTTATGTAATGGGATTTCAAATTAGTAACATGGAATCTCATTTATGGTATCATGGAATTTTGTAATATCTATGTATTGGTTTTCAATAATTATATGGTACCGGTAACAATTAAAAGTGATTGAAATATTTTTGGAAAGAAGATATGCACATAATTAAGGGATAAGGAGAAAATAATATGTTTTATAGTATTAATGAGCTCGTGACTGATATAAAGGCAATGTTATATCATGGTTTGAGTATATAGAAATTTTGGGATTTTGGTATGTGGAAAGAGTTATCTTTTGATAGCATTCATGTTTCCACTAAGGTTCAATGGGTATTCATTTTTCAAGAGAATAAATGATTAATGTATTCAAATGTTTGTAATGTGACCAACAAGATATATCATATGATATATGGGGGATAAATGATGGTATTCACATGATTAGTAGATGACATTTCTAATAATTGTTTTCTTTAAACTATGATCTTGGACAGAAGTATTTTGGATAAGCCTAAAGATTGGAATGGATTATGTTGGACATAAGTTAGTATTTTTTTTAAGGCTATAACTTTTTTTGATATTATTGATGGGATATTATAATAATGTAGTTTTAGAAAAAAGGACAACTTGTAGGATGGACGACACCCCATCGCGTCGAACAAGGTTGCGGGAATCGAACCCACAACCAATGTGTGACAGGCCTTTATCACCTACCACTAGCCAACAAGAAGAACCTAGTTATTAGAAACTAGTTTTATTTTAAGCGGTATGATAGATGAAGTATAAGTCCATTTTTGGAATCATATACGATTAACCTCACCATATATGGACTTATGTATATTTGATAACTTTTACATACCTTTTGTTTGAGACATATGGAATGACCCATCATTGTATCCCATGATCTGCTAACACTTCACAAATGAAAAATTCAACTTCATTTCACTAAGAGAAGAAGTGTAAATTGTTCATGGAACGACCAACGATGAGATTATACCAAAATCAAGAAAATATTTCTTCTAATTCCAACTTTTTCAACTTTAGGGAATTGATCTTGAAAAACAAAAATGTTGTCCTATTTCCCTCATATCTGATGAATCAGATGGTACCTTATATCATAAAAAATTTATGGCTTTGTGATTGTTGGCTTTTTCATAGCCATGTTCTATACCACTCTCCATCAAAACTTGATGGTCAGATTTCTCTTCCATGTCCATATTTTCACCAATGTTCTCCTATGTGGAAACCCAGTGATTAGTTAATTTGGGTAACCGTTACATTTTATACTGTAGTTTTCATAGTTATTTTTTGGTATTTTTTTTAATATGTTGGTTTCTGTGAAAGAAACTTTCAAGTAGTAATCCATTTATAACCCCGACGAATTTCGAGGGCGAAAATTATTTTAATGGGGGTAGAATGTAACACCCCGAGATTTTATGAAAAATATTATTTTAATTTCATTGATGTCTTGTGTTGTACGCTACACAAAAATTAGCTTGTGCTATAAGAAACACCATATTAGTTTATATTATATGCAAACACTATTCTTGGCTTGTGTTGCACGCAAGAGAAACCTTCCTCAATAGCATGTGTTGTATGCAATACTGAGTTTCACTAAACAATGATATATTATTATAATATTATTATGAACTAGCCGTTATGAATAGTAATACCCATTTTTTGAAATTTTATAAATTTTATCTTTCAAAATGGACTTCATTTTTGGATTCGGAATATCGAAGTTATCTTAGGGTAAATTTTTGGTATTTTTCTGAAAACATTCATTTTTTGATGAATAGTGAAAACACTGAGTTATGGTTTAAAACCGTATTTTTATTTATAAAATTATTTATTTTATTTAAATTTATTTGAGGTAATAATAGATACATAATACCTATATAATTTCAATTTAATTCATTTGAGTCATTTTATAATAATTTTATTTATATAAAATTTTATTGACCTTTTTACTTTCATTTACCCACCTCCTAGGAGAATTTGAAAATTTACATAAAACATAATTTTACCGCTTATGTGAGGGGAATTTCAAAAATCTAAGAGACACGGTTGATATCATTAAGTAAAATTTGGATCAATGAGATGGAAATAATTTTTGGTGAATAGTATCTTTTAACTTTTATTTACCACGGTTAAAATTAAATCAGGTAATTAAGGGTAAAAATGATATTATTATTACCATAAAACATGTATTAATTCTATTGGATCAGTTTAATTCGAAGAAAAAGCACCTTTGGAATAAAATATGACCATTTAGGTCCACTTGGATTAGATTACGACATATATTATTATTTAATTCAATGAAGAGTTAAAAGAGTAAAAATCAATGTTTAATAACTAAAACTTTTTTAATATTGGGTTATACATAAGATAAATTCAACCATAAATATTCATTGGAAAGATAAAAATATTTCCTACATAATTGTATTTTATTAATAATTTTTTGACATTAAATAATTTTATTTATTTATGACACAATGATGATGCAGTAATTACCTTATTAATGAAATTTTAACATATTTGATGTTATAAATACCCAAATAAATGTAATTTGTGACTTTTTATAAATTCCATTAATTTTATAAGTTAATATGATGTTTTATTATTTATTTAATTAACTTTTTTATAACTAATCAATCTGTTATGATTTTCAAAAAAACCAATTGCCAAATATTGTCCAAATTGACATAAAATAGTTTTTAAAACAAATATTATATTATTACTTGATATTCTATTCATAAAAATCTATGTTTCGTCCAAATGGATTATATAAGATTATATATATTAATAATGAACCACATGGGGTTATTTTGGTAGTTTATAGTAAGTTTATTAACCATATATTGTAAGAAAACAAGAAGACATGGTAAAAGTTAAATTATTTAACTTAGAGTTAAATCTAAATAATAATGTCAAAATAGTAACCTAAACTTTTCTAAATCCTATTGTATGAGATTAGTTCGACCTATACCCACATTAGCTTCGAAATAAATCAATTTTGAGCTATTATAATCTGAAATTACTTTATTATAAAATAATATTTTATGTTTTTCCTAAGGTGCCCCTCTCCTCCCTTATAAAAGGGCACCTCCTCCCTCTCCTCTTTACACCATTTTGAGCTTTCAAGCTCGGAAAAACACTACCCATTTCCATTATAAACTTACCATGAAACATAATAGAGGTCATGGTTTTCTTCAAAGACTATCTTTAGTTCCCTAAGAGGAGGTTTAGAAGAGGCGCATCAAAGAAGAGGTAATATCCTTTATCGATTTTTTCAAATCCATTTCTTTTTCTACTTCTTCTTCTTTTGCTGTTTCATAATAAAGCAATAAAATAAGTATCACTCATATACTAATATTTTATTATAAATATGAAACAGTCCTATTTCACCTTCTATCCATCTTATGAAAAACGAAATCACCGCACGTGCATACGTACAGAATACCCTCTCCACGCTGTGGTGTAATATGTTTTTCACCACCACCTTACTTTGATGGGTATAATGGTGTAAAGAATAACTATATATGATTATTATTAAATGATTATAACTCTGATATATTATATCATCCACTAAAATTTCATTCAATAATTATGGGGATGATATCATCACTCGTGTGTACGTACGGATTACCGTCTCCATGACTCGATGAGATTCATTCTCCATGTTAACCATTCAAGAATGATTATAAAGTATATATAAGGAATAATAAGGAAATATATTAAATAATAATGCTACTTTATTTATTTATATATATATATATCTCATCTACTTACTTTCATTAAATTCAACATGGAAATGAAAACAACGTTCATGCGTACGTACCGCCTACCATCTCCATGAACGGTGTATTTCATTTCATGTATCTATCTATTATATATATATATAATGAATATATATGATATATAAATCATTTATTACATTTTGGAAGTAATTAAATCATAATATAAGTAAAAATATATAGAACAACAAGTCCAAACATGTATGATAAATGAAACAATTTTACGCAAAACGCTGCTTTAACATTGAATTGACAAAAGAACGGGTAATATAAAGTCATTAGTGAACCATATATGATATCATAACAATGATTATGATTCTTTAATAATTCAATGACCTTATTTGAATCATTATATAGGAGTTTCGGATACATACGAAGCATATCAAACATAAGGTAAGGGATAACTTTTTCAATCTCTTCTTTATCCGAGATTGTTTATTCATAAGTATTTACTGGGGTTATATTTATCATCCATGTCACTATTTTATAAAAATTGTTTCATGTATGTTTAAAGTCCTTTTTACCCATTTTTTACTTTTACTACATGGTATGTAAGGAATTTTTCTTTTTTTACAATACAAGTTATTTTTTGACTTTTCCGGCAAAAGTATGAGAATAATGTTTTTTAACATATAAGACATGAACAGATTTTTACAGTTTCATAAAGCCTTATTTTAATGAAGCTTCTTCCACAAGATTTCATGATTATATTCAAAAAAATCCTTTAATTTTAAAATTTCAAGGTATTTTGTGAAAATAAAATTATTTTGAAGAAGAAAGGATATTTTCCTCATGAATTCATTTCAAGTGTTTTGTCAAGACTATGTTCCATCTAAGATCAAATTATTTAGTATGATTATGTTTCAAGTATAATTTTTATATGATTTAAATGGTGTCAGTTTTTTTATGATTAAATGATATCCTTTTGTTTTCTATGGATTATGTTATGATGGGATGATGTTTATGAAACCCATTTTATTCTTTGGGTTATGAAGAATGATTTATGTTTATTTTGTGGCACAATTAAGAATGATTTCATTATGAGATGGGTGGGACCTATATGTCCATCCAATGCATTGGGTAAAGATTTATATCACATGATATAGACATGGATGGAACGGTAAGTTAATCTGGTTCAGTGATACATGACTGGAATGAGGATTGAACTCGATTCAGTAAGGGAATTTGTCCACTAAGATGGTCTTGGCAGCAATGCCTTGGCTACTATGGAAATCATAACATGTGATTAATGGATTCCTCAATTACAAGTTTTATTCCCATAACAGTTTAACATGATTAATGTTCCTTTATAATCTATGCCTTATGTACTGCAATGTTTTATGTCATTGGTCAAGATTTTGATATTTAGATTTTGTGCTCATGTTTTTACATTCGAATGTTTATTGATTGTTTTATTTTCTCTATGTTTACCCTTACTGAGCATTTGAGCTCTCCCTTTTTATGTTTTCTTTTCCCCAAGATATAAATAAAGGTTTTAGGTAAGAAAAAAAAGGGGAATATCTTTATGGGAAATGTTGAAGATCTTTCACCATGATCAGAAGATTATATTCCGAGTTTTCAAAGACACTAAACTATTTTCATCTTTGTGTGTCTATTTTTGTTATGTATTAAGTATTCCGCAAATGTAATTTAATTTCCATGTATGTCAAGTTTGGGGTCTCTAAAATTTTTGTAGGAAAACTTGTCTATGGAAAGGTGTTGATCCCAACCACCATTGAAATCCATAGAACATGATATCATCATATCCACTATGGGTTGAATGGTTCCCTTAGACTAAAAATCTCTCTATGGATTATGAGCAGTACTAAAACTCAAATATTTATCTAGATAATACTAAATAATTATCCATAGCATCGAGGTTAACCCCAGACCATGATAAAAAACAACAATACATGGTTGTAAATTTTAACCTTTAATTTCAACAATACAAACATTGTAAAACATATCAAGATAAAAATGTTAACAAATATAAATTTAGTGTGATGAATTCATAAGGTGATCAAAAATAACCCTAATATAATTATGGCCTTTAAAATTTTTGGGGATCTTGATGGAGAATTATGGGGTAATATTTTCACGTATCAATTCTATTATATTGACGGATTATAATAACCCCTTAGACTTTATAACATGATGACATACAATTCAATGAGATATATAGTTTATAATATCACATTTATTGTTATCTCATCTGAAATACCCTTTTAGATCACTATATATCATTATACATTCGTGATAAATATAAAATATGAACTATATGAATCATCCAATAACTCTATTGTCATTTCTAGTATTGGGAGGAAAAATCCAATGGTAATAAATCATATTTTTCCATCACAATAATAGTTAAACTCAAGAACATTTCTCATCATATTTTTCATCTCTACATTATCATGTTTTCCCTATTCAATCATTACCCTAATATATGGGTTATTATGTATTTTGGAAAGATAATATTTCTCTATAGTTTTAAATATTTTTATTTCTATATTTTTGATACCCGTAAATACGGGATATTTTTTTGCATTATCATTGATATGATAGAATGATCCTTTCGACTAGTAGATTCTTATAACTTAATCTCCAACCCAGTGTGGAAATGTATTGATAATTCATAATCATTAATCATATAAAACTATTTTCTCTAGTGTATGCTCAACTCTATATGTTTTAATTTTTACACTAATATATTTCAATCAATATATGTAACACACATTTCTATAAAACAATAATGCCTCCATACATTTAATGAAAAATTTACCTTATCTAACTATAAATCATGAGTTGGTAATTTTACGTGTGAACCTTCAATTGATTTGAATAATAACCAATCACTATATAATTATTCATGAGGACACATATCAGTATATTCCTCAATGAATCACTAAATACTAAAAACCATTATATGCTACATAGTACTGTAAACACATGTGTGCTGACATACCTTCTCTTCTATTCCTTGAACAATCCCTCTCATTCAAATACTTAAAAAATATTGGATCCCATCTATGATAAATTCAGGAGTGGGTTTTATAACCATGATAACATCCTTATTATGAATTGATAATATCCAACCCAGATAAGAAAACTATTAATGTGAGTTATATTGGTTGGTTTGGGACAGTATTCAATAACTTTCATATTTGATGGATCTAACGATATACCCTCAAATGAGCTTATATAACACAAAAATTAAACTCTATATAACAAAAATTCACTCTTGGTAATCATTGAATGCATATTCTCATTCTTCTAGGTATTCATTACAATCATGAATGGATATTCATGATATTCATTTCCATCTGAATATATGATAATATCATTTATTAATAATACTATAAATTGATCAAGTAAATATCTTAAGACTTTATTAATTAAATATATGATGATAGCGGGGTATTTACTAAGAAAAAATGTAATTAAAATAAATTCATAGTTCCCAAGTATCATATAAAAATTTATTTTTGGCATGCCTTAACTTATTGACCATTATCTGATAATATTATTATTGGAGTTCAATCATTAAAAATATTATCTATATGTAATTGATAAAACATTTAATCAATACGATAAAAAAGATATATATTCTAAATTTTGATCATGGTCCATTCTTGATAATGAAGTAAGTGTCTGATGTATCCATCTATATTCTTAAAAACAAATAGCAGGTTCCCCGCATGGTGTTTTATACGACTAAATTAATCCCTTATTTGTATCTTCCTGAAGCTGCTTCTTTAATTATTCCAACTCAATCATGGACAATCTATATTTATTCATTGAAATAGGTCTATCCCAAGGTATGGGTTCTATCGAAAACTAATCTTTATGAATTGGAGGAATATTATAAAACTATTTTGGAAAAAACAATATCAAATTATCATACAATAATTAAATATTTAATGTTGATTTAACCCTAAAACATCTTAAATAAACAAACCTTTTGAATTAGAATCAGAAACCATATAATGGATATAATGTCAATCATATTTTCTTATTTATTATCACATAGATATATGATCATAGGTTGATTTGGAATATCAATCATTAATTTTACTCCTCATAAATTGGTGTGGGATTTCTATAAATAAATGAAAACTAGTCCTATGATAACATCAAATTCAACTGGATGTAGAATAAAGATATTTGTAGGAAGTATGTTCCAATAAACATTAATCTGAGGGTAATCATAGACATGAGATGAGATCATCATAACATTAGGATATTCAACTAATAATAAAAAATATAATCATTTGAGATGGTAAATAAAATTATTATATATGTTTCATGATATAATATAATTTTTAAAACATAATCAACTAATAAAATCCAATATTGGACCCTATGTATCACTTCCTTCACATCATTTTTATACCTTCAATATTTAACTAACACTAAACTTCTTTTCATGTCCATAAAAAATCCTGAATCAACATGATTTTCCATATATTCATTAAGCGTCATTCATGAAATGACTAAATAATAGAACCTTATTTTGAATAAATGTCACCTTAGGTTTAATCTATATCATCCATGATCACTATATATTCATATAAATCATAAGATATGAAAATAAAATGTAAATTAACATAGCAATATATTCTTCGACTATCAAACCTGGTTCAGAGTAAGGAAACAGTCATTTTGCATCCGGGTTATGGAAATGATATACTTGACCAAATCCTTTTGGGTGATTATACCTAGATTAATCTATTCTAATACCAAGGATAACTTTTATAATCAGGACAATGGTGTTTTCCTAGTTAAACTGCAATAATTTATTTACAATAACATAAGAAATTATCTTATATAGAGTTTAATCATAAGTGTTCTCTCTATTGTTCTCTCCTCCGAGTTTCAAATGGTGACTGAACAATTCCCTATTACCAACTATAGTGACTGCTATTCTTCAAACATAAATATTACAACTTGTTAGAACAGTATTCAATAGAAAAAATTGGGGTATGTACTATAATTTTATAGGTTTAGTTCCTTTGGAGACATTTATACATAAACACATTTTTCATAGGAGACATACATTATATCCCAATATGTTCTTCATTATTATCACTTTTCTTAGACTTATAATTATTAAAAACATTATTTATATCCAGGGGAAAGGAAACATAATAATGTTTTAGATGTGATTCTAAGTAAGGGTAAACAAGGGTGATATTAGGGATAACATACTTATCGTGACCATATGGCTATGAGACCATGACCATAGTATTTGAAATTTGTCCCCTGCATAACATCGATCTTAATTTATATTCTTTGAATAATTTTTGGTAATTCATATGACATGATCAAACCTTAATCAAATTACATTACCCATGGTAGAATAATAAGAAAACATGATAAATGTTTTTTTACTAAAAATAATATTATGAAGTAATTCCCTTAGTTAATCCTCACATAAAATAATATCATATTAGATTTGGTTCACTCAATATTTAATCATATAATTTTTTTAGGTTCCCTCCAGAAACTATTATAGTGGATAGAGTCCTTTACTCAAATAGATTCACTCCCCATTAATGTCCTTATTATCTCATGTGATATCCATCATGAATCAATGACCTAAAAAGCTATATAATTCTAAGACCACCTATAACATTGTAATAATAAATTCATATGTGTTCCAAAAGACCAAAAATCATTTATCATAAATTATAACATATGTAAAAGTCATTAGTTTCATAAAAATTTCAAATTTTATACATATAATAACTCATTGAATATAAAGGGGTTCCATAAATGACTTTTTTAACGAAGTTTAAAACTATACAAAGAATGAATAATGATGTTATCCTGAGATTATATCCCTATTAAAGCATAAATATCATAAATAGATTTCATATTAGATGAAAAATCCAATAAAATATCACATTAAAATATTAATTGATGTAAACACGTGTTTTTAGTTTAAAATGACATATTTAAAATCTAATTTTCATAATATTGTGTAATTTTTTAAAAATTAACCTTGTAACCTTGTAAAGGATGATTAAAATAATTAATTGGTATTCAATATTGATATATTTTTCTCCAAACATGTTTGTTAAAATAATGATTCCTCTCATATTATAAGTTAAAATCGAAGCTAACTCATTCTAAACAAGACAAGATGATTTTATTTATTATTTTACAAAAAAATTATAATATTGATAATAATAAATTTATCAAATCATTAGTGATTCGTAAAATTATTCTTTAAAAAATTTAAAAATGATTATATATAAGAAAAATGATTTTGGGTTGAATAGATTAATTATGATGTTTTATATGAAAAAAATTATTTTTATCTCCTATGTGATTAATGTGAGGAAAAATAAAGGAAATAATTTTTCATTATGAATTACCATATGATAAGAATATTAATCAGATTATTGAGAGATATGTGAAAAAGTTTCAACGTCATAATTTTACTCATACACAGCCACGATAAATAGTCAGATTATAACAGAAAACTTTCACTTAAAGCTTAACATTCATGGAATAAAATATATCCTACTATATAATAAATTTAAATTGCTGATAATTCAATAAAAATAATCATAATTTTTATTATATCATATATGATACATTTAAAATATTTCAACAACCATTTATTAATAATTCATTATTAAAATCATAATTTCTTATTATTACCAGTTTCATTATTTTATCATAATTTCAACTCAGTTCCTCCAGTCATCCGACATTAATCTTGGTCCAATAATCTATAAAATTTTAGTAATGATTTAAATATCATATATTTGTATATATATATATTATACACATATTTTATTGGACTCATCCAAAATGGATCGATATAGAAAAATTTAATACACCTTTTTGGGAGATGGTAGGTCATACGTACGTGTGAATGTTGACATAACTTTATAAGGGATGGAATAAAATGTAGATAAATAATCATTAGATATTAAATAATAATTATTATATAAATTAAATACAATATTTTCATTTATATTTTTCTAAATACAATCACTTTATTGATTAAATGAAAAAAAATAAAATTTATTTCTAGAGGCAGTAGTCCACATGTATATATGAGAAACATTATCATTTACCAATGGATAATAATGTAACATTTTAGAGATGATATTATAATTCAAGAAGTATAATTATATCTTAAATATAATATATAAATTATAAATTGATCATAATAACCATCCATTAAAAATTACTATGAAAATTGGATTATATTGCTACGTGGAGGCGGTAAAGCACATGTATGTGTGAGTGTTATCTTCGCTTACTATTTAATGGAATAGAGGGTGCATAATAGTGGTTAAAAAATAACAATAACATTCAATTATGTTTTGAGTAAACTATGTACTATTTTATGGTGAATAATGAAGATTCATAGTAAGTTATAGAAGAAAGAATATGAAATTAGTTGGGTAAGATGACTACCTTGTCATTAGAAGGCCTCCATTAGATACCTTATTATTTAAACTTGGAATGCTATTTTAAGAATAAATAAAACTCTTATTAAAGGATTGAGATGTTGTGAATCGAATTTGTTAAGGATTTTTTAATCATGTTGTCTCGTGTTGGTGTAACAAAAAGATAGAAGGGGTCCTTTTATATGGGATGTAAAGGAAGAAAATGCAATTTAAAAAATATTAAAATATAATTAATTAATTGTCATAAAAAATTTCTCCAAAATGGTTATAGATTCAATAAAAAATTGGATAAGGTGTAAATTTGTTATTTTAATGAAATTTAGGTAAGTTTTGGTGTCATTATGAATGTTATCATTCAGTTTACCCCTTTGTTATCTAATTTTAACATTAACTATGGTAAAAATGTTTCCAATCTTAATATGTTATAACTGCACGTAAAATTTAATAATTCACTGATAAATGGAAAAGAGTTGAAAATTTAGACAATTTATCATTATAATTCTCCAATTTTTAAATTTTTATAAGTTTTCAATTATTTAATATAATATTGATTGATATAAAATACCATTAATGTCATTTTTGACACTATCGATAAAATTTTATTGTAAAGAAAACATGAAAGAAAATTTAATATAATATGAACCATTGAAAATAATTATTATGTAATATTTACCTTTAAAATTCATGGAATAATATAACAAAAAAATTATATCTTTCATAGTTTTTAATATAATTTATATGATTTATCAACTGATTATAAAAGGATTATCTTACTGTTGTGTAAGCATTGGAGGTAAAAGTTCCATCACTAAAAATTAAAATTAAATAACCATTAAAAAATATAATAATTTATATTTCCAATTAACATTTAAAACCTTATTATCTTTTTTTACCCTTATTTAAAGAAATGTATTGATATATATGTTAAGGGAGTTATATTTTGGAATTTTAATTACATAGTGTAAAATAAATATCATTATCTTGGTAAAATCCTAAAAATATGAAAGTTATTATAATTTAATTTATATATGGTTGAATTTATTTCATCCGATTGGAATAATGGAATGATTGGTGTTGTTTTTGAGACCATATACCATTTTTTTAACCCTATTTTACCCATTTTACCATTACCTAGGGGGAAAATATTTTCCAATATTAGTATTCATAATAAATAAGAATAAAAGTTTCCAATATACCAAATTGTTTCCTCCTAAATCCAAAAATAGACTGAATTTTTCATGATTAAATTTTAATATATGGAAGAATGATATTTTAAAATATTTTTTCAAAATATCATTAAAACGGTTTTTTAGAAAAATGAATTTTTAGGCATTAATAGAGATTTATTCTTATCCTAGTTCTAGAAAAAAAATATTAATATTAAAAAAGTTGTTAAATATAAAATATATAAATTTTAAAAAAAAAGTATTCACTAATATGGATTAATTTAATTTATTTTGATAATAACAAATCATGCACATAAAATAGTGTTTAAAAACATCACTTTTTATTTATAATGATGTCTATTTTATTTTATAATTATTTTTTAAAAATATGCATTATTTTTACATTTTTTCCATAATATAGTTTTTTATATTGATACATTCTGATCTGATGGCTATTTGATAACTTTCACATTAATTAATAATATTTCAATTGCATATCACAAAATGTTTAAACTCAATCTTGTGTGAAATTAAATCTATCAAATAATTAAAATTTATTTATTGAAAACTATATCATAAAATATATATTTGTTACACAATATGAAACAAAATCACACATCATAAATATTCAATTGAACATGCATCATCACTAAACCCACCTCACTTAAAATTACATGTGACATTATTTTAAATAACCTTAATAAAGTAGTGTAAGATAAGACAGAAAAGCTATTGAATAAATTTATCACATAGATTTTTTAACATGGAAAACCCCTATAAATTTGTAGGATTAAAAAATAATGGGTAAATACCAATGATTCCACTAATAAATTAGAGAGTAAAAACGTTCTATATAAATGACTGAATATGAATTACCAATACAACATAGAAAAATATTTATCAAAACCGCACCCTAATATAACATCATTACATCTATAAACATCATCCTAGTGTGAAAAATCACCATCATATTGAAACAATCATTGCCTCAATGATATTCTATAGACCAAACATCACCCTTTTTTTATAAACATCACTACTTTGGACTTACACTATGTCATAATATTGCCTTTTAAAAATATACTTATGAGAACATTTGATCACAAACACCACATGAATATATATTTGTCACACTAACATGTCATTTTCAACCCCACATCAACATAAATTTTCCTTTTTGATACAGTATGTTGACATGTTTTACATTATACAACATGATCAACAACTCCCTTCCTCCTCTCAATGGACTAAATCATTGAAAAATCCCAATATTTTTTTTCAAGATCCTCCCTATGAGATGAAGTCATCACACATATCTTCTCTACAATTTTTAATTCCTTAATATGATCAACCATAAAAATGAAATGTATTCACGATCTGAGTTGTTATTAAACAACACTTCTCTTGTTTATAGAGATATAGGTGATATATATCCCCAAAATCAATGAATAAAAACAAATAAACACCCATCTTTATGTAAAACATATATCAAATTAAAATTGAAATGGGATGAACTATATCAATCTCCCATGATATATCCTTAGTGAAGGAGATATAATTTAAAAATTCAATTGTAAAGAAAACCATTTAGTATCTCATTAAATATCATAAACATAATAAAATATGTTGGCATAATATTTTTAATCTAAGAGAGACTAGAGATCTTCACATCTAATATAAATCCAAAATTCAATATCTTTATTATATAATATATTACACTATCCTACTGTATAAGACATAAACCAGAAATATTTGGCTCCCCCAAGACTAGTGACTTCTAGAAAGATAGAAAACTTGTAGAAACCTTAACCCCCTTATCAAAATTCCATGAGTATATAAGAACATAGCCTATATATTTAATTGTCACTTTTTACACTAGTGGTACTCTTTGAAGAATAGTAATTTGGTGTCATAAAAAAAACCTCCCTCAACCTACTTCTACATCCAAAAAATCATCACCTCTGTCTATGAACATTAATTATTAAAAATCATTCTCATCTAAAAAAATATGATAAGGCCGCCTATATATATGCATTCACTATATACCTTTAAAAAATCCATATAAATCATGTACATCATCATTCCTTTTGCATATTCCATTGATCCTCTTGAATGATTACATAATTCATACTAAAAGTTTAAATCATAAACCATTTTATTTGATAGAATTATTTTGGATATTTTTAGCTATCATAGTATTTCACGTAATACAAAATAATCCCCTTCAGGGTTCAATACTAAAAATTATTACTGATAGGATGAGTATCCTATCCAACTTTATATGTTAACTATAACTCATTAGGGAAACTAATGTGGGATTTGATATTTGGTTTTGACTTTTTTATGTAAGTTTTAAATTATAGACCACACACCTTTACCTCCATCTTGTAATGTGTTTCGACCATCCTTCCTCATGTATATAACATCGATCCTTTGGAAGGATTCAAAATTATCATGTTAAAATCCAATAACATGCCCTCATATTTGTTATTGCATTTCAAGGGATATTCAGTTCATCATATTCTATCTATAACAACTCATAATATCTTATCTAGTTTATCCAAAAAAACAATATGTAATAAGGGGAGTGTTCTTTCAAAGTTAATATTTCATCCACTACTTCATGCTGAAACCTATGTGGGATTTGATATTGCCCCAAAAATTATACCTCTTCAACCAAAAACTATACATTTCATACCCCTTTAATGATGACCCATATGATAAATTTCATTATTTTACTTACACAATCATTTTTTCACATATTAGGAAACATCAATTTTATATCTTTTTCTGATATAATGGTCAAAAAAATCACCACCATGGATCCAAAAGATATAATTAATTCAAGATTATTTTTTTCAAAATTGTTTTTTTATAATATACCCATATCATACGCAGGTGGCAAAATGGAATTGATACTAATTTTCAAGGTATATCCATCCCTCCAAGTTACATCCCAACCTGGATTCAACATACTAGTGCCATGAACTGGTCGGTCACATGACCTTAAGAGTGCCTCTACATACCCCAGAGGATAAAAACAAGCAACGAGGGTATAATATAAAACATGGGAAAACTATACCCTATTTATCAATGAAATGTAACTATATATATAAGTAAATAAAAATCAAATTAAATAACCAATAACCATAATAATATCTTTACCATGACATTATTGTATCACATGATAAACCAAAGGATTAATAAAATTTCCAAAATAATTTAGTAGATATGTCAGTCCATGTACGTATCAAGTGTAAATATAAAAAAACACAAAGCAAAGACACACTAAAAACTCTAGAGAGGGTCCTGGAATCTTGATTGTTTCACACCCACCATGATCCATCCCCACTCAACCATCAATTATATGTATATATCCCCTTTCATTTCCTATAAACAAGGTGTCTATTCAGGTATTGATCAAGTGTTCCATGTAGTGTGTGGGTACTTCTTAGTATGACACTACCAATGACGTCTAAAATAATATGTAGTATATAAAAGTGTTTGAAGATGTATAAAAAATAAATTAAAATACATAAAGTAAATAGTTTCCAAATTTAATTGTTCTTTAATTTACTATATAATTCCTTGGGATCCCTACAAGAACCAAACCATAAAATCCCAATTTTCCCATGGATGAGACTGATCCATATATCATAGGTAATAACAATTTATTCTATCATGTTTAAATACACAAGATTTATGTACATGGACATTAAACCACTTTTTTAGAATACTTAATATATTAAAAATATATTCCCAATTACTTTATTAGTTGAGTTCTATTGGAAACTTGAAAAATATTATTCTTATTTAGTGAATAGTCTTCATCATCTCTCACAAAGATCTTCCCCTTTATCATTCCTACATAAAATCATTCTTTATATCCTATGGAAAAGGAAACAAATAAAAATGGTGATCTTAAATTCTCAATAAGGGTAAACATAGAAAATATCATGAATAACATGAACACAAGAATGTATGAACATGAAAAAATCTTTTTAAAATCATAACCTATATAAAAAATATCAAATTCTACAGTCATGTAATAAATCTTGGTATTTCATAAGGAATAAATCATAAAGGAACATGATCCATGAGAAAATAACTATGGAATAAAAAATAGAATTTTGGAAAACACTTAATAATATAAAAAGAATTCCATATTATCTATGGTTCATTTGGAAGACCATCATAGGGGGAAAAGTCTTATACTAAACTAAGTTTACTCCTCCCTCCAATCCTATATTCTAGAACCCGATTTACCTTTTTTCCATCCCTATAATACTAAACTGGATTTACTTGTCATTCCAGTCAAGTCTATCTCAAGAGATAAAAATCATTACCCAAATAATTAGAGGTATATATTGGTCCAACCGATCACATAATAAAAAATAATAATATTTTCTCTACAAGAACATAAATAATTTAGCATATCCTAACTCAAGGAATATAATGGGTTTCTAAAACATAATTTCATCATAACATAATCTGGGAAAAATAAATATATTTCATAAGTAGAATAAAAATTATAAAACTATATGAATAATAGGGATATTTTACTTGAAACATTTTCATTTTATATAATTTCATCTTATATTTAATATAAATATAATAAACCAATTGAAATTAATTTTTTATAAAAATATCCTTTATTCATCAAAATATTTTTCTTTTCTCAAAATGCCAAAAAAAATTAATGAAAATAATTTATTTGAAAATAAATATAAAATTTATTAAATAATTATTCATAAACTGAAGATGTTATGAAAACATAAAAAACTATTCATGTCGTATAAGTAAAAAAAGAAAACAATTTTCTCATACTTTTGCTAGAAAGTAAAAAAGTACCTCTTATCGGAAGCGACAATAGATTCCATTATTATTATATTGTAAAAAATCACTAATGGGTAAAATTGAATTTAAACAATAGTATAATGATATGATGAATATTTTATAATATCTGTATGTATAAAACATAGACATGGATGATAAATTAACCCAGGAAATACTTATATATAAACAATCTCAGATAATAATGAGATTGCAAAATTTTCCATTACCAATTTATAATCAGTCGAATCGTATACCATATAAAATAATGAAAATCATATGCATCTGTAAATATCAAAAACTTCATAATAGTAATAATAATATAAACATTCATGTGAATCATAAACACCACACAAATGAAATAGGTTGTGTATAATGATAATGTACCATAGAAATAAAATTGAGGATAAATAATCCCTTACCTTAGGTATGGGATCCTTCGTATATTTCAGAAACTCCTATATAAGGGTTTGAATAATGTTTCTAAATTATTCCAAAATCATACTAACTTTTTATAATATTATAATTGATCATATAATGATCTATTTTTTAATTACATTATTACATATCCATCTATTATTATCTTTTTATTTTCTTACGCATGATTCGTCAGATAAGTTATTGTTTGAATTATTAGATTAGAGTTATATGATTTCTAAAAATTAATTAATATAATATATATATATCATATTTTTTATTCAATTGATTTATATAATAATTATTTAATGAATATCATGTAGAATGAATCGCATCACATCGTGGAGATGGTAGGTCGTACGTACGCTCGGGCGACGATATCATTCTCATAAGTTTGAAATAGTATAGAAGTATATGGAATATATTTTTGTTCAAAAATCCATATAATTTTATAATAATAATAATATATAGTTATTATTTCCAATATTATACAAATCTGTATAACGTGGTAGAGGAAACTATAATACAGCATGGTGTGGAGACGGTAATCCCTACATATGTACATGTAGTGAATTTGTTTTTTATAGGATGGATAGAAGGTGGAATATGGTTTTTCAATAACAAAAATAACATATAATCTTATATTATATACTATAATTATTAATTTATAATGGAAACATCTCATGAGGAGGAAGTAGAGTAAGAAATAAGTTTGATGGAATCGGTAGAGGTGATTATTATTTCTTCGATGTGCTCCCTCCATACCTCCTCAAAACGATACAAGAGTGGGTATTTTGAGAATATCGTAACCTATAGAATGTAATAATGAATTGTTTAAGGGAGATGGGTAGGTTGTGGACAATCTTGAAGCCTCAAAGTGATATGAATATGTGAGGTAAGTGGTTCCCTTTTATAATTGAGGTGAGGGTTAATTTTAGTATCTCCAAAAATATTAATTAATAAAATATCAAAACCCATCCAAAAACCACCAAAATTTCCTTATATATATTATAATAGAATATAAGGTTTCAATATCATCAAAAAATAATTTTTAGAGACGTTTTAATTTCATTTTAAACCTTATAATTTCGTTTTCCCCTTAATTTTTCCCTTCAAATTTTATCTAACATAACAAATTTTTCATCATTTAAATTGTAAAATGTTTAATTAATTGATTTCAATTAGACCATAAATGAACAATATTGAAAATGGTAGAGTATACCATAATTATTTTCTATTTGTGAAAATATTTTATGATTTTTAAATAATTTAATAAAACCTTATTTTGAAAAACTATCAATATTGTAAATTTTAACACTATTCATTTAATGGATTTTTAAAAATATCACAATAAGATTTCAACCACCAAAAAAAATTAATTACATTTATAAGAGGAAAAGGTCATATAGATTTTTTTAATATATTAATTATACCAAATTATATTTATTTTATTATTTTTAATAACATTAATTTGATATTTCTATCAAGAAAATAATAACTACATGAGTTTTGTGTAATTATTTAATATATATATTTGTTAGGTAAAAATTAAAAAAAATACTATGATGAAGTTAAATATAGTATATTTTATAAGCGTAATTTTATTAGAATTTATATTCTAGAAAATTCATCATTGCAAATGTTATACTTATTAAAACATGAATGTGACAAGTTTTTCATCACTTTAAGTAAAATAATAAGTGTGATAATCTTTTCTATAAGGCTCAAAATAGACAATAAATCGAACCTAGGATTATTATGTTCGAGATATACTCAAAAAAATAATATTTGGTTAATATTTTGTGTCTTTTAATGGTTATTATCATTTTAATAATAATTAAATTATTGATTTTTTGTTAATCAAAATATTCATGCATCATCTATATATAAATTATAAGCTTTATATTTAAAACACAAAAATTAAAAATAAAATAACCTTGATAATGAAAGAAAATTGTCTTTAAAATTGGCACTTATAATTGAATTTACCTTCTGTATAACATTATATGAAAAATTATTTTATTATTAAAGTTTCAATAAGATATATTAAACATTTCATTAAATAAAATATAGTACATGTCCAAATATCATCCGAGTGGCTTCCAAATGGTATCATTTAAACCTAATGATTCTTTAAATCAAAACATAAATCATAAAATCTAACTACGATAGGTTTTAAGTTAATCTTATAATATTATATTTACCTTTAATTACATAATTTAACTTTCTACAATATTAATAAAAATTAATGAAGTTACTATTCCTAATTCCCAAAAATAAAAGAATTGTTTTAATATGATTTGGACCCACTGATTCCAAATATAGAACCATTTTTAAAAAATTAAAAAAAAATATGTTTCAGTAATTAATTTAAAATTAATCCCATCATTGGAATGAAAAATGGTTTTTTAAAATTCAAAACAATGAAAAAGTTTAAAATGTTTTTGCATCAAAATTCATGGTAAAATTAATGGTAATGACGAAAATTATATTAATGAATAAAAATAGGTTCTATTGTAATTTAAGACCATTCAAATATATAATTTATAAACATAAATTATTTTAAAGAAAAAATAAGTTTTCAATTAGAAGTTATTATATTTTTATTATTCCTCAAAACATAAAACATATCAAAAAAATATCATAAAAATCATCCAAAGTGAATTTTTATATCATGATTCCATAGAAGAAGAATATTTATTTAAATATGAAATATAAAATTATCAAATAATAGATTAAATTAGGTGTGCAATCAATAGTCGGAATAACTGAAATTTTTTAAAATACTTCTTCTATCTGAAAATTTTAATTTGTTCTTATATCATTTCTAGAAAACACATAAAATTAATTTTAAAATTAGATTTAATATATAAAATATATATTATCTTATAAAAATCCATCAACAATGATTTTTTTATTGTATAACCTCACTTATTTTCATTTAGATTGTTTTTCATAAGAAAGTTAATATTGTTCATACCCACCATTATATTGACTAGGATACAAGGTAAGATAATAATATTTTGTTATTCACTTAGACTTGGTCTTGTGTGAAATGAATTTAATAAAAATAACATGAAATGTTGTGTACCGCAGGCCAATAATGTTGTTTCATATACTGTAAGTTAAGTGAGAGTTATGAATAATGCAAGCTTATCCTGGTGTAGCGTATAGCAGAAGACAACAATAAATTAAAAAAAAATATATCATAAAAATATTTAGTTGTTTCATTATACCCAACATAAAAATAATTTCTCCTTGGAAATATTTTTGGGTTATAAACAGAATAATACTTGAAAATTTCATTTATAGAAACTCACATCGTAAAAACATGGCCTAGAACATCCTTTTAAAAAGGAATATTTGGTAAATAATAGTTAACCAAAGTAAATTGTAACTGGGTCTCTATGTAGGAGAACATAGGTGAGGATATTGGAATGGGGGGAAAGTATAAATAATAAATGATAATTATAAATATCATTGATCATAAGAAATTGAGTGATACATAGAAATCTTAGAATCACAAAACCTTAAACTAAAGAAGCCTGAAAGTGGTCATTGATATCCTAAAAATGATGAAAATAATACACCATTTTACATCTCAATCCCATTTCATAATGTTAAATAATTTTCATGTGATGATATACTTAATTGATTTCAGTACGTTCTTTCTGTTGGTCATTCCATGAACAATTTTCCACTTTATCACTTATTCATTAAAACGAAGTTGAATTTTTCATTCCCGAATTATTAGTAGATCATGATAATGATGGGTAATTCAATTTATATTTATCTCAAAGAAAGGATATATAAAGTTTTTAGATATGTATATGTCCTCCTTTATTGAGATAATACTTTAATATAACAAACTTCATTAAAACTTTAACTTATACAATCCATAAAATGATAACATTACAATCCTTTTAAAATATGAAAATACAAAACATTATAAAGAGGTTCACTAAATCAAATTAACTTATATCCCCCATATATCCTAATTTATCTCTTATTGGTCACATTCCAAACATGTGACCACCTTCATCATGTATTATTGTTAGTCCTGATAATAACCCGAATTAACAAATATCCTCATTGAAAGCATGCATGTTTCCCTATTCCAGAGATTATTGGATATATTCCTTACGTCAAAAAAAAATTTATACTTCATCAATGATATTATAAACCTATTTAATTGGAATACATAATTAGTTAATAAGAAACATGTATCATCGAATTTACTTATTCAAATCTAACATATCTTAATCCAAACATCATTATCTTATCTTAAGGGACATATTATGGATTATATTTCCATTAATAATCTGTTTTAAAAATATATCACCTTAACATAAATTCACTTTTCTATTTCATCATCACCACTCAACAAATCCTTTACAATCCTTAATGAAAAACATATACTAAAAATTCATATGCATTTCACAATTTGTATAACAAAATATTTGAATTCTGAAACATATACACGTAAATCATCCAACGTTATTCAAAAACCATTACTCATGATCCATCATCTTATTCTTTCTATAAATATGAATCATGTGTTAGGGTTTCTAAACGTTAATCTAACCAATATTATTAGGTTTAAAGTAAAACCTATTTCTGGAAAATCCCATATCTTTCACATGTCGTTTAAAATAACTTTATTTATAGCAGTATAACCAGTACTCATCCCACCTTCATGATTCTGTTTATGTGATTTCCACTTAAAAAATTGGTTTTCGTAATTCTCATAATTTCCACTAATAAAATATTCAAGGTTAACTATGGTATATTTAGTTTTAGCTATTTAATAAGACCAAAAAAAAGTGTTAGAAATATATATCATGTATTAAAAATGTATATGTGACATACATTACATATAATATTTCAATCTATGATAAATTAGGTTTAATCCTACGATATTCATGATTATCATAAAAACTCAAAGATTTTAACCTATAATTAGACATATCCTTAGTAGATCCGAAGACATATCTTTATAAATATCTCTCTGGATCTCACTAATGTTTCTACATCCTTGTTTCCAAATGAAGACTAAACCATCACTCTAATACCAAATGTTATGACCCATGATTTACATATATGAACATTAAAAAACTTTTTCATAATACGTAATACATTAAAGAAACATATTCCCAAAGTTTGTATTAGTTTAGTTCCTTTGGAAACATAGAAAATATTAGTCTAATTTTATGAAAGATATTTAACATCCCCAGAAAAGATCACCCCCTTCATGTTTCCTACCTAAAACCTTTCATTATATCATAGGGGAAAGAAAACACAAAAAAGGGTGATCTCAAATTCTTAGTATGGTTAGACAGGGAAAATATCAAACAAAACATAAATATAAGAATGTAAAAACATGAACATAACCTTTTAAAAATATTACTTAACAAATATCAAAATCTAGAGTCATGAAATAAATCATTGTCATTTATAAGGACTAAATTATAATGGAATATGTGCTATGAGAAAATAACATTGGCATAAAATTTGGAATTATGGAAAACACATAAGTATAAAAAATTCATTTCTATATTTTCCAAGCATTGTTTCCAATTCTATCAAAGTATAAAAATTTCTATATTGAACTGAGTTCACTCTTCATTGAATCCCTTTATTACTAAACTGGGTTTAGTTGTTGTTCTACATCAGTATTACTGAACCAGATTTACTTGAATTACAATCATATATATTTTATGACATATAAATCATTACCCAATACATTGAATGAAAATATAGGTCTCACCCATCATATAATGAAAACCATGCATATGTTTTCAACAATAACATAAGTCATTCAATATAAAATAACTCAAGGAATAAAATGTGTTTATTAAACATAATTTCATTATAACATAATCCAAAAAAATAAAATGGATTTAATAAATATCCTAAACATGATAAAAACATATAAATAATTGGTACATTGTACATGAAACATATCTTTATTAATAAATTTAATCTTAGATAGAAAATAATTTTCATAAAACATGAGAAATCAATTCTTGAGGAAAATATAATTTCTTCTACGAAAACAATTTCTTTTCTCAATGTGTCGTAAAATTTTAGAAGAAATTGATTTATTTGAGAATATAAATTAAATCATATAAAGGAATATTTATGAATATAATGTGTTATGAAAATATAAAATCCATTCATTTTGTATAAGTTAAAATAAAATATTATTTTCATACATTTTTGGGAACATCAAAAAGTACAATGTATCAAAAGAGAAAAATTATTCGTTTAATATTGTTTATAAAAATTAACCAATGTATAAAATTGAAATTTAAAAATAGTATAATAATATGAAGAAAATTTTATAATATATGTATAAAACATTGACATGGATGGTAAATATACCCTTGTAAATACTTACATATAAACAATCTCATATATTAATGAGATTAAAAACTAGTCCCTTAACAATTTATAATAAGTCGAATCATATTCATCATAAAATAAATAAAATTATAGGAATAAAAAAATATCATAAACAAAATAACAATAACCATAAAAACATTCAAGGGAAACATAAACACTATACAAAAGAAATAGGTGGTGTATAAGTCATATGTCCCATAAAAATAAAAGTAAGGAAAAATAATCCCTTAACTTAGGTCTAGGTTATTTCATACATGTATGAACCTCCTGTATAAGGGTTTAAATAATATTATTAATTTATTCTTGAATAATAATCCCTTGTTATAATATCATAATGATCATTTTATTACGTATTTTTTAATATAATTTTTACTCATTCCTCAGGTATTGAGTGATTTATTATCTTACACATGTTTCATCAAATAAGTTCTTCTTCCTCTTCTTATATTATAGTTATATCATTTCCAGAATGATATTAATATAATATATATCATATTTTTTAATTAAATAAATTTATATGATCAGGCTCTAGTGGATATCATCTTGAATGGATCACATTGCATCGTGGTGACAGTAGGTCGTACTTACGCATGACCAACGATATCATTCCCATAATTCTAAAATTGTATGGAATTTTATGGTATATATTTTGTTCTAAAATCTATATCATGTTATAATAATAATATATAATTATTATTTCTATCATTATACCCATCCATATAAAGTTTTAGTGAAAAATTGATTAAACCATGGTGTGGAGATGGTAAGCCGTACGTACGCACGCACAGTTATCTCATTTTTTGTAGGACAGATAAAAGGTTTAATATGGTTATTAAATTACAATAACAACATCTAAGAATATAATTTATAATAGATTTATTACTTTATAATATAATAAAATCATCAATAAGATTTTGAAGATGAATTATGTTTGAAATAATCGGGAGGGGAGATTACCTCTTCTTCGATGTGCTCCCTCTAAACATCCTCTTAAAAGTACTAGAGTTGGTATTTTTAGAAGATCATAACCTATAGAATATAAAAAAGTATGTTATAAATGAGAATGGTCTAGGTATGTTAGATAATTAAGGCTCAATGTTATGTAAATAGGTGATGGAGGAGCTTCCCTTCTATAATTGAGGTGAGAGGAACTTTTGGAATCTCTAAAAATATTAATTTATAAAAAAAATAAATACTCATCCTAAAACCTCCAAAATCAACTTATTTATATTATGATATGATTTAATGTTATAATATCATCATAAGATAATTATTAGACATGCTTTCAATTCATTTTAAACCTTATCATTTTGTTTTACCCTTAATTATTCTCTTTTAATTTTAACTAAGCTAACAAATTGTTCAATATAAAAATAGTGAAATTTTTTATTTTTTTTATATCAATTATAGAATAAATGAACATTATAAAACTTTTCATTTTAAACCATAACGATTTTATATTTGAAAATATTTTTTTATTTTTAAATAATTTATTAAATCATTATTTTGACAAATTATAAACCGTGTCAATTTTCACACTATTCATTTAATGATTTTTTTAAAAAAATAAAGATAATATTTTAAACAAGAAAAAATATTTTATTATATATATAAGGGATCATTTTTGTCTAAAAATTTTGTTGGATAAATTAATTATCCGAAATTATATTTATTTTATTATTTTTGATAACATTAATTTGATATTTCCGTTAATAAAATAATTACTACATCAGTTTTGTGTAATTATTTAATATACTTATTTGTTTGGTAAAAATCAAAAATAAAATACTATTATGATTATAAATATACTATATTTTATAATAATACATTTAGTGGAATATATCTTATGCCAAATCTATCATTACAAATTTTATACTAATTAAAACATGAATGTAACAAGTTTAACATCAATTTAAATAAAATAATATAAGTGTCATAATCTCTTCTATAAGGCTCTAAATTGACCATAAATCGATCCTTGGATGATTATGGTTGAGTTATACGTGGAAAATAATATTTGGATAAGTTTTTGAGTCTTTTAATGGTTATAATCATTAAAATAAAAATTATTTTATTATGTTTTCTTCAATTAAATAATTCCCACATCATCTATATATAAACCTTTAAGATAATTATTTATTTAAAAAAACTTAAAAATAAAATTCCATGATAGGGAAAAATATTTATCTTTCAAATTATTATTTATAATCAAATTAATCTTCTTTAAAACCTTATATTAAAAATTATTTATTTATTAAAATTTGAGTAAGAGAGCTTTTACTTTTCTTAAAATAAAATATATTAAAAGTTCTAATCTCATCGAAATTGAATTTAAAGGGTATTATTTTGACCCAAGGATGGATTAGGTCAAAATAAATGTATCCCTTTTACGTTTTTTACTAAATGAGTTCATTTTCATTTTTCCTTCAAAATATGTCGGACATACCAAAAGTTTTAATAGTTCAAAAGCATTCAAGTATCCGTCTTTGGGTAATATGGCCAAATTAATTTTAATTGTATAAAAAATATTGTAACACCCCATGATTTTATGGTACGTTTCCCATTGAATAATTCAATATCTTGCATTGTATGCAACTTGGAGTTCTAACACACCACAACTAATCAAACTATCCATTATGAATTTTAATACCTAATTTTTGAAATTTTATAAATTTATTTTTCAAAATGGACTTCAATTTCTAATTTGGAATATTTGAATTATCTTATGGTTAATTTTTTGCATTTTTCTAAAAACATTCCATTTTTTGATGAGTAGTGAAAAACACTACATTAAAGTTTAAAAACTGACTTTTTATTTAAATAATTATTTATTTTTTTATTTTAAGTCAATATAGATACATAATACCTATATTAGTTCAATGTGATTCATTGGAGTCATCTTTATAAAAAAATTAGATGTAAAATTTTTTATTGAACTTTTTACCGTCTTGTACCCACCTTCTAGAAGCATTTGCAAATTTGCATTAAACATAATTTTACCGCTTCTATGTGTTGAATTTAAAAAATATGTGTGACACGGTTGAAATAAATATGTAAAATTTGGTTCAATAAGATTAGAATAATTTTGGGTAAATTGTAACTGTTGATTTTTATTTACCACGGTTATAAGTAAATAGGGTAATTAAAGGTAAAAATGATGTTATAATTACCCTAACACTTGTCCAAATTCAATTATATATGTTTCATTCATCCAAAAAAATCTTAGGAATAAAATAGGATCCTTTTTGTCCCCTTGGATTAGATTATTACATTCATTATTATTTTATTTAAAGAAGAGTTAAAAGTGTTAAATTCAATGTTTAATTACAAACCTATTTTTCATATAGGTTTATAAATAAGATAAATTAGAATATAAATATTCATTATAAATATAAAAATATTTCGTATGTAATTGTATTTTATTTATAATTTTTAGACATTTAATAATTAAATTTATTTATGACACAATGATGATGGAGTAATTAACTTATTAATGAAAGATTAAAATAATTGACATTATAAATTTCCAAATAAATGTAATTTGTGCCTATATGTTAAATTAAACTAATTTTATATATTAATATGACATGTTAGGTTTTATTAAATAGTATTTTTTTAATTAATCATGTTTTTATGATTTTCACAAAAACCAAATACTAAATAGTTTCAAAATTGATATAAATGAGTTTTTAAAACAAATACTATATTATTGGTTTATATAATATTCCTCAAAATATAAGGCTTGGACAAAGAGCTTAAATAATATTCTATATGTCATTAATGAACCACTTAAGGTTCTCTTGGAATTTTATAGTAAGTTTATTAACCATATAGTGTAAGAATACAAGAAGACATGGTAAAAGTTTAACTATTTAACTAATAGTTAAATCTAAAATATAAGGTTAATATGGTGACCTAAACATGTATAAAACCTATTGTTTGAGATTAATTTGACCCAAAACCACCTTATATTATAAATAAGTCAATTTTGATCCATTAAAACAAGAAAACGATTTATAATAAAATAATATTTCAAGGCTTTCCTAAGGTGACCCTCACCTCTCTTATAAAGGGGTACTTCCTCTTATCTTAATTTCACACATCCAAAGCCATTTGTATCGGCCAAACCCTACCCAAATATCCTAACAACTACTATCACTACATCCTAGATTCCTTCCTTTGATCATAAATCCAACTTAAGAGCCCTTTTGATCAATTCGAAGGAAGCACTCGAAGAAGAGGAAATAATTGCATCACCTCTTTCAAAGTTATCTTCTACTTCCACTTCTTATTTCTCTATTGTTTTCAAACCAAAATAATAAATACAGTAACTTATACATATTTTTATGTTATTATATATATGGTACAACCATATTCATTATTCTATCCATCCTATAAATGACAAAGTCATCATACGTGCATACGTACGGCCTACCGTCTCCACATCGGGGTGTAGTTGTTATTCAACACATAATTATTTGGATGGGTATAATAATGATGTATAATTGATGTAAATAATAAATATAACATGTTAATTATTCTGTATATATTATATAAAATCCCATTATATACGATCTCACATCCAATTAAATGATATTGTCGCTCGTGCGTATATACGGATTACCGTCTCCACAAACGCGATGAGATTAATTCCCCATAATAATCATTCCAGAATAAGTTTCATTTTATGAATAAAAATAATGTATAAGAACATAATATAATTATGGATATTAATAAAATACATAATATCCATAAAAAAAATGGATTAAATAATCAATCATATAAAGGAAAACGAATCAGTTAACTCCCAAAATGATGATACTACTAAAATATTATAAACAAAGCAATATTAGAGGATCATATATGATATCGTATTTATATATATAGTTCTATTATAATTTATAAAAATGTTTTAACTATTATATATGATATTAACATAACATTGACTAAGGAAAATTACAAGGTAATGGGTTTCTTATCTCTCTTTTCATTCCGCGAGATTTCCATTGTTCACAACATATTTATTGCATGTGGTGTATTGTGTACTTCCATTTGATATATATTATCATGATAATATTTATATTCATGTTATTCTGTAATTAATTTTTGGGTTATTAACTTTTGTTCATATGAATTAATTTATTACAATGTGGTAATGGGTTTTGATCTCACTTTTTATTCCTGTGAGATTCTTGTTATATTGCCACTATTTCCTTTTGTGGGGTGTATGTACTACCCATGATTGTATTCTTTGTGTAATATAAATTAATTTATGGGTATTAAAATGTTCTTTGTATGATAATTCTTTCAGGGGGTCTATGTTTCATAATTTACCAAATCAGTAAGGGAATTTCAAATTTCATCTTCCACTCATTAGGATTTATGCATACTTCATTGATTATTTTACATCAAGATTCTGTTTGGAATCACTATTTATTATTTATGTAGTAATTTCCACTCCCCTTTCTGTGGATAAACCTTTGATAAAAAATTCACTCCATTGATAAATTCACATTCAATTTATATTAACTTGTTAAGGGTAAACTAAACACAATTCCCTTTCATTGAGTTTAACATCCAAGTTATTCATTTTGTTTTTACAAGAATATGTGTAAATGTAATATGATTGATTTACACTGAATATCCAATCATATTTAGTGTATTTATATTTTTCACACATAATTATTTCATTGATTTATCCTTCACCTAATGATATGGTCTTTATAAGGTATTTTATCTCAATTTACATTCTATTGAGACTTCATTATTCATATACACCAATTCACTTTTATAGGGTGTATATACAATACATTGACATAGTATATCTTGAATGCCTTTATTCCCATGATATTATAATGTTTTTATTACCTTAATTATTTTAATTCAAATGTCTCTCATTTGGTTAGGAACTCTAACTAAAATATCATCTTAAATGTTTTAAAGGTTTATTCTTCTAAATCTTTTATATTAATGTCCTCATTTTAAAAATGGTTTAAAGAATTTATTTGTATGGACATGATTGTTTTAAAATTAAAATTTATTTTAAAATTTTCAAAGTGGTATGGGACACTTTGATTCAAAAATCTATTATTAATTTCTTCTTTATAAATATTGAGACTTTTAAATGTTTTCAATAAAAAAGGGATATTTCCCTCAAAGATTTTTTTTGGTCATTTTCAACTATGTTAGCATCCTTTACTAGATATTATTCCTGATTGAGGGTTATTTATTATAATACAACCTTCCATATTTTATGGAATGAGTTATGATATGTTCGACTGTGGATGTTCTATTTTTATACCATTCATGGTTTATGGTTAAAGTATTGACATTTGTATACCAGTTTTAATACAAATGTTTATGTTATTTTCAAAATATTCATATGAGTAATGCATTCGACTTAGAAAGTGATGAGTGGAGCCTACTATAGCTCTTTGATGCATTGGTAGGTATCATGAGGCAAACTAATGTCTTGGAACAAGGTCTTGACAAAATCTTATTTGTAGTCTTGGCATAAGGCCTTGACTATGTGGTTATAATGTCCGGCATTATGAATTCCATCATTATGAAATTGGATATTGATATTACATGTGATTATTCTACTATTAAAATATCCACGTGAATAAGTAAATGGAATTATTTGATTTATCTTTTCCATATTATGATGATGTTTATGTTTAATAGGCTTGTGTTTTAGTCTTATACATTGTCTTTAATGTTTATTCTTATTTATGATAGTTTCCTTTATATTGTTATCCTTACTGAGCATCTGAGCTCACCCCTTTTTTATGTTTTATTTTTATAGGATGCAAAGAAGTATATTATGATTAACCTACAGAAATAGTCTAAAGGATATAATATTGTTCAAAGGTGACACATTATTGCTTTTTATGATGTAATGTAAATCTTATATATGTATCTAGTACTTACAAATCTACTAAATTGATAGGTATTCTGGGACATGATTCCTTGTATCATGCCAATGTTATGTAATAATGCACCGACACTGGGTAACTGGGCTCGGGGCATTATATTTGGTATCAAAGGATGTTTAGTACAATCATTGGAAGAAATATTTAGAAAAAATATGATTATAAAAAACTACCCTAAGATAGAAATTGAGGATTAGTATTGAAGAAAATCCAAAATGTTTGGTAATGTAAATATTATGTGGGTGTTCCAAGAAATACATACCTACCTGGATATGAGCAGGTAGAGGAAGCACTGAAACAGATATACCTAGGAGTGAAATATCCAACATGGAGTTTTGGGCATGCCTCGAGGTATCCTGGTACACAACAAAGGGCATTGCTGCACTCTTGGTTACTACACTCTTAGGGTATATGCTTAGATAATTCACATTTTCTTTACAAACCAATTTGAAGTATTTTAATATATAATTTGAATAAATAACACTGGATAATCCTAAGGTGTTTTACATTTAAAATAAGGTTTCATGATTTTCTCAAAATGATTTTATGACTCACGTTATGCTTTCTGGTGTTAGTCAATGGATGGATTCCAAGGAAGTCATGGAAACATTGAACATGATGTAAAAGGTGGTAACTATGGTGGAAATGAGCATGAAAATGGAATACTACTAGGCATGATATATATTGGGTTCATGTCGAATCAGTTTTCCAAAAATATGACCAATAATATATATATTAACCAGCTCCCAGACTCAAAAAAGAAAAGAAAAGTGGTGAATGATAAGAGCTCCAGAAGTGCAAACTTTGGGGAAAAGAAATCTCAATTTCCATCATGCCAGAAATGTGGAAGGAGTCACCTAGGAATGTGTCTCAATAGAAAAAATAAATGCTTTATGAGTGTTAAATAAGGACATAAAGTAATAAATTTCCAATGAAAAATGAATATTACTATGGAAGAAAATAAAAATGAGCTTAAGAATCCAATTAAAGTCATTTTCAGTAAATATAAGAGACCTTGGAATTACCTAAGTAAATTCCCAATTATATAGGATAACCTCTAAGGAAAAACCTATGTGGAAATAAATGTATAGAGAAATGTTTAAAAGTATGGGATTAATTTGGAAGACTATTCTCTTGTATGTGTAACTATACATCTTGTTATGAAAAAATGCTATTGGAGGAAAAATTATTTTATCTTTTGTGGATATAGTTATAATGAACCAATAGGGTTTATATGGTCCTTGAATTTGAGGCAACTACAGGTTATTAATTTTTGGGATAAAAATGTGAGGCATGAGATAACATTTGTGGTTAAATAATATTACGGTTATTTTGAGGAATTTATCTCCTTTTGGAAATGTTATAAAATATAGTTTCTTTAAGGAAAACACGTAGACCATGTGAAAACTCGTCACATTAGACAAAGCTGTGAGAATCGAACCCGAAACCAAAGTGTGACTGGGATTTATCTCCTACCATTGGACTGCGTGAAGTCCCTAGTTAGTGTGACAAATTATTTTTAGTTAAATGATTTTATTGATCAATAATAAGTTTATTTGAAATATTTTGTTTATCAAATTGATATCCTTAGTATAGGAAAATGATTTGGTGACTAATTGATAAATGTTATTTTGGAAGATATTCGCTTTATTGAGAACACTATATGCATAAGAAAAATAGAATACAATGGGTTATGATTTGAGGAGTAATGGTGGATTTTTATCTATGATATTATTGTGGAATTATAGAAATTTAGGTTATTTATGGAAATTATTAACATATCATAGAGAATATTTGATTAGGTTAATTAATATTAAGTATGTTAATTTAAGAGTAGTAGATGTTATTTAGTGATACGATTTAATATGAAAGACTACATCATAAAAATATTCTGATTTTTTGATTTCAATCCTAGTTTGGAATATATTGAAGGATTTGAAGGACAATTTTTTATGGAATGGTATTTATTGATCTTTGGTTATTTTTGTTTTAATTTTAAAAATTATGATCAGTATTTATTTCTCTAAAGGATTATCCTTTTTGGGTATCATCTGATCTTGTACTAACCATTTTGGTTTTGGTTATTCTCTAAAGACAGGGGAAATATGTAGTTCATCCTTTGAGACCCTCACTTTTCAATTCACTTTTTTGTCATTGATGACCTCAATCACTCCTATAAATATTTACATTTTTTCCTCCAATTATATTTTCCACTAATGTTCTACAATTCGAAATCCTACATTGGTGGTGACTATTTCATTTCCATTTCCCTCTTATTAAAACTAAAATTTATTAACCCTATTTCCGAGGTGGGTTTTACACAAAGGTATTTTATATTTTTTTACCTTTTATTTTTAAAAAATAATTTCAAATTGTGAAGAGACAATGTTTTGAATGAGGGAATAATGTAACACCCCAAGCTTGTATGGTATGTTTCCCTTTGAATAATGTATTAGCTTGCGTTGTACACAACTTGGAGTTTTAACATTCCACGACCAATCAAACTGGCCGTTATGAATAGTAATACAAAATTTTTAAAATTCTATAAATTTTATTTTTCAAAATTGACTTCATTTTTGAAATCACAATATATAAATTATCTTAGAGTGAATTTGTTTCATTTTTATGAAAACATTCATTTTTTTATGAATAGAAAAAAACACTGCGTTAATGTTTAAAATCTAACTTTTTATTTAAATAATTGTTTATTTTATTTATTTTAAGTCATTATAGATACATAATACCTATATTAGTTCAATTTTATTCTTTGGAGTCATTTTTATAATAAAATTATATGTATAAAATTTTATTGGACGTTTTACCGTCTTTTACCCACTTTCAAGGAGCATTTGAAAATTTGCATAAAACATAATTTTATTGCTTCTGTGATTTGAATTTCAAAAATATAAGAGACATGGTTGAAATCAATAAGTAAAATTTTCTTTAATAAGATGAAAATAATTTTTGGGTAATAGTAACTTTTGACTTTTATTTACCACGATTAAAAGTAAATAGGGTAATTAAAGGTAAAAATGATGCTATAATTACCCTAACACATGTCCTAATTCTATTTGATAGGTGTAATCCGACCAAAAACAACCTTAGGAATAAAATATGATCCTTTGGGTCCACTTGGATAATATTAGTACATTTATTATTATTTTATTTAAAGAAGTGTTAAAAGTGATAAATTCAAAGTTTAATAAACAAACTATTTTTATTATAAGGTTATATGTAAGATAAATTTAACTATTAATAATAATTAGAAATATAAAAATATTTCCTAAAAAATTTTATTTTATTTATAAGTTTTATACATCAAATAATTAAATTATTTATGACACAATGATGATGTAGTAATTACCTTATTAATTAAATATTAAAATAATTGATATTAAAAATATCCAAATAAATGTAATTTGAGACTTTTGATGAATTACACTAATTTTATAGGTTAATATGAAATGTTATGGTTGATTAAATATTTTTTTTTTGAAATAATCATGATGTTATTATTTTCAAAAAAACAAAGTCTAAATAGTGTCAAAATTGACCAAAATGAGTTTTAAAAAAAATATTATATTACTGGTTTTTATAATATTCCTAAAAATATAAGGATAGTCAAAAGGTATTAAATAATATTATATATGTCATTAATGGACCCTTTTAAGTACTCTAGCAAGTTTAAAGTAATTTTATTAACCATATAGTGTAAGAATACATGAAGACACGGTAAAAGCTAAACTATTTAACTAGTAGTAAAATCTAAATGATAAGGTTAATATGGGGACCTAAAATTGTCTAAAACCTATTTTTTAAGAGAACTTCGGCGCATACCCACCTTATCTTTGAAATAAATCAAATTTTATGCACTAAAAACCGAAAAGTATTTATAATAGAATAATATTTCAAGGTTTTCCTAAAGTTACCCTCACCTCTTTTATAAAAGGGTACTTCCCCTTATATTAATTTCACACCTCCAAAGCCATTTGTCTAGAAAAACCCTACCCAAATGTCCTTCAAGATATTTTCACTACATCCTAGAGGGCTTCCTTTTATAGGAAAGCCAACCTAAGGATCCCTTTTGATCAAATCAAAAGGAAGCACCCAAAGAAGACGTGATAATTTCATCACCTCTTTCAAAGTTATTTTCTTCTTCCACTTACACTTTGTTGTTTACATACCAAAATAATTAATCCAGTACCTTATACATAATATTATGTTATTATAAATATTTTAAAACTATATTCATTATCTTATCCATCCTATGAATGAAAAATTCACCATTCATGTGTACGTATGGATTACCTTCCCCACATCGTGGTGTAGTGGTTTTTCAACACTTCGTTAATCGGATGTGTATAATAATGATGTATAATTGATTTAAATAATAAATATAACATTTTAATTATTCTTTATATATGATATAATGTAACACACCAGGTAAATAGAGAATATGACATTTTCATATTTATCCATATTTGTGAATAAAATATTAATATGACTTTAAAGGGGACGCTATGCTCGATGGTGTACCCAACACGCAACAACGAGTTTCTTGGGAATCTTACGTTGCACTCTAATAATAAAATAATATTATTTTAAATGGTAGTTAACATGTAGCCATTGTAATGGAAGGAATGGATAGAAATAACTAAAATATGATTTTATATGTTCTTAAATGTTTTTACATTTATACAATAAAAGATAAAGGCTTAAAATACGGAAAGAATTCAATTTTAGGCGTATATGCCATAGTTTTCACTAAAGGTTCACTTATCACCTTTTGATGGAGAACCGTCATTAAATATAGTTTTGTTCACTCTTAAACATTCTTTTGGACCAAATAAAACTCTTATAAAGAATTGGGATATCAAAATTTACTTTGTGTAAATTTTTGGTATCTTTCCGATAAAGTTCATTTTTTTAATGAATAGTGTAAAATGTTGTATTTTAATTCAAAACCACTTTTTAATCTAATTTATTTATATGATTAGATTATATTTTGAATTGGTTTTAATGTGAAATTAGAAAATATTTTTACCATTAAATCCAATAGTGGTCGTTGGAATCAATTTCACTTTGAAATCAGACTTGAACTAGTGTCAATCTTTTGATACTTATTGTTTCATAAAAACACGCTATTTTTCATGACAGCGGGAATTAATTATTAAATTAATTAATGTGACTTATATGTTTTGAATTTTGTAAAATGGACTTAATTTTTGAATTCAGAATATCAAATATAGCTAAGGGTGAATTTTTGGGATTTTTCTGAAAAACTTCAATTTTTGATGAATAGTGAAACCACTAAGTGGTACTTATAAAAACTGATTTTCCATTTAAATGAAATTTTGCCATCATTGTGTTTTGATTTTCAAAAATCCGACATACATGGTTGTCATTAAGAAGTAAAATGTGGTTCAATGAGATTAAAATAATTTTTTGATGAATAGTAACTTATTAAGTTTTTAATCGCGATTAGTGGTAATTAGTGTAGTTTAAGGTAAAAATAATGCTTTAATAAAATTAGATGAGCTTGACACATGTCTTACCCTCATTGGTTGTGTCATGTCCGACCAAGACAAGCCATGGGTAAACTTTGTGACCCCATGGATCCACTTTGGTTGGGAAATGACATAAATAACTTTCTATTTAATGTAAAAGTAAAAATGACACAAACATGATATGTTTTACTAAAACAATTTTTAAGTGGGGTTATACAAGTCATATTTTTGATTATAAATATTAATTGGAAAGATAAAAAGATTTCATACATCATAGTATTTTTTTTATAATTTTTAGACATTAAATAAATTAAATTATTTATGACATAATAATGATGCAGCGATGACATCATTATTTGACGATTTAAATAAAATGGAAAGATAATGTAAAATCTATGACCTAAACATGTCCAAAACTTATTGGATGAGTGGATTTCGAAGACTTATCACCTTATCCACGAATTATATCAATGTGGGACCTTTTGAAACCGAAAAACATTTTCAAATAAAGTAATATTTCTTTACTTTCCAAAAGTGCCCCTCCTCTCCTCTTATAAAAGGCCCCCACCTCTACCTCATTTCACAAACTCATCAAGCCTTTGGCTCGGCTAAACCCTGCCCATTTACTCTCTACACATCCCTCTCCTCATCCTAGAGGATCCCCTTTGAGCATAATCCTTTCAAGGGAATCCTTTAGGCTCAAATCAAAAGGAGTTACACTTTTAAAGAAAATTCATTCTCTCATGTTCATTTGTTTTATTTTGCTTCTCCAACAACCTAAAATCTTTTTATTTACTTCTTTTGTAACAACAACAGTATCTTAAATATACTAGGATGTTGTTATAAGATTTATTCGAGCTACACTCTCACACAACTACATCAAATGGTTAAAGAACATACGGTTTCCGTGGATGGTGAAATTCTGCCTCCCGAAACGATGACTGTTCAATACTCATTTAACACCTTCAAAGGTGGCCATTATGATGCCCCTATTTTTATATATGATATATAATATGTTTATGTTTTATTTATGATTCTTTATTTTTCATTTTTGTCTTACCTTTATGGCTTCCATTATGGGTATACGCGATATCTTCATTTAAGGAAGTGCGGACTACCGCCCCCTCAGAGTGATTTGATTCGTTAAATACCATATTTGGGATGAATAAAGGATGGAAATATGATATTATATATGATATTATACTGGAATTATAATATACCTTTATATCATTATTATTCCATTCTATAAAATACGAAATATAAATGAAAGTAGCGTTCATGCGTACGTACGGCTTACCGTCTCCATGAACGGTGCATTGCATTTCTTACCTCTAAATGATTATGTAATGTTATAAATGCATGCATGTACTGGATATATATTACATATATGATATCTACATAATGAATACAATTCTGGATATAATAAACATTTGGCCACACGAACAACATGTAATTGTAAGATGTCCACTTTCGACTTAAGAACCAAATATCGGCAAAACAAATATTATTAACTTAAATGATTACATAATGTTTATGACATGGTAATAATTGGTATAAAAGTAATAATGAACTTGAAAAAGGCTCTTAAGGAAGTAGAAATTAACTCAAGTTTATTATTCAGGAGATTAAAGAACGATCGAGTCAAGTCGGACCCGAGGTAAGGGATCCTACTCCTCTCTTTCTTTTTAAGTACACACTTTTATGTCATTCCTTTTAAAGCTCATCTTTCTTGTTATTGGGATGATCTTTTATATTAAACTTACCGTAATTTTTATTTTCATGTGATGAGAGACCCCATTCTCTCTCATCAATCCATTTTGAAAGTTTTGAGTGGCGCCGTAAGGCTGCCGAACTTTCGTAAGAGATCTAACCTCTCTATTTCCTTTTAAGTACTCTCCATTATGTCACTTCTTTTAAGCTCCACTTTGTAATGTTGGGGGATGTTATTTTATATTAATATTTCTGTAGATTTTATTGTAATGTGATGAGATACCCTATTTGATCTCATCAATCCATATTCGGAAGTTTTATGTGGCGTCGTTAGGCTGCCGAGTTTTCGTAAGGGATTTTTCATCTCACTTTTATTCCCGTGAGATTTATGCCACATTTGCCTCAAATTCCATTGAGTGGTGTATGTACTGCCCATTATTATACTGTTTTTGTAATATAATTTCGTTTATGAGTATTTACATCAATGATCTATTGTCCTTCTTTCATGGGGTGTATGTTTTGAAAGATACCCAAGTCGGTAAGGGAACCTTTCACCCTCCTCTTTCTTAAAAGACTTATTTTATTGGGTCTTTTAATTTACATATTGTAATGTTAAGATATATTCTCATATATCCTTATTGATGTAAATTTTATGTCCAAGTGATGAGATACACTTTTTATCTCTCATCAACTCATTTTGATGTGATGCCGTTAGGCTGTCAAGGGAAGTTTTTAACCCAATTTCGATTTCTTTGGGTTCAACATGTAGTCATTGAATATGTCATCCATTGAATATTTGTGAATGACCTTTTATTGTTTTACACATAATATACACTTATATTGGGTGTATTTATATTTTTCACACATATTTTTTAGAGTGATTTGTCCTTAATTTAAAGATACCTTCTTTATAAGGGATTTCATCACATTTGACATTTCTATTGAGGGTTCATTGTTGTTATGAACCAATTCACTCTTATATGGTGTATATACTGTCCTTTGAAGTATTATATCATGAATTCATTTATTCTCCTGATATTATAAAGTTCTGACTAAATGTTATTCCTCAATTATTGTATTCAAGTGTCTCTAATTTTGGTAGAAACCCTCTAACCAAAATATCGTTTTAAATGTTTTAATTATTTGTTCTTATTAATACCCATGTTTTAAAAATGGTTTTAAGGATTTACTTATATGGATATTAATGGTTTAAAATTTTTATCTTCAAGGTGGTATGGGACACTTTGATTCAAAAATCTTTTTATTAAATGTTTTAAATGGTTTTGGAAATGGTTTCTTTTTGTATGGATTCATTATTACAAAATACTAAAATGTTATGTTGTGATTGAAATGTGGAAATGTTTTGTTTCCTTTATGAATATTTTATGTGATACGTGTATGTTATGGTTCTTGGGCATTGTTATGAAAACGGGTAGTTCCGTGATAAACTAAGGGAGGGTGAACCCGATATAGCTCTCCAATGCATTGGGTAACGCAAAGGAGTGAAACGTTAAGGTTTCTCCGAAGAGATTTAGGGAATATACTGTGATGGGTATTCCAAACGTAACCAAGAGGGTTACTCCCTACGTAAGAATGTTATGAATGCCTCTAGTTGCCTTTATGTCTTATGATTTCTATGATTTATTCATGATTTGATATGCCTATGTTTTATGGGTAAAGTATGATTTCATTATTATGTATATATGAACTCATGTTTCCTTTCCATATTTTTATAACCCTTACTGATCTTTTTATGCTCATCCCAAGTTTTTGAAAATGTTTTTCACAGGTCAAGGGAAAGGTACATTATGTGATGATAGTGTCAAGGATGTGTCATGAAAGAATCTGTGTTTTATTTTAAATAGGTTTCCATTGATGGGAAGAATGAATATTGTCTTTTATGTAACCCCTTTGTTTAAATGTGGAATGTAATGAAAGTTTCATGATCTAATTCTCTAAAACTCTAAACCTGAAAATATCCTCAATGTGAAATCTTTTAATAACTCATGTTTAAGTAAGGATTAAGGCTGGGGCCTTATAGTTGGTATCAACGGTCGGTTTAGATAACTTTAGAGGATAGGGTATTCTTTAAGCATAAGTGAAAATTACCATAATGGTTAGGATTTCAGAAGGAGTCTTAGTTTTAGATAAAGTGAATGAGTAAGTATATATTATTTTTTATCTTACTCATTAGTACATGATGGTTTTGTTGATATACTCACACTGACCTTTTTGGTTTTAGTAAATGGCTGGATCTAGCAGGCACCAAAGTAATAGTGGATGTGAAGGAAACTGTGACAGTTTTTTGAGAAAGCAACTGAATGATATGGGAGCTGCAATGAGAACTCATTTGATTATCCTCAACCAACTATCTGGAGTCATGATTGACCACCTAAACCTTGGATATTTCTCTGGGGCATCATATATGAAAGAAACAAATCCCTACGGAAGTATAGGTAATAATCATAAAGGTAAGTGTCTTAAAAAACCTATGTGTCAAAGATGTGGAAAGAAACACCTAGGAAAATGTTTCAAAGGGACAGAAATATGCTATAGATGTGGAAATGAAGGTCATGAAGCAAGAACCTGCCATGTCAAAAGGAAGCATCCAGTTGACTCGAGGAAAGGGAAAGAAGTTCTTTCTGAGGGATCAATTGAATGTTTTAAATGTGGTGTGCATGGTAATTATGCAAACACATGTCCTATGAAGAAGTTTTGTGAATGGGGTCACCAAGAGCATACCAATTTTCGTTTACCAATACCTAATGCCATTCTGATTGAGGATGAAGAAACTGACAATGACCAATCAAAGGTATGTACTATTTCATGACTATTGTTTTCTTATTTTGGAATCTTAGGATATGATTAATGATTTTGTTTGTAGGAAAGAGGTATTTCGGAATAAGTTGGAAAGGAATGGATAATGGATCATGAAGAATGTTTAATGAGTAAGATGTCAACATATAAGGGCTTCAAGAGTTAGGGTGAAATTCTTAAGAGTATTAAGTCTCTTTTGATGATAGGGTTACATTAGAGGACTTTTTATATTATTTGTAACCCTGATGTTTAATATAGGAAAATTTTATTCAAGCAATAGTTATCTTTTCTTTTGTGGACATAGTTATAAAGAACCATTTGGGTTTATATGATCCTTACTTTTGAGGTAATTATGGGTTACCATATGTTATGATTGAAGTGAAAGGCATGAGATAAAATTGAGGTTAAATTATGTTATGGTTATTTTTGATTATTTTATCCCTTTTTGGGTAATGATTTGAGAATTATATAGTTTTTGAAAAAGGACAACACGCAGACCGTGTGACAACCCGTCGCGTCAGATAATGCTGCGGGAATCGAACCCACAACCAAAGTGCGACTGGTATTTATCGCCTACCACTGGACTACGTGAAGTCCCTGGTTAGTTTGACTGATTCTTATTAGTTATATGATTTTATGAATTAAGAGTAAGTTGATTTTGGAGGATATGTGATTAGGATAATTACTTTTCAATGTGAGACTTTAGGAGCGACTAATGTTGTTCGGAGATAAATGTTACGATTTAACTTGGAAGACTATGTGACAAAATCCTTCAAATATTTGGGTTTCAATCTTATATTGGTTTACTTTGAAGAATTTTATGGACAAATTGTTTATCGGATGGTCCTCGTTGAACTTTGGGTTTTGTCGGACAAATTTTGGAGATTAAGAATAGATTTTCTTTTTATAAGGGGTTACCTTTTCTGGATTATCTGATCTTGTACTAACCTTTTTGGTTTTGGTTTTGGTTAAAGCCTAAATACATTGGATGTATATAGTTCTATTTTGGGGATTAGGTGATTCTCTAGAAGTTGATTATAGTACTCTTAATGCGAACAAGTCTCCCTAAATACTCGTCTTTTGGAAAAAATATGAGTTTGACTAAGGAATCTAGTAAAAGTTGAAAGTCAACATGATAAGTGATTATTCTTCCTTATGAATAAATTCCTCAATAAAAAGTAACTTAAAAAAAATGTTGTCTATTAACTTTTCCTACTGGGGAACCCAACACCGTTTAACCCATCACAAGTTTGTGATTTTCTTATTGTTAACTTTCTACTAAACATGTTTTCTATCACTCTCCATCGAAACATGAACCTATGTTTTCTCCTCCATGTCCATATTTTCATACATAGAATCCTAGTATGGGTTAACTCGGGTGACCTCTGTGCTTATCTTTCTTTATTTTAAAGTGATTGTTTTACCGACTCTTGTTCCGATGTGGGACGTTCAAGGATGTTTCCAAGCGCAATTTTAAAATTGCGAGGACGCAATTCCCAAAAGGGGGGAAGGATGTAACACCCTAGGTAAATAAAGAATATGACCTTTTCGTATTTATCCATATTTGTGAATAAAATATTAATATGACTTTAAAGGGGACGCTATGCTCGATGGCATACCCAACACGCAACAACGAGTTTTTTGGGAATCTTACGTTGCACTCTAATAATAAAATAATATTATTTTAAATGGTAGTTAACATGTAGCCGTTGTAATGGAGGGAATGGATAGAAATAACTAAAATATTATTATATATGTTCTTCAATGTTTTTAAATTTATACAATAAAAGATAAAGGCTTAAAATATGGAAAGAATTCAATTTTAGGCGTATATGCCCTAGTTTTCACTAAAGGTTCACTTATCACCTTTTGATGGCGAACCGTCATTAAATATAGTTTTTTTCACTCTTAAACATTCTTTTGGACCAAATAAAACTCTTATTAAGAATCGGGACATCAAAATTTATTTTGTGTAAATTTTTGGTATCTTTCCGATAAAGTTCATTTTTTTAATGAATAGTGTAAAATGTTGTATTTTAATTCAAAACCACTTTTTAATCTAATTTATTTATATGATTAGATTATATTTTTAATTGGTTTTAATTTGAAACTAGAAAATATTTTTACCATTAAATCCAATAGTGGTCATTGGAATCAATTTCACTTTGAAATCAGACTTAAACTAGTGTCAATCTTTTGATACTTATTGTTTCATAAAAACACGCTATTTGTCATGACAGCGGGAATTAATTATTAAATTAATTAATGTGACTTATATGTTATGAATTTTTTAAAACGGACTTCATTTTTGAATTCATAATATCAAATATAGATTAGGGTGAATTTTTGGGATTTTTCTGAAAAACTTCAATTTTTGATGAATAGTGAAACCACAAAGTGGTACTTATAAAAACTGATTTTCCGTTTAAATGAAATTTTGCCATCATTGTGTTTTGATTTTCAAAAATCCGACATACATGGTTGTCATTAAGAAGTAAAATGTGGTTCAATGAGATTAAAATAATTTTTTGGTGAATAGTAACTTATTAAGTTTTTAATCGCGATTAGTGGTAATTAGTGTAGTTTAAGGTAAAAATAATGCTTTAATAAAATGAGATGAGCTTGACACATGTCTTACCCTCATTGGTTGTGTCATGGACGACCTAGAAAAGCCATGAGTCAACTTGGGGACCCCATGGATCCACTTTGGTTTGGAAATGACATAAATAACCTTTTATTTAATGTAAAAGTAAAAATGACACAAACAAGATATGTTTTACTAAAACAATTTTTAAGTGGGGTTATACCAGTCATATTTTTGATTATAACTATTCATTGGAAAGCTAAAAATATTTCCTACATCATAGTATTTTTTTTATAATTTTTATACATTAAATAAATTAAATTATTTATGACATAATAATGATGCAGCGATGACATCATTATTTGACGATTTAAATAAAATGGAAAGATAATGTAAAATCTATGAACTACACATGTCCAAAACTTATTGGATGAGTGTATTTCGAATCCGTATCACCTTATCCACGAATTATATCAATGTGGGACCTTTTGAAACCGAAACACATTTTCAAATAAAGTAATATTTCTTTACTTTCCAAAAGTGCCCCTCCTCTCCTCTTATAAAAGGCCCCCACCTCTACCTCATTTCACACACTCATCAAGCGTTTGGCTCGGCCAAACCCTGCCAATTTACTCTCTCCCCATCCCTCTCCTCATCCTAGAGGATCCCCTTTGGGAATAAGCCTTTCAAGGGAAGCCTTTAGGCTCAAATCAAAAGGAGTTACACTTTTAAAGGTAATTCATTCTCTCATGTTCATTTGTTTTATTTTGCTTCTCCAACCCCATAAACTCTTTTTATTTACTTCTTTTGTAAAAAACCAGTATCTTCAATATACTAGGATGTTGTTATAAGATTTATTCGAGCTACACTCTCACACAACTACATCAAATGGTTAAAGAACATACAGTTTCCGTGGATGGTGAAATTCTGCCTCCCGAAACGATGATTGTTCAATACTCATTTAACACCTTAAAAGGTGGCCATTATGATGTCACTATTTTTATATATGATATATAATATGTTTATGTTTTATTTATTCTTCTGTATTTTTCATTTTTTTCTTACCTTTATGGCTTCCATTATGGGTATACGCGATATCTTCATTTAAGGAAGTGCGGACTACCGCCCCCTCAAAGTGATTTGATTCGTTAAATACCATATCTGGGATGTATAAAGGATGTAAATATGATATTATATATGATATTATACTGTAATTAGAATATAGCTTTATATCATTATTATTCCATTCTATAAAATACGAAATAGAAATGAAAGTAGCGTTCATGCGTACGTACGGCTTACCGTCTCCATGAATGGTGCGTTTCATTTCTTACCTCTAAATGATTATGTAATGTTATAAATGAATGAATGTACTGTATATATATGAAATATATTATATCTACATAATTAATACAATTTTTGATATAATAAACATTTGGCCACACGAACAACATGTAATTGTAAGAAGTCCACTTTCGACTTAAGAACCAAATATCGGCAAAACAAATATTATTAACTTAAATGATTACATAATGTTTATGACATGGTAATAAGTGGTATAAAAGTAATAATGAACTTGAAAAAGGCTCTTAAGGAATTATAAATTAACTCAAGTTTATTATTCATGAGATTAAAGAACGATCGAGTCAAGTCGGACCCGAGGTAAGGGATCCTACTCCTCTATTTCTTTTTAAGTACACACTTTTATGTCATTCCTTTTAAAGCTCATCTTTTTTTGTTATTGGGATGATCATTTATATTACACTTACCATAATTTTTATGTTCATGTGATGAGAGACCCCATTCTCTCTCATCAATCCATTTTGAAAGTTTTGAGTGGCGCCGTTAGGCTGCCGAACTTTCGTAAGAGATCTAACATCTCTCTTTCTTTTTAAGTACTCTCCTTTATGTCACTTCTTTTAAGCTCCTCTTTGTAATGTTGGGGGATGTTATTTTATATTACTATTTCTGTAGATTTTATTGTAATGTGATGAGATACCCTATTTGATCTCATCAATCCATATTCGGATGTTTTATGTGGCGCCGTTAGGCTACCAAGTTTTCGTAAGGGATTTTTCATCTCACTTTTATTCCCGTGAGATTTATGCCACATTTGCCTCAAATTCCATTGAGTGGTGTATGTACTGCCCATTATTATACTCTTTGTGTAATATAATTTCTTTTATGAGTATTTACATCAATGATCTATTTTCTTTCTTTCATGGGGTGTATGTTTTGAAAGATACCCAAGTCGGTAAGGGAACCTTTCACCCTCCTCTTTCTTAAAAGACTTCTTTTATTGGGTCTTTTAATTTACATATTGTTATGTTAAGATATATTCTCATATATCCTTATTGATGTAAATTTTATGTCCAAGTGATGAGATACACTTTTTATCTCTCATCAACTCATTTTGATGTGATGCCGTTAGGCTGTCAAGGGAAGTTTTTAACCCAATTTCGATTTCTTTGGGTTCAACATGTAGTCATTGAATATGTCATCCATTAAATATGTGTGAATGACATTTTATTGTTTTACACTTAATATACACTTATATTGGGTGTATTTATATTTGTCACACATATTTTTGAGATTGATTTTTCCTTAATTTAAAGATACCTTCTTTATAAAGGATTTCATCACATTTGACATTTCTATTGAGGGTTCATTGTTATTATGCACCAATTCACTCTTATATGGTGTATATACTGTCCTTTGGAGTATTATATAATGAATTAATTTATTCTCATGATATTATAAAGTTCTGACTAAATGTTATTCCTCAATTATTGTATTCAAGTGTCTCTAATTTTGGTAAAAACCCTCTAACCAAAATATCGTTTTAAATGTTTTAATTATTTGTTCTTATTAATATCCATGTTTTAAAAATGGTTTTAAGGATTTACTTATATGGATATTAATGGTTTAAAATTTTTAGCTTCAAGGTGGTATGGGACACTTTGATTCAAAAATCTTTTTATTAAATGTTTTAAATGGTTTTGGAAATGGTTTCTTTTTGTATGGATTCATTATTTCAAAATACTAAAATGTTATGTTGTGATTGAAATGTGGAAATGTTTTGTTTCCTTTATGAATATTTTATGTGATACGTGTATGTTATGGTTCTTGGGCATTGTTATGAAAACGGGTGGTTCCGTGATAAACTAAGGTCGGGTGAGCCCGATATAGCTCTCCAATGCATTGGGTAACGCGAAGGAGTGAAACGTTAAGGTTTCTCCGAAGAGATTTAGGGAATATACTGTGATGGGTATTCCAAACGTAACCAAGAGGGTTACTCCTTACGTAAGAATGTTATGAATGCCTCATGTTGCCTTTATGTCTTATGATTTCTATGATTTATTCATGATTTGATATGCCTATGTTTTATGGGTAAAGTATGATTTCAAATTTTATGTATATATGAACTCATGTTTCCTTTCCAAATTTTTATAACCCTTACTGAGCTTTTTATGCTCATCCCATGTTTTTGAAATGTTTTTCACAGGTCAAGGGAATGGTACATGATGTGACGATAGTGTCAAGGATGTGTCAAGAAAGAATCCGTGTTTTATTTTAAATAGGTTTCCATTGATGGGAAGAATTAATATTGTCTTTTATGTAACCCCTTTGTTTAAATGTGGAATGTAATGCAAGTTTCATGATCTAATTCTCTAAAACTCTATACCTGAAAAGATCCTCAATGTTAAATCCTGTAATAACTCAAGTTTAAGTAAGGTTTATGGCTGGGGCCTTATATATAAAATCCAATTATATACGATCTCACCTTTAATTGAATGATATTGTCGCTCGTGCGTACATACGGATTACAGTCTCCACGAACGTGATGAGATTCACTCCCCATCGTAATAATTCAAGAATAATTTTTATTTTATGATTAAAAATAATGTTTAAGAACTTAATAAAATTCTGGATATGAATCAAATACATTCTATCCATAACAAAAAAGGATTAAGTGACTGTGCATATAAAGGAAAATGAATCAGTTAACACCCAAAACGATGATAAAACTAAAATATTATTAACAAATAAATATTAGAGGATCATATATGATATCATATTTATGTATATAGTTCATATATAATTTAATAAAAATGTTTTAACTATTATACAGTCTGTTAACATAACATCTATTGACGAAAAGTACAAGGTAATGGGTTTCATATCTCACATTTCATTCCATGATATTTCTATTGTTCACCACTTATTTATTCTATGTTGTATATTGTGTACTTCCATTAGATATATATTATCATGATTCTATATAAATTCATGGTATTATGTAATTAATTTGGTGTTTATTAACTCTTGTTCATATGACTCAAATGATTACAATGTGGTAAATGGTTTTCATTTCACTTCTTATTCCCATGAGATTAATGCTATATTGCCACTATTTCCTTTTGTGTGGTGTATGTACTTCCCATTATTGTATTATTTTTTTAATATAGAATAATTAACGGTTATTTACATATTAATTGTATGATAATTATTTCATGGGTTTTATGTTTTGTAACTTACCAAATTGGTAAGGGAATTTCAAATTTCAATTTCCACTCATTGGGATTTACGCATACTTCATTGATTGTTTCACTCCAATATTATGTGTAAAATCACTATTTATTATTTATATAGTAATTTAAACTCCCATTTCTATGTATATACCTTTGATACACATAATCACTCCATTAATAAATTCATATTCCATTGATATGAACTTGTTAAGGGTAATCTTTACTCAATTTCCATTCATTGAGTTAAACATCCAAGTCATTGGTTTTGATTTTACAAGAATATGTGTAAATGTAATCTGATTGATTTACACTGAATATCTAGTCATATTGAGTGTATTTATATTTTTCACACATAATTATGTCATTGATTTAACCTTAACCTAAGTATACGGTCTTTATAAGGTATTTCAGCTCAATTTACTTTCTATTGATACTTCTTTGTTGTTATGCCCCAATTCACTTTTATATGGTGTATATACTGTATATTGACATAGTATATCATGAATCCATTTATTCTCATGATATTATGATATTTTTATTACCTCAATTATTTTTACCAAAATGTCTCTCATTTGGTTAGGAACTCTAACTAAAATATCATTTTAAATGTTTTAATGATTTATTCATCTAAATCATTCTCATAAATGTCCATGTTTTAAAAATGGTTTAATGGATTTATTTATATGTAAATTTATGTTTTAAAATTAAAATTACTTTTAAATGTTTTAAAGTGGTGTGGGAAACATTGATTCAAAAATCTATTTTTAATAGCTTATTGATAAATAGTGATACCTTTAAATGTTTTCAAGAAAAAATGGATATTTCTCTCAAATAGTTTTACTAAAAAAATTAACTATTTAAACATCCTTTAATGAATATTATTCATAATTGAGGTTGATTTATTATAATAAAACCTTCGATATTTTATTGAATGAGTTATGATATGTTGGACTGTGGATGCACTATTTTTATACCATTCATGGTTTATGGTTAAAGTATTGAGATTTTGTATGCTAGTTTTAATATGAATGTTTATGTTATATTTCAACATTTTCATATGAAGAATGCATTGGACATAGTAAGTGACAGGTAAAGACTAATGCAGCTCCTCGATGCATCGGTAGGTCTCACGAGACAAACTAGTGTCTTTGCATATGGGCTTGAAAAAATCTTATTTGTAGTCTGGGCACGAGGCCTTGAATATGTTGTTATGATGTCAGGAATTATGCATTCCATCATTATGAAATTGGATATTAATATTACATTTGATTATTGGACAAGTAGAATATCAATGTGAATGGGTAAATAGAATTATTTGATTTATCTATCCCATATTGTGATGATGTTTATGTTTAAAAGGATTGTGTTTTAGTCTTATATATGGTCTTAAATGTTTATTCTTATTTATGAATGTTTCCACTATGTTGTTATCCTTATTGATCATATGAGCTCACCTCGTTCTTATGTTTTATTTTTCCAATATGCAAAGGAGTATATTAAGATTAACATATATGAATAGACTAATGTATATATGAGTGTTCAAAGAGGAAACAATATTGTTTGTTTATGATGTAATGTAAAACTTATATATGTATCTATTACTTCCAAGGATACTAAACTGATCAGTCTTTAGAGAATTGATTCCTTGTATCATGATAATGTTATGTAATAATGCAATGACTCTAGGTAATTGGGGTCAGGGCCTTACAAATATAATGATTAGATTGTTGGGTTTTGTATGAGCAATATAAAATACATTCATTATCAATTTCCATTACAAGGTTAATGTGATCTAAAAATAAATATTTTTTTAAATTATCCCTTACGATATAAATAAATTAATTATAATTGAAGAATCCCTTAATACCAAATTTTAAAATAGATCCTTCTATATTATTTAATGTACACATAAATAATATTTGATGTTATAAAAGAAATGTAATAAAAAAAATTGAACTGGGATCATTCCAATCAGCAATGTGAGGTTGTAGTCCCCAATATTCATAGCAGTAAATCTGGATCTATTGTATTCTCATATATCTATCTCACCTTCTGAAAATATATAGGATCTATTTTGTTATTATTTTTTAATGGATATGTGAGCACCAAATATGTTATATAATACCAAATATATTGAAATAGATAGATTACATTCATTAAAAAATTTACCTTAAGCTTCCCTGTTCATATTTTTATAGGTGATATTTTTATTCCAGTAATTATTCATTTAATATAAAATAAATAGAGTTATTTTCCATGTGTTTCACTTTGGTCCTATTTTACATTAAATGGAATTGTGAAGAATCTTTAAACATGGATCTAGTCTAAGATTTCATGTCCTATATTTTCCATTTATTCAAAATAAGAATATACTACCATTGACACTTTATATCCTTTTCCACATGGAAACCCAGAGTGAGTTGAATTGGAAGAGACATCTCCAGGTTTTTCATATTTATATTGATAATATAAATATAGAAGTAATGAGGTAAGGATGAATGAATGGGATTAAACAACTCTATATCTGGTAGATTAAAACAAATATAGGTGAAAAATGTATCCTATATGTTGTAATTTGTGCATTACATATAGAACACCTTTTGAATAATTCATATAAATAGTGACATGGAGATTTGAACATGTTATAGTCTTGTTGTCTTCCAATAAATATCATGATGATACTGGGGAACGCTATATGAATACATGTTTTCGTGTGACATAATGCCTTTTCTTGACATCAATGGTATCATTTAACATTGAACATATACCTCATTTTTCATGTTTTATTCATAGGTAGTGAACCCATCATCACTTTCCTCCATAATAGGAGGATCGAGGATTGAGGAATCTATTATATAAGTCTTTTTTTAATGGACTATAGTAATCTTAGTCCTCTAAATCATTCATGGAAATTACCACAAGTTAGGAAATGGTATTTTTCCTAATTTTATAATATTGATATTATGGTTAACCAACACTATAGCTTCTTAAAATGATAAAAAATAATTTTATTGGAAATATTATTGATTACAAGTTTTACATGACGTAGTATTTTTTGTTTCATCAGGTATCTGATTTTTGTATCAAGTATCAGGATCCCTCACCATTAAACACAAAATTACACATAGTATTGAGCTTATTTTGGAAATGATCAATATTTTCATTCTTATAATCTCGATGGAGGCTGTGAAGATTTTATAAAAGTTTTAGGGTACTCTTTCTTTCCAATTCCAAACTGGAAACTTCTTAGAGTGTTGAGTTGACCCCCTAATAAAAAAAACATAACTCAGATATCCTCAACACTTGATTCTGAATTTATATTTTATAGATTAAATGCATTATCCCAATAAATAATCATTTAATTTTACCCACTACATTTCTTTATTCTTCTGGATAATTCAAAATTCCTTATACAGAGTCCGATTTGACACTTTAACTATCGGTTCATCTTAATTTAAAAAATTGAAATATTTATAAATTTATATCAATATGAGGGGTTCAATTAATTATTCATAAATTATATAATGTTATATTTTACAAGAAAGATTATTATTTTTTGGATACTACATAATGGATTAACCATGCAACCGAAAATAATTATACACAATACATTTAATTTATTTAAATATTTTTTTATCAGTAAATTTATTAATTAAATGGTGTTCATTAATCCATTAAATAAAACATGAATAACACATTAATAAAATAATTAAATGACATGATCCTGAGATTTATCTATTGGTTGACTTATTTAGTAGACAATAAATCATCTTGTGGACTAGCAAATAAAAACTTTTTGTTGTTCTTGGAATGATTTATTGTATTACACATATGAACCTATGTATTTTCTATTTTTGTTCCTCCTCATCTTCGTAAATATTCATGTATTGTTTTTATGACATATTTTTTATAACTCACATATAGGTGAGGAAATCTATTTGATTAGTTTAGAAGAATTACATAAAACTACATTCTCCTTGATTTTCCTACGTAATATGAAATAATTGATGACTCTAAAATCATCATATATAATTTGATATTGAAAAATTAAAAACACCTGTACTTTAATTAAATTAAATAAAACCTTCTCAAATATAGGCCAGGTCAAATATCATGATCATCCATACACTTATATACAATAAGAATTTAAAACCACTAGGTATAATTTATTTCAATTTTTTCATTGATAACATAAAACATGAATGAATTAATCAAATTAAATATGTTGTTAATCACTAATTTCATTTTATCTTATCTAATTAAATTATCATAGAAATTTAAATCCACTAAGATTTTAAATTAAATTTATAATTTTATTTCTATTAGAATTTAATACATTGCTTTTTACATGGATTAAACTCAGTGAGTACCTGTGTGAACTACACTATATTGTCCTTATTATATATAGTTTTCTTAGAAGAAATTTTATACAAACATAATGAATGATAATTTAATAAAGGATATTATAAAATTAATTGCACATGAAAAAAATAAAATATATATTTCCCGTATGATTTCATATATTATGATACTTTAGTATAAAATAACTGTACAAGACTAGTAGTTTTGAATATTTCACAGAATTAATTACTCATATAATATAATAAAATACCTAACATTAATTATCTACTATAAAATTAATTACACATAGAATAATTTTTTATTAGGTTTAATAAAATAATTAATTAATTTAATATTTCCATTTAAAAAGGTAAATTACACAGTGTATGCATTCTAGCAACATGAAATGTTTTTGTTTGTCCGATATCTAAAAGACATTCCTAAGGAATCAACATGTATATTCCATTGATATTTAGGAGGATCATTGTGTATATAAAGGATATACAGTGTTCAAATCATTTTTCATAGCTTCCAAGCTATACACGATATATATAAAGTACACATGGTGTATTAATTATATGACTCATCTTGTCCCAATTTTTTCCACCACGAAAACATGTATACTAAATATCATGTAGGAAATATACATGGATTATAGTTAATAAAAACAATGTGCCACCCCAGTTAGTCTATAAATAGTTAATTGAATTCATGAGGTGTGAATTCCATACAATATGACCAAGAATACATGTTAGTGTCTTGGTTTATGAAAAAAGGGTACATGGCCTGTGAAAATTGTGTACACACCATCTAACCCTATGTTATCTATCCAAAAAACATTACACATTTTGATGGATTATTTATATGTCTTATTCATTAATTATTAAGTGATCTTGGTTATTTGACTAAGAAATACTTGGGAGAAATAATACATCTCTACCATTATATAAGTAAATAATAAATCATTACAAGAGATTTTACTTATAAATGTATAAAATGATAAATAAAAATTAAATACTCATATATTTAACATGACTTCTCTAAGATAACTTTTTTTTTTCTACATTTAGTTGAAGGGTATTGTTGGTCCTAAGTTGAACTCATCTTTTTGGGGATTTTATTAACAATTCATAATTAACAAGACTCGAATGTAATAACCAATTAATGTTTTCCATAGAATATTGATTCCAAAAATGATTGGAAAAAAGGATGTTACTCTTTTATTTTATAATTAATTTATTCATAAGAAGATTGATTACCTAGGTCTTGAGAAATTTCATCATTGAGGGTGTTGATAATAATAACCTTATTTGTGTAGAATCGGTAGGTATAGAGTGCCCAAATTAGATCCCCACTAGAGGTTACCCATATATTCCCCTTAAATATCTAATAAATAATGATAAAACTTTGGGTTCTAGCATAGTTGATTAATCATATTATAATGTTTTTCTTGATCACATAACACTCCGTCAAAATTGATGAAATCTTTTCATGTTCTTTTTGGTATTTAGTGTAAGAGTGGAGTATGGTGATCTAGGGATAAATATTTTGGGATAATGATTAACACAATCACAATAGACATAGCTGTCTATTTGAGGAGTTAGGGTTATTGTTAAAATTTTAATTAATTGTACATAACCCCCAAAATAATAAGTCAAACCCCTAATATAAACCCTTTCTATGTAATAATAATATAATTATTATTTTTTCAGGTGATTCACTAATTGGAACCCTAATAAATATTATTTTACAGGCATATAAATTATTTTTTAAACCATACCTAATATTAGTGCACTCATCTTTCTAATAATTTATCAAATACCCAAATAAATATTATTATTAAATATTTATTCATTAAACAAATATATAAATAATTTTTTCAATAACTAGATAATAAAAAATTATTTCTTATTTATAAAAATAATTAAATAATTTATTTTAAAAAATAAATTATCATATATTATGGTGTTAATAATAGTAGATAAATAAAAATTATATATTCATATAGTTAAAAAATCAGCTTGAGAATAAAAAATTATTTAATATTTTCAATCATATAAAAAATATTTAATATATATTAACACTAATTCTAGAAAATTATATTATTCAAATATTTAAATATGAATAGTATTTAATTGAGATCAATGAAAACACTTTTTATGTTGCCCCCATGGACAATTCCATATATGCCTTATGTGGGCATGACTAAAGTCTGAGATTACTTTCTAGAAATGGGTCATGAAACCCAAATAAGATGAAGGTTTTTCTCATTGGAAGAAAAAACATAAAAATTTTCAGTGTACAATACAATCCCTTTATCATGATATCCCACTAAGAAGGTTGAACCCTTGTTCCATATAACTATATAGTTCATATTACATTCATTGACAACATTAAATAAAGACAACATTAAATCATGGGAATTGAATTTAATGAGAAAGTTATATTAATATAAAATTTACTATATTTTATCATCCATAAATATAGAATGTATAAATCCTTCCACAACTTATCCATTAATAACATGTTATTCATGATACACCCTTCATACCCAACATTTACATGAATTATATCATCGGGGCTTACAAAAATACATCTATATTCGTGACTCATTACATTCATTAATAATAATGTATTGTGTGAGGATCATTAAATATGATCATAGATAGGAATATCCAATGAAATATAAATATGTGGAATTCTTATAGGGAGGTCATTTCTGATACTTTCACATCTTGGTGATTACCAACTGCTAACATAAAAATATGAAGCCTTGTATTCTTAGGAGTAATCACACTTGATGGTAAACATATCATGTGCCCCATCGTAGAATGTTATCTCACTATATAATAAGGATTAAGAATAATATCATGAGAATTCAAGGTTCTCATCATAATGGGTAACTATAATACTATTTTAAATGTGACATATAATGTGGTGCATTATTGCAAGAATTTCCCAAATAACTATGAACTATGTATAATAAGTTATTTTTATTAATATTCACTTATTTTAATTTACATAAATTATTTTGTATCTGAAATATATTCTAGTTCATCAACTCCAACATAAGGAATATCTAACTTAAAGTATGTATTTTATATATGTATCCACAGGTAGGGGGAAGGACATTGTAAATATACATGTCACCTTTCCTATGAATGAAATAAAGAACAAACTATTTTTTGGAAATAAAAAGTAATTAGGACCTTATGGTTTTAGTGTTTTGTTTTTAAGTATCCATGGGATATCAATGGTAGTAAAAATATTCAAGGTGTGGGATATATCAATAAGAATAAATTTATCTCATATTTTCCCAGATCTATTGTTATTTATAAATTACCAAATGTTATAAATCATAAATAACCACCAGATATCAACCAACTTCATATTTTATTGTAATAAATTACTATATTACTTTTTCATATTTAATCACATTTAAAATGTGCTTCTAAAAGATTTTTGGTAGGAACCAGGTTCCTATGTTAAGGGTATAGATATCATAAAAAATAGTTTCTTGGCCTAAGATATGGTTATGAATTTTAATATGAATAAAATAAGTATTATATGATAGGTCCATATTTATTAATCTAATGTGTATTATTTATATGTATTGGGTTTTACTTGAGATAATTTTAATTTTATTTAAATTTTTATCTTAATTCATTATGATCTATGATTATTTTTAAAATTTTTCATTTCTGATAATTGAGGAATTATATTTTTACATAATAGGTTGGAAGTCTAAGATATAAAGACCCACTTTCTCCCTTAATGATCATTTTATAAGTGGAATATCTATCTAAATTTTATAGGTAGTAATATGATATAGTTAGATTTATATATCATTCTAGATTCCATAATCTATACGTTCTTCATGTTATATTTTTTTATGATTAATTTTCCTTAATCAAAGATCAAATATATCACATATATTGTTTTCCAAAGACTCTAGTTAAAATTGGTAAAACATGTGGTCAGTGATTCAATGATATGAATTTACATATCTTCTTTATTGGATGATATTTTGGAAACATTCATTATTATTATTGAAATATCAGATCTAAGTACTTTATATTATGAGTAAAATGTTTTGACATTCCCATACTTCTATTGAATTATTTATCTTTGATTTCATAATTATTTTCAACAATATTAATTCCCATGTTTTATCCTGGTCATAAATAATTCAAAACCTATGTGGGAAGGATTAAATTATTTAATTTATTTATTTATTCACTATACTCTTATTAGAATAATATTTTAATGATTAATAAGAACTTATTTAAATGGATCTTATTTTATGAGTTTTAGAAAGGTATGATAATTAAAAATTTGGGAAATTGAAAATTTATTATGGAAAAGTAATACCTAGCTTCAATATTGGATTCCTTGGAATCCATTATTTTTTCAAAGAAAACATAGTTCTTATTCTTAGTTACATGTTTACAACAGTTATTTGTAAATATATTATTGAAAATTTTAATCTGTTGTTATTATACTAAGAGGAACTAATTTTAGAATATTCATAAAAATGGATATATCTCATGGGATTTTAATATTTTGTTAAAAAAATAAATATAGTTCAATTATTTATATTAACCCGGATAAAAATTTAATTTCATTGAATAAGAATAATGAAAAATACTCTGAAAGTGTATCTAAATATGAGATCTTACCAAAATAAGAACAAGTAAATCCTAGATGGGTTCTTATTTATTAATGACTTTTAATACCCAAAATAATGGTTGGATAACAGGGTTAACCATTTATAATGGATTATATATATGAGGGAGATATACTAAATTTTATATGATTGATTAAAATTTATTTAAATTTTTGAATATGGTACATAAAACTAGATATAAAGATCTATTCAAATTTTTTATTCCATTTAAAATATAATAAAACATATATAGTCTATCTTGATCACACTCTAGCACATATATCTCACTATATCGATGTATTATCTTCCAAAATAATATTTCAGAAAAATATTGTTCATCATGTATATTCCATAGTATGTGTATAGTAATGATTAATCATTCTTTATATACTATCTTAAAGTAATTAAACAACATTTTTATTAAAATAATTATTTATTATTAACCATTTTTTGTATAAACCAGTATTTCATTGGAAAATAATTTTAGATAGTATTGTAAAGGTCATAGATGACTATTATAATATAGTTTAGAATATTCCATTGAATTTTTACCCAAACATTTATTATGTGAAATTATACAATATGATTTATTTAGATTTATTTTAGTTGAAATAAGATTGAAAGATTCTCTTATAGATGGGGAATATTAATATATTGACTATCTAAATACATGAAATAATTATTTCACTAGCTTTGGTTGTAATAAAGAGTGAAAGTTTGTTATAAATTATTTTTTCATGACCAGATGTAACTTTTCTCAAAATTATTTCTTTGTTTTGTTATAATTTTTTTACTCGGTGGAATTAATTTCAAAAATAATGTTCTCAATAGAGTGGGGTTGTTATGGGAAAATTTCTCTTTTTCTTGTAATCCTACAGTAGTCCAATTTACATCATGTTGAAAATATTATGTTAAAGCCAACAACCTCATCGTTGGATGATATAGCTTATAGTATTGAAGGAAATTTAATATATGATTCCTTTTATTTCTACAAATATTCTAATTTTGTTATGTTTCCCTAATGTAAATGTTTATTTTTTTAATAATTTTTTTTGTTATTAATCTTTCTTGGTTTATTTCTTTAGTGCATTATTTAATACTTTAACTCTAAACAAATAATTGTTTCATAGAAATGGTAATTAACAAACTCTGGTGATATATTAGTGAGTGGGAAATTAATATCTTGTAAAAAACATGGATTGATTAAAAAATATATTTTAGTTTGTTTCTATTTCAATGAAGTATTAAACCAATGAGTTTTACGTACATGAATAGTGAGAAGAATAGTATTATATATTTTTTTGAATGAGCTAAATATCAATGAAGACAAATATTGTACTACTAATGATATAAAATTAATAATAAAATGAATATCATTATCAATTAATTTTTATTATCATTATATTAATTTTTGGTGATATATAATCAATGATGTGTTACATAGCCTTCTAAAAAATAGGAAGTAAAGATCAAATTGTTACAGTGATTTAGTAGATTCTAAAACTAAATATGTATTCCCTAAAGATATTTCCAATTTCTATGGAAGTAGAACAACTATATATTTTGAGAGTCGTAAAAATAAAATATGAATTTCTAATATTTTATATTGTTAATTTTCATGGTAATTTAAAATAAATTTCAAAAAAATAATATAATTTACATTCACATTCAATGGAGGTTAAGTTAAATGAATTCAAAAAATAATAATATGTAACATCATTCACATATTAACCATTATAACACATAGTGAATCTACCACTAGGGATTCTCATTTGATATAATTGTATTTAGGTTATAAATAAATGATCGAATACTAATTAGATATGAAATATCTGAATTTTTAAAATTTATTAAATTAGTTATTTTTTTGGAACACACACACCTTTATTAAAAAATTACTAATTAGGGAAGTATATTCAAATTTGGAATTATTATTCACACAAAAAAATGATATAATTTTTTATGAAAAGAAAAACCATGTGATAAGATATAATTTTTGGGTAAGTTTTTTTTCATAAAAAAAATATATTAACTTTATTACTATCAAGATATTACCCAAAAACTATAATATAAAAAAATTAGTAAATTGTTGTTTAAAATATACAAGGGATTATTATTATTATAAATGAGATTAGAGGTATGTTACAAATTCATTATGAATGTAATTGTGAGATATTAATGGTAAACTTGTTTGATTAAATTCAAAATATTATAATTAATATTATAAACATGATTTTTAAACTTATATCAAGTTAGGTTTATGTTAGAGGGGATTTAAAAAAATATTTATTATGTTATATTGATATTAGAGAGGGTAAACTAATGGAGAATCCACCACTATTTGATGTCTCATATAACATAATGGGCATGGAATTTAATAAAATAGTTGTGAAATGGGAATCAGACTCCCAACTATAGGGGAATCATTAAAAAAATAAACATTATAACATGGCCATATCCTACTTGGATGGCATGAAATAACCAATTTATTCAATAAGAGCTAATACTATCTTGGGGCATCTAAATTAAAAAATCCCTTCATCAACTAAGGGAAAATAATAAATATAATGGTTGAAATATAAAAATAATATAAAACCTAATTAAAAATAAACAAAATAAAAAAAGTTAACATAGAAAATAATTTATTTAAAGTTGAATAAAATTGAGAAATGGACACATTATAATATGTGGTATTCATTTAAACCAAGTCAAGGAATAAGGGTTGTCCCTAATAATCTGTCCAATTTACCACTACATTATTCACTATTTATTGATATGTTTAGGATTGTGTGGACTTTTAGATAATGAATTTCAATAATATAAAAATGTATGTTGAATTTTTCAATCTTTTTAATGGAATAAACCATTAATGATGTGTGTCTGATTAGTAATTTAGGTACCACCAATCCCCTTAACATGAACATACTTAATTAACACTATCTAATATGAAATACTATAACATAATTTGACTATTTCTAGGTATTCCTAAAACCCACATTTATACATGTTTTGGTTGGGCTTCATTTCAGGTTTGGTCTGGGAGAAATTTTAAATTTTCTAAAAAATTATGGGTTGGTCAATGGTTGGCGTATGGTTTTCCATAATTGTGGTCCCTCTAAAGAAAAACCATGAAAACCTAGATAGTTCAGTTTTCCATGGAATTCAGGCTATTCAAAAAATCATGTTCCTACTAAAGATAAACTATTCATCTCAGTTAAAATAGGTGTGCATCCAAGGTTCACGGTTTGTCATCTCATAGGAAACTATATGTATGGGTTTTTTTAATCCTAATTTTATTTTAAAATTATAAAATCTCGAATTTTAGGTCCCCAAAAGACCTGTATGATCCAAAATTTATTTATCCTTCCTTGATATACCTCTATATTAATTCTTTGAACTTCACAACCCTCCTGAAAGTGTATTGAAACAAGGTGAATGGCATTTTATCCTCTCCTAAATCATTTCCTCTTCTCGTTATCTGTCTCCCAATATTTCCCCTTTACTCCATATTGTTTTATGGATTTACATGATGATGGCATGATATAATAACCTTTGTTTCAGGGTCTTAGACTTGCGTTTCATTCATATATTCTTTTATCATTATTCTCCATCGATAAATCCCATTTAGGGTTTGCAGTTTCAAGGTTTAATGATCCCAAGGATGGTGCTTCCATTACGATGACCAATTCTTGTTAACCTAAAATTGTGTGATTAAAGTTCACTTGTATGATATGAATTAAATTTCTTGAGATATATGAAAATCTATTTAATTATTTATTTAAAATCCCACTTTTATTTAATTTGGCGTTTTAGATATTTAATTTTTGAATGAAATTGGGAAAACCCCCAATTTTATTGAATTTTTGGTGTTACTTTGAAATTAATAGAAATTTGTGGAGATTAAAATTTTTGAATTTAAATTATGAAATTTAAGGGAATTTTTCTATTAATATTTTGAATTTAATTGTGGAAAATTAATTGTGAAATTGAATTGTGAATTAATTTCAAATTCTTATTTGGAAAAAATGTCTTAAAATGTTTTCATAGAAACCTTTGGGTTTTATCTTCAAAAAATAAATGTTTTTATTAAAAACCAATTTTTGGTTTTTAAATGGAACATTAGTATTTTAAAATTGGATAATGGGATTTAAATTTATTTTAAGGTTTCATAGAATGAGATACCCACCATTGGTTTTTTTTAATAGAGAACATGCAAGACTAGGTTGATAGTGAGGTATCGGGACAAACCCACTAGGATGGGAGATCCTAAGAAATGTATTGACATTTTGAAACACTAAAAAAAATTCATTTAGAACATATAATTCCTCTTTAAGACATATATGATTCCCCTCTATCTAGTTTCATAGGACGTGTGTATATAATACGGTTTATATCACATGAGTGTGCGAGGATCCCATAACCTTGAACTATCGTACCTCTTCTTAGATGAACATGATGCTCACCTATTTATATTTGAGATTTAAATTTATGTCAATATATTTAAAATATTTTACATGCCTTATAAATTTATATAAACTAACTTATAAAAAAAATATTTATTCCATGATTGTTTTTAGAAATATCCAATAAATTGAAATGTGAGGCATTTTTTAAAAAACAATTGTCATTTTAACTATAAAAATGAACTTTTAAATTGTTATTATAAAATGAAATGCCTATTTATTTAATATTTTATGCTTTGTATTTGGTTAATTAAGTTTTGTAATATCATTATGTATTCTTTGATGAGACCTTACTAGGATTTTATCTCACACTCTAACTGTGCCTTTGAGTGTTTATAGGTTATCCCCATCCAGGTTTGAGTAGGGGTAAACCACAACATAGAGGTGGTTCTAGTTGTTGGTTCATGGATGTGATGAGTTTTTTCCATTGGGAATTGGTATTTGTTTCTATTTTCTAGTACTTTTTGTAGTATATTGGGTTTTTTATACCTGTATGACTGTTGACACACTTATAATTATGTAGTTTATTTTGAATTCATGCTGAAATTATTGTCTTCACATCCAAAATTATTGTGGAAAATCATTCCCACATTCATTTTTCTATACCAAGTGATAGTAGCCAACCTAGATGGATTGGGAATTCCCTTAGAGGCATGTCATTATCAGTTCAGTTATCGTGTAACTCGGGTACCCTGGATGGTTCGTGAGAAGGTGGTATTAGAGCTCAAGGTTGACCGTTTTTCTTGATGTTGGTATTCTTTCATTAATCATTTCGAACATAAAAGGTATTTATGATTGAGTTCCTAGAAAAATATCACTATAGTGAACTATAATTCAGTATGTGTTGTTTGGGAAATATATCTTGATTATTAGTTCTACTCCTCTCCTTTATTTTGATTTGGGTAAATTGAAATAAAAATATTAGAAGTTATATTTTTTGGGATCAATTTTCCTTATTTATCTATTTGATAATTAATATGATGTCTTCTTTATTGTTATCAGATTTTATGTAGCCTCCTTACTCTGAGAAGACATATGAATCAGATCCCAGAGGATGATTCCTCAGTGAGTGAATCCTCTAGTAGACTCGAATCTGGATGAAGTGATCGTTTTTACTAATCAAGATCTAGGACAGGCACAACCACCAGTTCTAGTTCAAGATCCAACTATGAAACCAAAAAGTGATGGTCTCCCAAACCCTTCTCATGAATGAATTATCCAAAATAAAACACCATTAAAAGGCTCATATAATTTTCAAGAGGAAGATGAATTATTTATAAGGACTTGGTGTTTGTTTTGTTTTATGGAGACACCTAATAAAATCAAGGTGAAGTGTTCCCACCTTCATTTTGGAAGGATATAGTAGAATATTGTGGGAAACTATGGTGACAAAGAAGAATCATGATGGAATAGAGTCAACATACTTCAAATATATTTTCATCAAACAGTTATATCCAGATCCGATGTTGTTGGCCAAGGATGTGGATTTTTACGAACATGGGTACGTTGACATGACCACAACATTTTATGAAAACCATTTTGATGAGATTTTGCAGCTTACACCTGAGATATAATCAAATGAAAATATGATGTCTCGAAGGATTGAGTTAGGACTTCTATCTGATATTTGCCCTCAGTTTTTCTTACTAAAGTTTTCCTCTTATGTTGATGTTATAGATAGAGCATTAATGGTAGAAATGGAAATGGCTGGAAATTCATGGTTTTTTAGTTACTTTCTCTCCCAGTGGTAGTGTAGGTTCTTTCAATGGAAACAGGAAGTGTGATGATTATCATGGTTGTTCTAAATAGTTATGTTATTTTAGACCTCTTACAATTTATAAAAAATACCTGTTGATTTTATACAAGGGTGGAAATACTAGGAATTCTAATGGGGGTTCACTAAGTCACCCTAGACTTGTTCCTCCTACAGATGCTCAGGCCAACTGTAGAAGTTCATCTATATCTATTTCACTCCTCATAGTGTCAGGGGATCATCAAATCCTTATAAAACTTTTGGGAAACCAGATACTTCAATGAAAAAGGGCTTACAGCTACATGCATTAGGAATAAAACTTCCTTACACAATGGAAGAGTCTCTAGATGAAGTGTATACGGGTCCAGCAAGTGTGAGAGGTACCATTACATTAATTTTTCCTTAGTGGATACTTTATTTGATATTGGTGCATCTAATTTTTTATTTCAAACCTTGTTTGTAATCTTGTGAATCATCTTATAGAGGTTTTATCTTATCTAATGGATATCACTACACCCCATTGTAGGAAGAGAGAAAAGAGTTTACATAGTATCACTTGTATTTTATCTCCATTATATGTTGAACTTATCTAGTGGTTTATGGTTCTTAACAAGAAACCACTTAACATCATATTTTATATGGATTGGATTATTACCAATAATGCATGTATTGATTGTTATCTTCGACGGTCCTCCTTTACTACACTCAATAGGGATTGTTCAATCCTTCAAGGAGAATAGGACCTGATATTGAGTAGATTAGGGACTTCTTATCCATAGTTTTTGAAAGTGAAATTTTTTTTTCCTTTGATTTGGAGTGGAAATATTTGAGTGGTTATCACCCTCCAATTGTAATCGAGTTTCCCAATTTGTTCTCCTCTAAATTATTTTGGTTTCCCACCATTAAGAGATGTTTTTTTACTATTAAAATAGTTTTTTATAGTAAATGAGTGTATATTCCCTCCTAATGCATGGTAAAAGTGGAAATAAACAATTAGAATACTCATTTGGATGATATTTTAGACAAATCATTTATACTCTTGACTTTGTCACCTTCGACGGTGCCTTTTTTCCTTGCAATGAAGGATAATGGTTCACTACACCTTTGTATTAATTATCCAAACTCAATTGAGCTAATATTAATTAGAAGTGTTTGCTAAAAAAATTGAAAATATATCTGATTAGTTGATAGAGGTAAATTACTTCTCAATGATTTAACTTCTATCTGGTTACCATAATTTTAGGATAGTGTAATCTGATGTTTATAAATCTCACTTTTCAAGTAGGAACAAAAATTATGAGTACCTTGTCATTCCCTTTAGTCTAACCAATTATCCTATAGTTTCAATGTATTTAATAAAAACGATTTTTCATGAGTTTCTTCATACCTTCGTGGTTTTTTTGTGGATGAAATCCTCATTTACTCTAAGGTAAAGGAGGATCATGTGCGTCATCTGAGAGAAGTCATGGAATTTTTTAGAAGTAAATCACTTTTTTACATACATTCAAAATTTGATTTCTAGATCTAAGAAGTGATGGTATTGGGAAACATGGTGTTTGAAGACGGTATATCAGTTCAACCCAAGAATGTGAAAGATGTAATTAAATGGTAGAAACCATGAAATATCTTCATGTTTGGGAGCTTCTTGGGATTTTCCAGTTATTATTGATGGTTTGTAAAGTTCTTCTCAAAGTTGGATTCTCTAATGACTTCTCTAACACATAACGGTGAAATTTTTATTTTGGGATGAAAAATTTTAATGTTCTTTTGTTGAGAAGAGTTGTATTTTGAAGACTACTCTAGTGGTCTCTCTTCCAGAGTTTGGGAGGGGATATGTGGCCTTCTGTGATGCATTAAGTTCTAGATTGGGTTCTGTTCTTAGGAAAGGTGATCAGGTTGTTTCCTATGGCTCTCGTCAATAGAGGAATCATGGGAAAATTATACAACCCATGACCTTGAACTCGTAGTTGTGATGAATGCACATAATATTTGGAGTAATTACTTTTTGGACAAAGGTTTTCCATGTTTTTAGGACAAAAGATATTTAGCTATATCTTCTTTAAAAAATATTGGAATCTCTACTTGAGGTGTTAGGATGAATACCAACATTCATATAATTTGGAAATCGCTTATACCCTGGGGAAAGGTAATGTCATAACAAATTCATTAAGGAGTAAACTTTGGACCTAGGTACTGGAAGAATCATCAGAATAATGGAACATAATGGATCTATTTTCACAGTTTCATATTAAAGTTTAGGAATCAGTGTTTCGGGTTTCTTTTTCTAGTTTTTAGTATATATATTATATTCTCTAGATGATTCATTAGGAAAAGTATATTGATAATGAGTTCTGTATTGTTAGAGAAACTAGTTATGGTGGGGAGACCATTTTTTATTGATCCTTCTCCAATGATGGAATTCTATATGATCAAGATTTCTTTGTTGTTCCCTTAGTTCTATGGAAAGTTGTGATGGGTATTTCCATAACTCCCAGTGGTAAATGAACTCAAGAACAGTGATGATATTCTATGAAATGTGGAAGCAATTATGGTGTCCAGGTAAAAGATTGTGAATTCCTAGATTTATCTATCATTGTTACACATTCCAAAAGTTTAAGTCCAAGCACCAGAAGCCTTCATGTTTTCATTAACCGCATAAAATCTTGACTTGGATGTGGGGTGAGATTTTTATGGAATTTGTGGTTGGGTTTCAATTCTGCCTGAAAAAGAATAATTTGATATGGTTTGTAATCTATCCTTTCACCAAATTAGCTCACATTGAACCAATTCATGATAAATCCAATATTGAGGATTCGGTAAATATCTTTGTGGAAGATGTTTTTCATTTTCACAATGTTTCATATGATATAGTCTTTAATAATGATCCTCGGTTCACTTATCATTTATTTAGAGGCCTTTGGGAGGTACTGGGATCTCAGGTCCATTTGATTATGGCATACCATCCGTTGCTTGATGGCCAGAAAAAAAATCTATAGGGATTCTTTTGAATAATATATGAGCATGCGTTCTTGGATTTGGTGGGGTGATGGATGATCACATGGGGCCAGTTGATTTTTCTATTATAATAATAGATAAAATTCTATGATTAGAATGGATCATTTTGAGTCTTTGTGTGGAGGTCCCTGAAGATATCTGTTGGGTTGATTAGATATTGTTGAATATTCCTTGGCTGGACCATGTGTGATTCAAGAGATGAAAAAAATGATTCATTAGATTCCTAAAATGAAGTTAATGGTAGAAATCAAGTATAATTCTAATTCTTCTCATCATCACAGGCCTTTTTAATTATCAGTTGGTGACCTGGTGTTCCTAACTATTTTACCCTATTTGGGTCATCGATGACTTGGGAGGCTAGGGAAACATTCTCCGTGTTTTTTGGGACAATTAAAGGATGTTTATAAGGTGGGAAAAGTTCCCTATAATTTATCAAGTACAATACAGATGAAATATATACATAACGTGTTCCAAGTATCTCTACTCTAAAAGTATCTATCTGATCTATCTCACGTTCTGATTTAAGGTGATCTTGATGTCGAGTCTGATTTATCCATGACTAAATGACAATTTAGGATAGTTGATTCTAAATCCAATATATATGTTTTCAGAGGAATATACCTTTGGTTCTAGTTCTATGGAAGCATGTTCTAATTCTTATAAGATGTGGGAGAGAAGGAACTTATGAGACAGCAGTGGCCAGGTCTGTTGGGAAGGGTAGCTTTTGACTAAGATTTCTGGGGACATAAATTTTCTATGGTGGGGATCTTGTAGCATACTATTACAATTTTTAGGTATTCCTAAAACCCCTTTTAAACATTTTTTGCTTCATTTTAGGTTTTTTCATATGAAATTTTAACATTTTTGAAATTTTTTATGTTGTTACATGGTTGGAACATGGTTTCCCCAAACCATGCACCCTCCCATGTGAAACCTTACAAACCCAGATAGTGGGGTCTTAAACGTCTTGAACACAGTTTGGAAACCCATTCACTAACAAATAAGACAATTTTCAACCCATTTAAAATAATCCCGTGAACATGGCACACATTTTTGTAACACCCCAGGTAAATAAAGAATATGACATTTTAGTATTTATCCATATTTGTGAATAAAATATTAATATGGCTATAAAGGGGACGCTATGCTCGATGGTGTACCAATCACACAACAAAGAGTTTCATTGAAATATTACGTTGCACTCTAATAATAAAATAATATTATTTCAAATGGTAGTTAACATGTAGCCGTTGTAATGGTGCGAATGGATAGAAATAACTAAAATATGATTATGTTTTTACATTTATACAATAAAGGATAGAGGATTAAAATACGGAAAGAATTCAATTTTAGGCGTATATGCCCTAGTTTTCACTAAAGGTTCACTTATCACCTTTTGATGGCGAACCGTAATTAAATATAGTTTTGATCACTCTTATACATTCTTTTGGGACCAAATTAAACTCTTCTTAAGAATCGGGACATCAAAATTTACTTTGTGTAAATTTTTGGTATCTTTCCGATTATGTTCTTTTTTTAAATGAATAGTGTAAAATGTTGTGTTTTAATTCAAAGCCTCTTTTTAATATAATTTATTTATATGATTAGATAATATTTTTAATTGGTTTTAAAGTGAAATTAGAAAATATTTTTACCATTAAATCCAATAGTGGTTGTTGGAATTAATTTCACCTTGAAATCAGACTTAAACTAGTGTCAATCTTTTGATACTTATTGTTTTATAAAAACACGCTATTTGCCTTGATAGCAGGAATTAATGATTAAATTAATTAATGTGACTCATATGTTTTGAATTCTGTAAAATAGACTTCATTTTTGAATTCGGAATATCAAATATATCTTAGGGTGAATTTTTGGTAATTTTCTGAAAAACTTCAATTTTTGATGAATAGTGAAACCACTAAGTGGTACTTATAAAAACTGATTTTCCGTTTAAATGAAATTTTGCCACCATCGCGATTAGTGGTAATTAGTGTAGTTTAAGGTATAAATAATTCTTTAAGAATATGAAATTACCTAGACCCATGTCCCAACATTATTGGTTGTGTCATGGCCGACCAAGACAAGCCATGGGTCAACTTGGGGACCCCATGGATCCACTTTTGTTGGGAAATGACATAAATTACTTTTTATTTAATGTTAAAGTGAAAATGACACAAACATAATATGTTTTACGAAAACACTTTTTAAGTGGGGTTATACAAGTCCAAATTTTGATTATAAATAGTCATTGGAAAGATAAAAAGATTTCCTACATCATAGTAGTTTTTTTTATAATTTTTCGACATTAAATAAATTAAATTAATTATGACATAATAATGATGCAGTGATGATCTCATTATTTAACGATTTAAATGAAATGGAAAGATAATGTAAAATCTATGAACTACACATGTCCAAAAATTATTGGATGAGTGGATTTCGAAGCCTTATCACCTTATCCACGACTTATATAAATGTGGGACCTTTTAAAACCGAAACACACTTTCAAATAATGTAATATTTCTTACTTTCCAAAAGTGCCTCTCCTCTCCTCTTATAAAAGGCCCCCACCTCTACCTCTTTTCACACACTCATCAAGCCTTTGGCTCGGCCAAAACCTGCTCATTTACTCTCTCCACATCCCTCTCCTCATCCTAGAGTATTCCCTTTGGGCAGAATCCTTTCAAAGAAAGCCTTTATGCTCAAATCAAAAAGAGTTACACTTTTAAAGGTAATTCATTCTCTCATGTTCATTTGTTTTATTTTGCTTCTCCAACCCCCTAAACTCTTTTTATTTACTTCTTTTGTAACAACACCAGTATCTTAAATATACTAGGATGTTGTTATAAGATTTATTCTAGCTACACTCTCACACAACTACATCAAATGGTTAAAGAACATACGGTTTCCGTGGATGGTGAAATTCTGCCTCCCGAAATGATGATTGTTCAATACTCATTTAACACCTTCAAAGGTGGCCATTATGATGTCACTATTTTTATATATGATATATAATATGTTTATGTTTTATTTATGCTTCTGTATTTTTCATTTTTGTCTTACCTTTATGGTTTCCATTATGGGTATACGCGATATCTTCATTTAAGGAAGTGCGGTCTACCGCCCCCTCAAAGTGATTGGATTCGTTAAATACCATATGTGGGATGTATAAAGTATGGAAATATGATATTATATATGATATTATACTGCAATTATAATATACCTATATATCATTATTATTCCATTCTATAAAATACGAAATAGAAATGAAAGTAGCGTTCATGCGTACGTACGGCTTACCGTCTCCATGAACGGTGCATTTCATTTCTTACCTCTAAATGATTATGTAATGTTATAAATGAATGTATGTACTGGATATATATGACATATATGATATCTACATAATGAATACAATTCTGTATATAATAAACATTTGGCCACACAAACAACATGTAATTGTAAGAAGACCACTTTCGACTTAAGAACCAAATATTGGCAAAACAAATATTGTTAACTTAAATGATTACATAATGTTTGTGACATGGTAATAAGTGGTATAAAAGTAATAATGAACTTGAAAAAGGGTTCTTAAGGAATTATAAATTAACTCAAGTTTATTATTCAGGAGATTAATGAACGATCGAGTCAAGTCGGACCCGAGGTAAGGGATCCTACTCCTCTCTTTCTTTTTAAGTACACACATTTATGTCATTCCTTTTAAAGATCATATTCCTTGTTATTGGGATGATCTTTTATATTACACTTACTGTAATTTTTATGTTCATGTGATGAGATACCCTATTCTCTCTCATCAATCCATTTTGGAAGTTTTGAGTGGCGCCGTTAGGCTGCCGAACTTTCGTAAGAGATCTAACCTCTCTCTTTCTTTTTAAGTACTCTCCTTTATGTCACTTCTTTTAAACTCCTACTTGCAATGTAGGGGGGTTTTCTTTTATATTCCACTTGCTGTAAATTCTACTATAATATGATGGGATAATATATTTGATCTCATCAATACATATTCGGAAGTTTTATGTGGCGCCGTTAGGCTGCCGAGTTTTCGTAAGGGATTTTTCATCTCACTTTTATTCCCGTGAGATTTGTGCTACATTTGCCACAAATTCCATTGAATGGTGTGTCTACTTCCCATTATTCTACTCTTTGTGTAATATAATTTCTTTTATGAGTATTTACATCAATGACCTATTGTCTTTCTTTCATGGGGTGTATGTTTTGAAAGATACCCAAGTCGGTAAGGGAACCTTTCACCCTCCTCTTTTTTAAAAAGACTTCTTTTATTGGGTATTTTAATTTACATATTTTTATGTTGGGATATGTTCTCATACATCTTTATTGATGTAAATTTTATGCCCAAGTGATGAGATACACTTTTAATCTCTCATCAACTCATTTTGATGTGATGCCGTTAGGCTGTCAAGGGAACTTTTTAACCCAATTTCGATTTCTTTGGGTTCAACTTGTAGTCATTGAATATGTCATCCATTGAATATGTGTGAATGACCTATTATTGTTTTAAACTTAATATCCACTTATATTGGGTGTATATATATTTTTCACACATATTTTTTAGATTTATTTGTCCTTAATTTAAGGATACCTTCTTTATAAGGGATTTCATCACATTTGACATTTCTATTGAGGGTTCGTCGTTGTTATGAACCAATTCACTCTTATATGGTGTATATACTGTCCTTTGAAGTATTATATCATGAATCCTTTTATTCTCATTATATTATAAAGTTCTGACTAAATGTTATTCCTCGATTATTGTATTCAAGTGTCTCTAATTTTGGTAAAACCCCTTTAACCAAAATATCGTTTAAAATGTTTTAATTATTTGTTCTTATTAATATCCATGTTTTCAAAATGGTTTTAAGGATTTATTTATATGGATATTAATGGTTTAAAATGTTAAAAGCTTCAGGGTGGTATGGGACACTTTGATTCAAAAATCTCTTTATTAAATGTTTTAAATGGTTTTGGAAATGGTTTCTTTTTGAATGGATTCATTATTTCAATATCCTAAAATGTTATATTGTGATTGAAATGTGGAAATGTTATGTTTCCTTTATTCATGATTATGTGATACAATTATGTTATGGTTCTTGGGAATTGTTATGAAGAATGGGTGGTTCCGTGATAAACTAAGGGCGGGTGAGCCCGATATAGCTCTCCAATGCATTGGGTAATGCGAAGGAGTGAAACGTTATGGTTTCTCCGAAGAGATTTAGGGAATATACTGTGATGGGTATTCCAAACGTAACCAAGAGGGTTACTCTTCACGTAAGAATGTTATGAATGCCTCAAGTTACCTTTATGTCTTATTATTTCTATGATTTATTCATGATTTGATATGCCTATATTTTATGGGTAAAGTATGATTTCATTATTATGTATACATGTACTCATGTTTCCTTTCCATATCTATATATCCCTTACTGAGCTTTTTATGCTCATCCCAAGTTTTTGAAATGTTTTTCACAGGTAAACGGAAGGGTACATGATGTGATGATAATGTCAAGGATGTGTCAAGAAAGAATCCATGTTTTATTTTAAATATTTTTCCGTTGATGGGAAGAATGAATACTGTCTTTTATGTAACCACTTTGTTTAAATGTGGAATTTAATGCAAGTTTCATGATCTAATTCTTTAAAACTCTAAACCTGAAAAGATCCTCAATGTGTAATCTTGTAATAACTCAAGATTAAGTAAGGTTTAAGGCTGGGGCCTTATAGTTGGTATCAAAGGTCGGTTTAGATAACTTTAGAGGTTAGGGTATTCTCTAAGCACAAGTGACATTACCATAATGGTTAGGATTTCAGAAAGAGTCCTAGTTTTAGATAATGTGAATTAGTAAGTATATCTTAGTGTTTATCTTACTCATTAGTACATGATGGTTATTTTGATATACTCACACTGACATTTCTGTTTTTAGTAATTGGTTGGATCTAGCAGGCACCAAAGAGACAACAGGTTTGAAGGAAACTGTGGTGGTTCTATGATTAAGATACTAGATAAAATGGGGGATTCAATGAGGAATCTCATAGTTGTTCTAAACCAACTATCAGGGAGTCATGATTAACCACTTCAACCTTGGTGAGTTCTCTAATTCATCATGTACGAAATGGCCAACTCGATGTGGAAATTCAGGTAATAATTATTAAGGTAACCATTAGGGTTTATATGATACTTACTTTTTAGGTAATTATGGGTTACTCTATGATATGATGGAAAATGAAGGGCATGAGATAAACTTGAGGTTAAAATATGTATGATTATTTTTGAAGATTTTATCTCGTTTTTGGGAATGTTTTAAGAATTATATAGTTTTGGAAAAAGGACAACACGCAGACCGTGTGACATCCCGTCGCGTCGGACAAAGCTGCGGGAATCGAACCCACAACCAAAGTGCAACTGGTATTTATCGCCTACCACTGGACTACGTGAAGTCCCTGGTTAGTTTGACTGATTCTTTTTAGTTATATGATTTTATGAATTAAGAGTAAGATGATTTTGGGTTATTTATGAAAATGATTAACCTATCATGGAGGATATGTGATTAGGTTAATTACTTTTCAATACAGGACTTTAGGAGCAACTGATGTTGTTTGGAGATAAATGTTACGATTTATCTTGGAAGACAATGCAACTAAATACTTCAAATATTTGGGTTTCAATCTTATATTGGTTTACTTTGAAGAATTTTATGGACATGTTGATTATAGAATGGTCCTCGTTGAACTTTGGGTTTTGTTGGACAAATTTTGGAGATTAAAAATAGATTTTCTTTTTAATGGGTTATCCTTTTCTGGATTATCTGACCTTGTACTAACCTTTTTGGTTTTGGTTTTGGTTAAAGCCTAAAGACATGGGATGTATATAGTTATCTTTTGTGGATTAGGTGATTCTCTAGAAGTTGATTATAGGACTCTTAATGCGAGAAAGTCTCCCTAAATACTCGTCTTTTGAAAAAAAATATGAGTTTGATTAAGGAATCTAGTAAAAGTTGAAAGTCAACATGATAAGTGATTATGTTTTCTTAGGAATAAATTCATCAATAAAAAGTAACTTAAAACAAAAATGTTGTCTATTAACTTTTCCTACTGGGGAACCCAACACCGTTTAACCCATCACAAGTTTGTGATTTTCTTATTGTTAACTTTCTCCTAAACATGTTTTCTATCACTCTCCATCAGAACATGACCCTATGTTTTCTCCTCCATGTCCATGTTTTCCTACATGGATTCCTAGTATGGGTTAACTCGGGTGACCTCTGTACTTATCGTTCTTCATTTTAAAGTTATTGTTTTACCGAATCTTGTTCCGATGTGGGACTTTCAAGGATGTTTCCAAGTCCAATTTTAAAATTGCGAGGACATAATTCCCAAAAGGGGGGAAGGATGTAACACCCCAGGTAAATAAAGAATATGACATTTTTTTATTTATCCATATTTGTGAATAAAATATTAATATGGCTATAAAGGGGATGCTATGCTCGATGGTGTACCCATCACACAACAGAGAGTTTCATTGAAATCTTACGTTTCACTCTAATAATAAAATAATATTATTTCAAATGGTAGTTAACATGTAGTCGTTGTAATTGCGGGAATGGATAGAAATAACTAAAATATTATTATGTTTTTACATTTATACAATAAAGGATAGAGGATTAAAATACGGAAAGAATTCAATTTTAGGCGTATATGCCCTAGTTTTCACTAAAGGTTCACTTAAATCCTTTTGATGGAGAACCATCATTAAATATTGTTTTGATCACTCTTATACATTCTTTTGGGACCAAATTAAACTCTTCTTAAGAATCGGGACATCAAAATTTACTTTGTGTAAATTTTTGGTATCTTTCCGATAATGTTCAATTTTTTTAATGAATAGTGTAAAATGTTGTGTTTTAATTCAAAACCTCTTTTTAATATAATTTATTTATATGATTAGAAAATATTTTGAATTGGTTTTAAAGTGAAATTAGAAAATATTTTTACCATTAAATCCAATAGTGGTTGTTGGAATTAATTTCACCTTGAAATCAGACTTAAACTAGTGTCAATCTTTTGATACTTATTGTTTTATAAAAACCCGCTATTTGCCTTGATAGCGGGAATTAATTATTAAATTAATTAATGTGACTCATATGTTTTGAATTCTGTAAAATAGACTTCCTTTTTGAATTCGGAATATCAAATATAGCTTAGGGTGAATTTTTGGTAATTTTCTGAAAAACTTCAATTTTTGATGAATAGTGAAACCACTAAGTGGTACTTATAAAAACTGATTTTCCGTTTAAATGAAATTTTTCCACCATTGTGTTTTGATTTTCAAAAATCCGACATACATGGTTGTCATTAATAAGTAAAACGTGGTTCAATGAGATTAAAGTAATTTTTTGGTGAATAGTAACTTATTAAGTTTTTAATCGCGATTAGTGGTAATTAGTGTAGTTTAAGGTATAAATAATGCTTTAAGAATATGAAATGACCTAGACACATGTCTCAACCTTATTTTTTGTGTCATAGCCGACCAAGACAAGCCATGGGTCAACTTGGGGACCCCATGGATCCACTTTTGTTGGGAAATGACATAAATTACTTTTTATTTAATGTTAAAGTGAAAATGACACAAACATAATATGTTTTACGAAAACAATTTTTAAGTGGGGTTATACAGGTCCAAATTTTGATTATAAATAGTAATTGGAAATCTAAAAAGATTTCCTACATCATAGTTGTTGTTTTTATAATTTTTCGACATTAAATAAATTAAATTAATTATGACATAATAATGATGCAGTGATGACCTCATTATTTAACGATTTAAATAAAATGGAAAGATAATGTAAAATCTATGAACTACACATGTCCAAAACTTATTGGATGAGTGGAGTTCTAAGCCTTATCACCTTATCCACGACTTATATCAATGTGGGACCTTTTAAAACCGAAAAACACTTTCAAATAATGTAATATTTCTTACTTTCCAAAAGTGCCCCTCCTCTCCTCTTATAAAAGGCCCCCACCTCTACCTCTTTTCACACACTCATCAAGCCTTTGGCTTGGCCAACCCCTGCCCATTTACTCTCTCCACATCCCTCTCCTCATCCTAGAGGATTCCCTTTGGGCATAATCCTTTCAAAGGAAGCCTTTAGGCTCAAATCAAAAAGAGTTACACTTTTAAAGGTAATTCATTCTCTCATGTTCATTTGTTTTATTTTGCTTCTCCGACCCCCTAAACTCTTTTTATTTACTTCTTTTGTAACAACAACAGTATCTTCAATATACTAGGATGTTGTTATAAGATTTATTCGAGCTACACTCTCACACAACTACATCAAATGGTTAAAGAACATACGGTTTCCGTGGATGGTGAAATTCTGCCTCCCGAAACGATGATTGTTCAATACTCATTTAACACCTTCAAAAGTGGCCATTATGATGTCACTATTTTTATATACGATATATAATATGTTTATGTTTTATTTATGCTTCTGTATTTTTCATTTTTGTCTTACCTTTATGGCTTCCATTATGGGTATACGCGATATCTTCATTTAAGGAAGTGCGGACTACCGCCCCCTCGAAGTGATTTGATTCGTTAAATACCATATGTGGGATGTATAAAGTATGGAAATATGATATTATATATGATATTATACTGGAATTATAATATACCTTTATATCATTATTATTCCATTCTATAAAATACGAAATAGAAATGAAAGTAGCGTTCATGTGTACGTACGGCTTACCGTCTCCATGAACGGTGCATTTCATTTCTTACCTCTAAATGATTATGTAATGTTATAAATGAATGCATGTACTGGATATATATGACATATATGATATCTACATAATGAATACAATTCTGGATATAATAAACATTTGGCCACACAAACAACATGTAATTGTAAGAAGACCACTTTTGACTTAAGAACCAAATATCGGCAAAACAAATATTATTAACTTAAATGATTACATAATGTTTGTGACATAGTAATAAGTGGTATAAAAGTAATAATGAACTTAAAAAATGGTTCTTAAGGAATTAGAAATTAACTCAAGTTTATTATTCAGGAGATTAACGAACGATCGAGTAAAGTCGGACCCGAGGTAAGGGATCTTACTCGTCTCTTTCTTTTTAAGTACACACTTTTATGTCATTCCTTTTTGAGATCATATTTCTTGTTATTGGGATGATATTTTATATTAAACTTACTGTAATTTTTATGTTCATGTGATGAGAGACCCTATTCTCTCTCATCAATCCATTTTGGAAGTTTTGAGTGGCAGCGTTAGGCTGCTGAACTTTCGTAAGAGATCTAACCTCTCTCTTTCTTTTTAAGTACTCTCCTTTATGTCACTTCTTTTAAACTCCTCCTTGAAATGTTGGGGGATTTTATTTTATATTACACTTGCTGTAAATTCTACTGTAATATGATGGGATACTATATTTGATCTCATCAATACATATTCGGAAGTTTTATGTGGCGCCGTTAGGCTGCCGAGTTTTCGTAAGGGATTTTTCATCTCACTTTTATTCCCGTGAGATTTATGCTACATTTTCCACAAATTCCATTGAGTGGTGTATGTAATGCCCATTATTCTACTCTTTGTGTAATATACTTTAGTTTATGAGTATTTACATCAATGAACTATTGTCTTTCTTTCATGGGGTGTATGTTTTGAAAGATACCCAAGTCGGTAAGGGAACCTTTCACCCTCCTATTTTTTAAAAAGACTTCTTTTATTGGGTATTTTAATTTACATATTTTTATGTTGGGATATGTTCTCATACATCCTTATTGATGTAAATTTTATGCCCAAGTGATGAGATACACTTTTTATCTCTCATCAACTCATTTTGATGTGATGCCGTTAGGTTGTCAAGGGAACTTTTTAACCCAATTTCGATTTCTTTGGGTTCAACTTGTAGTCATTGAATATGTCATCCATTGAATATGTGTGAATGACCTCTTATTGTTTTACACTTAATATCCACTTATATTGGGTGTATATATATTTTTCACAAATATTTTTGAGATTTATTTGTCCTTAATTTAAGGATACCTTCTTTATAAGGGATTTCATCACATTTGACATTTCTATTGAGGGTTCATTGTTGTTATGCACCAATTCACTCTTATATGGTGTATATACTGTCCTTTTAAGTATTATATCATGAATCCTTTTATTCTCATTATATTATAAAGTTCTGACTAAATGTTATTTCTCGATTATTGTATTCAAGTGTCTCTAATTTTGGTAAAACCCCTTTAACCAAAATATCGTTTTAAATGTTTTAATTATTTGTTCTTATTAATATCCATGTTTTCAAAATGGTTTTAAGGATTTATTTATAAGGATATTAATGGCTTGAAATGTTAAAAGCTTCAGGGTGGTATGGGACAATTTGATTCAAAAATCTCTTTATTAAATGTTTTAAATGGTTTTGGAAATGGTTTCTTTTTGAATGGATTCATTATTTTGATATCCTAAAATGATATATTGTGATTGAAATGTGGAAATGTTATGTTTCCTTTATTCATGTTTATGTGATACAATTATGTTATGGTTCTCGGGAATTGTTATGAAGAACGGGTGGTTCCGTGATAAACTAAGGGCGGGTGAGCCCGATATAGCTCTCCAATGCATTGGGTAACGCGAAGGAGTGAAACGTTATGGTTTCTCCGAAGAGTTTTAGGGAATATACTGTGATGGGTATTCCAAACGTAACCAAGAAGGTTACTCCCCACGTAAGAATGTTATGAATGCCTCAAGTTACCTTTATGTCTTATGATTTCTATGATTTATTCATGATTTTATATGCCTATATTTTATGGGTAAAGTATGATTTCATTCTTATGTATACATGTACTCTTGTTTCCTTTCCATATCTATATATCCCTTACTGAGCTTTTTATGATCATCCCAAGTTCTTGAAATGTTTTTCACAGGTCAAGGGAAGGGTACATGATGTGATGATAGTGTCAAGGATGTGTCAAGAAAGAATCCATGTTTTATTTTAAATATGATTCCGTTGATGGGAAGAATGAATACAGTCTTTTATGTAACCACTTTGTTTAAATGTGGAATGTAATGCAAGTTTCATGATCTAATTCTCTAAAACTCTAAACCTGAAAAGATCCTCAATGTGTAATCTTGTAATAACTCAAGATTAAGTAAGGTTTAAGGCTGGGGCCTTATATTTTGTTCTATCTGTGTGGGCCTACCTAATAAACCATGCCTACACTTCTTTTAATCTGAATATTATATTAGAATTACTACGCCCTTAATTTTTGGTTCCTGATGGACCTGTACCACCCATTATCTATTTCTAATTCCTTGAGATCTCCCAATAGTAGTTTTTGATCCCTCTAAACACTCCCTAAAGTGAATTGATGATTGGATAAAAGTGCATATTCCTCTACTAGTTAGTTTTATCTTCTCGTTATCTATATAATGCTCTCTCTTAATTCCTACATATGGGTTCACGGATATTTTTGTCGATGGGAAGATTTAGTAACCTATGTTTTGGGATCATAAACATAAATTTATTCCAATATTTTTTCATATTTCACCATAAAAAAAAATCCCGATTCGGGTTTAATATTACGAGATCTCGTAATCATGAGATAAGTGGTTCCATTTTGATGCCTAATTTCTATTAGCCCTAAAATTCTTGATTAAAATTCACATGTATAAATTAAATTCAATATATTGAGTTATATGAAATTGTTTTCAATTTTTTGATTTATAACCCAATTACACAGAATTCTTGTTTTTGTAAATTTAATATTGACTAGAAATTAGGAAAACCCCCAATTCTAATGAATTGGGGTGTGATTATGAAATTGAGGGAAATTTATCTAGAATTAAATTGTTGAATTTAAATTATGAAATTGATGGAAATTGTTTTAATTGAAAAAACTAATTTAATTTTGGAAATTTAATTATTAAATTTAAATTTGAATTGTTTTCAAATTATTATTTTGTGAAAAATATATTAAATGCTTGTGATGGAATCATTTTGGATTTATCTTGGCAAAATATTTTTTTGAATAAAAATCCATTTTTATTTTTAAATGGAATATTTGGATTTTTGAAATGGGATAATTGCATTTAATTTTAATTTCAAGTTTCCCAATATAAATTTTCCATCATTTATTTGTATTATATCACATGAAATCATATGTTGTTAGTGAGTTATTGATAAAACATGATATATTGGGAATTCCCTAACACCATATTGACATTATAAGACACTAAAAAATATTATTTTAACATAAATTATTCCTAAATAGGACATAGATTTTTCTTATATTTTTTGTTTCGGGGGAAGTATGTACAAATTTTTTTTGTTATCACATGATTGTGTGAGTATCCCACAACCAGGTACTATCGTACCTCTTGAAAGATGACCATGATTCATTCATAATTATATTTTAGATATAAATGTACTCAAATGTTTTTAAACTATTTTAAATTCAATATGAATTGAAATAAACAATTTTATATAAAAAAAATTAATCCATGGTTTTTAAAATTTCCCATCAATTGAAATGTGAATAATTTTTTAAAATATATTTCCATCATTTTTTGTGTAAATTATGATTTTTTTTAATTATTATTTTGAAATGAAAAAAAATTAAAACTAAATGTAGTTTATTTGGTTAATAAAATATTTTCATCTTATTATGGTATCCTTGGTGAGACCATACTCGGCTTCTAGATCACACCCTACATGTTACTTTAGGTTTTGGTAGATTATCTATTTCTATGTTCGAGGAGGGGTAAAGCACCACTTGTGGATGGTTTTAGCAGTTGATCTGTGGACTTGGTGAGTTGTGTCTATTAGGACTTGGGTAGTTTTTTTGTTTTCTAGTACATTTATATAGTAATTTGTGTTTTTATACCTTAGATACTTCTAGTACACTTCTTCATATGTTGTTTCTTTTGTATTAATAATGGCTTGTCTGTATTTCCTTTTGGAATGCATGTAGAAAAATTGTTCCTATATTATTATTTTTTTGATGATAGGTTCTAGTCACCAACCTATGAGGATTATGAATTCCTTTTGGTCCATGTTAGAGTCTTCTAGGTTATCAGGTCACCACGGTACCAGGGCTAGTTTGTGATATAAACTACATCTAATAATATTTATAGTCTAGTTAAGCACTCATTATTTAATAAAAAACATTAATTTTTTTAAATATATGTTTTTTACCTTGTCTAAGTTCAAATAGTCCTTCCAATTTTCATTATTATAATTTGTTTGAATATATTATTCCAACATTATATCATACAATTACTCATTCATGATAGGATTAATATATATCACAATATGGTTTTCCTATAACTATAGTTGCGATAATGTATTGGGTGTCCATGGAATACAATTTGTAACACCCCGAGCTTCCACGATACGCATCTCATTCAATAATGCAATAGCTTGCATTGTACGCAACTTTGAGTTCTAACACACCGCAACTAATCAAAGTAGCCGTTATGAATAGTAATAACCACTTTTTAAATTTATAGAAATTTTATATTTCAAAATGGACTTCATTTTTTTATTCCTAATATTGAAATTAGCCTATGTTGAATTTTTTGTAATTTTCTGAGAACTTCCAAATTTTTATGAATACTGAAAAATACATAAAACAACTTTTTTAATCAAAATAATTTATAGTGATAAGTTATACTATTTAGTGGTTTTAAAGTATAATTAGAATATATTTTTACCATTTTATCCAATGGTGGTCATTAGAATTAATTTAACATTGAAAATGGACATAAACAATTGCCAATCTTTTGATATAAATTGTTTCTTAAAAACACGCTATTTGTTCTGACAGTGGGAATTAATTATAAAATTAATTAATGAAACATATATTTTTGGAATTTTTTAAAATAGACATCATTTTTGAATTCGGAATATCAATTATATCTTAGGGTGAAATTTTGTCATTATTCTGAAAAACATCAATTTTTTATGAATAGTGAAACCACTAAGTGGTAGTTAAATAACTGATTTTTCGTTTAAATGAAATATTACCACTTCTTTGATTTGATTTTAAAAAATCCGACATACATGGTTTTCATTAAGAAGTAAAATTTGGTTCAATGAGATTAAAATAATTTTTGGTGAATAGTAACTTTTAAGTTCTTAATCGCGATTAGAGGTAATTAGTGTAGTTTCAGGTAAAAATAATGTTTTAATAATATGAGATGAGCTTGACACTTGTCCTACTCCTATTTTATGAGTCATGGCCGACCAAGACAACCCATGGGTCAACTTGGGGACCCCATGGATCCACTTTAGTTGGAAAATGACATTAATATATATTTATTTAATGTTAAAATTAAATTGACACAAACATGAGTTGTTTTACTAAAACAGTTTTTATGTGGGGTTAAACAAGTCAAAATTTTGACTATAAATATTCATTAGAAATATAAAAATATTTCCTACATCATTTTATTTTTTTTATAATTTTTAGACATTAAATAAATTAAATTATTTATGACATCATTATGATGCAGCGATGACTTCATTATTTAACCATTTTAATTAAATGAGAAGATAATGCAAAATCCAAGGCTTACACTTGTCCAAAGCCTATTGGATGAGGCGATTTAGAACCCTTATCACCTTATCCACGAATTATATAAGTGTGGGATCTTTATAATCCGAAAATCATTGTATAATAATGTAACATTTCAATCATTCCAAAAGAGCCCCTCCTCTCCTCTTATAAAAGGCCCCCACCTCTACCACCTTATTCACACTTTCAAGCCATTTGGCTCAGCCAAACTCTGAACAAATACTCTCCAAACATCCCTCAATTACTCCTAGAAGCCTCACTTTGGGCAGAATTCTTCCCAAGGAAGCCTTTGGCTCAAATCAAAAAGAGTTACCCGATTTTGAGATAATGTCTTCTCTAATGTTGTTTTGTTTTATTTTTCTTCTCCAACCCCCTAAACTCTTTTTATTCATTTCTTTTGTAACAACACCAGTATACTAAATATACTAGTATGTTTTTATAAGAATGATTCTAGCTAAAATTACACACACCTACATCTAATGGTTAAAGAACATACAGTTTCTGTGGACGGCGAATTTCTGCCTCACGAAACGATGATTGTTCAACACTCATATTACACCTTCAATGGTGGCCATTAAGATGTCACTATTTTTATATATGATATATAATATGTTTATGTTTTACTTATGCTTATGTATTTCTCATTTATGGCATAATTTATGATTTCCATTATGGGTTAAACGCGATAATTTCATTTTAGGAAGTGCGGACTACCGCCCCCTCAAAGTGATTTGAATCGTTAATGCCATATGTGAGATGTATAAAGGATGGAGTAAATGGTATTATACACTATATTATACTGGAATTATATTATACATTTATATCAATATGATTTCTTTCCATTAAATATGAAATTGAAATGAAAGTAGCGTTCATGCGTACGTACGGCTTACCGTCTCCATGAACGGTGCATTTCATTTCTTACCTCTAAATGTTACGTAATATTATAAATGAATGTATATACTGGATATATAATATATATATGACATCTAAATCATGAATATAATTTTGGATATAATGGATATTATACCACATAAACAACTTGTAATTATAAGAAGTTTATTGTTGACTCAAGTACCAAAGATCCACAAAACGGCCATTATTAACTTAAATAATTACATAATATTCATATCATTGAAATAAGTGATATAATAAGGATAATGAAATTGAAAATGGTTCTTAATAATGTATATATTAACTCTATTTTATTATTCAAGAGGTTAAATAACGGTTGAGTCAAGTCAGACATGAGGTAAGGGAACTTCTTAACCCAACTTCCATTCTTTTGGTTAATCTCCTACTTTCAAATTATGTCATGATGTTATTCTGTCCTATTTTGTATTTTTACTTTCTTTATGTGTAACTATAGTGAATACACATAATAGATCTATTTTATTTTAAAAATGATCTTTTTAAGGACTTCTTCTCAATCTCCTATCATTGAGGCATATTTGGTTTTATACACAACTTTCTTTTATACGGTGTATAAACCCCTTTGACTTTTAAGTTTATTCAAAAAGAATATTTTTATACGAAGCGTTTTACAAAACGACAAAAAGGGAATGTTTTTCTTTCCGTACATATGTGGCGACAATGACTTCTCCGCCGCCATGACCATTATTTGAGTTTCGGCTTCCTCTACAAGCCATCACTTTTTTTAATGAAAAATAAATACAAAGTTTTAACTTTATTTTATTTTGGTATTGAAAATGGTATTGAAAGCATTTTTTTATATCAATGTGTTGTATTGAAATCTTGTGATTGAAATGTGGAAATGTTATGTTTCATTTATGCATGTTTCATGTGATACGATTATGTTATGGTTTATGATATGTTTAAACTTATTCATATGAGGAATGCATTGGACTTAATAAGTGACGGGTGGAGCCCGCTATATCTCCTCGATGCATCGGCTGGTCTCATGAGACAAACAAGTGTCTTGGCACGAGGCCTTGACAAAATCTTATTTGTGGTCTTGGCACGAGGCCTTGACTACGTGGTTATGATAGTCTAGCATTATGCATTCCATCATTATGAAAGTGGTTAATGATATTTCATGTGATTATTCGACCAGTAGAATATCCATGTGAAGAAGTAAATGGAATTATCTCATTTTACTTTTGCCATATTATGTTGATGTTCAATTTTAAAATGCTTTTGTATTAGTTATACATTGCCTTAAATGTTTATGTTTATTTATGAAGGCTTCCGCAATATTGTTATCCTTACTGAGCATCTGAGCTCACCCCTTTCAATGTTTTAATATTTTCCAGGATGTGAAGAAGTATTTTATGAATGACCTGCAGGGATTATCAGAAGAGTATATGAGAGTGGACTATGGAGACTTTGTTATTGTAGTTTTTCACTTTATGATGTAATGTAACGTTTACGAATGTATCTAGTGTTTCCAAAGATACTAAACTAATCGGTCTTTCGAGACTTGATCTTTCGTGATCATGCCAATGTTACGAAGTAATGCACCGACTCTAGGTAGCTGGGGTCGGGGCGCTACACAATTATTTACTTTTATTGAGGGCGTGTGATCAATATTATTGACTAGAAGCACAATGGAAACAACTATAGTTCATAGAATGTGGTTAGTATCTTCCTGAGTAGAATCATGGGAAACAGCTTTGACCCGATATCTCACCTTAACCTTAATCCGTGAATTCACTCCTTCTTCAGTCATGTCATGGTAAAAATCAATTTATACATCTATAATGGGAGTAAAAACAATTAATATTAAAAATTATACTACAAAATATTATGATGGTTTTTACATGAAATTATTCATTCCATTGGATCTCTGGAATAATATTCGACTAGTGGTGTGTGTGTAGAAGTATCATTAGAGGGAGTATAGATATTGGAATCACCATAGAATGGTTCTTCAAATATTTGAGAGGCCTATGGATGGTGGTGGAGTAATAGATTCTACAAAAAATATTGTTTAAATTGAGGATAACTTGTGGTTGGTCACACATATTTCCCTTATTTTTGGAAGCACAAGGAATTTAATAAAATCATTATTGAATTTGTTTGTATTGGAAAAATAATTATGGAAAGAATATTTTTTGAAATTATAAGGTAATTAAAGAAATATAAGACATTTATCAATGTTTAGAATATCATATTCCATATGAACAAAATATATACTAATAGATATAGTAACATGATTTTTCGTTGATCTCTTGATATCTCCTACCATTTTTAACCATAAAACATTATAGTGTAAAGGATGATTTTTTATTTATATCTGCTATCACTCAACTAATTAATTAGAGATAATTTTCTTCTAGATTTAACTATCAATAATAACCTTGTGTACATTCGTACACTATAAAATTAGAATTAATCCAATGAAATATATCCATGTACCTTTATAATATTTCCAATATATGACTTATAGCCAAGGACAATAACTAACGATCACTATTTGACTTTGTCAAAAATATTATAGCCACCAGAATTATTGGTTATGGTAGTAGGACATAATAAATAAATAGAACATGTGGAAAATACTAATATGTCCCCTTATTTTTATAGGATTAATTTTTTATAGTACAAAATTTAAAAAAAAATAGTTATCCAGCTCTCCCTTCCTCTATCCCTCATAACCCCCCCTATAACACTGACTCATAGAGTGGAATTTATGAAAAATACCCTTGATCATGACACATAAGGATATCCCTTACTCCTCAAAACAGAAGATTTTTATTCTCATGACCATTAATGTTACCATTTTAAATCTCTCATGCTAGTCATGACACGTATGCATTTTCAAGCATTCTTCTCTTTGAATCCTCCAACAACTACAGAATACTTTTCCCCTATTTCTTTCTAGGACTATATATCTATCTAAAAAATTGGTTCATACCATAAACACATTAATTATATAATTTATTTTACAATTTTAATAGTTATATATTCCTATTAATTTATAGGTCGATATATGATTAGTTAATTTTCCAAAACCTTGGAGATTATCTTCAGTGGAAACAAATTTTGTTTCTAACTAATATGAATATTTTAATGTTTTCATTGATTAATGACATAAGAATTATATATCATTGAAACTATAAATAAAAAATTTAAATATGTTTTTGATGTTTTAAAATATTATTCCACGGACATTTAATTTTTATAATGTAGAATTTTTAATTTCTTGAATATTTAATTTTAAATTATTATTACATTTTCATTTTATTTTAGAAGCATATGTAGTTTATATTTTTTTATATGATTTTATAGTTGTGGCCATTTTAGTTATAAGAATTTTTTTATCCCATATAATTCTGAATATAAAAAAAAATAAACATTCTTCTTAGAAATATATCTTATCCAAATATTTTAAAAATATTTTTCATTGTTTCGACATCAATGAATTGGTTAACTTATTTGTTATTTATTTATATAATGTGTTAAATTAAATATCATAATTCTTAAATTTGTTTAGATATATCACATAAAAAGAAAATATTTTTTAAAAATATTATATGTGTTATTGAAATGAAAATAATTTGAAACATTAATTTTGATAAAAATATCTTATAAATATTTTTTGAAAAAATTAGTTAAAATTTTTATGTCCTTAGATTATATAAATATTTTTATATAATTATAAAATGTGATAATTTAATTTCTTTGATTTTTAATCAATTTTCATATTTTATTTTTAAAAATAATCAACTGTCAAATAGTAAAATATATTGAAGTTGGACATACTAAATTGATTATGTTTTAAGTGAGTTTACAAAATGTGTTGTAAATTTGTTTAATTTTTATTTCAATAATTCTTCAGATAGTGGAATAATTTTAATACCTTATTATTAGTGAGTGGTATGAACCTTTTTATCTAAAAATTATGTGATTTACCTTATATAAAATTTTGGTTTCTAAACTAAGTATATTGTCTGTATTCATAATAAGTAATACGTTCACGTTAGTATTTATAATGAATCAAATCAGTGGATTGATAAGAAAATTTGGATATGAGACTAAAGTCATGTTTATAAATGAATATAACAGGAATATATGAACCTAATTCTCATCTATTGATAACAATTATGATGTTGATAATGTTATTACATCGATTGAAGATACCAAAACCAAAAAAAATATTCAGTGTGTTGTAAAATGACAATACTTGAATTTTTAATATGAATGTATCATGGAACACTATTTATGGATATACAAATACTTGGATTCATTTTTTCTATTTATATTTTATAATTAAATACTACCATATACAATATGTATTCCTAAAAATTATTTCCTTGAAAACAAATATTTGATTTTTTGGACTACAATCCATGAATTCCACATAGATTGGAGTTTTTTTGGAATGAATATATATAATTGAATGGTTGAATGTTGTAGGAGGAAAAAAATTTAAGACTAATATATGAAATCCTATCTCATGTACCTGAATAAATATTTTCATATATTTCTTTGATTCCTAGAAAACAAATAAATTTATGTGGGAAAAATGTATTTAATTTTATAATTGAGTGATGTTGGGGGAAATAAAGACAATAAAGAATTTGTGGATCCATTAGTTTCATTGATATTATATAAATTTAACCAGAATCATGGTAAATTTAAAGAAAATATGTGAATTTTTTTATTGGGTTTCTCATGTTATAGATTCAACTTGTTTTTTAATATGTACAATTTATGTATTAAAAAGAATGTTTTCATTCTCATTAAAAACAGTTTCCAATATATTTTTATGAAAAATCAATTTATTATCATGAGTATATTGATATCATGGACTAATGATCTTAGAAAGTTTATTGAAATATACTTTAAACCACTAATAAATGATTAATGGGAGATAGGTAATACTTGTGCACAAGAATTTAATTCATATATAAAGTACAATTTAATGATGTATATGTCATGTTTGTAGATGATAAACGATTTCCCTTATTATGGAATAATGTATGGTTAGATTAAAAATAGTAAATTATCATTCATTATTGCTATGAAAAAATACATATTATATGAGATTAATATTTCAATAGACATTAATATTCAAAGATACAAATAATTTATGTTGATGGATTATCCATTTTAAAAACTACATACGATTTTTATAATTATGTAGAAAATTATGAAGATAATCAATGTATATTATGGGAAGATATCCTAATGTCGTATTTTTTAAAAAAACAATTCTAAAAATATATTAATATATTATTCCAATATAAGTAATGTGCCTTAATATTTAAAATGTATTTTTGGAAATAAAATTATTTTATTTTATTTACCATATTTGTAAAATAATCTTTTATGTCACTATTTAAAAGTAATGAGTATCAATAGAAATTTATTTTAAATTTGTTTTCAAATATAATTAATATATAAGAGAAAAACTAAATATTATTATAAATCATGTCATGAAATAATTTATTAGGGTATTATCCCACCCGATTTAAGTTGGAAATTTTTGTGGAATGTTTCTTATATCTATTTTTAGATGAAAAAGATATATAAAAATTAATTCATTAATGTTTTTGATGGTTTAAAGGTTACAAAAAGTTATTTGAGGAATGTATCTAAAATGATGAATAAAATATACATCAAACTAAAATTTCATTAAATCCATGACTATCATAAATTGATTGATTATCTATACTACATTTAAATTTTATAACTGTTATGGTATCTATGATTCATTAATGTTACTTTTATTGATAAATTTTCATAAAAATGTTAACCAAAATTATTATTAAGGATCTGAAAATTGAGGCATATTTCATTCTTTGGACTTTGAAAAAATTTCCAATATCATATATTATTTTTATGTTACACATGTTTTTGTATTATCATAAAAAATTTCTATTTGGTTTTCTAGTTCCATATTTATAGCTAAATCTTACTAATATAATTATATCTACGATGAATAATTATTTGAAGGATATGAATCACCTTTAATGATTCCTTATGAAAGGTTATTTGGAACAAGAATGCATAAATTTTTATTTAATTTATCTTTTAAAATCACTATGAGATGTAATTTCCCATTTAGATTAGAAGATGAGCTATATGATCATATAGAACCTACATTTCAATCACTACTCCAATCATAGGGGTTGTTATTGACCATATTCATTATTAACATTGTGCATTAATGAGTCGAAAAATGATCATTATACAGTATAATTAAATTATATAGTTCATGATGATTAAATAATTATTTTAAATTAAATATTAGGTTTTGATTTATTATAAAATATTTTTTATAACTTCATGTATAATAATATTTTAAAATTCAAAGATAACATATTAAAATTAAAAAAAATAACTCATCTCACTATATCTGAAAATAAGAGGGTGAATTTTCATAGTAAATTATTTATAACTTGGTTAAAATGAAAGGAAAATGAGTTAATTTAAAAATAACATAATTTTTGATATATTATTTTGTATAATACATGGATATATTTTTTTCAACACATAATAATGGATTATATATAACATGAGATTATATTTTTTCCTTTCGGTTCGAATAATGTGGCATATGAGTGGAAAAAATAGGTCACCAATGACTTTAAATTAAATATAATGAGTTCTAAAACTAACATTGATACAAAAAATATATATTGTTATATAATGTAAAATAATAATTACTTTTGATTGTGCATTATATATGTAACCTGAATAAAAATTATCTCACATTATGGGGTAGTCATGAGAATAATAATATTGGATTACTATGAACAAGTTAGAGTATCTATGTTGAAATACATGTAGTATGATTTAATAAAATTATATGGAATACACCGAGAAAATTTATTTTTTATGGTGATTTATGAGATAAAATGAATTTATATCAGTAAAGGCTAAATTTTTTCATCATAGGAAAAAGTGGTTTTTAAAATAGCTATGCATTTAAAATATTAAATTTTTGTTTCTATGGTTGTCATTTGTGGACATACTTTGGGTGAAGTCATAGATGAAAATCAAATTTTCAAAATCCCATTATTAGTAACTCGTATATTTTATATGATGATGTAGTTGATTTAATTTTTAAAATAGATTGATGACCATAAATTGTGCTGGATAATTCCAATCATTGAATTATGTTTCATATTTATTTTTGTTGTCAATTTTTTTTAAAAAATTATAAAATTTACATTAATTGAAAATTTATATTAGATTATATATAATATCAAAATTATTATTTATGAATAAAATTAATAAAAATCAATTTTATAGTTATAAAAATATTAAAATCATTATCAAAAAATTTCACTAATTTATTAAAATTTTTACATATATCATTTTTTGTTCATAAAAGTGATATTTTTTTAAATATATGCAGTTATATCACATTATTCCATGATATATTTTTGACATTAAATCATCTTTAAATTAGAAAAATTTAAATTAATTTAAGTAAATTATTGTCAGGTTTTTGAGTTATATAGACTCTTAAAAGAACTTCTTGGAGTATTAATTTTCCATTTAATTTGTCTTTTTAAATTAAATACATTATATTTTATTTTTCCATTACAATATTATTGGTATCTTTACTTATGAGAAGAAATATTTTTATTGGCGATGTGAATAATTTAATGAAATTAAATGGTACTCTATATTAAAGGAATATATAATAGACTCATTAACAATCAATCAATGACACTACATATATTTTTTATTATCATATGAAACATCTACAGTCACTAGGTCAGCATCCAATGCAGATAGAACCATCTAATTTTCCATACTAGATTATGGTTTATCCTTCTGAATATTTATTTTCACTCATACCTATATTGGACAGTAGTGTTAATATTTTTATATGTCCTCGTTGTCGACACACTCCCTCTATTATATAAGGAAATGAGGACTCATTAATGCATCAAAAAAAATTTCTCCACCATCATTTCATTAGGGTATTCCACTAGTTTATATCTATCCACTACTTCAATATCCAACTAAAAGTGTAAAAACATCTAATATTATTGTTATCACACCAACTGATATATAGGATACTTCGACTATAACATGTTCTGAGATAACTAATCTAGGGTATTTAGATCTTTAAACTTCATTCATGTGATTATAATGTAATCTCTAAAATATAATTAAATATACCTAATACTATTCAGTTTTAAGGTTTATTAGTTTAGACTTTGGATACATTAATAGACATTTAGAACACACTTTGATACATGATGTTTTTAATGGAAAAATGAAAATCATGGTTAACTATTAAAAATATATTAAAATTAATGCATATGATGGAATTTCATTAAATTGTTTAATAAGAATATTGTACATGAAATTTAAAATTATTCCCATTTATGAAATACAATCAATGCAACTAAAGGATGAAATAAATAATAATGTGATGGGTAGTATGTAATTAAATATATATATTTTGAAATTAAATATTTCTATTAATAAAAAGGATTCCCAAATTTATTTTTCAATGGTTCTTTAATTTAACGTCGTTGATTTTGAGAATGAAATTATTTCATGTTTAATGGAATTAAAATAATTTAAAAAATAATATATGTATGTCTTATATGAGTTTTGGAAAATAAAATTGTGTAACAATTATATAGATAGAGTATATAATCAACCAATAATTACATGAATTATAAAAAGGAATTCACTTTCTTATATTTCTAGGATCATTTAAAGTATCTGTTTTAGAGAATTAATTAAAAATATACATAAAAATGCTTTCACTTCAACACATTGTCCATTTTTTCAACACAAAACATTTACTTAAATTTACACCTCTGTTTCATCATTGAAACTTTTGATTTATTTCAAGATTTGTAAAAAATGATCATTTTATAATTATTAAAAATCCATAAATCCTTTGAAGTATGTTCTAAAATATGGGATGAGAATAATAATATTTTTTACAATATATAAAAATAATGAAATCCTATTATTCCCAGGATAAACATGAAAACCCTTGAAAATTCATTCATTTTTTACAATAAAACATTAATCATATACATAAAATATATACATAATATAAAATAATCATTTTTAGAAATAAAACATTTTAAAAAAATTATTATCATAGAAAATGATGGTGGAGTCTTGATGAATATAAGAAATTATGAAAACCTTTATTAAAATCCAACCATTTTCCATTAAAAGTTCATACACATTTTGTTCCACATGAAATCTGAATATTTCAATAAAAACCCTTAGAGATATTTAAATAATTATTTTTTAGCATCACATTCATAACCTAAGTTCACTCATGTTAAAATTATGTCATAATAAATGATTACAAGTTAATTCTATAGAAGTAACCAAATAGGGTTTCTGATTAATTTTTCATTATTAGAGATATTCATTTCACATTTCCATTAAGTGCAATATCTGTCTCACTCGTCAATATAAGCTATATCTGGCTCACCCAACATCATATATATTATTATAGTACTATATTATTAAAAATAAAATTTATTTAATTCAATTTAAATAAAAAAATCAGTGAAAATATCATTTTATCTATAATTAAACACAATTTCCATTTTTCAAAAAACAAATTGTAGAAATATCAAATACTTTTTAAACCTGTTTCAAAAAAATAATCCCCCAAAAACCTGAATATGATCATAAATGTAAAAAAATAAACATTATAGAGTGTGATTTATAATTATTAATGTCTATAAAGGTAAAAATTAATTAAATCTATATATGTTGAAAAAAACATTACTTTACACTTTAGTAAAAAAACCTAATGATCATTACGGTAAATGTTACAAATATTATTTTTACAACTGTTTAACGAAATTAATATGTTAAAAAAATAACAAATATAAAATTTTTTATTTATGAATAATAAAACTCTTGAAACATTTAAAATAATCTGAAAATGGAGGAAAAATATTTTAAATGAATACAATAAATAAAGGATTTGATTAAAAATTAGTTAGACTAAGAATGTCTAGCTTTGTGAATTCTATAAATCCTAAATTATAAACTTATATTAGTTATTTAGAATCATAAGAAATTTTTTATTGTTAATTCCTTTATAATTATTCATTTTATTTCACTTGTTTACATATTATATTTAGTTACTAATATACCTAAATTCACATTGTTCCTTTTTTGGTCATTAGGTTTATAACCTCAAAAAAACAATTGTTCATTTAACATATTCAAAGGGGTTATTATTAAATCATATAAAGAATCATTAAAGATTTATAGATATAATTTTTAAACATTTTATATAATTTTTGAACCATATATGTACGTATTTCAAGAAAAAAGTTTCATGTCATTTCAAGGAGACAACAATATATACATATGCATGAACGTTCATTAGATTTTACTACATAGTGGTAAAAAATAAAATAAAAAATATTTAATTTTTGAATAATTATAATTGTGTTATTAATTTATTATTTATTCAGTATTTTAATTCTAATGACCATACATGTGATACAGTGATTTTAAACGAATAAAATCCCTTGGAAAAGGTGGTATTCCACATGTAAGATTGAGTGCCACTTTGAATTTTCAAATGAATATTAAAGAAAATAAAAATATTTTTGATAAAAATAAAATAAAATTCCAATATATGAATTATATTAATGTTATTATATCATCATAGTTAAAGAATATCTGAATTATGTAGAAGAGTATATAAATATGAAAACACTGGTTTAATAGTTATAACTCTTCATTGGGAAACCAACTTTGGATTAAACCCAAATTCATTATGGATTAGTGATTCACTAAGACTAAAACAACTATATTGTGTTTTGGTATTTGGTGAAAGTATTTTGTTAGCACATGGTTGATTCAAGAAGGTATATATGTTTATATAATAGTTAGATTGGGTTCACATTTATATGTTAGGGGAGTGGAATGGTTGTATTTAATCTTAACTATTAAATATTATAAATTCCTTGCTCATTAGAATGTTTAAAAAATGAACTATTTTTTTTAATATATGGTGATGAGGGTATAAATACTCTCATATATAAGAATTAATCAAAAAAAAATTTCCCATGTCACATATTATTAACCATAATTAACATATTTTACCCTTTTCCAAGGGGAAAATGTCTCAACATGGTTAATATTCATTATGATAGAAAATAAAATTAACCTCATTACCAAATTTTAACCACTTATATCTAAAGATTAAATCCATTTTTCAACTAATAATTTCCCTATTTTGGGAAAATTTTCATTCTTATATGATCAAAAAATGTAATTAAAAATTGTAATAATAAAAAACATAATTTTAAGTAAAAAAACATTCTCTACTAAAAATTTGTATAATTTTGACACTAATTACATCAATTGGATTTTATCTCTTAAAAATGACTTATTTTACATTAAAACCAATAAAAAAGAATGGTTCTTTTTAAATACATGTAATGAAAGGGAATTTTTTATGTAAATCACTTATTCTTGAGTATTCATTCAAAAATTAATGTTTTTTTGGAAAATCCATAAAAATGACCATAAGTGAAATTTGAAATTATGATATCAAAAAAATCTCTTTAAAAAATAAAAATTCCAAATATTTCAAAATTTTACTTTTATATAAAACCAAGAAATCCTGAAAAATAATATATTTGAGAATTTCATTTCATTTTCCACTTAAACAATTCATAAAATTAGTATAGTGGATTGGATTACATGAAATATAATGATGAATATTACATAGATAAAAAATAAATTATTTATTAATATTACCTGCGTGATCTCTTTATTCCCCTCTATTAGAAATTGTGCCCATGTAATTTGATTCATTACCAAAATAGTTGAATGTATTTTTCCATCATATTTTATTCTGATTCCTATATCACTTCATAAACCATATGAATTTTATAAAAAAACCCTTAACCAAATGAATAAAATTATAATTGAAAAACCATCACACTGTAATATGTAGTCTAAAATGGATTTTCATAATAAGAACTATTCTATTAAAACTATACCATTTCAGGGATAAAATGTTGAAACACAACTTGTACATGTGTTAAACTATGAGTTAAGGACACTGGGCATGAAACTAATCATACTTATTCTATAATTTCGTATGGGATAATATACCGTGTACTTAATTTTCCTTTCCATCAAAAATTCCTCACTTTTTCCAGGGATCCACATTTGGGAAAAAACTCTCTTACCGAAAACAATAAATCATTCTTTCTGTTATTTATATAACATATCTATATGAATTATGATTCACTGGTATGGAATTGAATCATGTTTAACTTATATACTATTTATTTATCCAATTATAATCCACAATACTATCCTTCTCCAACTTCATCCCATCATGCTATATTTCGAATGTATTTCCATGATTATGCATCCATAGGTGCCATATATATACTTGAAAGAAAACTGTTATTTTGAAGAAGAAAATAAAAAAATGAAATGTACTAATCCCAACTTCCAGGAATTTATAATGAGAATGACTGATGTGTATATTCAAAAGTATGAATTATTTTCTTAGACTATCCATCATATTGATGATGAAAATATATACTGAAATTTATTTCTAAACCCAATCAAATATAATGTACATTCTTAATATTTTACATAAATCTAGAATCATGATAAGAAAAAAATCATAGTGGGACTCTATCTATTTTAATTAAATATTTATTATATTTTATATTAAGATTATGAAAATAAATAATCTTTTGAATATGATGATAATACACATATTTATTCAAATAACCATTAATTACCAAAATGACATTATTTCCCTCAAGGTATATTTTGAAATCAAATAAATAAATTTTTCAGTATATTCTCCCCTTACCATTTAGGAATTGGAGAAGGATGAACCATAACCTTCCGTTTTTTTCTCAATATTAAATTATATACATGTTAATCATTTAATTATAAAGTTGGAATTTGATTTTTTCAAACCCCCCTCAAAATATTTCTTATATTTTCAAATTTTTTCACTTATAATTAGGGAATTAATGTAAGGCTTTGACATATAGATAGTATAATATTTCTATTAAAACATTCGAATATATTTTTGGTTCACTCTTAATTGACTTTAATGGTATGAGGGATCAATATTATACTTTTGTGAAATTTATATATAATTATAACTTCTATTCAAAAATTCAAATCACATAATAGGATTATTTTTATGGGATAATTTTTTTTAAAGATGATATAAGGTTTATATCTTGTCTTGGAGATAATTATTCAATTGGGAACAATTTAGAGTCATATAAGGGAATCTCAAATAAGAAGAAAAATATATATTTACATAAGCTAAAAGGATTCAAAATATCAAGTGGGGGATTAGGTTTTATATAAGGTACACATGTGGAAGGGTTTAATGTTGTAAAATAATATCCCAAACTATATCACTCTATGAATAGTCATAGAACAATTTTTATATAATCCTTAGGAGCATTACCCATTATGTAAGAGAATTATGACTAGAATCGAGGTTCTAATATAGTACTATAGGGAAACAATACCCCATATATCATAATCTGAAGTAGTAGATAAAATATAAAAGTTTCATACATTAAAAAATAAACTAAATGTTGATGTAGATAATATTTAAAATGGCTGAAAATAAATTAAATACAATAAGGGCTTGAACACCCATACCATACATATAATTGGAAACCCACTATAATGCATACATATACAAACTGGAATAAAGGTATATAAAACACTTGATCCAAAACATCCCTCATCCAAAACTCAACATGAGATCTATGTAATGGTTCAAACCATCTTGATCGGTCAAACCAAGGCCAAATATAAACATATTCCTCTAATTGAGTTAGATTTTCCTCAAGTTCCCATGTGTAAGGGAGACTTGAGTAGGGTTTGAGTACAAAACTTAGTATGGTACAAAAAATTAGTTCCTACACTAACTAGTATATGTATTTATATATGAATGTGATATCCTTAGATAAAATATAAAGTTATTATGAAGAACAATAATCGATCCTTAGGTCCATGAAAAAACATGACCATACCTTCTTCGACCAGTCCTATAGTGTCTCTGAGCTTGTCGGGAGGATTGTACCAACACTAAAAGACCTCGACCAAAAAATTTACATAATATTTAGTTTTACTTAATAATTTACTTTTTACACATGGAGGATCTTTTCAGGTTCATACTTTTAGGGAATTAGGTCATAATTTATACATAACATCTCACATTTATACAAGGTGTGTACAACTAAAATTGTATCCATTTTCCCCCCAAAAAATATAACTTTTAAAATAATTCATTTTTTCTATTTCATGAAAAATATTCATAACATTCAACTTGACTTTCTCCTTTCTCCTATCCATCCATATACCCAGTAAAAAACATTTTAAAATTTTTTATAGGCACAAAAAACTCATTAAGGGATATAAAAGAAATGAAATGAACTATAATTCCATGAATACTTTGAAACCCTTAAAACATTTTCCCAAAGTTATACCTTTCACCCAAAAAACATCATCTTTTTAGCTTACCTCCTGAAATAAAAAGACTCCAAAAAAACTCCATAGAAAACACAAATCATAAAGGTAACTTGTTCCATCAATTTTTTATCATTTTTATGTTTAATGTAGCTATCATGTCTATATAGGGAGTGTCCTTCAGAGTTGCATTTGGAATACCCACCACAGTATATTCCCTTAATCTCTTAGAATAAACCTTACTGATTAGCTTTGTCTCCTTACCCAATGCATTGGAGATATAAAATGGGATCAACCACCGTCAATTTTTCATGGAACCGCTAATACATAAAATCAATTCCCAAGAAAAATAAAATAATCATAACACTGAAATATTTCATAAATGAATAAAAATAACTTTTCCACATCGAAATCAATTTTCATTTTTACAAACATATGCACTCATAAATGAAAAAAAATATTTTAAAATAAAATTGTAAAATTTGGAATATACCATAAAAAATTAAAGTGAAATGAAAGAAGTAAATTATTTCAATGATTTATATTTTAAAAAACATTCCTTTTGTATTTTGTAAAAATAGTTGAAATAGTTAATTTAATAGTGGTTTTTAAAATAAAGTCTTTTACCTTGACTCGGACTCATCATGTATAATATTAATATTTCTGAATAATCAACAAAAGTCAATTATATACTTTATATAGAAACTATTTTGATGTTTATTATTCTTTTTATATAACATTTTATCAATTTATAAAAATTTCTTAATTATTTAAGTTCATATCAGACGTTATGATGATATTCAGTAATTAAGTTTGAAGTGAATTTTCTATGATGTAAATAGTTAAAATGGTCATAAATCCATCATATCCTAAATAATATTAACGAAATTATTATAATTTTTTACAACAATTATACTTTTAATTGAAGGAATTATATATTGTTGTGAAAATGAACTATGTTATAATAATGGATATGGTAGGTCAAACATATTTATAAATAACATTATTATTTTTGAATGGTCATTATGGAATCAAATAAATTATTATTTTAAATTTTCATAATTATAATAATATCATATAAATCATATTAATAATTAATTACACTTATATAGATCTTCCATGGGATGTGGTGATGAAAAACGAATCACGTCGCTTGGTGGAGGTGATAGTTCACATGTACACACGAATGAAATTATTATTTTTATTTGCATGTAATGCAAAGAGAATAAATGATATTGTTTTCATTAATGATTATAAATATGATTATAATATCATATATAAATTTTAATTCCACCATTATAAAATTTCTTGAGAGACATTGCTGGAAAAAGAATTATGTCGGCTCGCGAGGTGGTACCATGTCGTACACATGAATGAATAATTATTGTCCCATTTGATATAATTGGAGATTGATTTAGGTGATGATGTTATAATAATAACATCTAATAATATTTGAGTTACTTTAGTAATTATTTCATCATGGTGGAAGTATATTTTATGGAATTTGAAGATGAAATAAAATATAAACACGTAGTTAAAAATGATATGTATTCTTTGGATGATATCCTTTGATTAAAACCATAACACCTAAAAGAATGGATTTATGCCTAAAATAATTCCTCTAGATTATGTAGATGGATTCTAGGAAGGTATATGGGTCGATAATGGATTATCCAAAAGGTTTTTTAAGTGTATTGATAAGACAAGAATGGGTTCATGTTTATAGGATTGGGGAGGGGCACTCTTGGATTTATTCAAAATATTAATTTAATATAAATTATTATTATATGACAAATGGATACAAAGTTATTTATTTCTGAGATAGTATGATTATTGTTCACAATACATTAACAGAATTAAAATTATTCAATTTTTAAATATTTTTTTAATCCTTATCTTTTTGTTTTAACCCTTATTTAACCTCTTTAAGTCTTATCATGATATCATGTATGTTATAATTTAATAGTTAATAGTATTAATATAAAATTGAAAAAGTCCAATAAATGAGTCACTGGTGATATTTTAACATTTATCCCATTAATTTGGGAAAAAATTGGATTTTTAAATATTTTATATTATTTATTAATATATTATTTATTTTAAGATATTAATAATGCCAATTTTGACACTATCCATTAAATGATGTTTTAAATATATAATAACTGTAAAAAAATTAAAAACAATATGTCTTAAAGTGGGTTATCAAAAATCAATAACAAAAGTCCTTCGGGCTATGTGGGAAGATATTTTCCATTGAACATAACACTAAAAATAGTCTATTTTATATTAAATCACTATGTGTGTCTTACATTATACAAAACAAAAAGTTAAAAATTCATAAAATCCATGTAAAATTATATATTTCTCTACATGGAACACTGTGGTTAGTTTTCATTACATGCAACAATGAATTTCCTCGATGGCTTGGGTAACATACATGCCTAGTTTTTACTGAATAATTTTTTTTTAAAGGTTGGGGCCGAAGCCTCATTTATTATTAAATAACTAGTATAAATGTTATTTTAAATTGGTTTCAAAGTTTAATTAGATAATATTTTTATCAATTAATACAATTGATTTCATTATGACTAATTTCAAAGTGATATAGGATATAAAAATCATAGGAAACTTTAGATCATTTTTACTTTAAAAACCCGCATTGCCAACCGGATAGTGGGATTAATATTAAATTAATTTATACCACCTATATGATTGTAATTTGGAAAAAAATCAGTATTTGGAATAATAATAATTTCTAATTTCTAATAAGTTCAACGTATTTTTCAACCAAAAATATTAGTGATTGGGAATAAAATTAATTATATCAATTAAGCTATAATTAAACTTAACAATGGACTAAACCATAACATTAAGGCCCTAAACGACCCATATAATTGTCCAAAATTTATTTTTTGAAAATATTTTGACCCTATAATCCTTGGTCTCAGATTTAGATCATTGTTGTATCAACATGAAACATAAAAAATGTTGGTGCAATTCTCTCTTCAAATATTTACAAGAGTGCCACTCCTTATTCCTTAAAAAAGGCCACAACCTCTCCAACTTCCTCACACCTCTAAAACATATTAATCACCAAAAATATCTATCAAATACACTTCCAAAAATACATAACATAATCCAATAATCCTTACCTTGGGTATAAGGAAATCCCATGAATCCTTTTGCAAAAAACCAATAGTAGTTACTCGATTAAGAGGTAACGTCTTCTTTCAAGTCCTTTCATTTATTTTCTTTCTCCACCCCCTCCACTATCATTATTACATTGTCATATAAAAATACCATTATAATCAATATAATAGGATATTTTTATGCTAATTTTGTAACATACACTTACACACACCTCAATCTAATGGATAATGAACTTATTGTGTATTTGTACAGTGAACTATCACCTCACTAAATGATGATTGTCCAATTTTACATACCACCTCCCATGGTGGAAATTGTGATGGAAATTTTTTTAAAATATGTTATTTTTTATATTTGTTATTTATTTACAATTATGTATTCATTTTAAAAATCTTTTCTTTTTACATTACATTAGGTGTTAATATGGAAATTTTGTTTGAGTATTTGTGGACTATTGCCCCCTCAAAGCAATGTGATTCGTTCATAAAATACATGGAATGTACTAAGGAGGGGGTTTATTGATTATATATAATATATATGATGTCATAATTATAATATAATAATTATATGAATGTATACGTATTTTATATTTTCTTTCTTTCTTTCAATATAACGAAAAAAACTGAAACATCTATCATGCGTACGTACGGTTCACCATCTCTATTAACGATGTGTTATATTTTGTAATTATATATTATATAGATTATTTAAATAAACATATAACACTTATAAATTATATTTATATATTGGCTTAAATTTTGTAAATAATGATATATATTTTATGTACTAATGATATAACAAATTAATACACATGTGAAGAATGAAGTGAATATTACACGAAGTGAATCCTTAATAGAGGATCATTAACAAGAGGGTAATATAAGGTCATAATAAAACAATATATGGTATTAGATATAATAATATGAATATATAAAAGATTTATAATAAATTAATATTTAATATATAGTCTTATTTAATGAGTATGATGAGAGTCAAGACAAAAGGTAAGGGGATTTCATCTAACTTTTTATTTTTGTGACATACATGCTATGTTTTCTACTCATTCCTTTTTTGTGGTGTATATACATCCAAGGATTTTATTATATGTATATTTTAAATAAGTATATGAGTATTCATATATCCATTTTATTATATTTATTTCAGGGGAATTATGTTTCAACAGTTGCCAAATTGGTGAAATAGTTTTGTCTCAGTGTTCCTTCTTTGAGATTCGTGTTTTTTTATGCACCTAAATTCACTTTTGATATGTATATTATTCCATTTAACAATTTATATAATTAATTTAACTATTTTAATTATATTTTAGGTTTTAATTAAATTCTTTTTCTTACATGTAGTTTGTGATACCATGTTAGCATGTTATAAGAGTTTATTGAAACAATCTCATCGATTTCGGGATTGTTTATTGTTATACTTCCTTTGATGAAATTTTATGATCCATATATAAATAAAAATCATGAATTATATTTTTCATGGGTTATTCATTATTTATTCATATATAGGTACTATTTATTCCACTCTTTGGTACATAATATAGTTAAGAAACAGTTTTTTCAAGAATGTCTGGTTTTACCATCTCTTTGGTTTGAAATCTGTGTTCCTTTAAAACCATGTTTTATGAAATGGATTTCCAAGAATAATATTATAATATCCTATCACCATTAAAATAAATTTTCACTTTTTTTACTTTTTATAATTATTTCAACTGAATATTCTTCAAGCATTCTGAACATGTAATTTTTCAATCCATTGTACCATAAAAAATGGAATGTTGTTTTTAATTCATACGGCATGTACTTATTTATCCATCATCAATCCATTGATTCATTCTTTTCATGTTTAAAAAATAATTATTTTAAATAATTTTATAAATTATATTTTAAAGGAAAAAATTTTTCAAAACGTTTCTAAGATACATTTATAATTTTTCATGGAAAACGGTATTCAAAATGGTTTCAGGCTTATTTTATAGGTTTTCAAGGAAAATTGTTTTCAAATTTTTTTCCAATCTTATTTAATATGTTTTAAGGGAAATTATTCTCAAAATATTTCCAAGTTATATTTATATGTTTTCGAAGTAATTTTAAATAAAAAAATGTTTAAATGTTTTCATTCTTATTTTATATGTTTTTAAGGAAAATGGTTTTAAAAATTATTTCACGTATTATTTATAAGTTTTCAAATAATTTTTTAAAAAATTATTTTCAAATGGTTTTATTAATTATAAAGAATTTTTAACAGAATAAAGGATATTTTACTTATGAAACATTTTTAAATTATATTTCCAAATTATTTTCCTTCTATAATGACATCTATTGATGTTACTCATGTTATTCTAGGAAATGATCTAATGGTTAAATTCAGGTGATTTATATGAATGAGATATGCTTGATTTAATGGTGGTTTTGAAATATATTTATATTTAATGGTTTATATGTTTATGAAATCTATTTATCTTTTACAGGTTATGTTTTGGAGGAAATGATTATGAAACCTGTCTTTTTTCCAGTGGTTAAGATATGATTACATGTTTATGATACCCAGATAATTTCATGTGTTATGATATGATTATTTATTATATTATGGAACCTATATTTATTATTTCATTAGGTGATAGGTGGGACCTATATCTCCCTCCAATGTATTGGGTAAATATTTATATCTCATGATATAGAATAATATGGTCTTAGTAATGATCCTTGACTACTAGGATGGCCATGTGAGTGAACCATGACAACCAATATGGTATGAGGAGTGAACTCATCCTACTAATATGGCCATATGAGTGAACTATGACTTCCACGTTAATATGGGTAGTGAAACCATTCTACCAAGATGGAATTGTAAGTGATTTATTGGATTCTATGGAAATCATATTATATTCTTATGTGTCTACCTCAATTCCTTATTTTATTCCTATGTTATGCTTCCATGGATTATGTTATTTATTTCCTTAAGATTAATTCCTTAATAATTTCTAATAATTATAAAGTGATCAATTTATATGGTCTTTTATTTTATTTATTATCATGTTCTCATACCTTATTATTATGATTATTCTTATATTTCTCCCTCGTTTACCCTTAATAAGAATTTGAGCTCACCTATTTCTTATGTTTCTTTTCCCCCGGTTATGATGAATGTATTTTGGTAGAAGTAAAAAAGGTGGATCTTTTTATGGGAGATATTTATTTTCTTTTACAATGATAAAAGATTTTGTTTCCATGTTTGAAAACACACTAAAATATTATTGTTCTCATGCATTTATTGTTGAAATTTATTGAATATTCATCTAAAATGATATAATATCCATGTATGGAAATACTAGGTTTCTATATTTGGTATCAATGGAATGGTTTAGTAAACATTTTGAAACTAGGATGATAAAAAATTATTAATATCCCTATATATATTTTTAAAGATATGTCTATGGATTTCGTGAAGGATAAGTATAACGATGAGTGGACATTTAAGAAAATGTCTGGTAATTTGGGTAAAGGATAGAGTTAGTGGTTTCCTAGAAATACATTATTTTTAGGACAATACATGTGTATGTAGCTTTGGCATAGAGCTACCAAGGGGTAACAACCCTAAAAATATCTTCCAGACCTGAATCAGGGTAATATGGTATATGAAAATGGGTCTTAATACACACCTGGTGTGACACTCCTGGGGAATATTCTTAGGGAATTCAAAAACTCTTTATGAACCATCATGATGGATTTACATAAACGTTGGCTATGAATAACCAAATATTAATATAGGGTGTCATTAATTAAGTAATTTTTCAAGATTTATAAATCTTATAAGTAATTCATTTCAGGATTATTTGGTTTCCCACAATGATAACTAATTCTCACACTAGGATTTTGGTTTTAGTCAATGGAAGGAACTAGAAGGAACTAGATTAACATTGACTGCGATAAATGATTTTCTGATGAGAATTTAGGAGGTATGATTAGATTAAATGAGGTTGCGATCAATCCTAATCAGTTTTCATGGAACATGATTAACAATGTGTACCTTAACCAACTATTGGACTCCCCATGGAAGAGAAAGAAGATGTTGACAAAGATTTTGGTAAATGGAGACCTTAGAGAAAGGAATATTCAGTTTCATTTGTTTCAATAATGTTGAAATAATCACATTAATGGATGTATTAGAGGAATAAGAGGATGTTTTTACAATGGAAAATAAACACATAAATCAAGTGAATGAAATGAAAAAATTAAGATCTTGGTTAATGAAATATAAGATATTTTTGTCCTCTCTAAAACATCATCAAAATGTTAGTTTATTTAAGTGTGGAATAAATTGTCATTATGTAACTCAGTGTCCCAAGATGAAAGCTCCAAAATAGGATTAGCATGGTGTTAAGAGTAATAGTTAAATTTTCTAATGATGAAGAGAATATATAAAAAATTTGAAAGGAAATAGGTATTATGATGATATATCCATTTCAATGGATTATGTATTAAGTAATTGATGTTTTTATTTATTTGTATTCAACATGTATGTTATAATAAAGGTGAAATATGAAAGTATTGTTCAGTTTTTGTTTTTCTCTATGGATTTACAAGAACATGTTGAGTGGTTCCGGTGGAATAGAAATGTGATATAATGGAAAGACGATGTCCATGTGAAACACATGATTAAGGGAAATATAACCCTTAATATGTTCTTTATTTTATGATAATGTTGTTTGGATAATTATATATGGGATATGAATTTGTAAATTACACGGTACTTATTACCTTCGAAATAATTAAAGATATGTTGAAAAGTAGTTTATCATATTTTGGATGAAGTTTAAAACTTATTGTATTTATGTAATATATCATGTAATCTATGGAAAAAAGAAGAAATCATGTTTTCCCGAAGTACTTATTGTAATTTAGGTTATTAACATGTTCCAAGAGAATTTACCATGAGGGTATTCCCATGTTTTTAATGTTATGACCAAAACATACTTTGTGATTTATTGGGGATCAATGTTAATCTGATTTAATGAATCTATTGGTAATGTTATGTAATTTAATCCTTGATAAGGATTATAAGGTTAACCATTCATGAAATTTTTAAGTTAAACTTTGGAGGAAGTATTTATACACTGGGTTTTTATTGAAAACCTAGGTTAAATGGCTATTTAGTGATTAACCTTAATTCAAGGATGTCCATGAAATTTTGGAAATTATAATAGGGTGGTTTTAGAAAATAACATCATGTATTTTGGGTTACAATTAATAAAATCTTGTAGAGCTATAGTTATTGAACCCATGATTGAATTATGATAATGGTTTCATGCCTACCATTGGCCTATGCGATGTCCTGGTTAATGTATAATTATTTTTTTATGAATAACTATTTATGATGAAAAATTAGTATTAATTTTATGTTTAGATTTTAATTTATTAACAACATTAATTTATTAAGAATATTTATAGATTAATAGTTACACATTTCATTCATTTATGGGCCTTAAGATTTGTTAAAAAAGTTTTTTATCACCTCAGGGATCAAATATAATTTCTGGATGTACATTACATGAAGTAATGGATTAATTTGAAATGGATAAAAGAACAACTAAAAAATTAAATTTTGTTTATATGAATATATAAACAATGTAAATTTACTTATAAAATTATTACTCAACAATAGGATAATGATCAAAATATAATTTTTTGTCCAAATACCTTAATTTTGAAGAACTGATGGCTTTTTAAATAAATAGGGATTTAAAATTTGAGGCCCTAAACTTTTATTTGATCATTCACTTGTTTGTGATTGAAGACCTTGACCACTCCCTATAAATATTTATTTATTTCCTCTATGTCCAATATTCACTCAAAACCTATGTTCTCCTATGTGTAAAACTAGTTATATGTTACTTTTGGAAACCAATATGGTTCCAAAATTCCATTTTTAGGGGATGTTTTTCTATCTATTTTTAGGGTGTGGATTTATGTGATTGAAAAAATAAATTAAAAAAACTTTGATAATAAGGAAGATTTTTTAGGGATAAACTCATTTTAAGGAGGGAATAATGTAACACCCTGAGACTTTGATAATATTTTTCAAATTAATTTATCCTTTAGGATATTTTTCATTTTAAGTAACTCTGAAACTTTTTTATTTTAAACTGAAACACTAGGTATTCCTTGCATTATACACAACACCATGTTAATCATGCACTACACACAATGTAAATTTTATCTTACTTTATAGGTAACATCAACGTTATCTTACATTACATGCAACAATGAATTTCCCATATGGCTTGCGTAACACGCATGACCGATTTTTACCAAATAATATTACATAAATAAAATGATATTATTTAATATAAAAAGATATAAACTAGATGTTAAATCAGATTTTATGAATAGTATTAACGAATTTAGGAAAATATGTGGTTTACATAATATAATATGAATCCATAGGTTAAAAATTAATTATAAATAAATATGAAAGTCGATTGAATAAAAAAGGTAATATTATTATTTTTATGGTCACAAAGATATATTACCCAAATAAATTTAATTAAATTAAATTTATTAGTTCTATTACTGTATTATATAATTTATAAATTAAATCAAATTTTTTTGTATTCATCTAAAAGATTTTATAGACATAAGAAAAATAACAAACCTACTTTTATTCATAAAAACCTATATTTTTTATAAAGGTACTTTTTACACCTTTTAATATAGATCTAATTTTAAATCAATATTTTCTAACTTTTATAGATTTAATATGTCAAATTATACTTTATATTTGGAATAAAAACATAAAAATAAGGTAAGGATACTTTTTTAAAGATTTTACATATGGATTTATTTTGTAATGAATTGTTAAAAATACTAGATTTTAATTCAAAACGACTTTTTCATCTAATTAGTTTATAAGGATAAATTATATTTTAAATTGGTTTAATAGTTTAATTAGATAGTATTTTTATCAATTAATCCAATTTAGGTAAGTTTAACCAATTTTACATTGAAATTTGATATAAAAACACGGCAAACATTTGATCATTTGTTCTTTAAAAACATGCATTGTAAACCCGACAACAGGATTAATTTTAAATTAATTTTTGCCACTTCTATGATTGGAATTTTGAAAAATTCATTCTCTATTTGGTATCACAATAATTTATATTGTATAATAATTTAAACTTTGTTTTTGGACAAAAATAATAGTGAAAGTGTTTCAAATTAATTACATCAATTAAGATTAAATTAATCTTAATAAGAGACTAAACAATAACCTTAAGGCCCAAAAAGACTTATACACTTGTCCAAAATCTATTATTATTAAATATTTACTCCATATCCTCCCATTTCATAGATATTGATCATTATTATATCCACTTGTAACATTTAAAACAAGAGTATAATTCTCTCTTCAAATATTTATAATAGTGCCACCCCTCATTCCCTATAAAAGATCACCAACTCTCCTACTTCCTCAAAACTCTCAAACCTATTCAGTTCGACCAATATCTAACCAATAAAATTACCAACATCCCTCCCTTACTCCTAAAATCCTTACTGTGTGAATAAAAAAATCTATGGAATCCTTTTGGCACAAACCAAAAGGAGTAACTTGATTAAGAGGTAACATCTTCCCTTAAGTCCTTTCTTTTATTTTCTTTCTCCATGCCCTCCTCTGTATTAAATAAAATATTGTATAAAAAGAAATATTAATAAATAAAATATTATATTTTATGATAAATTTTCAACATACACTTTCACAGACATCCTTCTAGTGGATAACGAACATACTGTTTAAGTGTACGATGAACAACTACCCCACTGAAAGATGAATGTTCAATATTCCTTACCACCTCTCATGGTGAAAATTATAATATAAACTATATTCATAAATTTTAAATATTATATTTATTATTTATTTAATCTCATTCATTCCATTTACTAATAATATGTTTTTACATTCAATTTGGTGTTAATATGATAATTTCGTTTGAGGAAATGTGGACTACCACCCCTTCAAAGCCATATGATGTGTTCACACACTGCATGGAATGTATTATGGATGGGTTTTAGTGATTAAATATGATATATATGAAATAAAAAATTTAATTTAATAATGATATTCATATATATATTTCATTTTCATTCATTCATTCAATGTGACAATAAAAACAGAAACAACGTCCATGCGTATGTACGGCTTACCGTCTCCATAAATAGTGAAATCCATTTTGTACTTATATATTATATAAATTATTATAAAAAACTATACTATATATAAATGATATTTATATAATGTTTTAAATTATATAAATAATTATATAAATTATAAGTATTAAAGATATAACAAATTAAGACACATGTAAGAAATAAACAGAATATTACCCAAAGTGAAACCTTAACATAAGATTGAAAACAAGAGGGTAATATAATGTCATAAAAAAACCATATATGGTATTATATATAATAATACTGATATGTGTAATATGTATAATAAATTTATATTTATTATATAGGTATTTTTAATTAGTACAACGAGAGTCAAGGCCCTAGGTAAAGGGATTTCATATCACTTTTAAGTTCCTTGAGATACATGTTATGTTTTCCAATCCTTAAATTTGTATGGTGTATATACGTCCTATGATTGTATTATATTTATATTATACTTAAATTTATCATTATTCATAAATCCATTTTATGATATTTCTTTCATAGAGATTATGTTTCAAAAGGTACCAAATCGGTAAAATAGTTTTATCTCAATTTTCCTTCTTTGAGGCTCATGTTTTGTATTGCACCTAAATTTACATTCAAGGTGTATATACTTATATTTTACATGTTTTTTCATGAATCTAATTCTTTTAGTGATATTATATCTTTCATGTAATTTATTATTCTTTCATTGAGAGTCTGATTCAAAGTTACCAAGTTATAAGAGTTTATTGAAATAATATCATCCCTTTTCGAGATTGGTTATGTTTATACTTCCTTTAATGATATTTTATGACCCATCTCTCAAAAAAATTCATGAATTTATTCACCATTGGTTATTCAAGATTTATTAATATATTTTAAACATTTATCAAAACTTTTTTATATAAGATAGTTAAGAGGGTGTTTTTTATGAAATCCCGACTTTAACCTCTCTTGGAACGAAAATATGAGTTCTTTTAAAACCATGTTTTCTAAAAAGAGTTTCCAAGAATATTATACTAATCTAAAATTATAATTAAATTAACTTTTTACCCATTTTTAAAAAAAATTAATGAAATCTTCTTATCTTTTTCCGAATAGGTCATTTTTCTTACCTTTTTGTTGTTCAAAATGGAATGTTCTTTTTATATTGAATGACATGTACGTATTTATCCACCATCAATCCATTAAAGATTTATTTTTATTTCTAAATGTTAATTTGTAAAAGAAGTTTTTTAAAAGTGATTTTCATAGACTATGGTTTTCAAAAACATTTCAATTACCTTTTAAAAGTTTTCATGTAAAATGGTTTTCAAAATGTTTTCAAGCTAATTTTATAATTTTTCAAGGAAAAAAGTTTTACAAATATTTTCACACGTATTTTATATTTTTTCAAGGTAAATGGTTTTAATAATTATTTCTTGCCTTATTTATAATTTCTCAATTTATTTTCCAAGAAAAAATGTTTTTAAAAAGTTTTTATGCTTATTTTAAAAAACAAGAAAAATGTATTAAAAATAATTTCAAGTATTATCTATAAGTTTTCAAGGTATGTTTTTGAAAAAATGATTTTAAAATGGTTATATGTATTAAAAATACATTTTAAAAGAAGAAAGGATAGTTTCCTGAAGAATTTTTTTGAAATTTTTTTGAAAAAAAATCCAATCTTATATGCCATTTTTGATGTTACTAATGCCCTTCTAGGAAATGATCAAAAAATCATTCATATTGATTCTATGAATGGAATATTAGTAATTTAATGGTATTTATGAAATATATTTCTATTTTATGGGTTATATTTTTATGAAATTCCTTTATCTTTCATGGGTTATGTTTTTTAGGAAATGAATATTAAACCTACTTTTTTCATTGGTTATGATATGATTATATGTTTATGATACACATTTCATTTCATAAGTTATGTTGTGATTATTTATGATCTTATGGAATATGTATGTATGATTTCATTATGAGATGGGTGGGACATATATCTCCCTCCAATGCCTTGGATAAAGATTTATATATCATGAGATATACTAAGATGGTCTTGGGAATGAAACTTGACTACTAAGACGGTCATGAGATAAAACCATGACTACTAATATGGTATGGGTAGTGAACCCATACTACTAATATGGTCATGTTAGTGATACCTTGGATACTATGGAAATCATATTATATGATTATGTGTCTTCCAAAATTCCATGTTTTATTCATAGTTTCTGCTTTCATGGATTATGTTATATATTTCCATAACATTCATGCATTATGAACTACCTATATTTACTACATGACTCATGTATATGATCTTTGACATACAGTGTCTGATCTTCTATTTTAAATATCATTTTCTCATACCCTTATTCTCATGATTATGATTACATAACTCCCTTATTTACCCTTACTGAGCATTTGAGCTCACCCCTTTCATATGTTTATTTTCACATGTTATAAATAAAGGTTTATATAGAAGTAATAATAGTGGAGATCGTTATGGGAAATGTTTAAGATCATTCACCATGATAGAATATTTTGTTTCCTTATTTCTAAAGACACTAAACTATTACAGACCTCAGGAATGTATAGTTTTAATGTACTAAATAATCATCTAAAATGATGTAATATCCACGTATGGAAAGCCTAGTTCACTATAATAAATATAAAGACTTTATATTTACCAAGGCTATTTATAGATGAATATAACCCCTATATATCCACATATTAATAATATTTTTCTAGTTAATAACAAATGTGTGGAAAATTTGACTTTTATTTACATATAATATTATAAATGTCATAATCTACTTCAAGTTCATTAAAAGTATATTTTTTAGGATCAATGATGATTTTGGTCAAAACGCACTAAAACAATTAAATTAGGAAAATTTAGGAGGTAATTTTATAATATTTTGTTAACCCTTAATTACCTAATTTACCCTCAATCAACGTAATAAAAATTACTAATGTCACAATTCATATTTTCTAAAAATAAAAATAACTTATTTTATAAATTTTGTAATTATGATTCAAAATATGGAATCCATTTTTTTAATTCATTTCACACAATTTTCATAAATTAATTAAACATTAATCTCATTGACATAATGACAAAACCGTGTTTAAAGTAGAAATGTTCATAATTTCACCCCGTTTTTATATCCAATTTCAATATGAGAGTCATTATAATGACCCAAATTGGGTTAAATAATAAAAAATGGTATATTTATAATTTAAAACCAATAAAAATATAATTTAAAACTATATATTTTATATATGAAATGTTTATTTTCAATTAAAATGCAATATTTTTTTACTATTCATCACAAATGAATTATATCACAAAGATAAAATATTTCAACAAAATAAAATTTGGATTTAATGATTCCAAATAATAAGTTTATTTTGTAAAATTAAATTTATAATAGTGTTAAAAATATATTTAATACAATTATTCCATCAAATGGTGACAAATATTCTTGTTTAGAAAAATAATTCATTTATCCATAAAATTGGGTGTGTTCTTATACCATGAAAAGAAAACACATAATATGAATTATAAACATTAGATTGATTATTATATATATATATATTATTAATATAATCCAAAAATATTTATTTTATTTCTTATTTGAATAAAACACAGTTGTACACTTTTAAATATTTTTCATAAACAAATTTCCATTTATTTATAATTAATTAGTCACTAAATAATTAAATATATATACATTTGTAGACCATGTTTTTATAATTCATTAATAATTTTCATTCCTATTATTCTTACATCTATTTTATGAATGTAATATTTAAATAATAATATTATCTTTTCTTTAAAGATATTTGTGGCGTATCATGTACACTATCGAACATAGAGTTTTTTTCTTAAAAAAAGGGATGTTAAATTCTCCCCATTTAGGAAATTGAATCCTTGAAATTTTTAATTTGAATTTTGTAACTAAATTTTGAATATTCCAATTAAATTTATTGAAATTTACATCATAAAAAGGGTTAACAAAACATCCACATTAAAAGAAATAAAGTGAAGTGTGAGGATTGCCTAAGATAACATATACTAGGGTTCCACTTAAGAAGATAAGGATATTAAAGAGAAAAATAAATATCATATTCTAATAGAGAGTCATATATTGCATCGTCATGAGAATTTTATAAATCACAAAACCAAAAACCTGTGAATGGAAAATAGGATGATTATTTCATTGTCAGAAAAGTAAACAAAATACATTTTTTTTAAGATCCATTTCATAAATTTAAAAATTTATTTAACTACTTGTACTAAGATAAACAGGTAATATAATTAATTGAAAATTTTAGTTTCATCATTTAATCAATTTCCACCACAAACTCATCTTTCTATTTAAATGATGAGTATTCAAGATGAATTTTTCACACCTAAATTATTGTATTCAACTTATTGAATAATCAAAAAATCCACAAAATATTAACTATATATTTTTTATATCTTGAAAAATTATACCAAATTTAAATGGTTAATATAACATAAAAAATAATACCTAAAATAGAATAAACTATTATATAATGAAAAAAATACTTTAATTTACAAAATTCAACAGTAATACCCAAATTTTGACATAGACCACTCAATGGATAACTATCCTTAAAATTCCTCAAAAATAATCTATACTAAAATTGAAATCCAAAATTCATAAAGATTTGATCACAGAGTCTTCTAAGAAAAAATAAAATATTTTTCTCCAAATAACATCAATTACTCTTAATGTCTCATTCAAAAAATGTATTTTTCTAAATAACACAATCTCCAAAATATACTAACCATTTCCATAAATAACCAAAATAAATTTAAAATAAAATCATATATGATTCCAAAATATATTTCAACCTTCACCCATAAAATAAAATCCCATTGTATTATATTTAAATTAATAGTATAGGATTCCAAAAATTATAAATTTCTCCAAAAATATAATTAAAAACTTAATTACCAAATCAATTTCCAATTGAAAGTTTATCTATTAAATAAAACATATGTTCCAAAAATAAAATTATTCACCATCCAAAAATTATTTTATCAATAAATTAAATGTAAAACTAACCATGACATAATGTAGCCTAGTTGTATGTGATTTATCATTGTTTCCCTTCATTTGTGGGTTTGATTCCCATAGCCTAAACAGTTCCATTAGGCTGTCATCCATCTTACGGTTTGTCTCTTTCTCTAAAACTATATAATTATTATAATATTACAAAAATATGATAAAATTATCAAAAATAACCATATCAATTTTCAACCTCAAAGTTTATGCCTTTAATTTTGTAACCCAAAAAGTGAAAACCCACAATTACCTCAAAATAAAATATCAAATAAATACTAAATTTCATACATACATTATAATTATCTCTAAAAACAAAAAAAAAGAATTATTCCTCAAATTAAATTTTCTTAAAATAGATATAATGTTTACTTAGAACACAATATAGAAAAAATGATTCCAAAGTAATCCCACCATAAGAAGATTATTAATACTTTTATACATTTAATTATCCATAGATCTGATATAACTCTTTAATTACGTAAATTTATGCATATAAATTATTCAATATTATTCCTAATCCCTTAACAATTATTTTCCTCTTTATTCCTTAATAATTGTTCCTAAAAAACATGAATCATATACTTCGATTTACTCTTATTAAAACATGAACCAAAAAAATAATTCATACCTTCCATATGTCATTTGACGTTTCCTTCATCTTCAATTGTGATTTCATTAGGTATTCCTAAACAGATTTGTGTAGGTTCCTTCTAACCCCACTAACGAACCTTATTCCTAAGACATCGATTTTCATAATGACCATATTAACCACATAAAAAGCCTCAATTGGTATCTAGGGACCAAAATATTTCCCTTTTATGGAGTCAACTAAATGATTCTTTTTTAAATGGGAGACTATTGTTTTATGGCCGATTTTACCACATTTATAACATCTTCTCTCCCCTTTAAGACATTTTTTTAGGTGTTTCATTCCACATCATTGAAAATAAAATTCATTGAATATATTTACATTTGTGATCATTTTTAACTAAACATCTACATGGGTACATTTCACTCAAATATGATGCATTATAAAACACTCCAGGGTTCAAGTGGTCAATCATTTCTCATGATAGTTTGTTTAGAATAACCACAAGAGTTCCCCCTATAGCTCCTTTTTCCTTCAGTTTATTATACATTGAACAACTGTATTTTACTTCACATCTTTTGTTACTTTAAAACCTACTAGATACATCCATTTACTAATACCAAAAAAGTTAATTTCTGTAAAAAAATTATAATATAGCATCTAATGAGGATGATAAACATGAAAATGCCCTTATTCTTTTGATATAAAATTTATTCATATTGTCTAAAATAACTATTAATTTTCTTAGCATGCAAACCATTGTGGTTATATACGACTTGTAACTTCTGGTTAAATAACATCCTATTATCTCAAGTAATCTAAACCATCAACTGATACCAACTTTAATACTCCAACATTAAATATTAAATTATCTAGAGTTTTAGTCAATTACTTACTTTCTTCCACATGGAAGATCTTTTTAGGTTTAGAGATTTAGATAATTAGGTCCTAATTATTATATAAAATCCCAAATTCATTGTATTTGGGTAAAACTAAATGAGTATTTGTTTTTTCCAAAATTTATAAATTTTGAAATAAAAAATTATTTCTTTTTCATGAAAAATATTCATAACTTTTAACTTGACTTCCTTCTTTCTTTTACCCATCCATACACCCTATGAAAATAATTTTAACACATGGGATGAGAAAAAATATTATTAAGTGATATAAAAAATGAAATAAGGAATTATTCCCTGAATAGTTTAAACCCATGAAAATATTTTAATAAAGTTATACTTATCACACACAAAACATAATCTCTTTAGCTTACCTCATAAAATCATAAGACTCCAGTAAAACTCCATAGAAAAAAACTAAATCATGAAGGTAACTTATGGCATCAATTATAGATAAATATTATGTTTAATATAGTTATGACAACTATATAGGGAGTAACCTTCAAGGTTAATTTTCGAATAACCACCACAATATATTCCTTCAATATCTTAGAAGAATCCCTACTGATTAACTCTTTCCCATTAAAAATGAATTGAAGAACTATTATGGTCTAACCCTCCCACGGTTTATCATGTAATCTATCATACCTTTCACCAATTCTAAATAACAATAACAGAATAATAACACAAAAAGCATGCATAAAATAAGAAAAATAAATTTTCTAATTTCAAATAACTTTTCATTTCTATAATGCCACGCACTCATAAATGAAAAGAATTTATTTGAAAATAAAATTGAAACATGTAAAGGAAACATAAAAACATAAAAGTCACATGAAATTAATAAATTAAATTTATTATCTATATGTTAGGAAAATATTCCATTATTTTTTTGTAAAAATTTCTAAAATAGTAACGTTAAAAGGATGTTTTAAGAGAATGTTACTTTTCTGTAGTCTGACTCATCGTGTAGAATATTTTTATTCCAAAATAATAAGCACATGATAATTAATTAATTTACTAAGATCCTTTTGAAATATTATCATTTCTTTTAAATATCTTATTATCATGTGATAAAAATTACTTTATTATGTAAGTTAATGTGATACATTTTGACAATATTTGGTACTTGAGTCCAAAATGAATTTGGTATGGAATCAATAGTTAATCTTCTCATAATTCCATCATATCTAGAATAAAATTTGTTAAAATATTATCTTTTCTTACTTAAAACATACTTTAAAATGAAACCATTATGTATAATTATGAAAAATGAACTATTTTATTATCATGGAGATGGTAGGTCGTTCGTACACATGAGTAGCATTTTCATTTTTCAATGGTCAATATAAAAAGAAGTTAAATATTATTTTCTAAATAAAAAAAACATAATATAAAAAATATAATATTAATAATTTAAATATACTTATATATGTCATCTATGTAATGTGGTGATGAAAAATGAATCACAACGCTTCATAAAGGTAATAGTTCGCACATACGTACGAACGACATTATCATGTTTATGTGTATTGAAAGGTAAGATAATAAATGATATATTATTATTAAATAATGATAAATAAGTCAAGGATATAATATATAAACATTAATACCATAATTGCAACCAGTCTTGAGATACCGTGATGGAAAATTAATTATTTTGGTTCGCGATATGGTAGTCTACCGTACACAGAGAAGAATAATTTTTTCCATTTAATGAAGTTGGGGATGGATTTAGGTGATGATGATAACATAAAAATACCTCATTATATTTTAGATACTATATTTTTTATTTTATAATGTTTTAAATATATTTTAAGGAATTGGAAGAAGAAATAAAATAAAAACACTTAATTATAAACATTACCTCATACTTGGATGATCTCATTTGATTAACACCTTAAGACCACTAATGAGGTTATTATAACTTAAATAAGGCCTCTATATTATTTAAAGGTATTCAAGGAAGTTATATGGGATTATCACAACAGAAACAAAATGGTTTTTATGTTTATTCAAAGGAGAATAATGGAATCCCTAATGTAAGAGAGGGGAGGATTACTCTTACAATTCATCAAAATATTAAATTAATATAAATTAATATTCATTTCTAAATGGGTCCAAGGTGATTTATTTCGTAGATATTATGAGTATGGGTAAAAATAAATTCATAAAATTACTATGATACATGTTTTTGAACATTTTCTATATCCTTATCTTTTTGTTCTAACAATAATTTAACAACTTTAACTCTTATCGTGATATCAAGTAAGTTGCATATTAAAAGTTAATATAATTAAAATTAAATATAAAAAGAAATATAAATGAGTTACTGATAAAATTTCATGAAATATCCTAATAATTTTTCCTAAATAGTGATTTCTATAAATTTTATGTCATTTATTAAAATACTATTTATTTTAAAATATCAATAATAACTATTCTGACACTATTTATTATTTTCCTTATTCAAAATCTCATAATAGAAAGATAAATTCAAAACAAGACTTCTAGAACATAACTAACTTATCAAATTCATATTAATAATAATTTTATGACCTTAATAATTTCAAATTATATATATTTTAATATTTTTAAATTCATTTAATTGGTATTTTCTTTAATTAAAAATTTATCGGATAGTCATTGTGTATGCCATTAATTTTATTATTTCCTCTCTAAAAATTATAAATAAATTTTCATGATAAATATAATAATATTATCCTTCTAAATACTATTTATAGTTGAATATATACTCTATATTTTTCTATATTAAAATTTTTTCATTTGATAAAAATAAAAGTGAGAAAAAATTGACTTTTTTGTAATATAGTATTATAAATATCTTAATCTCCTACATGTGGATTAAATAGGCCATAATTTTGGACCAATGATTATTTACTTCAAATAAAGATTACAAAATTAAATTATTATATACTTTAGGTAAATATTTGTAATATTTATAATATTTTTTACCCTTAATTAGATTATTTCACTTTAATCGTGCTAAGAACAATTACTACTATTACTAATCATATTGTCCAAAAATGAAAGAAAATTATTTTATAAATTTGGATGATAAAATTATAATTATGGAATCCATTTTTTGAAAATAAATTCAATACATTTTCAAAAATTAATTAAAATTACTTTCATTTACTGAATGAGAAAACAAGGTTTTAAAGAAGAAATTCTCAAACGTTCACAATTTTTTATATCAAATTTCATTGTGAATTTCATTCCAATAAACCAAATTTTATTATATGTTAAAAATATATCTAATTATAATTTAAAACCAAAAAAATTATTATTTAACAATATAAATTATTTATATGAATATGTTTTTTTCAATTAAAATGCTATACTATTTCAATATTCGTCAAAAAATGAATCTTATCAAAAAAAATACAAAAAATCAACCAATATAAATTTTGATATTCTGATTGAAAATATTATGATTTTTTTATAAAATATAATTTATAAAATTTTCAAAAACAATTTTTAAGAGAGGTTCTCATTTAAAAGTCGGTAAATATTCATTATAGAAAATAATTCATTTGTCCATAAAATTTGGTCTGCTCTCAAAACATGTCTAGAAAATACATAAGATTAATTCTAAGAATTATATTTAATAAGTTACATATATATTTTATTAGTATAATCTATTAACAGTTATTTATTTATTTATTGGTATAAAACACACTATTTCATATTTAAATAGATTTTAAGAAAAACAATTCCTTTTATTTATAATTAATTTATCACTGATTAATTAATTATATACACATTTAGAAAACATATTTTTATAAATGAGTTAATATTATCCATTCCTTCCTTTATAAAATTTAGTTTATAACAGTAACAATTAAATAATAATATATAGTTGTTCTCTTTAGCCCGATGTGGCGTATCATGTATGTTATCAAACATAGTGTTTTTTTTCTTAAGAAAAACAAGGGATTATACAAAGATAGTAACATATGGGATTCAAATCCATTAAAGAGTAAAATGTATCCTCATGACTATAGGGATCCATCCTACAGAATAATGGGAATCCAATTTCTATATATATTCTAACTCAACCATGTTTGTATTTCCAAATCATGGAAACCGAAACCATATACTCACTACCCTGAGGAAACACCAATTGATATAGGTGCATTTGGATCTAAATAATTTCAGACAGAAATACATTATCATTAATATAATAACCTATCCCATAGTATTCCATACATCCATCTACAAATAATAAAGCCATAACCATATCCTTGGGACTATATGGACCCATATAGTAGCATTATATATGTTCAGATCCAAATATGGATGAAATAACCATATCCCCATGACATTGAGGACACATAATGTGAATGTTTGTACATATGGTTCCAAATCATATCCTCATAAATTCATCAACCCATCCCACAATAGTCCATTATCCCATCTCCAAATCATTTTAGCCCTAACCATATACTCATAACTTTTCATACCCATTAGATTGTATTATATGCATCCATATCTAAATCATTATAGCTACAACTATATTATTATTAAAATAGGTATCACAAACCAACCCAAATACCTTGGTGTACTAGTGCCTGAGTGTCACTCACATGTCCCCATTAGCTTTCCTGATCTCTATGGGCTTGAGTCTAGTTCATGGGAATTAATCAAAGTCATAGGAAATGATTTCTCCCTAGGATCAAAAAAAATACACATTACAGAAAAATATAAAATTTTAATATTATACATTCCAAACATTAGCGAGGGGGAAAAGTGATTTTTTTTATAAATTTTCCAATTTAATAAATCATCATAATGAAAACACAACATCCATCAATATAGAAACCCATAATTTCTATGAAATGATAGGATCACAACTCCAATATTCCTGATCATATCTCAATGTATTATTTATCATGAACACCCACCACATCTATATGGTTCCTTCTCATTTCCGGGAACTATACTAATACAATCTACTAGAATGAATAAAGCTACAGTTAAAACCTGATTTGATCTATTTCATGTCTCTAAGAGCTTTTCTGATCCCCATGATATAGAAAATTGTGCCTCGATATCAAAAATAATAATTGGGAATGATTTCACAAATTTATATAATCATAAACAACCAAAAATAATAAACATCACATGGCTAATAATCATAACCAAATGAGTTATATTTTTTTTTTGATTCACCGACAAAATGTTTTAACCATAAATAATATAGAACAATGAAATGGAAACAAAATAATTATCCCAAAAACCTACACACGATAAGAGGGTCATCACCCTCAATTCACCACCATAAAAACATAAAAGAATCTGAACACTGTAAACTAGATCCACTATCATCACCATGATATATTTATCCTCTTACCAGGTCATAAAAACAAAGTCTACATACTCCCAAAGGTGTTTGTTGGGTGTGATCCAAATCCTAATAGGATTCCACCCAAAAGAAAAGGTTCCACTATATAACATTAGAATTAAAATATATATGCTCCTTTCTATATTAATATTTGAAACAATTCCATGAAATAAAATTTATGGAAAACATTCCTAAGAAGTTATATTTAAGAAAATACTTTTTCACATATAATATTTCATGAAAGAAAAATGTTCATAGGGCCTACCATATATTTACATCTATCACCACATCACATAAGCATCATTTCATAAGAGAGAACCATAGGAAAATCCCTAAAGGTAACTAGTGCAAGTGTGACCCTGTAAACCTCATAATTCGATGATTAAATTCCTAGAACTAAACTACTAACAATGTTTCTATGAATGATCCACTAGAGGGGATCCCATACTAAAGATCTAGATGACTCTAAATCATAACCGAATAACAACATAATTCATGTGCATGATCCACTAGAGGAGATCCTATCCCAATGATCTAGTGTTCTCTAATTATATCACATGTTAAGATATTGTAGTAATCTTCAATCCTACTACATGAATCTAGGCCTCTCCACTACCTAATCAACTAGTATACTAGTTATAGTTCACCCACCTAGATACTTGGGATTCCCTTTGGGGTCAAATTCCATTTCACATATCACATAAATCAACACATTTACACACACATTCCAAGAATAATAAGCACACATGGAAATAATATATTTCACATTTTCACATTTATCCAACAATAAAAATCCACATAGAAACCATCATTTTCCATAAAAATGACTATTTCTTTCACATGCATATGGAAACCATTTCGAAATAAATTTTTTGTACCTTAAAAAATTTGTGTACCCCATTTGGAAACACAACAGGAATAACACATACTGAATCAAACCATTTCCATGGGAAAATACCCTTTAAAATTCATAATCACACCAAATCCATTTTATAAGACATCACATATCACTTTAATAATTCAAAGAAACTTTTAAAATGGAAAAAAGAATCCATCATTCAAAAAAACCCCATTTATTTTTTAAAAATAATCTTTCAACACATTATCACCTTAAAATGTATTTGAAATCAAATTTCACACCTTTTATAAGAGGAAGAAAATATATTTATGAAATATTGAAATGAATCACATAAGAAACATAAGATTTTTCACATAGAAAACTCATTTTCATCACATTTTTATCTCAAACCTTTTCAAGAAAATGGTTTTCACCAAAAAAAATCCCTAGATCACTTTTAAACACTCAATAAAGAATGATAAACTCATAAAATAAGGTAAAATTATGGAATCACATTCCTCAAACTTGGAAACTTCTTGAAACCATTGTGAAACCACATCCGCACCTCAATAATACTATGTAAAGGCATGATCAAACAACAAAAAAATAATGATTTCACACCAAATCATATGATCGGTCCATCATTAGGAAAAATAATCTAGTAGAAAATAATAACTCAAGGAGGGTATAATAACCCTATAAAGATAGATAAAACAAGAAGAAAGGGACTTAGATGATGATTTTCTAAAAAACGAGGTTAAAATGCCCCAATTTTTTAGGTCTAAGAGGTCCAAGAAGGCTTGAAAGAAGATCCCACAGATGAAAATCTCGAGTGGGGAAGATGTTAGGTGATTTAGTGTTAAAATGGAATATAGTAGAAAGGTCATTTGACACTTTTTAATGGCCTAGAAAAATCACACAGTTTTCCTGTATAGTTTTTCAAATCATACAGAAATTGTATATCCCTCACTATCTAAAAGTAACATGTCACACGATTACCCTACACAATTTTCCAAAACACAGAACAAACATGTGGTCTCCACTATTAAATATGAGAATCTTTCATATGGTTTCCTAATAATGGGTGCACAGTCTCCCTTATCTAGGCCCCAACCATGATCCACATGTTTTTAAGCGAAAAATCACGATTTTTTCACCAAAAACTAAAGGGAAAAACCAAATATCAATTCATGTATAAAATTAAATAAAATATTACCTATAAACAAGAACCCATGTCTTACAATTATCCCCACCTTGAGAATATTATATCCCCTAAAAGTCACTCCAAATAATTATTGGAAACAAGAAAAAATGATCCTCATCAACCCAATATATTTTATTCCAAGTATCATTCACATCATAACCATGCTTCCAAAGAACATATATCAATGGAATGTACATTGCATGAATCACTTTTTCCTAAGAATGAAAAATTTTCACTAGCTACACAAACACTGATAAATCTATCTCTAAATCCAACTCGACCCAATTAAACACATTGGATGAATATGGGTTTTCCTTTTTCATCATAGATACATGGAACACATTATTAATTGATTCCAATTGAGATATAAATTCTAACCAATATTTGGGATTACCCATCTGCTCAGTAATCTCAAATGGTCTGACAAACCTTGGCATTAGTTTTTCTTATTTACCCAAATGACGATGTCCCAAGTGAGGTGCCACTTTTAAAAACACTCATTCACCCATGGAAAAATTTATTGATCGATGCCCCTCATCAGCATAATAATTGTGATGGATCCCTCCATCAACAAATGATTCCTTATTAACTTGAATATATTAAAAATTTCTTACACAGGGCTTGGGCCCAACAACGAGGTCTCACCCACCTCATCCCAAAAAAAGGCGGCTGATATGGTTGACCATAAATCACCTTATAGGGTTCCATTATAAATGAGTATTGGTAAAAAAATTTATATGAAAACTCACCCACCACAAATGGATATCCCATGAACCTCCAAAGTCTAACACACATTCCTAGAGTATGTATCCCATGATCTTATTCTCCCACTCCATATAACGATCTGTTTAAGGATGGTATGTCATACTCAACTTGATATGTGATCCCATAACCTTAAAAAGGCATTATCAAAACCATGATGTAAAATTAGGGTACAGGTAAAAAACAATTATCGACGTAGACCCATGAATCCTCATAACCTCTAGAACATAAAACTAACTCGACACATCCACATTGGTTGAATTCCTGATAGGAATGAAATGGGTAGATTTGGTCAGATGATCAAACCCTACCCAATTTGGATTCCTCCCCTGTGGCTTATGTGGAATGTAAATAAGAAATTCAATGGTGATATTTTCCCACTCCTAGGTTGTGATGGTTAGTGGCTGAAGAAAACAAGAGGTCCATTGGTGCTCTGGTTTAACCTACTGACATGTATAACACCACTATACAAAGTCTGCTATGTCCCATTTCATTCCTAGCCACCAGAACAACTGATGAACATCATAAATCATTTTGGAGGTACCCGGGTGAACGGACCACATGGACTGATGGCTATCGTCCATCACTACCTTCCTCAATGACAACGACACCATTAAGAAACCAATAAAGAACAAATATACCTCAGGAGACAATGATAATTCAGAAGGCACCTCCACATCATTTTCTTACTACATATTATTCTATCCCATCCCATAATTCTGTTTCTCTAACCAAATCAATTTTATAAGGGAAGGTGTCACTTGAACACTGGCCGAGAACACATATCCACTATGCTCCTTGTTCTTGATATGTGACTGAGAAAAGAGCCCCATCAACATCCACTCATCACTAGAAATTTTCAACACCTTCACTGAAACATTCATGCTCAAGTAATCTACCACCACCTTACATTTTCATATGGTATAGAATATTTCTAAATAAAATCCCTGAAGATACTCAACCCAATGACATTGCCTCAAATTTAAATCCTTATAGGAAAAAAATGTAGTCCAATCTATTATGATAAAAATAAAAAGAAAATTTCTCCTGAAAAAGATAATGGTGAAAAAAATTTAATTCAGGGATCACCAATAATAAATCAAAGTCATGGGTTGGGTAATTCAATTCATGTGTTCAGAGATGGCACAAACTGTAATCCACCACATGGTCATCCTACATCATCACACTTCCAAGACACATTCCTGAGCATAAAAATAAACCATATATCCTTTTTCATATTTTGGAATGATCTAAATATGGGTTATGTTCAACTACCACATAGGCTCTTCAAAGGATGCTTGAAACTCTAGGATCCATTAAAATATTACCCCTTTCCTGGTAATCATAGTCATGGACAATGAAAAGAGAGATAATACTCAAAAAAACACTTGTAATACCCTACCATTCCCAAAATTATCCTGATATCATAAACATTATTCTTCTATTCCCATTAAATTACTAAACTTATCTTATCAGTGTCCACTTAAACCACTTTTCCTGAGATCAAATAACCTAAAAACTTTACATACTTAATCCATAAGGTGTACTTGGAAATAATTTCATATATGTGATGATCTCATTGGGTTTCTAACATAATCCTCAAATGTTTCTCTTTCTCCTCCTTAATCCTATAATAGACTAAGATTTCATCAACAGATACTATAAAAAAGAGTTGTGATACTAATGTAACAACCTATTCATAAGCACCATAAATACCATTTGAGCATTCATTAATCTAAAAGGCATGACTAAATACTCAAAATAGTCTAACCTACTAAGGAAGGATGTTTTTAGAAGATTTTTCTCTCTTAATCTAACTTAGTTATGCCCAAAACATAAATCTATCTTGGAGAACCACCATCCCCCCTTATTTTGATTGTAACGCCCTGACCTCAGAACCCTAGATTCGGTGCGTCATTTTAATACATTGGAATGATTACAAGGAATAAATTCCTGAAAGACTGATAGTTTAGTAGTCTTGTAAAATAGATTACATACATGAACGTTACATTACACATAAGAAATTAAAACACAACATAAATAATCCTTTGAGAATGGCATTAATCCCCTAGATTAACCCTACATATCAATCATAAAACACTTCTTGGAATCCTGGGAAAATAAAACATAAGTAAGGGGTGATATCAAACTCCTAGTATGGGTAAGCAATACAGAGGAAGACAACACAAACATTAGGCACAATGAATTATTTAAAATACATGCCTTTACAAATAATAAACATGAATACTTTATGAACTGAATATGAACTAAGTAAATAATTCCATAATTAAACATATTCATGGGTATTCTACTCGTCTAATAACCACATGAACCATCAATATTATTTCCATAATGAGGGAATGTATAATTCCATAAATTCTAAAAAAATTTGTCAAGGCCTTGGCCATGATGTCTAAAAATGATTAAGGGCTCGGCCAAAACCATATATAAAAATTGGGAAAAGCCTCATCCAATTCCATGTATAATTGTCTCATGAGACCTACTGATGCACCGAGGAGCTATAACGGTCTCTACACATCACTTAATAAGTCAAATACATCCCTCATATAAAAATTATGAAACATAACATAAACAATCGTATTAAAACTAGCATATGAAATGTCAATACTTTAAAAATAAACCATGAATGGTATAAAAATAACACATCCAAAGTCAAATATATCATAAAACCTTCAATACAATATGGAAGATTTGTATCATAATAAATCAACTTCAAACAAGTTTAAAATCCATCAAAGTAAGTTGACAGAGATGAAAATGATTTGTAAAACTTTTTGAGAGAAATATCTTTTTTCATAAAAACATTTAAAAGTCACATAATTTAGAAATGAAGATATTAAATGAATTTTTTTAATCAAATCTTACCATAACACTTTGAAACTTTTGAAAGGAATTAACATTTTAAAAACATTCATGTCCATATAAATAAATCCTTAAAAATCATTTTGAAAATGTTGACATTAATGAGAATGATTTAGAAGAATAAATATTTAAACCATTTAAAATGATGATCTAGTTAAAGAGTAACATCCATAAAACCTTAAAATATTCCTTTTGAAAATATATTTATGAAACATGGATGTGTATGATAAAGAGGTCCCAGTAGATACTCACGTAAAAACAACCTCAGATAATGAAGAGATTGTAGAATTAACCCTTACCTTGCACTTTTCTTTGGTTGATTGTACGTTTAACCACTTGTATAATGACATAGTATGTTATAAAATTATAACAGAACCATATTCATATTTATTATATCATACATGATTCATTTATGACTTTATGCTACCCATTTAATAATGATTTCCATGTTAAATTAGCATTTTGGGTAATAATCACTTTCTTTATCGTACATGTTTTAACTTGTTATTCTTGATCGTATCATTTAGATCATGATTTAGATACTTCCATAATATAAAACATGATTTATATATCATATATATTTATAATATAAATATCTATAGTATATATATATATTAAATGTAGAACACCGTTTACAGAGACAGTTGGTCGTACGTACGCATAAACGTTGTTTCCATTTTCATAGTGACTTAAATGGAAGTAAGTGAATCAGATATATGTAAGTAAATATATATATATATATTCAGTAGAATTATTATTTCATATATTACATATTTATTAATAATATATATTTTTATATTCATCGTTGAAAGGTGAATGTGGAAATAAATGTCATCGCGTCGTGGAGACGGTAAGTCGTACGTACACACGAGCGACGATGTCATTTCCTTAATGATTAAAAGGTGTGGAATTGTATGGTATATTAATTTTAAAGAGAAATTAGCATGTTATTTTAATTATTTATATACATATTTTTCATCATTATATCTATCCAAATAACATAGTGTTTAATAACAATTTACACCACGGTGTGGTGACGGCATGTCGTACATATGCACGCATGGTGACATTATCATTCATAGGATTGATAGAAAAATTAATATGGTTGTACCATATTTATAATAACATCACAGTATGTAAAAGGTACTCTAGTTATTATTTAGTTATGGAAATAACAAAGAAAGAGGAAGTGGAAGAAGTAAAGAACTTGAAAGAGGTTGGTGAAATTATTACCTCTTCTTCAAGTGTTTCCTTTTGAGATGATCTAAAGGGATCATTAGGATGTCGTTAGGATCAAAGTAAGGAATCTAGGTTTATTTGAGGGAATTTGGGAGGATATTTTGTTAGATTTTTTCTGAGACTAAAGGATTTGGATGTGTGATTTTGAGAGATGGAGAAGTTCTCTTTTATAAGAGAGGTGAGGGTTACTTTAGGAAAAGCTTGAAATATTATTTTATAATAAAATCATTTTCAGTTTATAATGGCTAAAAAATTATTTATTTCAATCCTTAGGTGGTTATGGGTCTATCACCTCTCAAAAAATAGGTTTTTGACATGTTTAGGTTACTATTTTAACCTTATCTTTTAGATTTAACTCCTAGATTAATAGTTTATCTTTTACCGTGTCTTCTTGTATTCTTACACCATATGGTTAATAAACATACTCTAAACCTCCAAAAGAACCTCAAGTGGTTCATTAATGGAATATATAATATTATTTAATCCCTTTGGCTGAACCATTGATTTTTTGGAAAATTATATCAACCAATAATATAGTATTTGTTTTAAAAATTAATTTATGTCAATTCTGATACTATTTGGTATTTTGTTTTTGAGAAAGTCATAAAAACATTATAACATAGAAAAAAATTATCTAATCAAACCTAAAATTTCATATTAACATATAAAATTAGATTAATTCATCATAAGTCTCAATTTACATTTATTTGGATATTAATAATATCAATTATTTTAATATTTCATTAACAAGGTAATTGCTGCATCATCATTGTGTCATATATAAATTAAATTATTTAATGTATAAGAATTATAAATAAAATACCATTATTAAAGAAATATTTTTATATTTCTAATAAATACTTATAGTCTAATTTATATTGTGTGTAACTCTATATTAAAAATGGTTTAGTTATTAAACATTGAATTTAACACTTTTAACTCTTCATTAAATAAAATAATAATAAATGTCCTAATCTAATCCAAGTGGACCAATTATAATAATATTTTATCCCTAAGGTTATTTTGGTCGAATTACACTTATCCAATAGAATTAAGATATGTGTTATGGTAATTATAATATCATTTTTACCCTTACTTGCCATATTTACTTTTAACTATGGTAAATAAAATTCAAAAGTTGCTATTCACCAAAAATTATTTTTATCTTATTTAACCACATTTTACTTAATGATGTCAACCATGTCTCCTGAATTTTATAAATTCAACTCATAGAAGTGGTAAATTTATGTTTTATGCAAATTTACAAATGCTCCTAGAAGGTGGGTAAAAAAACGTTGAAAAGTTCAATAAATTTTTATTCATCTAATTTTATTATAAAATGACCCCAATAGATTACCTTGAACTTATATACATATTTTATATCTATTTTGACTTAAAATAAATTTAAATAAAATAAATAATTATTTAAAAAAAGTCAATTTTAAATAATAACGTAGTGTTTTTCACTATTCATTAAAAAATAAAAGTTTTCATAAAAATACCAAAAATTCACCCAAATATAATTTTGATATTATGAATTCAAAAATTAAGTCTATTTTACAAAATTCAAAACATAGATGTTTCTTTTATTAATTTAAAATTTATTGTTGTTGTCAAACCCAAAAAAGCGTGTTTTTAAAAAGTAAAAACTATCAAAAGATTAACATGTTTTTATGTCAAATTTAAATGTGAAATTACTTATAATTCACTAAATTGTATTGAATGGTAAAAATATAATCTAATTATACTTCCAAACCATTCAAATGTATAATTTAACGCTACAAATTATTTTAACTAAAAATGTTATTTTCAATTAAAATTTTGTATTATTCACTATTCACCTAAATATGAAAGTTATCAGAAAAACACCAAAAATTTGTCAAAAATAAATTTTTATGTCTCGATTATAAATAATAAGTTTATTTTATAAAATTTAATATATATAAAAGTGTCAAATATTGGATTTAAAAAGGGTCTGCCATTGAAAGGCGGTAAAATTTCTTTTTCTAAAAAATACTTCCTTTATCTGAAAAAATGAATTTGGTCTTATATTATGTATAAGAAACACATAATATGGATGTTAAATTATATATATAATATTTAAAATTCAAAATGCAAATAATAATATTCATAAACACTTTTGAACTGCTAGTTTGGTAAGTCATGGTGTACTCGAACTCTATATTGCATGTAGCAGAAGTTATTGAATTATTTTGAAGAAATAACGTACTATGAAATACTGGGGTGTTACATTCTCCCCTAATTCAAAATATTTTTTCATATCCATTTTAAATTATTATTCAAAAATAAAAGTTTAAAAATAGAAAAATACCATTGTGGAAAACCCACATCAAAAATTGGGTTAATAAAATTTAGTCTTAATAAGAGGGAAAGGGAAATGAAAAAGTCACCACTAAATTATGATCTAGATTAGAAGAACATTGGTGGAAATTAGACAAACATAATTTGAGTAAAAACATAAATATTTATCGAGAGTGATTGACGTCATTAATCACAAACAAGTGTAAAATTGAGGTTCTAAAAGCAATCAATCTATGATGATTTAAAATATCGCCGGTTCAACAAAACATAAGGTATTAGGAAAAAGAATTTTTGGTTTTAAGATCCCTTACCTAAAGTTTAAGAATAAATTTATTCATAGAATAAGATGAAAAAAATATTCTTGACATGTAGAGTTTCATCCTTCAAAAAATTCATACCACAATCTCATTTTTCACTCCAAAAGATAATAGAATTGAAAATATTATATTTATCCTAATAATATAGGGTTCCAAAAATAATGAATTTATAATTCATTTGTCAGAATATAAAAATCTAAATTATAAAAACCATGACCTCACGTATTATAGTTGTAGGTGATCCACCCTTGTCACCCTTTGGTTGCGGGTTCAAGTCTCACAACCTTTCTGGACGTGACGGGTTGTCGCCCGACCTCCGGGTTGTCCTTTTTATGACAATCTAAAAATAATCTTAAGAAATGATTTAACCATAAAATTAGTATTCAATGTAAAACTTAATCTATTCCAACATTTAGACTTATCCAAAATACTTCTATCAAAACTCACAGTCCAAAATTTATAAGGAAGGTTAACATAATGAAGATCCTCTTTTCCACATAATAACATGTGAATACCTTCATCATGTATTCTTTTAAAACACTGTAACACCCTGAATTACCATAAAACCTTATTGATTACATTCATTCTCCCTTACTCCTTATATAATTCATGATATAGTCCTTATATCCAAAAATTTTGAATATTCCAATAATGATGGAATAAAAAAACCATTAATCAGTTTCAAGGTAGTCAAGAATATCCAATATAATTTATCAAAATCAACCATCTATTATAACAAAATAACTACCTCAGTATCAGACCATATTAAGGTTTATCTTTCCTTTAACCATGTATTTTCCAAAAAAAAATTGACTTACTGTTGAGTCACTATTCTTATTACCATGTAATCTCAAATCCTCGATGAAATAGTACTGCAGTACAATCCTTATTTATTTCCTTAATTCATATAACCAGTACATCGTTGATATAACACTAAAATGACATAATTCTTAAATATCAACATAAGAACACTAGTAGTTAATATTCATCTATGGTAATATCATAACAGGAGTATTATCCAACAGTATAATTTTTGGTATACTCTAATGATTTGGACATTGATTCGTGTAGTGTCCCAACTCCTTGCAAATGAAGCATTATACATTTGAACTCTTTTTCTTACCCTTTCAATCACGTAATTAGTGTCTTTTTTCTCCACACTTATAACAAAATCTCATTCACTTTAAGAATTTACCAAGGTGAGTCTTTCCACAGTTATCATAATGGGAAAATTCCTCTTTCCCCTCTTCTCTTTATCCATCTTTCTCTCTTATATCCATTTCTTCTTTGGCTTCCCTTCAAAGTCATAAGACTCAGAAAATTCTTTACATATCTTATTAACAAATGATACTATTTCTTTATACGATGAAAATACATGGGAGACTATTTAACATTTAAATGATGTCTTAATACCATGAAAGATATGATCCTTCTTAATCTTTTGATCATGCATATTGCCGGAATTATCATTCCTTCTACTAGGTGCCATTTCTAAACAATGGCATACACAAGGTTAGTTTATGAATCGTAATTCATAATTCCGAACATGTAAAATACCTAACATAAATTAAAAATATTTTTTATATAATCTATAATCATAAAATATTTTCTTTTAGGAAGTATTTACTCCTAAATCCTCAATAGTTTCTTGTAATGAAATTGGGAATTATCCTAAGCATACCCCCTAGGAGTTTCGTAACCAAGAGTGCAGCAAGGCCCGTTGTCATGTACCAGAATACTCTGGGTCAACCCCAAAACTCCTTTTCATAGTTTTCACTCCTAGGTACATCTATGCTAGAGCCGCCTCTACCTGCTCGTATCCAGACAAGGATGTATTTCGTAGAAAATACACAAAATCTCTAAATTACAAAAATTATAGGATGTTCTTCTATACTAATTCTCAAATTCTATCTTAGGGTAATGTTCTTTAATCATATTTTATCTAAATATATTTCCATGGTTATTGTTAAAATTCATATGATACCAACTGTAATTCCCCGAACCCAGAAGCCAAGAGTTGGTGCATTATTTTAATAAATTATCATGATTACAAGGAATCAAGTCCTGAAAGAATGATAGTTTAGCAGTCGTGGAAAATAGATTACATACATGAATGTTAAATTACACATTAGAAAATAAAACACAACATAAATGACCCTTTGAAAATTCCATTAATCCCCAAGATTAACCATTCTTATAAATCATAATACACTTCTTTGAATCTTGAGAAAATACAATATAAGAAAGGGGTGTGATCAAATGCTCAGTAAGGGTAAGTACTACAGCAGAAGATAATATAAACTTTAGGCATGGTGAATAATTTAAAATACATTCCTTTACAAATAATAAATATGAATACTTTATGGCAGGAATATGAGCTGAGAAAATAATTCCATAATAAAACATAGTCATGGGTATTCTACTAGTCGAATAACCACATGATCCATCAATATTATTTTCATAATGAAGGAATGTATAATGTCGGACATTCTGAAACATTTTGTCAAGGCCTCGGCCAAGATGTATAAAAATGATTAAGTCCTCAGCCAAAACCATATATCAAAACTAGAAAAGGCCTCAGCCAATTCCACATCTAATTGTCTCAAGGGACCTACCGATGCACCAAAAAGCTATATCAGGTTCCACCCATCACTTACTAAGTCCAATACATTCCTCATATGAAAATTTTGAAACATAACATAAACATTCGTATTAAAAATAGCATACAAAATGTCAATACTGTAATCATAAACCATGAATGGTATAAAAATAACACATCCAAAGTCAAATATATCACAAAACCTTCAATACAATATGGAATATTTGTATCATCATAAATCAACTTCAAACAGGGTTAAAATCCATTAAATCATGTTGACATAGATAAAAATGATTTGTAAAAATCTTTGAGAGAAATATCCCTTTTTCATGAAAACATTTAAAAGTCACAAAATTTAGAAAGGAAGACATTTATAAAAAATTAATCAAAGTTTCCCATACCACTTTGAAACTTTTTAAAGGAATTAACATTTTAAAAAAATTCATTTTCATATAAATAAATCCTTAAAACCCATTTTAAAAACATAGACATTAATGATAATGAATTAGAAGAATAAATATTTAAACTATTTAAAATCATGATCTAGTTAAAGTGTACCTTACATAAAAACTTAAAATATTCCTTTTGAAAATATTTTTGGTAAACACGGATGTGGATGATAAAGAGGTCCCAGTAGAGACTCACATAAATACAACCCCAGATAACGAAGAGACTGTAGAATTAAACCTTACCTTGCACTTTCCTTTGGTTGAGGGTATGTTTAACCTCCTATATAGTGACCATGGTATGTTATTAAATTATAAACGAACCAAATTCATATTTAATATATTATACAAGATTCATTTATGACTTTATGCTACCCATTTAATAATGATTTCTATTTTAAATTAACATTTTGGGTAATAATCGCTTTCTTTATCGTACATGTTTTAACTTGTTATTCTTGGTCGTATATTTTAGATCATGATTTACATACATCCAGAATATAACACATGACTTATATATCAGATATATTTAGAATATAAATATGTATATTAGATATATATATATGAAGTTTAAAACACCATTTATGGAGATGGTATGTCGTACATATGCATAAACGTTGTTTCTGTTTTTATATCGTATTGAATGGAAGTAAGTGAATAAGATATATGTAAGTAAATATATATATATATATATTAAGTGGAATTATTATTTCATAAATTACATATTTATTAATAAAATATATTTTTAAAATCATCATTGAATGGTGAATGTGGAAATGAATCTCATCATGTTGAGGAGACGGTAAGCTATACGTATGGACGCATGGTGACATTATCATTCATAGGATGGATAGAATAATGAACATGGTTATACCATATTTATAATAACATCATATTATTTATAATTTGTTGGAGTTATTATTTTGGTAAGGAAAAAAAAAATAAATAAGAAGTGGAAGAAGAAAAGAACTTGAAAGAGGGTGGTGAAATTATTACCTCTTCTTCGGGTGTTTCCTTGTGAGTTGATCTAAAGGGCTACTTAGGATGGATTTATGATCAATGTAAGGACTATAGTTTTATGTGAGGTGATTTGGGAGGATATTTGGGCAGGGTTTTTCTAAGAAAAAAATATTTTAAGGTGTGATTTTGTGAGAAGGGGAAGTGCCCTTTCATAAAAGAGGTGAGGGTCACTTTAGGAAAAGCTTGAAATATTATTTTATAATAAAATTATTTTGGGTTTATACTGGCTCCAAAATGATTTATTTCGTGACTCAGTTGGTTATGGGTATAATTAATCTCAACCAATAGGTTTTATACAAGTTTAGGTTACTATTTTAACCTTATCTTTTATATTTAACTCCTAGTTTAATAGTTTATCTTTTACCGTTTCTTCTTGTATTCTTACACTATATGGTTAATAAACATACTCTAAACCTCCAAAAGAACCTCAAGTGGTTTATTAATGACATATATAATAATATATAATCCTTTTAGGCAAACCTTATATTTTTATGAATATTATATCAACCAATAATATAGTATTTGTTTTAAAAATTAATTTATGTCAATTTTTACACTATTTGGTATTTTGTTTTTGTGAAAGTCATAAAAACATTATCGCTTCAAAAAAATTATCTAATAAACCCTTACATGTAATATTAACATATAAAATTAGTGTAATTCATCATAAGACTTAATTTACATTTATCTGGATATTTATAATATCAATTATTTTAATATTTCATTAATAAGGTAATTACTGCATCATCATTGTGTCATAAATTAATTAAATTATTTAACGTCTAAAAATTATAAAAAAAACAATTATATAGGAAATAATTTTTTATTTCTAATGAATATTTATAGTCGAATTTATATTGTGTGTAACTTTATATTAAAAAAGATTTAGTTTTTAAACATTAAATTTAACACTTTTGACTCTTCTTTAAATAAAATAATAATAAATGTCCTAATCTAATCCAAGTGGAAAAAAGATGATCATATTTTATTCTTAAGGTTTTTTGTGGTCGAATTAAATTTATACTATATAATTAAGACACGTGTTAGGGTAATTATAATATCATTTTTACCCTTAATTACCCAATTTAATTTTAATCTTGGTATTTAAAAGTCATAAGTTACTTTTCACCAAAATTTATTTTCATCTTATTGAACCACATTTTACTTACTGAGGTCAACCGTGTCTTTATGATTTTTAAAATTCAACTCATAGAATCGTAAAAATTATGTTTTATGCAAATTTGCAAATGCTCCTAAAAGGTGGGTAAAAAACGTTAAAAAGTTTAATAAATTTTTATACATCTAATTTTATTATAAAATGACTCCAATTAATTACCTTGAACTTATATAGATATTATATATCAATTTTTAGTTATAATAAATTTAAATAAAATAAATAATTATTTAAATAAAAAAGACGGTTTTAAATAATAACGCAGTGTTTTTCACTATTCATCAAAAATTCAAAGTTTTCAGAAAAATACCAAAAATTCACCCTAAGCTAATTTTGATATTATGAATTCAAAAATGAAGTATATTTTACCAAATTCAAAACATAGAAGTTTAATTTATTAATTTAAAATTAATTCTCAATGTCAAAACCAAAGAGCGGGTTTTTAAAAAGTAAAAACTATCAAAAGGTTGACATGTGTTTATGTCATATTTAAATTTTAAATTACTTATAATGACCTAAATTGTATTGAATGTTAAAATAATAATCTATTTATACTTAAAAACTATTAAAATGTATAATTGAACACTATAAATTATTTTTATTTAAAAAATTTAATTTAAATTTTGTATTTTTCACTATTCACCCAAATATGAAAATTATGAGAAAACGCCAAAAAATCATCAAAACTAAATTTTTGTGTCCCTATTCTAAAGAAGAAGTTTATTTTGTCAAATTGAATATAAATGTGTCAAATTTTGGATTTAAAAAAGGTTCTCCATTAAAAGGTAGTAAAATTTCATTTTCTGAAAAATATTTCCTTTATCTGAAAAAATGAATTTGTTCATATATTTTGTACAAGAAAAACATAATATGGATGTTAAAATTTATATGAAATATATAAAATTCAAAATGCAGATAATACTATTCATAACCACTTTTTAACAGCTAGTTTGGTAAGTCGTGGGTCGCTCGTACTCAGTGTTGTGGGTAGCACAAGTTATTGAATTATTTTCAAAAAGTATTGTACTATGAAATATTGGGGTGTTACACTGATAAAAATGATCATAAATATGAATGAAATGGTATATTTTTCTTAATCGTTAATTTGTTCAGTTTCTAGTAATCGATGCACAAATGGAGATATCCATCATCATTTTTCACAATATTTCAGAGAAGGAAAGATGGCTCTAGTCTCTCATAGGACGGATCTTGAGAGCGCATTACGACTAGGGTTTTGTCCCCCATCTCATTTGTAGGTTTCTCCTTCCATATCGATTCACCTTCGTGGACGGATTTCTCTCTGTTGATATGGTTCTTCTCTAGAGCCACTCTCTTCGTGCGTTCCTTCGCTGATTTTCTCTACTCTCTTTCTACCCATCCAGGTCAGTCGTTTCCTTCTCTCCACGGTCTTGGCTTACTACCGGTGCCTGGATAGCCTCAATCACTACTATTTCTCCCAGATCTACTACACTAGACTCCATTTTGGTCTATTTAAGTGGCTCTCAGGGGGGTTTTGTATGTGTTGACTGAGTGCTCATCAGTGCTCTAGGAGTCACAATTCGTATAGTTCCTCTCCTACCTTATAGTTTCAGTCTCCTTCATTGGTTGCATTTTGGTATTTTCTTTCTCTTGAGGTTCTTCGATCATGGTGTTGTTCTTTGGTCATGGTTTTTGTTCGTATTTTTTAGTTTTGTTTTTGTTGATGGATATCATCCTCGATAATTTCAACAGTTTCTGGTGTTGATGTTTCTTCTCGCTGGCATCCATTCCTACTCCTCTCTTGCTCCAGGATTTCACCACTCTCCTTCCCTATCGGATCTGTGTAGTGTCTTTCTTGGTGTCTTGGGAGTTGATTTTGAGTGGTTGAAGGTGTTACAGGGGCTCACAGTCCTTAGTGATGTTGATTTTGTATGTTTATGGTCTTTGGATGAACTGTTTACTAGTTCTTGGGATATTGTTTCACTCCTACTATCGTGAACGATGATCTCAATTTGTCCCTCCTACTCATTTTGAAGGTTTTTAAATTTTTCCAACGGCGATGTGTGTTGTTCTGATGGTATCTATTCACCAGCGATGCCGATGATGATGGAGGAATGATTGTGAGTCATGTTGTGATTCAGGGTTGTGGCTCGAGGCAGTTCATGTCCCGAGGTGTTGATTGGTGGCTTCTTTGAATGTTGTGTTCTATTCGGAATTTAAAATTTGATTTTGTATTTTGATGTATTGGGTTATATTTTAATGTTTTATGTCATTAATGTTTTGTGGTGTTTTGAAATTTTTTATTCAGTATTGTGAGGTTGCCACTCACAAATAAATTGGTTTATTCAATAAATGGAAAAAAATATTTGGAGGGGTGGTAATCGGCCTTTTTAACAAAAAGAACTGGGGTGGCCCAAGGTTAGAGACTCGGGTGAATGAATCCTTTGGATTACAAATCTTTCAGCTATTCCTTTAATTACCTCAACTCTGTGGTGGAAATACATTACAAGGGAAGAAATATTGGTTGTTTCCCTAGCGCTAAATAAATAAGAAAATCTGTATCCTTCTCCAGATGAAAACCAGATAAATCCTATAGAAAACCCACTTAGAACTTATCCACCACATGAGGTAGTCCACCCTTAGTAGAACCATCCTCATCATCTAATTTGAGTAATGAGTTCTGAAAAATGATGTTTTCCAATTATCTAAATGAAAGTACAACATGTCCTAAATGTGGATCACATTCACCCTAAAAACCTAGGTACATGCATGAAGTTCTAAAAAAATCACTTGTTGTCGATAGAAATATATGTGCACATAAAATCTCACCATCTAGTACATAAAAATAATAACTTACAAGATGTCCTTATCTAATACTCAAAAATACAATTTAATCTTGACCCCTGACATAGTGAGTTCACAAGATGACAACCTAAAACCATGCTCTCTCTTCTTACAATGCAGCGCATCCAAATCCATCTCATGTGGAATAAGCTCAGCTGGTGACTTTACCACATCCACAAGACGAGAAAATATTTAAGAAAAATAGGTACCAATATAAAATAGAACACCATATAATGAAAATGGAATTGGATGGGTACCTCAATCTACCACAATCCCTGTATCTTGATTCCACTGGAGACTCATCCACCACATGATGTTTTCTCGTATTAGCATATTCTAGAAAATATCGACTGGCATATGGAACTAAACTAAACTTAATTTTACCAGAATATAATCCAACCCTGCATCAACAAATTCCAAAACAAGATCCCACTATCCTAGATGGTTCTGGATGAGCTGATATTCCTCTAGAAGCCACAGATCTGACACTACTCTAATATGGGGGCACTACCCAGCAAAACTGTTTCATTATCCATATAGATCTGCACCAGTGATAAGGTTTGGGTGGAGATGATCATTTAGATCTCATGTTTCATTCCTTCCCACACCAGTGGAACACAACTGAACCATCATCGAATTCCACATAATAAGACAGTTGGGAAGGATGGCCTGAATAACCACCTCCCTTTTTCCCCTTCTCGTCCAGCTTCCTCTTCTTCTCATATGATCTTCTACTACCCACTATTGACATAGAACTAAAGAAACCAATCATGCCTCTATGATAAATTATTACCATCATATAATTATTAGCCACCGCATCATAATTTTTCATATTGAACTAGAAGTTATGATATCTGATTTCTATTTGAAACAAAATCTCGAACTTCTAATCCTTCAGCTGCTCATTGGAAATAATCTTGGGAGCCTACCAAAATAACATAGTATAGTTGTTAGAATACTCCATCATGGTCTAGTATCCCTATATAATCCCCAAAAATCCATGGGACCTAGATAAAGAAAAAATAATAGGAAAATACTTCTCATTAAATATGTACTTAAAGTCTTTCTAACTCATCTGCACGCTCTTTCCATATTTCACTGCTGAGTCCCGCAACATTTGATTGGGACCTTCCAACTTGAATAAAGTGGATTTCTCCCTAAAATCATTAGGAGTGTCAACAAACAAAATTGTTATCTCTATAATTTTAAGTGACTCCACTTCTTATATAGGATTCTTTCAACCTTATAAACAATTAGGCTTGTTCTTGAAGAACTTCTGGTCTTTATCCTTCCTAGATATTGGTTCAGATTCCCCAACCTGGGTAGGACCAGAGCCCACTACATGACCCAAAGCATGCATAGTCAAAACCACTGCTTCCAATAACCTCTAATAATTTAGTGAGGGAGAACATTCTCTATACTCTTCATTTGTTTGTATAGGAATAATGTGATGCATCATCTTATGACACAAACAAAAACAACAAGTAAATCCATGAGAACAACCATTAACACAAATTTTGAAAATAGAATCAGAAAAAACAAATAATCTTAATAGCTTAATTAAATAAAAAATACCCATATAAACCATATATCAACAATCCAATACAAACCACTCCACCTCCACCCAATGTTTTTATCTAGTCTACAGCCTATACATCTCACCAAGAGGAGAATTTAACACAAATTTTGAAAAATTCCATGGAAACCTGAAACATATCACAAGGTATGTTGTCTAGACCCCCTTCTCACAACTTGAACCTAAAACCCTAACAATTCTATATCTTTTCTATCCAGAATCACCCCAAATAAATTGAATTAGAAAGTTCACAAGATGCTATGATACCATTTTTTCATGTTCCAAGCCAGAGTACCATCCAACCCGACCTGATCTGTGGCATGGTCTGAAAGGAATTCCTGATCCCCACATGCTGGAAACTAGTTCTTGGGTATTAAAAATATTATTTGGGAAGAATTTAACCAATTTATATAATAATAATAAATAAAAATTAATAAACATTACATAACTGATAATCCTAACCAAGTGAGGAAAAATTATTTTTTAGATTCAGCATCTTACAATTTTAACCACAAATAAAATACAACAACTAAATGAAAAAAAAATATTCCAAAAAAATTATGGAACAAGAGGTGATTCACCCTCAATCCACCACCTTAAACACTTTCATTGAGTGGAACACTAGAAATCAGATCCTCCATTATCACCACGATAAATCTTTCCTTTGCTGGTACATATATAACAAAGTCTACATACCCCCAATTGTGTTTGTAGGGTGTGATCCAAAGCCTAGTAAAATACAAATGAAAATAAAAGGTTGCATTATACAACATTATAAGACAAATAAACATGAAAAATTCCAAAAAAAATATTTGAATAATTTATAAGAATATATTTTAAATAAATTTTTCACAATAATTTTTTTTTTATGAAAACCCATTTTCCAAACCAGGCTTTCTTGATATAAAACTTTACACAACAGATACCATATAATGATGGATAGAACGACATCACATAAGTATCATATCACAAGTGAGAACCATGGGGGAAATCCCTAAAGGTATCTAGCATAATTGGGTCCCTAGAATCATGATACTTCAATATTCCAAATCCTCCAACTAAACTAAAAATAGTTTTCTCATACATGATCCACTAGAGGGGATCCCATAACAAATATCTAGTGGTATCCAAATCATAATCCATTACCAAAAATGTTTTGATGAATGATCCAATAGAGGGGATCCCATCCCAAATATCTATTTGTCTTAGACCATATCAAATCTTTAGTTAGTTTTGAAATTTTCAATCCTTCGTGAATAATTTGGGTATCGCCACTACTGATTCAACTAACATATTAGTTCTATTTATCCCACCTATATAACTAGGATTTACTTTTTACTCAAATGAAATTATACATATCACATAAATCCACACTTTCACATACACATTCCATGCATCATAATCACACATCGAATTCACGAGTTTCACACTTTCACAATGATCTAAGAATCAAAATCCACATGGAAACCTCCATTTTACATAAACAAAACTACTCTCTATTTTACACACACACCAAAACCATTTTTACATATAGTTTTCATCACATTCACAATTGATGAAACCCATTTGGAAACACAACATGTAGAACACATATGGAACCCAGCCATTACAATGGGAAAATCCCCTTTCAAATTCATACACACACCAAATAAATTTTATAACATTACTCACATCACTTTCACAATTAAAAACACATTTTAGGTGCACAAAAATGAATCCATCATGCTCGAAAACCCCATTTATTTTGGAAAAAATACACTTTCAACATGTTTTTACCTTTAAATCTCTATGAAAACACATTTTAGTCCTTTCACACAAGGCGTAAAATTTATTTAAGTAAATAATGAATCACATAAGAAACATAACCATTTTCCCTTATAATACTCATTTTTATCAAATGTGCATCTCAAACCAATTTAAAAATAGGTTTTTCACAACAAAAAATCCATAGAACACATCTAAACACTCAAAAAATCTATCCAAACTCATCCAATTATATGAAAGCATGGAATAAGCTCCCTCACACTTGGAAACATCCAGAAACTAGTTTTAAACTATAATATCACCTCAACAAGACCATATAAAGGATGAATCAAAAAAAAACATCATGATTTCACCCCACATCACAAGATCAGACCATCATTAGTTTAGATAACACACTGGAAAACAAGAACTTGGGAATGAAGGAAGAAGAACCCTAGAAAGAGGGAGAAATCAAAAGGAAAAAACTTAATCTATGACTCCTTGAAGAATCAAAGTCAAACCCACCTAAAGGATGATGCTCAAGAGGTCCAAGCAGACTTGAAGGAACCTCCCATGGTTGTAAATCATTAATGGGGTAGATGGGAGATGCTTTGGGTTATAATTGAAGAGGGAAGAAAAGTAATTTTATAATTTTTAATTACCTTTACAAGTCTAATAGTTTTACATCATGGTTTTTCAAACCCTTAAATTACTGTGAATCCTTCATATTCTAAGACGAACATATCATAGAGTAACCTTGCATGATTTTAAAAACCATGTGAAACCTGTGTGGCCTCCATAATCTAAAATGATCATTTATTGAATGGTTTCCAGGTAAATAGTGCACAGTTTCCCTTATCCATGACCCAACCATGTTCCACCTTCTCTCAAGCTGAAAATATCTATATTTAACTAGAAACTCAAAGGAAAACCAATGATATTTGAAATACCAGAAAAATAATGGATTTCCCCTCAACCAAAAAATAGATGTGACATTATCCAATTCAAAAAGGAAAATGTAGGGTGTGAAAACAATATTGTAATAGGATTTCAAAATATCATCAATAATAATTCCCAAAAATTATTAAAAAAATTATGATTCAATACAATAATATAGAATGCATGGTAAAATAGTCATTAAATTTTCTAAAAAATCATGTTTTTAAATCATTTAGATGGTATATATATATAATATCTTAAATGAGCCTCTTAAAAAATAAAATACATTAATTAAATAGTTAAATACACAATGTAATGTAATAAAAAACAATAATGAATCGATTTATAAGTTCTAAGATAAAAGTTTTTGGTCTATATGATTCTTACACTACTCATTCAAACATCAAATCTCAAAAATTGTGTACGTGTCCCTACGTACCAGTACATCAAGAAAAAATTATTCAACAACCCATTAGGGAAACATCATTCCAAAAATTGTTTAATCAGATCTGTCATTATCAAATTCAACGATAGAGGTTCTATTTAATATCATGATTTTTTATGTCAACCACTAACTAATAAGGACCACTTGTGCTTTATTCAGTCAACATATCTATCAGGGAGAATTCATTCATTTCAATTAATTTAATTGATGAAGTTCCCAATTTTATGTTCAAATTTCCATTTAAATTTCATAATAAATTATGTTTTTTCCTCAAATTCATGAATTTCAATTCATATTTCAATTAAATATATTATTTTCTTAGGATTATAAATTAAATTATTTAGATACATTATTCCTTAATATCAAAATTTATTTCTAAATCCCATTGAAAATGGTTATTATTTCATAAATATCATTAAATTTAAATCAATCATAAAAATAATATAAATTTAATGATTAAAAGGAAATTTTAATCAACATTTCATCACAATAATGAAATAAATGTATCAATTATAGGGAAAATCCATACATAACCACCAACCTTTTTCAATTGATCTTGATGTTAATCAGGAAAAATTAAATTTTCCATTGGATAATTGAAGATGAGGATGATCGAGTAAGGGGCCCTTGATCACAATTTATCAAATTAAATATCCAATTCATCATCAATATGAGGATTTATCACTCTCAAGGGATGCAAAAAGAGAGAAATAGGAATTCAAAATCCGGCAGAGAAAACTTTTTATAGAGAGAGAAAATACATCCATAGGTGCATAAATTTTATAAGATAGGGTTTGGATGAGCTAAATTACCTCTTGAGATCATTAAAAACATAAATAATTTGATTAGGTTCTATTTAAAGTTGTTTAGAATTAAATATAGAGGGTTCATGATTTTAAATATAATTTTCATGACATCAAAACCCCACATTCATGGTTTGTTGGGTTAGCATGCACAGTTAGTACTAAAACTACACCTAATCATGTCCCTTCACAAGGATTTGGAAAGGGTGAATTGTTTTCCCATGTAGCTATTATAACAATTCATAAACAATGAAAAATTCACACTCCTCGAGGATATATGGATTGGATGGGTATCCATGCTTTTTTAAAATACCATGAACTAACCATGTTCCACCATGCAAACCTTCTAAACAGGTGTCATGGTTTTCTTGAAAAAAATTAATGGTTTTTACTAAACATAATTCAATTTTTCATAGCTCCAAACCCCACCAAAAAAATCAACATTCCAAAAAATTACATAGAACAAGACCCAAATAAATGATAGTAAATACAAGGGATAGAAGTACCCAAATTAGGGTAACTAGTTTTTATAATATCCCCACTATATTTCTTTCTTCCTCCAAAATCTATTATGGAACAATGCTTGTCAAATAGATGTGTCCACTAGTCTATCATTAGTGTCTCATTATCCCATGTCTCATGTGAATCATAAACATTATTCAAATGTACACGAACCAATGGTATCGAATTCCCATGAAGTTACTTTACCTTAGAATCAACAATATGATCTTCCTAATCAATCATGGATAAATAAAGTAAAAAATCAAGGTCTTCTTAGCTCAATACAAGATATAGGTTAGAGAAATAATTTTTGAACTATGATATATAAAACACATTATAAATAGACATCAAATGGGGTGTTAATGGAAAATGGTAAGACACCATTACAATCATCCTAATATTCTGAAATAGCCCCACATAACATGAATTGTGATTTCCATATTTTCCAATCCATAAATGACCCCAACTAAGTTAGTACTCATCAAAATTATATTACACCATCTAGAAACTCTAAATATATTCAATGGAAATAAAAATTGAATTTATTATGTTTCTTTGTTATCACAATTCATTGATGAATCAACCAAATCATAGATATATTCTCATCGACCATACTAGCCCCAACTAAGGATATTTGATGAATCACTAAAAATGATATTTAAAACAGTTATAAATGAAAGGCCTCAAAGAGTTCCATATTGAATGATGTCTTTTAAAAAAAATTAATAAAAATCAACCAGTCCTAGGTGACCATCCCAAGATCCACCAAAATAAAGGACGTAAGCATGATGCATACCATCAAGAATCTTTATAGCTCATTTTTTAGGCAATCCTTATAAAAATGGAATGAAATGATCAAAATAAAATGGTGTCCCATTTTATCATGTTGGTAACTCAAAAAATATTATGTGAACCAGTTATATCTATTAGAAACTATAATTGATGGAACTGTAATAAATTTTTCAAACCCTTATATATACAAACATCCCATGTCCTCAACAATTAAAAAAGCTTTTATAGGTATTAATTTAATAGATTTGTAAAGTCAATCAATCACTGCAAAAACTGTATTCTTACAAATAGGGATAAGGGGTAACCCCAAAACAATTTCCATAGAAATTTTATCTCACTTCCTCGTCATCACGAGAATGTGAGGAAGTATATATTTGAATTCCTAATGCTTGGAATTGACCTACAGATATATATATATATATATATGAAAATGAGAAATAGAATCATTATCATCTCATCTCATACCTATACTCATTAATCATAATTTAATATCATAGAACATATTGTGGGTTCTAGGGTGTATTGTCCACTCAAAATTATGGAAAACCCACATCATGGCCTCTTTCATAAGAAAAGGTTTGAGCTTCCACCTCAATAAGCATAGGATTCTCTCTAAAGAGAGTGACTGATCATCAATATTATCCACGCTATAAAGGGATCCTCTATATACAAAATTATCATTAAGATATAGTTCATGATGATGAATCTCAATAACAGAAGAGGTCAAATGAACTCTATTCAATAAAATATATGTCTCATCCTCCTAAACCCCCAAATTCATGCAATAAATTGTACAATTGAATTCCAATATTTTGATGAATCTTTCAAAGTATGGGTTAGATATTTCTTTCTCAACAAGTATGTGAAATAATTCACCTTTCTAGAGGTGTAGTGAGTTTCAAAATAAAAATATTTCAGCAAACCCACCCACCTTCTCTAGTAATGATTCAAATATTTTTTCAAAAAGACATAGCTCATAATTTTCTAATTAGAATAAATAGTAAACCTTTCTCTAAAGAGTTATTTCCAAAAATTCAAGGGATAATTAATCATGGTATTGAGTTCAACATCATGATTAGGATAGTTATTCTCATGTGGTCTAATATTTCAAGAAAAATAGGCCACCGCATGATCACCATTCATGAATACGTGACCCAAACCTGAACTAGAAGCATCACAATAGTCCTAATTGCCCTTCTCATCTTTAGAAATAATCAACACTAGTTTTGAATTAAAAAGGTGGTTAAAATAATTAATAAAAACAGAATATCATGATTCCCATGATAAATTTAATAATTTTCGATTTAGATCAGTCAATGGAGATGAAAACATTGAGAATCATATCAACCCACTAAAAATATCCCAATGAACTAAAGATTCATTGAATTTTGAAGACATTTTATGGTTGTTACCATGTTATAATTGCCTACTAAGTCTTAGAATAAACTAAAATAAGATGTATTGAGAACATTTATTCAAAGAAAATTACTTCCCAAATCCAAAAATTATATTTTTAAAGCATAGAATAAAGTCAGTAATCTCTCAAAATTTCTACAACCACTCTCAGGTGACCACATTATCCTCATTAGTTTTAGAGTACACTAATATTTCATCCCTAAATATTAACATGAATGAGTCTAGGTGATAATTGAATATCCTATTTATAAATTCCATAAAAACTTATATATAATTGTTTAGGCCAGATTTAATCCCAATGAATTAAAAATGAACATATCTACTCTTGAAGGAAGCCTTAAAAATATTAGAATCATTGATTCTCAACTAATTGTAACCAAACTAGAGATAAATCTTTGGGAACCACCTATATCATTTAAAATTATCAAAAAACATCAACATCATGGAACATATACATCGTATTTAATATAACATGATTGTGATTTTGGAATTAAACAAAAATGAAAATTATGCCACCAATAAATCATCCAATGGAGTCTTCAAATATCATAGTTCAACTGGATATGTTTGGGGAGAAGGAATATAGATATAATATGTACCTTGTTCCAATTCAATAGAATAATTATCATAAATTACTAGGGTAAATCCATTAAATTTATATAAAAAACATTGGGAGACACTATTACAATTTGAGGAAGATCATCACTCAAAGATTCTTACTATATATCAAAATAAAGCACCGATAACACTCTACTAATCATTACAAGAAGATGTACGAATCTTATCAATCTCTAGTTCCATTATACCTAGAAAACATGGATCACCCCATCAAAGGTAGTAATTGAGACCCTTTAAAATTAAAATTCAATCCATGATTTATCATAAATTAATCAATTGATCCATTAAATGATGTCTAAATTTTCCATGTCGGGCACAATAAAAACCTAAATGAGCTTGATATCTGATAAAGAAAATACATAGGAGGGGAATGAGAGGCCATTATCTATCAATATTCTAATGGATACTATAATATACATGATATTAGATGAAAGATATGTAGAATAGTTTAACAATTTTAAAACACGATTCCAAATAGATATTTGAGATGTGGTAGTTTCAACTGAATAAGTAACTAATGATGAACCTATTGTAATGGTAAATTTCACATTCATTGTATTCACAATAGTTACCTCTATATATTATACTAAAACATGAAAAAGTTTCCTTTCAACTAACATTAGATAGAACCACTTCTTTCTTGAAGCATATGATATCAATTTAGAGCCTTTAGGTGATAATGAGCCTATTCTACTACACTGGGAAGAAAAAACATGATATAAATTCAATAGGTTACTTGTATAACTACACGAACTAACAATAGTTGGATCCTCATAACAAGATTTCTAAAAATTCCTAACATTTTCACACTGAAGTCAAGTCAAATGAAATATTCAAGACACTATATAAGGATTAAATTATTCTTATGGTTAATAAAATCCATGAGACTCATCCCAAGTTATCTTTTATTAATCTAATTAATAGAGGTATCATTTATAGTTAGTGGAACTCTTGTAAATCAAGACTTTCCAGTCAGGATATTCTCATACATCAATGCTCCATCCAAAATATCAAAATAATAAGTGATCTTTATTTTGGAAACTAATAATCTAGTATCATATTTAAGATGAATCTTAAATATTCATGACTTTATTTTCTTATTTCTCACCACCACAGGAGAAAACTGATCATGTTTAGTATAACTCTTATCATATTGATTCAAAATCTTATTGCAATGTAGAAGGTTAATAAATTCAATAGGCATTTACAAAGCCAATTACTCTGCATAAAACTAATCTATGAAATGATCTATGGTATATTTTCACCATTTTACTTCATGATTTTTTGTTCTGAATATCGAATCCCACCACCTCAACTAGACCCATCAATCATGATGTCAGAACATTTCACATTAATAGAATCTAGAATTTCCAAGATCTCAAAAGCTTGTTAAATTTTCTTCACAAAATACTCTACCATGTTAGGATCATTCAATCCTTATAAATATTTAATTTTCTTCCAAATAAACTTGTATGTATGATATCAGGATTCATTACTTTGAGGCTCCACTATTGGAGCCGAAACAGGAACCAGTGTTGTTGACAATACTATATCCTGGAAAGAATTCACTACTATATCAATAAGGTTTTTGATCAATGGGAGGGATTTTTTTTAATGGATAATTGGAATCTCCCTTTTGGATTTTTTTTCTAAATGTCTTCTTGGGGTAATGGTACAACAAAAAATTCAATAGGAAACATGATAACACTAGAATGGATTCTCAGATAATCAATTTAATCAAGTAATACAAGTATGTCAATTAAATTAAATAGAATTATTCTTTCTTGTATTTCAATATAATCAGATAAAATTTAGGGAAAATACGAGAATAATATCAATTTCTTCTTCATGGATACTTTTCCCAAACACTAATTATGACTTCAGGCTCACTATGATGACAGTTGGACAAGAACTCTCTCATAACAACCCCTAGAATACTAAAAATCATACCTCTTGTCTACCATGAAATCCTTATATATATACCAACCTCCTGAAAATAAAATCAATCATTTTATATGATAATATTTTTCATGAACCACCCCAAATAACCTTGTAAAATTTTATCTCAACCCCCACTGACATGACCAAAATGTCATTCCCAGTCTCCATTGAATGGAAACTAGCACATGGGAATAAATCAGGGTTAGATTTCTTTATTTTCCCTAATATTAAAAAATTTATACATAAATAGTTAATATAAAATAAATAATATTTTTCATTCTAAATTCTTCACAAAGATAATGGTACTACATAGAGATAGAAATCCCAAAGTTATACACCATCCTAAATAAGACAAAACATCCATAAAGATTGAAATTCCGAATCCTTATGAAAAAAGTGGATCATAGCTCCATTAGTCACCATCATCACCCATGGTCCATTTTATCAAGAAAATATCCCACCTAAAAGTGGTTCATTATCATTTCCTAGACCTTGTATAATATAATCTATAAATTTCTAAAAGGGGAAAGTATGATGTGAGAAGAAATATCCTAGTAGGATATCACCAAGTATTCCATAATCTGTTCATATAAAAATATACCATGTATTCATAAATTTAAATAATTATAAGGCATGGGAAATTGTTTTTCATAATTTTATAAAATAATTTATTTCAGATCAATTATACAATAGATATATCAAAATGGGATTAAATGAACATTTTATTAAATCAAAGTCATGACTGAAATAGTTCTATACTCAATTTCATGTAACAATATAGTCATAATAAATCACCATATCTTATTTCTGAAGACAAGTTAGTTTCTTTATATAGTATCTTTTCACTACTTAGACAAACTCAATGAATTTTGAAGTGTGTACACATAACTAAGGGTCAATCCATCAAGAACAAATCCATCCCCAGCCCATTGGGGTAAAATCTTATTGAACATTTTTTAGTTAGAGTTTTCATCATAAAATACAATGATTGGGAGTCAATGTCAAGTTTTTCTACTCATAGTCACCAATTAACTACTTGGGATAACAAGTTCTATAATCAATAAATCAATATAATTTCATTAAATTCAATTCATGTTAAAATAAAAATTCCCAATTTCATATCCAACATGTCATTTTAATTTCAAATCCAAATAAAGGGTTTTTCATCAACATCTTGCCTTTTATGTTGTATTCAATTTTAATCAATTTTTTTGTCAATAATCAAAATCATATAAATTTGTTCTATCATTCCTAAAAATTGAAAAATATTTCCAATGTCCATCTAAAATAGGTTTTAATTCATAAATCATGTGACTTTGAAATTACTCATCAAAATTCATAGTTTATAAAAAAATATTGAAATTAAATTTCATTTAAGGAAATAAATCAAGGTTTAAATTGAGGGGAAAAGTATCATAGAATATAGCGACCCATACTTTACACACATGGTTAATACTTCAAAATTGAATCATACTTATTACAATATATAATAAAACCATGAATGGATCATATAGGTATAGTGTCTTTTGAAACTAGGAAACATAAACAACTGGTTCATAAATCATCTATAATGTCTCCCATTTATTTTATCATATATATAGTCCTTTTTTGGAAAATCTTACTTAATAACCTTCTTGCTGACCTTGGGAAAGAAAACATACAAAAGGGTGAGCTCAAATGATCAGTAAGGGTAAAAAAAAGAAATATCAATCACATCAAATTCATAAGAACATAACATTTTGGAAATCTTACCCTGCAAAAGAGATCGTAATTTCATAACATGGGATAAATCATGGTAGTGAAATGTAATCCCAATAATCATAACTTAAAACAAAAAACTTTGTGGCATACACACATAATCATAGAGAATAATTTCGTATTAGTCAAGACTCATTTCCAAGACTATCTTAATGGACAAAGTCCATTTCTGAAACGAGTTCACCCCTTGTTTCAGTCCTGTTTTACCGAACCAGTTTAACCTTTCGTTCCAGCCATGTCTATCTCATGAGATATAAAATCTTTACCCAGTGCATTGGAGGGAGATATAGGTCCCACCCATCTCATAATGATACCATTCTTATGTGTTCCACGAGACCATAAACCATACATCATAGCATAACCCATGTAATAAAAATGGGTATCTTAAACATCGTGACATCATAAAACAATTCATATAAGATAAAGGAATTAATAAAAATATTTCCATCACAACATAATCAAATAAATTTAATAATAGGGATATAAACAGAACCCTATATTATCTTAGATGGAAAATAATTTTGATAAAACACTTGAACTCCATTCTTGAGGAAAATATCGTTTCTACTTCAAAAACATTTTTCCTTTCTTAACATGTCATACAATTTTAAACTAAAAGAGGATGATTAAAAATAAACTTGAAAACTTGTAAAGGAAGATTCTTGGAAATAATGTTTCAAAAATCCATTCATGTCGTATAAGTTAAAAAAACATTCTTCTCGTACTTTTGTCGGAAAAGTCAAAAAGTACCTCGTACGAAAAATGACAAAAGATTCTTTTCATATATTTTACTAAAAACTCATCGAAGGGTAAAATTGGATTTAAAAAATTTTAGGAGGATATAAATAATATTACATATTGAGGAAACATGGATGTGGATGATAAATATTCCCCAGTAAATTTTGAAGTATAAACAATCTCGGATAAAAATTGAGATTGCGAGATTGTTCCTTACCTTAGGTCTGATTTGCTTCGTAAGTGTCTAAACCTCCTATATAATGATTTAAATAATGTTATTGACTTATTCCAGAATAATACTTATTTTTATGATATCATATATGGTCATGTTCTTAGCTTCTTATTATTAAAATTTCATCACTACTTGTTATTCGGGTGTTTATTACTTTTTGTTCTTATGCGTGTTTTGTTGAATAAATTCTTATTCCTATTTATAAAATATAGATAAATCATTTACAAAATTGTATTAGTGTAATATATATCATATTAATTAATTCAATTCATTTATATAATCATTATTCAATGAAGATCATATAGAACGAGTCGCATCACATCGTGGAGACAGTAGGCCGTACGTACGCACGAGCGATGATATCGTTCCCATGATCATGGAATTGTATTGGAGTGTATGTATACTATTTAAGAATCAATACCAATTAAAATAATAATATATAGTTATTTATTTGCACCATTATTCCCATCCAAGTAAGGTGGTGGTGGAAAAGAGATTACACCATGGTGTGGAGACGGTATTCTGTACGTACGCACGCGTGGTGATTTCGTTTTCCGTAGGATGGATAAGAGGTGAAATAGGGTTGTTTCATATTTATAATAACATATTTGTATATGAGGGATACTGATGTTATTACCTCATAATGAAACAACTATATAAGAGGGAGTAGAAGAAGAATAAAACATGAAGAAAACGGTAGAAGGTATTACCTCTTTCTCGAAGTGCCTCCTTTAAAATTTTTCTTAAGGCACTAGAGTTGGACTTTTGAGATAACCAGTACCTCTAGAAGGTTTCTAAGGAAGTGGGGAATTGAAATGGGAAGGGTTTGGCCAAGAATTAAGGCTCAAATTTGTGTGAGGGATAGATGGAGGAGGTTCCATTTTATAAGAGAGGAGAGGGGCAACTTTGGAAAGTGTGGAAATATTATTTTATTATAAACTTATATTTGGTTTCAAAAGGTCCAAAAATCATTAAATATGAAGATAAGATGACTCATGATAGAAATAAAATCATCCAATCATAATTGGACATGTTTTGGAAAATATTTTAATCATTATAATCTTATTTATTTAAATAATTTATTAATGAGATAAATACTTCATCATTATTGTGTCATAAATAATTTAATTTATTTGGTGTCCAAAAATTATAAACAAATATAATTATGTAGGAAATCGTTTTAGATTTCCAATTAATATTTATAGTCGAAAATATAATTTATATAACCTCTTATAAAAATTAATTACTAAAAGAGTTTTGTTAATGTCAATTTTGTCCTTACATTAAATTAATTAATCCAAATTGTCATTGTCACTACCAAGTGGCACAATGGGTTCCCAATATCGACCCAAAGATGACCATGGTCGGACACTACTCATCCAATAACGTTAGGATTAGTTTCATTGTAATTTTGAATTATTATAATATTCTTTTAACCTTGAATTATCCTATTTACCTTTAACCGTAGTAAATTAAAAATTACCGTAGGTACTATTCATAATATCAAAAAAATAAAAGTAACCTATTAACATAATTTGGACCCATTGATTCCAAATATGGAATCAATTTTTCAAAATTCAAAACACAGAAGTTGCAGTAATTAATTTAAAATTAATCCCGTTGTTAAGAAAACGGGTTTTAAAAGTTAAAACATTGCCAAAGATTGAAATGTTTTTACCTATGAATTCAATGTAAAATTATTGCTAATGACATATATTATATTAAATGGTAAAAATATATTATATTTATAATTTAAAAACATTCAATATTATAAATAACCATATAAATTATTGCGATGAAAAAATTTGTTTTTAATATAGCGTGTTTTTACTATTCATTAAAATATGAAAGTTATCAGAATAATATGAAAAATTTATCCAAATTAAATTTTTATATCCTGATTCAAAAGAAGAATTTTATTTTCTCAAATTTAACTTATAAATTTTTCAAAAACTAGATTTAATGTGGGTGTGCCATCAAAAGGCGGTAAAACTGCATTTTTTTTAAAATACTTTTTTAATCCAAAAAACGGATTTTGTTTTCATACCTCATTCTAGAAAATGTATAAGATGAATTAAAATGTTATAAAATTCAAAATTCAGATAATAATATTCATAACGGCTAGTTTATAATATTATAATATATCATTGTTTAGTGAAACTCGCTATTGCGTACTACACACGCTATCGAGGAAGGTCGTGATTGCGTGTAATGCAAGCCAAGCTAGTGTTGTGTGTAGTGGAATATTCCTTTCTGTATAATATATTACATAAAAAAAATATACTTCTCATAAAATATCAGGGTGTTACATTCTACCCCCCTTAAAATGAATTTCACCCATAAAATTCGTCACTTCGTAATAAACAGATGAGGATACCTCTCCTTCATCATATCCTCAAGTTCCCTTGTAGCTTCTTCTAATTGGTGGTTCCTCCATAAAACTTTCACCAAGTGAGTAGTCTTGTTCCATAGGACTTTTTCACTACGATCCAGAATCACTATCGGCTATTCTTCATAAGAAAGATCTTGCTCCTGTAGTACAACTTCTGAGCTGAGTACATGTGAAGGATCATGTATGTACTTTCTCAGGAGAGATACATGGAACACATCTTGAACTTGAGAGAGATTCGGTGGAAGTGCCAATCGGTAAGCTACCTTCCCAACACGATCCAGAATTTCAAAAGGACCGATATATCTAGGGCTCAACTTTCCCTTCTTTCCAAATCTTATAGCCCTCTTCCAGGGAGATATTCGTAAGAACAGTTTATCACCCACTTCAAACTCTAGGTCTTTTCTTCGGTTGTCGGCTTAATTTTTTTGTCGACTCTGTGCTGCTCTTATGTGTTGTTGAATAGAGCTGACCTTTTCTGCCATTTCATCAACAAGATCAGGTCCTAATAGCTTTCTTTCCCCAACTTCTTCCCAGCAAGTTGGAGTCCTGTATTTCTTTCCATAGAGAGCTTCATAAGGAGAAATCTGAATACTAGAGTGAAAGCTATTATTATAAGAAAATTCCACCAAAGGTAGGTGTTGATCCCAACCACCTTTGAAATCTATAGAGCAAGCTCTCAACATATCTTCTAGAGTTTGAATTGTCCCCTCAGACTGACCTGCTGTCTGAGGATGATAAGCAGTGCTAAAACTCAACATTGTATCCAGAGTATGCTGAAGACTAAGCCAGAACTTTAAGGTAAACCTCGGATCCCGATCAGATATAATAAGATGTGGTACTCCATGCAATATTACCACTTCCTTTACATATATCCTCGCAAGCTGATCTAGAGAGAAATCCTCTCTAATAGCAATGAAGAGTGAATACTTTTTAAGATGATCAACTATGACCCAGATAGCATTATTGCCTTTGGATGTTTTAGGAAGTCCAGTGACAAGTCCGTAGTGATGTTTTCCCATTTCCATTCAGGTATGGGTAATGGTTGTAACATCCCCTTAGACTTCTGTCTCTCACCTTTAACTTGCTAACAAACCAAGCATCGAGAGACATATTTAGCAACATCTCTTTTCATGCCGTCCCACCAGAAGTACTCTTTCGGGTCCCTATACATCTTTGTGCTTCTAGGATGAATAGAGAATGAAGAACTATGAGCCTCATCCAGCAGCTCCTTCTTTAATTCGGGGATGGGAGGAACACAAACCCAATTCCTGAACTTTATTATCCCATCACAATCAATGTTGAATTCAGGAACATTTATCACCTTCTTTTTTAACTCAACATTTTCTTTCTATGCCTCTTTAATCTTCACATGGATAGATGGTTGAAAATTCATTTGAGAAAGATACGATTTTTCCCCTTTCATTATAATTACATGATCCATCCTTTGTAAATCCTTAAATATTGGATCTTTTTTTATCCTCATCATGGATAAGCTAGAATGGTCTTGTCGACTTAATGCATCTGACACCTTTTTTTCTTTCCCTGGGTGGTAATGAATTGAGCAGTCATAATCCTTAATCAGCTCCAACCATCTTCTTTGGCGCATATTCAGCTGCTTTTGTGTGAAAATATACTTTAAACTTTTATGATCAGTATGAATGTCAGACTTTTCTCCATAAAGATAATGCCCCCAAATCTTTAATGCAAAGATTACCGTAGCGAACTCCAAATCATGAGTTGGGTAATTTTTCTCATGGATTTTCAACTGTCGTGAGGCATAAGCTATCACCATATCATTTTGCATAAGAACACACCCCAATCCCTTCTTGGATGCATCACTGTAGATCACAATCCTTTCTCCACTACAAGGCAGTGTGAGCACAGGTTCACTGGATAACCTTCTTTTCAACTCCTTGAAATTCTATTCACATTCCTCTGTACAAACAAACTTAACTCCTTTCCGAGTCAACTTAGTGAGTGGATTAGATAATCGTGAAAAATCTTTCACAAAAGGTCGATAATATCCAGCCAGACCAAGAAAACTTCAGATCTCAGTTACTGTTGTTGGTCTCGACCATCTTTCAATAACCTCTGTTTTTTCTGGATCCACAGATATCCCTTCTTTTGAGATTATGTGACCAAAAAATGCAACTTTTTGAAGCCAAAATTCAGACTTGGTGAATTTGTCATAAAGCTTCTACTTTTTCAGGGTCTTTAATACAATTCTCAAGTGATCTTCATGTTCTTCCTTGCACTTTGAATAGACAATAATATCATCTATAAAGACTACCACAAACTGATCAAGATAGTCTCTAAAGACTCTATTCATCAGATCCATGAAGATAGCAGGGGAATTAGTAAGACCAAATGGAATCACTATAAATTCATAGTGTCCATACCTTGTACGGAAAGTCATCTTTGGTATATCCTCCCTTTTGACCCTTAATTGATGATACCCTGAATGAAGATCAATATTGGAAAAGTATTGAGCTCCATGTAGTTGGTCAAATAGGTCATCAATGCGCGGGAGAGGATATTTTTTCTTGATAGTGATCTTGTTAAGTTCTCGATAATCAATGCAGAGTCTCATTGATCAATCTTTATTCTTAACAAATAGAACAGGTACTCCCCAAGGTGATGCACTAGGGCGTATGAATCCTTTATCAAGATTCTCTTGGAGTTTCTTCTTCAATTATTGCAACTTAATTGGGGCCATTCTATAAGGTTTCTTTGAAATAGGCAAAGCACTCGGTACGAGTTCTATTGAAAACTCAACTTCACGATTTGGTGGAAGACATGGAAATTCCTCCGGAAAGACATCTTCAAATTCCCTTACAATGGAAATATTGTTAATAGTGAGTTTCTCTCCAACCATTTGAGATAAATAACCTTTATTTAGTGAAACCAGGCCCATAAGATAGAAGAAATTTCCACTAGAAGGTTATGTTCATCCTTGCATCGATAAACAATCATATATTGATCTGGAATATGAAATGTGACTTCCCTTATTTGGAAATTGATATGAGCTCCATATAAATAAATCCAATCTATGCCAATAATCACATCAAATTCCACTATAGGAAGGATCACAAGATTTGCAGGAAGCACTTTCCCACAAACTTCAATCTGAGAAGAATTGTTAACTTTTGATGCGATTGTTGTGCCATTAGGAGTTGTCACAGCCAACTCAACATCTAATTATTGAGGTAATACGGAGATGCCCTTAGAAAATTCTTCAGAAATAAAAGAGTGGGTGGATCCAGAATCAAATAAAACATTTTTTACTTTAGAGTGGATGGTAAGTGTACCTCTCACCACTTCGTTGTCGTACTCCACGTCGCCGATAGTAATTTCATGTGACTTTCCTTTGTCCTTTGCCTTAAGAGTTTGTTGATGTCGATCATCATCATCAACTCTTGGATTTGGGCATTGATTGGCATAATGTCCCATCTCCTTACACTTGAATCATTGAAGTTTAGTAGGTTCATTCTGTGTATCCCTTCCTTTGTTTGCATCATTAGACATATTCTTCCCATTATTTCGACATTCAATTGCCCGATGACCTTCTTTTCCACACTTATTACATTTGCTTGCCCCCTTAAGAAAATTTCCTCCATGGTTCTTTCCACACTTTGAGCATAAGGGAAAACTCATCTTCTTTTCAGTTTGGTCTTTAGATTTTCCTTTGAATTCCATTTTCCTCTTCTTATTAAACCCATGTGACTGATGGGTTACACCAATCTCCATCTCAACCTTGAGAGCACATCAAACAATTTCCTCGTAGCTATTGAAGTCCCTTATGGCTAACACCCTTCGAAGACTTGGTTTTAAGCCAATAAATAATCGATCGATCTTACTCTTAGGTTGGATAATAATTCTGGAAGTGTACATTGCATGTCTTGTAAAATTTGATTCATAGGTACCAACGGATTCATCATCCTTTTGCTTCAGTTCAAGAAACTCCTTCTCCATATTTGTTCGAATAATAGGAGGTAAATACTTATTGAAAAATATGTTCTTGAACTCGTCACATTCCATGGACTCAATTTCATCCCTTTGCCTCGTATTCTTAATAAGATTCCACCATTGATCAGCATCATCTTCCAAATGATACACTGCTAAGATGAATTTATCATATTCAAAACATTGAAGAACTGAAAATATATTTCAGTGGTACTGATCCATTGTTCAGCCACTAATGGATCAGAAGACCCGCTGAATGAAGGTGGAAACTGCCTCATGAAGGATTCAACAGAATGTTGCTCCTTCCTTTGCTCATTTGTAAGTCCTGCATGATTCATAGCTTGAGAAAGTTGTGTGAGCATGGCTACAAGATTTTTCATTCCAGCTTCCATATCGTTTGGTTGCTCAGGGGGACAATCATTGTATTGCCCATCGCATTCCGCATTAACACGGTTCCTTTGGGTTCCATACATTGACTAAAACCAAGAATAATAGTGTGAGAAATACTAATTATAAAAGGAAAACCACATAATCAAGAGCAAAATTTAACACTTAAGGTCTTATCATAGGTTGTTCATGGAAATTTCTAAAACACTAAGATTTTGTTCTATGCTTAGACATATCCTTAGGTTTCTTACTAAGGTTTTCACATCCTAGTTTCCAAAGGTTGACTATACCTTTCCTCTGATACAAACTATAGTGACCTCATAATTTACATACATGGTTAATACTTCAAAATTTAAGCATACTTATTACAACATATAACAAAACCATGAAAGGACTGTATAGGTATAGTGTCTTTAGAAACTGGGAAACATAAACAACTGGTTCATAAAGCATCTACACTGTCGCCCATTTATTTCATCATATCTATAGTCCCTTTTTGGCATATCTTAGTTAATAACCTTATTCCTAATCTGGGGAAAGAAAACATACAAAAGGGTGAGCTCAAATGCTCAGTAAGGGTAAATAAAAGAAATATCAATCACATCAAATTCATAAGAACGTAACATTTTAGAAATCTTACCCTGCAAAAGAGATCATAAATTCATATTATGGGATAAAACATGGTAGTTAAATGTAATCCCAATAATCATAACATAAAACATGATACTTTTTTGCATACACACATAATCATACATAATCATTTCTTATTAGTCAAGACTCATTTCCAAGACTATCTTAGTGGACAAAGTCCATTTCTGAACGGAGTTCACTCCTCATTTCAGTCCTGTTTCACCGAACCGGTTTAACCTGCCGTTCCAGCCATGTCTATCTCATGAGATATAAAATCTTTACCCGATGCATTGGAGGGAGATATAGGTCCCACTCATCTCATAATGATACCATTATTATGTGTTCTACAAAATCATAAACCATACATCATAGGATAACCCATGTAATAAAAATGGGTATCTTAAACATCGTGGCCTCATAAAACAATTCATATAAGATAAAGGAATTAATAAAAATATTTCCATCACAACATAATAAAATCAATGAAATAATATGGATAGAAACAGAACCCTATATTATCTTAGATGGAAAATAATTTTGATAAAACACTTAAACTCCATTCTTGAGGAAAATATCCTTTCTACTTAAAAAAAATTCCTTTCTTAACATGTCATACAATTTTAAACTAAAAGAATTTGATTTAAAATAAACTTGAAAACTTGTAATGGGAGATTATTGGAAATAAATTTTTAAAAATCCATTCATGCCGTATAAGTTAAAAAAACATTCTTCTCGTACTTTGGTTGGAAAAGTCAAAAAGTACCTCATATGAAAAGCAACAAAATATTCCTTTCATATATTTTACTAAAAACATACCGAAGGGTAAAATTGGATTTAAACAATTTTAGGAGGATATAAAAAATATTACATATTGAGGAAACATGGATGTGGATGATAAATATTCCCCAATAAATTCTGAAGTATAAACAATCTCGGATAAAAATTGAGATTGCGAGATTGTTCCTTACCTTAGGTATGATTTGCTTCGTAAGTGTCCGAACCTCCTGTATAATGATTTAAATAATGTTATTTACTTATTCCAGAATCATAATTATTGTTATGATATCATATATGGTCATATTCTTAGCTTCTTATTAATAATATTTCACTACTACTTGTTATTTGTGTGTTTATTACTTTTTGTTCTTATGCGTGTTTTGTCGAATAAATTCTTAGTCCACTTTATAAAATATAGATACATAATTTAAAGAATGGTATTAGTGTAAAATATATCATATTAATTCATTAAATTAATTTATATAATCATTATTCAATGAAGATCATATAGAACGAGTCGCATCACATCGTTGAGACGGTAGGCCGTACGTACACACGAGTGATGATATCGTTCCCATGATCATGGAATTGTATTAGAGTGTATGTATACTATTTAATAATCAATACCACTTTAAAATAATCATATATAGTTATTTATTTTCACCATTATACCCATCCAAGTAAGGTGGTGGTGGAAAACAGATTACACCACGACGTGGAGACGGTATTTCATACGTACGCACGCGCGGTGATATCATTTTCCGTAGGATGGATAAGAGGTGAAATAGGGTTGTTTCGTATTTATAATAACATATAATTATATGAGGTATACTGATGTTATTACCTCATAATGAAAAAACTAAAGAAGAGGGAGTATAAGAAGAATGGAACTTGAAGAAAACGGTAGAAGGTATTACCTCTTTCTCGAAGTGCCTCCTTTAAACTTTCTCTTAAGGCACTAGAGTTGGTCTTTTGAGAAGACCAGTACCACTAGTAGGTTTCTATAGAATTGGGGAAGTAAAATGGGAAGGGTTTGGCCGAGCTTGAACGCTCAAATTGGTGTGAGGGAGAGAGGGAGGAGGTTCCCTTTTATAAGGGAGCAGAGGGGCACCTTTGGAAAGTGTGGAAATATTATTTTATTATAAACTTATCTTCAGTTTAAAAAGGTCCAAAAATCATTAAAGATTAAGATAATATGACTCATGGTCGATATAAAATCATCCAATCAGAATTGTACATGTTTTGGAAAATATTTTAATCATTATAATCTTATTTATTTAAATCATTTCTTAATGAGGTAAATACTTCATCATTATTGTGTCATATATAATTTAATTTATTTGGTGCCTAAAAATTATAAAAAAACTATCATTATGTAGGAAATCTTTTTATATATCCAATTAATATTTATAGTCACATATATAATTTATATAACCCCTTATAAAAATTAATTACTAAAAGATTTTGGTTAATGTCAATTTTGTCTTTACAGTAAATTAATTAATCCAAGTTGTCACTGTCACTACAAAGTGCCTCAATGGGGTCCCAAAATTGATCCAAGGATACCCATGGTCGGCCAGTACTCATCCAATAAGTTTTGGACAAGTGTAAATGTAATTTTGAATTATTATAATATTCTTTTAACCTTGAATTAACCTATTTACCTTTAACCGTAGTAAATAAAAAATTACCGTAGTTACTATTCATAATATCAAAAAAATAAAAGTAACCTGTTAACATAATTTGGACCCACGGATTCCAAATATGGAATCCATTTTTGAAAATTCAAAACACAGAAGTTGCAGTAATTAATTTAAAATCAATCCCGTTGTTAAGCAAACGGGTTTTAAAAGTTAAAACAATGCCAAAGATTGAAATGTTTTTACCTATGAGTTCAATGTAAAATTAATGCTAATGACATACATTATATTAAATGGTAAAAATATATTCTATTTATAATTTAAAAACATTCAATATTATAATTTAACCATATAATGTATTGCGATGAAAAAATTTGTATTTAATATATCGTGTTTTTACTATTCATTAAAATATAAAAGTTATTAGAATAATATGAAAAATTTATCCAAAGTAAATTTTTATTTCCTGATTCTAAAGAAGAATTTTATTTTGTCAAATTGAATATATAAACTTGTAAAAACTAGATTTAATGTGGGTGCTCCATCGAAAGGCGGTAAAATTGCATTTTTTGAAAAATACTTCTTTTATCCAAAAAACTGATTTTGTTTTCATACCTCATTCTAGAAAATGTATAAGATGAATTAAAATGTTATGAAATTAAAAAATCAGTTAATACTATTTATAACAGCTGGTTTATAATATTATAATATATTGTTGTTTAGTGAAACTCGGTATTGCGTACTACACACGCTATCGAGGAAGGTCGTGATTGTGTGTAAAGCAAGCCAAGATAGTGTTGTGTGTAGTGGAAGATTCCTTTCTGTATAACATATTACATAAAAAAATATACTTCTCATAAAATATCAGGGTGTTACATAGAACTACGAACCTATTTATCACCTAACTAAGAGGTCTATCAACCAAATTGGGAATCACTAATAAAAATATGAGGGCAATTAATACTAAAGAAAAGTTCATATAATCAAAATAAATAAAACCATAGATCCAATCCATAAATAACATGAAGATTCATCACACTTAATGTTTTATATAATAGACGAAAGAGTAATTACAAATCAATAATACAACAATTATTATAGATATATCAAATGCAACCATTAATGCTTCAATATAATTAGATGGGGTTGAAGAATATATATCACCACTAAAGAGCCTTAAAAATACAATGGATTAAATTAGGTTATAGTGGTAGTTTTTTTGTTTAATAATTATGGATCTATAATTTGAAATAATTTTTTTGGGAATTAAAAACATTATTACACGTTTTCTGGGTTAGGCTACACTTTTTTTATAAATAGTGGTCATAAAAGTGTACCCACACTACGATTCTATAAAGGGTGAATCCTTTGGCTTCACATTTAGTTTAATCATACACCATATGTGAAAATTACACCTACCCATGACCACACATTTTTTATGGGTGTATGAACATATTGGACTAACCATGTTCCAACTCTGTTCCACCCTCTAGACCCTTAAAACAAGGACCATGTTGATGGGTCCGAACCAAAAACTTACATAATTGTGTACCAACTATAAAAATCACAAAAACCCTCTAAAATTTTACACAAACACCTAAATAACTGTAAATAAGGCTTAAAAATTGATTTTCCTAAATAGGGTCCTAAAGTACCTAAATGAGTATAACATAAATTAAACTTGGAACCCATACCATGGATTTCTTTGAATCTAGCTTAAATCATGATATATATAACCATATCCTAATGTATTTAGGGACACATCATGTTTCATTTTGTATGTTAGTCTCCAAATTGTGGAATCTATAACCATATATTGTCTTCAGTCCACGGAGACCCACTTTTTTCATATCTACCTTGAGGTCCACATGATAACACATAATAAATAATTTAAAATAAAAGGGCTGGTAAAATTCCCACACCCAACATATAGTCCATATCCCCATGACCTGAAAATTGTTGTATGAGTTCTATAGTGACACATTCTACCATTTCACAAACACCCACCTAGGACTAGTCAGTTAATGGGGAATCTAATAGGGTCCCTTAAATCATTGTATTATATAGTTACCCTCACATGGGTCCTAGGTATAATCTCGTTATCTGATCATAAGATAATTTTTATAGGATACTTCATCCCTCAACATCATCATCATAATATTATGGCCTTTCCATCTATATGGTTAGTTCCACACTAGAATCAGAAAAAAGAGATAACCCATGACCCATCTCAGTCATCATGGTGACTCATATTCTATTTAAAAACTATTTTCCATGTCTTCCAATGGTCAATCCACCTAGGATTATTCATGGTTTAACATGACACATTGGGTTAAAAATACCTCTCAAGGGGTGTGGATGAAATCGGATATCTGAAAGGTCCCATCTGGACCACTTGATATAGTTTTCTCAAATCATGTTAAACCTCTTCTTAGTGTAGATAATGTCCTAGGCCTAAGACCACTATGTCTAAAAGCTAATGTCACCCCATTAAAGGAGTCTTGATGTCAAATATCCTAGTGTTTAATGCCTCCACCATTTTTGATTGAGGCATCTTGTTGGTTTATTAGAACCATCATGGCCTATGAACATTGGTCTCATCCTCAATGGGATTCAATCTAAAATTCCAATTTATGTGAATTTAAACGTTTAATTTAAATTCAATAATCAATTTAAGGAATGTGTGTATGCCCTATAGAGATAATATTTTTAGTTCAGGATATATAAACAAAATAATAAATCCATATGGGTGGCATGAAATTCCACCAACCTCATGTTTTAAGTATTCAATTTACATCCAGTGCCCAGAAGATGCTAAAAAGGCCTACCCAAGGTCATCCGACCTCTTTAAAATTTAATAGAACTCATCTAGAAGGATTGAGCACCTAACTAAATGAAAAATTCAAAAATTAACTAATTATAACATTTATATTTATTTAATTTATTCAATTAAAACTCCTTATAATTATTGATATCTCACTTGGCCCTAGTCACCCATAAAACTGAAGCCAAATACCCTTTGTAAGTGCACTGGGGACTTCATATACCACTCATGGAATAAGAAGAAAAATCTAGCACAGTTTCTCTAACAAAATAAATTTTATTTTAATGAAAATCCATTTAAAATTTCACATCAGGGTGTAACATTGATGAAATGATTAGTGCCTATATGTATACTTCATATCAGGACAACCTCTACCTAGGATATATGAAATACCTATCGAAATTTGTCTATTTCCCCATTTTTAAATGAATTCATCATTTCCAAACTAATCCAAAGAAACATTAAATCATAAAGATGAAGAAATTTATGAGATGGGAGAAGGAAGCAGATCTCATACCATGAATTTTCACTAAAATCTCCCATGAAATATTCATTTACTTTAGGGAGAAGAAGAGAGTTTAGGGAAGGGGTTTCTCTAATCATATGAGGGAAAAAATGGGTGAGAGGTGGATGACCCTCTAAAAACCACATTGTTGAAAATGGGAATTCATCACTCAATTATGTATTTTTTCCTTTCATTACTTGTACAATAGTTTCCCTATAGAACCTGTTGTAACACTGAGACCACTATTGTCCCCACCAGCTAGACAGTGGATTGGAACCATATAGCCAAAGGCTATTTCAATTTTCAGTGTAACAACTCATCCTTGTTGGGTACCTCTATCATGCACTTGAACCTTCTTGTGACCAATTATACCCCATTACATATCCAAAAAAAATTGAGGGGTCTTAACTATCAAAATTCAATTCTAAATCTAGATTCAAAACTCAGCAGGTCCACCACATGAAACATCATATTATTCTTGAATTTAAATGCATCATATAGACATGAGTCATTATTAGATCAACAAAAAAATAAATAATTACCTAGGTATATCAGTCTTTTTGAAATTCAATAATGAATTGGTGTTTTGGATTATCCTCTTGAAATTCCACACATCCTATCAATTGTTCATGATTTTTTCTATATATCATACACTATATACCAAATTCATTATATCGCATATAAAGAATTATAATAAGAACCTGATTTATCTTATTGTGAAGAGCCTATCAAGATTCATGATACATGAAAACAAGTGATATATAATCAGATAACTTAATTGGTGAATGTACTTTGGAGAAACCAAAATATAGAATAGGAAATGTGGGGGCTTGATGTAGTAATGATGATATATAAAAAAATACTTAATTGATATCTATGAAAATTTATAGGATGTTATTTTTGCCTGAAGGAATAATGTAACACCCAATATTCAATTATATTTGTTAATCATTTATTTGTAAAAAAATAAATAAAGATAGAATTATTTAAAAATGTTATTAAAAGATAAATTCAATAATTATTTAAATCTTATTTAATGAAATGACATTAATTTTGGAATTCAACTTTTAAAAATAATTTTATTTTTATTTATTTTATATTTCACTAGAAATATTTTATTTTGGGAGGTCAATAGTGAAAATATAGATTTTACAAATACAATAACTTTTATGAAAATATAATGATATTATAATTATTTGAATTTTTATGAAACAGTTTTTATAAAACAAGTATATATTTAAAAAACAATATTTTACATATAAAAATATTATTTTTAAAATATAAATACGTGCTTATCATTTATTAAATATTTATTATGTTTTTTATCAAAAAATAATCTTAGTTCTCTTATCTTAATAAAATATTCATAAGGTTCCATTTAGTTTTGGTTTGAGATAAAATATAAATAAGTTTTCAATAATTTAATAAAATCTAACTATATACATTTGAAGCAACATTATATATCATTTTTATATAAAAAAATTATTCTTTAAAAAAATTTAAAAAAAGGGTTCCTTACATTTTGTAAATATATATTCGCATTGATTTTTGTCGATATTATAAATTTAATCTTGTCAATTGTATAAAATATTTTTAAACCTAATAAAAATTATTATATAATAATTTCAAATTAATTTTTTGTCATAATTATTTTTTTCCATGGTAAATATTATCACATCTGTTAAAGATAAAATGAGTTAAATGAGTTCAAATAAATGGATAATGATTTATGACAAAAACATAAATTTAAAAAAACATCATTGGATGATTTTATTTCAATCATACAATTATTAAATTTAGTTATATTATAATTTTATCTATATTAATTGAGTGTGATATATATTAAATAATAAATTTTTAATTATTTACACTTTTTCCACCCACCTAAATTTTTAAAGAAAATCATCACTTCTATTTTATTAAAAAAAATAGAGTCACATATATAAATGAATAAATATCAAAATACCTTCCAAAAAACTATCCTCGTGTTATATAGGTCCTATTATTACTAATATACCAATTCAATGTGGTCAATTTGTAAGATAAATGTTGATACCAAAAGATGAGGTTTATATTCTTTATGTGGGTTTTCAAATTCCTTTCTTCTTGAACCTCCTTTAATTATTCTATATCCATATAAATATAATTAAATAAATTTATTAAAAATACTCATAAGTTTATAATTTAATTTTTCAACCATTTTCTATATCCTTTCCATCCATTGAAAAACAAAAACATTTATCGCATGTACATCCGTCCAACTATCTATATGTACCACTGTAATATTATTTTTTTCAAAAAATTAAATGGATGGATGTAAATATTTAATTAATGAATAGATATTATATATATTAAATAATTAAGAAAATGGAAATATAATATATCATATAAATTCTTACCCATCCATCCGTTGAAATATGAAATGTCGCACATGTGTACCTGTGGACAACCACTACCACTAATCGATGTGATTCATTTTTATATTACAATCATGCATATATAATTACAAAATTTTATATAATGATAAAAATTAAAAACTTAAAAATTAAAAATAGGGAGATAATGTAACCATTTCATAACACCATTAACAAAGAATAATATATTAAAAATGTTTTGGACAATTTTGATGAGAAACCATATATGGTTGACTTAAGCCATAACTATTCAATGAATGGATTTAAAATGATTAGAAAAGAATCATAAAAATTAATAATATATTAATATAGAATATAATAAATTATTTAATATTTTAATATTCATTATATAGTATGATCGAACATGTACTACCAAGAGTAGAACCAATTTAATGTATTTCTATTACAATCTCATTTTATTTTTTGATTGATTCTATTTAGATTTTATTTGGGAAAATTATATGATCCTAATATCATAAAACACCTAAATCTCATTATACTATAGTTGAATTTTTTTTTCATGTTTATATTCAATTTCTTATTCTATTTGATCAAGAATCAAAATTTTAGTTTTATGTAAGGGATTATATCTTAAAAATCATGTTTTATTGCTTTCCTTCCAAAAATTTTCCTTCCATGTCAAGTATATTTTAAATGTTTTAAAAATGTTATTAAATAAATCTAATGATTATTTTAACACATTTACGTTAATATTTTACTATCATTAAAATTTATTAAGAGGGTTAATCTTGTTGTTTTTTAAAATGAGGTACTTTTGGGCTTTATTCAAAAATTATTATAGTAATATCTATTTTAACATTTTCCACATGATAAAAATATACTAACATTATGAATATTATTTTAAATGAAACATACTTTAAATATTTCTATATTTATTTTCAATTAAACTATTTTACATGATATTTTAGGAATTTATATTTAAAATGTTATCAAAATAAAATTGAATAATTTTCATATAGAAATGAAAATAATTGCGAAATAGATTTTTAATTTCATTACTAAAAGAATTTACAAGAAAGTTATTTTTAATGTTTTTCCTATATTATCATTTCTATTTCCAAAATTAATAGTTTTATTAAAAAAATCATTTTTAATGAATTGATGGTATTATTAAAATCATTTGTGATTTATGGTTTTTTAGTTGTTATTGTTCTCATGATCACATTCCCTATCACACTCTATTAATTTCATTTGAAATTAATTTATTATCCATGGTCATGTTTTATCATTCATGGATTTATACGGCGTTATTTCCACTACATTGATATATTCTTAACTGTATACCACTAAAATATATTATATTAGTTGAAGAAATATTTTTTTAAATATTATATCAATGATTGGTGAAATATTCCATATGATTGATTCAATATAGAATAATATTGATATATAATGAATTTTAGTAATTAATTATATTGATCATTCAATTTATAAATAATTCATAATATAATAAGGTGATGTGTGGATATAATTATTGACAGGACCTGGATGCATCGACAGATCTCATGATACTAAATAGCATTTATTCCATATTATATAATTATTTGGAATCCAAATAGTAATATATTAATAATGTATTAACTAAGACCTTGACAGAAATATTCATGATATATTGACTGAGGACTTGTTGGTAAGATCCTAAATGTCTAGATTCTTTCATTTTCATTATTTATATTTTATTTTATATAATCGATGTGATTTTTTGTTAATATTAAACGTGGATAATATTTTAACTAATTTTTTTAATAGAATGGAATGTGTTTTGACTATACACTCAACAAAATTAATTATTCCTTATTTACTCATGAAGAAATACACTCTATGTAACATGTAATGGGCATTTAAGATCGCTGTTTATTTTTTTCTTCCCCAATATATGAAATATGATTCTTATAATGTTATCAAGGATTAAATATTGTTTCTTATATTTTTTTAATTTCTAATGTAATATTGAAATCATGTATGTATTTGATTTTACATGACCGTTAAACAAATTGATCACGTGTGGCATGGTCCCTTTTATATTTTAATGATGTATTAATGTAAATAGATCATCCTAGTTATGTGATTCATGGTCAGGATAGTTCAATCCAGAAAGACCTTACTCCAATCCATCTTAATAAGGTTAATTGACCTCATGGATGTTATAAATTCCCTAAAAATAAATGGTTGTATCCATCTAATATAAAGAAACTGTAGATCTCATATAAAAATGTGTGTCTATGAAATTCATCAATCTCCTATACTTTAAAGATCCATCAATACTCCTTAAATGTTATTTATATGACCTATGATGGATAATATTTGTAGAAAAAATTTATACAAAATTTGTAATATAGTTTCTCATTTCTTAGTAAATATTTTACAATAATTTTATTCTCTTTATACTCATTGTTTTCTCTTATAATATATGATAATATAATTAATAATTAATTCCAAAAATTTATCAATATAATCTATAAATTCTATATCTATCAAATCTATATAGATATCTTGGATATTTTTACGTCTGAATTTAGTCCCTATGAATTATAGTGTCCGTATATTTTATAAAAGGTTTTATTTAATATTTATTCTATTTTCACCATTATTTTAGGATATCCCAATCAAATATACACCCAAAATAATTAGTTGAAACATTTTATATTGATTGAAAAATATTCATTATGGGTCAAATGATACTTTTTCTTAATCATGATCTTGTTATATTCCTGATAATAAATGTAAAGAAGCATATTTCAATCCTTCATAATAATATAAATGACCAATGGTTCCCATGGTAAAAAAATGGTCATATAAAACCCATATCAAAATTCTCTTTGATTATCCTCTTTAATACCTTTAATAAAATTAAGTTTGTTCTATAATAAGTATTTATTATTGGAATAACAACATGTATATGTTATATTGAAAATAAAACATCATTATCTGGGAGAAGGAAAAAAATGAATCTATAAATATGATGAATAATTATTACAAAAAAATACATTCCATAAACATTGAGTTTATCTATAAATACTTAAGACATATACCTCTATTTGTTAAGTATTAAGACCTATATATGGGATTTAATTTACATAGGTAATTCATATTTACACTTTCATCGATAGATGATTATGGGTTGATTTGGAATATAAAATATGATTTTCCGATCCCAAAAATTGATATGATCTTGATATAGTGAGAGTCATTCCGTGTCCAAAAATCACATAAATTGTAATAAATGGATATTATAAAGTTTTATATGAATTTTATTACATCAAAATTATATCAGATAATTGTTATAACCATATGTTGAATTAAGGACACAACTTTTCTTTTTCAAAAAAATTATTACGTAAAACCATTGGTGGTAAGAATAACTAATTCTATATATATTATATATATGAATGAATTCATAGATCTAGACATAAATTAAAATATCTAAATTTTCATCAAATATATCACCACCCTAATTTCATGGATATGTCTACAATCCATCACTAAAACCAAAATTATTTGGGAGAGATCTAAATAATAATATCTATTATGAACAATAATGTCGATATAATGAGATACTCCAAATTTTTCTTACACTAAGAAACATTTCTTTTACATTATCCAACATTTTGGTTCTACCTATGATACGTTATGGCAGGTTATCTCAAACATATTAACAAAATTCCTAAAAATAATAAAACCCCACTGTGATAAAAATAGAAGTTTTTTTTATGACATACATTGATTATAAATAATTTCACATAATTGTAAATTACATCTCAAAAAATCACACAATAACATAACGCTTTAATGTCTTTGATGTATACCAAAATAGCCATTATATTAAAAAAAACAATCTTCAACCTCTCCCACAATATTATCAAAAAAGAAATATTCTAAAACATATTTTTGTATGAAATTTTCCAGGGTAATGGGAAATATAAGAATGAGTGATCTCAACTTCTCAGTAAAGGAAAACATATCAATGATAAATTGAGTATTTATTATAAATCATACGAAAAAAGATATACATGGGAGAAAACCCTGATTAAAATGAATATAGAATCATAATAATTAATCATTAGGAATAAAAGAAAAAAATATGGAATAAAAAAAGGAATATATGACCACAAATTGATCAACATGCAAGAATAACATATATAGAGGAATTGGAATATGGAAACATTAGATAATAATCATGATACTTTGAAACATAAATTGGTAATGTGGTATAAGAATATAAAAATAAAATCATATAACATGTCGATGATCTGTATAATAACTACCATAATAAACTGGATCTGGGATAGTTACATGCATCCTATAACATAGTGAATCATGAGTCACTAACTAGAGTAGACATTGTAATAGTCAGAGTATTATTAAACATGCCCTATATTAATACCAATAGATATAAGTCATTACCCAATTCATTAGAGGGCTCTATCAAACCTATATATCCCTTGATAATATACCATACATATTTTTAGGACATGGAATTAATCCTACATCATGGATTTGTTAACTTAGAAAAATGAAATGGGTTACACATAATTTCAAATAGTAACTCATAAGAATAAATCAAAAAATTTAATTTCTCGGTATCCCAAGGTCATTCACATAGAATTAACAAAACATAAGAGTTTTTAGAATGTGAGACATGCAACATAACACCATAGAATAAAAATAATTTAAAGATATAGAATAAAATAAAAATTAAATCAAAATATTAATTTTAATAAAAAATATTAATGTTGGCATAAAAGAAAAGTTAAAAATCACTTTCAGAATAATGTTTGAAGGATGAGAAGAATTATTTTAAAACATTATTTGAAAATAATTCCACAAAATTGATCATTATAAAATGCCTAAATAATAATATTTTATAATTGTAAAGGAATATCAAATTTTGTAATAAGGTATAAATAAAATGTTTTAAATAATTTTGATCCATTTAATGAAACCAAATTTTATAAAAGTATTTATAATTTTTTATTTGAAAATTATTAATGATAATTTATAAGGTATCCCAAGATAATAAAAATTAATCATTAAAAATAATAAGGGGAAATTTTTTTTAAAAAATATAATATGTATAAGGAAGATAAATCCCCAAATATAAAGTAAGAATTGTTATTTAAACTGTGATATATTTAGAAAATATTAGAATTAAAAATAATGAATACATGAAAATGAGAATTTAATTTCCATATAGTAAATAAAATTACCATATGATATTTTGAAATTTAATGCATAATAAATATATGAACATAGTCAAGTGAGAATGATTATGACACCCAAAAATATTAACTAAATTAGAAAAATCCTTAAAAACTTTGTATAGCATGTATGAAAATACAAAAAAATAGATAATGAAATATAATTATTAATGACATGAATAAAAGGTGATATATGAATATATAATTCAATGGTAAATTAATTGAACCATTTAAAATAATATTAGTTGTTTAATACTGATGTTACTTGTCCCATTAGATCTATTATAGCTTTCGTATAGTAGTTTTGATCCTAGGTACATGATCATTTTTTAATCCTTAATATAATTATCACAGAGATTATATATGACGGTACATAATGAACAGTTAAAAACCTCTTGTTTCTGCAAATTTAGCTTCAATGAGGAGAATATATTTCTATTAACGGAATTACTTATATAAATTACCATTAAATAAATGAGGGAACATATTAAATTAAAAAAATATTATCAAAAATTAATATAATTTATGTTATCATAATCATTACTCATTGGTAATGTTATAACATCATTCAGGTATTTGGTAAAACTAATATAAAAAGAACAACATATAACTAATGAATGAGTACGTACACAAAATTATAATATGATAATATTATTTTTATAGATGAATAATTTTTTAAATAATACATCATTATAGAGTAAAATTATTTTTTGGAGGTCTAGATATGAGAATATAAATTAGTGGAATGATGAAGAACTGGTTACTTACATTTTGGAATAAATACTTCATCTCCTAATGTCATCCAATGGAATAATATACTTAGGACACCATCTTATGAATAATGGATAGCGTACATAGGTAAATAATTTAGGATTGATAATATATACTACTATTTTATTGAAACCTAAATGGTGGAATTTTTTTGGAAGGGTGGAGGATATAAGTTTTTAGTAGTGAAAATGAGGAACATTTCTTTATAAACATGAGATGGGTGAAGGGTAATGATGGAATCACATGTGTGTTAGGATAGATGGGTAAGTAAATGTGGGTTTTAGTTGTTATCTTCATCTAAAATTCTGACAAATATCAACTATAAATTGTTTATATTAATAAAATTATAATAAATTTATTCCTTGTAATTTTACTCCTTTTTACACCTTTATGTGTTATTTAATTATATTCCACATAAATTATTTTATTACTAAATATATAGTCTTTCCCCTACTACCTAATTATTAAATTGATTAATAAAATTTGAGATTTTATTTAATCTAATTAAAATTATAATTATTTTAATTTATCCTTAAAATTAAATAAAATATACATATAGGAAAAAATTTATTATAGAATCATGAATTATTAATAATTATATATTCTCATTCATATTTAAAATTAATTAATAATCATTACATGAGTGGTAAACTATTTTCTATTATTATAAACATTACATTTTAATTAAATAATACTTATACAATGATATATGTATATTTTTAAAACAAAAATTCATAATTCATAAAAGATTATATAAACAAATATTTTTCACATAAAAATGAATTTTTTTCTTATTCCATCATAAGAAATAATCATTATATTGTTTTTAATGTTTTTGTTTACGAATTGAAATAAAAAGTTTCTTGAAAGTGAGAAAATTATAATTAAAAATTAAGAATATATAGAAAAACATATTCAGTGAAAATATAATTTTAAGACATTCTTAAATCTTTAAAATTAATTATACCATTTAATTACTCATTCATTTTTAATAAAATTATTTTCAATAATAATAATAATAATAAATTGATAAATATAATTTTTTAGAATAAATTGTATTTTATTTATTTATTTTTTGTATTCTATTTTAATAAAATAATAACTATTATATTTACATCTAAATTTAAAAATATTCATTCCTATTTAAGGGTATTTAACATGGTCCTCTGATACATATATAGAAAATGGACATATATCTAAATTCCACTTAGAAATGACAAGATGGAAAATGATGATATATGAGAATATGCTATTTAATTATTAAATATAAGTCCATAGACTTCAATAAAATCATATATTTCATTCCATAATTTCATTTCCTTTTAATTTTATCATATTTATAATTAGTTACTATTTAAATAGTTATAATTAGTGGTATTATCTTCATGTAAGATCAGGATAATGATTATTTTAGTGATATTGTATTTATATTAAATTTTTTTGTTCCATTTATAATTTTCCAAAAAAATGACTTTATTTATATTTAAATGTATTTTATTTAATTTTTTAATTTTTTACATTATGTGTAACAACCGGGTCCTGGTGATATCATAGACACCCCTTTTTAACATGGTCGTTGGGTCCTAGCCCACCAGGATACAGCAGTTGCCCCACAGACATGTGGCCCCCACTCTGGGGCCCACCCACATGCCTGAATGGTTCGTATGACTAATGACAGTCCTTATAATCCAACACATGTCCTTTATAGCATGATTTTTCCTCACTCACACACACCCTGAAAAACTTTCCACAATGTCCCACATCCTGATCATTACTCCAGGCCAAGCACACTAAATTGTGGAGTTCTAATCAGATAGGCTCCCAAAAAAAGAAGGTGTACTATGTTAACATGAGTCGTATCATTTATTTATTAAACCCTTTATCATTATAGGGTGTTACATTCACCCCCCCCCCCCACTTCATAGAAGAACATACTTGTTTTAGGCCCTACATATCAACCCAGGCAGTGCACAACACTTATGGATTGGTACCACATCTGATACCAAATGTGACAACCGAGTCCTAGTAACTGCACAGACAACCCTTCTTAACATGGTCAGGATGTCCTAGCCCTCTAGGTACAACTAGTTTCCCTACATACCTGTGGACCTCACCCAGGGGCCCACCCACATGCCCGAACGAGTAAATTAACTGATGAATGTCCCCCCAGTCAAACACATGACCTTTCCATTGTGATTTTTCCTCCCTCACACACACCATGGGAAACTTCCCAAAATGTCACTCATCATGAGCACTACTCCATGCTAGGAATGCTTAACTGTGTAGTTATAATCAATAAGTCTCCCAAAAAGGAAGGTGGACCTTGTTGACATGAGTTATATCATTTAGTCATTTAACCGTTTATCATTCTCGTGGATTACATTCACCCTCCCCCACCCCCTTAGAGAACAACGACCTTGCTGTTGTCCCTGTATCTTAACTTAGGCAGTGCACCCCACTTATTGCGGGTACCACCTATGATACTAAATGTGAGAATTGGGTCCATGTGAGAGAACATACACACCGCCTTAACATGGTCATTGGGTTCTGGACTGTCAAGTTCCACCAGTTTCCCAAAAGACTTGTGTTCCCCACCCTGGGGCCCACCCACGTGCCCAAACAGGTCATCTTACTAATTAATTTCCCCAAAGTCCAACACATTTCCTTTCTAGTGTGCTATTTTCTCACTCACATATACCTTGGGAAACATCCCAAAAGTTCACCCATCCGGATCACTACTGCAGGCCAAGCACAGTTAACTGTGAAGATCTAATCAGATAGGCTCTTAAAAATTAAGGTGAGCCTTGTTGACATGAGTCATATCATTTATTCATTTAACACTTTATCATTATGGGGTGTTACATTATTAAAATAAGGAATTTTTCATTCATAACGTTGTTTCATATAAGGAATTCTATCGAACAAACATGTTTTCTTTAAGAATAATTTTTTAATAAAAAATTACGGTGTTTCTATTTTCATGTATGGGAGCAGATGATGGTTCCATACCATATTTAAAATTTCTTTAATGTTCATTATATGACTATGTAGGTTTTACATGATCCCATAGATAAAAAACTATAAAAATTTTATGATAAGGAAAATTTTCAAGCTGATGGGAGAGTGTTCCATATGTTATATTAGTCTCTTACAAAGATATATTTTACATGAGTGATGCGTAAACCCAAAAACTAATATTTCATAATAATGGTTATGATATCCATGAAAAATACAATAATTTTTAGGATTATTGACTATAAAATTTTCAGGATCAATTGGATTATTTTTTAATAGGGGACACAAATCAGTGGATTAAATCTCTATTCTAGTGAACGTAAATGTATGCTTAATTAAAATATGTGGAGATATTCTTGAGTATTCCCTGGTAGTAAGGAAATTAAGTATTCTAAAATAAAAAATAGATAAAATTATTTCACCCCAAATAGATTAATAATTTTATGAATGTATCATATATAAACTCATCATTGAACTATTTTTCTAATAGACAAGGAGGGTCCAAGATTTAAAATGTCATTGGTACCAAATCCAATGTTTCAATATATTTAAAACACATTCAACTAGATACGCATTTCTTCAAAGAAAATTTTTTTGATGGTTATTCCATAAATATTAATGAATTTTTTAATTCATTTAAAAATAAATGTTGTTAAAGAAAGTTAAATCGTAAAATAATATTATGTTTAAGTATTTTAATTGGGGAAAGAATAGAAAAATTTGAACTTGTTTCTATAAAAGGAATAATAAAGGTGAAAGTGAAGATAATTATCTAAGATCATTAAAGATAAATAAGATTCTTAGAAGTCAAGGTAGAGAAAATTTATGTGAAGTACAAGGAATGAATAACTCTGTAAATAAATGTAATTTTCTCCCAAAACATGATGATAAGTATTTTTTGGGAAATTGAAAAATAAGAATAATACTAAAATGATATATGACTTAGAGTATTTAGATTCACAAAAAAATATTGTAGGGAAACTCTAGTAAGTATCATACGTGGAGTTGTAAAGCTACTAGCAACGAGGAAAATTATTATAAAGCGACCCCAAAGGAATTATAAATGAGGATATAAGATTTTTATGATTGAATTACATCATTAAACATAAATATAATAAAATATATTTTATGGAGTAGAATGTATCTCTTAAAAAATACATTGATAAAAAATACAAAATATTAATGATATGGAAGTGTAGTTCACATAGAATTTTGGAGATCTCAATGAAATCCTTAAAGAAAGAGATAATATTCATGAGATCATAACATAAAATCTAATTTCAAAAAAATTATGAAACATCAAGAAAGGATATTTATTGATTCTAAGAATTCCTTAAAATAAATCACAATGAGTATCAAAATTCTATCAATGATGTTTTTTAAAATAATATATTTTCTTATATGGTTCTTGATAATAAATATAAAACATATGGATTATCTTATAGTAGATAAAAATATGAATTTGGAAACCAAATAGTAAAACATAAATAGTGGTAATTGTGATAGGATTCGTGATATGGTGATCACATAAGATAAAATAGAGAAAGCACCAATTGAAAGTCTCTATGGTGTTGGTTTTTAGAAGTGGTTATCATTTTTGTTTATGTATTGGAATTTTTGGGAGACGGTGTGTCTAAAAGATTATGGAGATCTAAATGTAAGGATGATCAATAGAATTGAACTAAATTCCATATAAATATATGGTAGTAATAGTGACATCATATTCTTGATAACATAGTACTAAAGTTGAATTATGTGGTTTTGAAATATTATACTATTTAATAGGAATTTTACATTATAGAGAAATGTTAGTTGGTATGTATGTGGTGGTAATTATCTTGCAATGACCTTACATGAATATTGGGTGGTATTCATAATATTAGAACCAAATGATCCATATAAAGGATAATTTATAAATTGATGTATGTGGGTCACATGGAAAAATTGGTGAAGATATAACTATGTTTCACTATTTTGTTTCTTCACCATAGGTATTCTTAAGGGAGGTACTATTCATGAAATAGTTAAAGTCTTATTCTATTTTTATATATGTTACTAGTATATCAGGCTCTTGTAACATGCATGTTCTCTCTTCTAATTTTCCCTTAATTGGATGTTGTGGTGTTCAACCTGTAGAGTATTACTAAGTCCAAATCCGGTTGCTTCCATTTTGAATCTTGGTATTGGTGACTTTTAAAGATAGTTTTTTTATTATTAATTTTATTAAATTACATATTGTCTAGATCAAGGGTGAATGAATTAATTTATACTATTGAGATATTCATAGATGTAGATAAACTATGATCTATTTTTATGGTGTTTTAGACCCTCCCAGTTCCTAATTTATCATTAATAGTTTTGAAATAAAATCAGAATTGGTGGGTGAATTATTCGTAAACATTTATTCAGACAAAAAATGTAATGGCTCAAAAAAACTAAAAATAGGGAGTTCTAGATAAATAAGTGTATTTATTTTAACACTAAGGTAAGTTCCAAATATAATTAATATTCTTTTATACACGGGGAATTTTAACGGATGTTGTTGATTTTAACTTAGATTGAATTTAAATGATTATATATTTACGAAACGTCTTTATAATAATATATATTTCCATTTGATGGAACATGTTTTTACTAAAAAGACTATATAAATAAATACTATGTGAGTTTTTATAATCATTCTCCCACTAAATTAAAAAAAATATATAAATATATGGAAATTATTGCCGATGTTTATCGAGTATAGTCGAGAAAACAACCTAAAGTGTAATGTCCTAGAATTTCCATGTAAATTTTTTGAAATTATATGGAATTATTCTGAGACCACGTGCTTTGATAGCATGTGATTCTGAAGCCTGGTGAGCCCAGAGCAGAATTTTGAACTTTTTTTAGTTCACTTAAGTAAACATGAAAGTGGGTTTTTCTATCTTTTGAACTAGTGCTCAGATTGAAAATCTGAGGGCACCGTTGAACTCAGAATGCCGATATTCTCCAAGAAAGGTCATAACTTTGACTGGAAAAGGCTTGATGGAAAAGTTGATTTTTGTACTATTTGGATAATAATAAAATAACTTAGATAAAATTTATTTTATTTTCATTCACACCGTTGATTGGAGGATGGTGCTGATGTGGTGTGGCGATGAGGCGAAGAAGATGCACATTGAATGAGGATCATTAATGGATCGTTGGTGCAAGCATAACCTCTATGTTGTTTAATAAATGAAACAGCATAGCGACGTAATGAAGGAGCATAAAAAAATGATGCGACGTGTTTCTTTTTTATTAAACCAATGCATTGGTAGAGTTGAGAATTAAACCCTAGGGATTATCTGATGAACCTATAGAGTAATTCCTCTCCAATAAAGAATGATGAATTCCAATGATTCACGGATTGACGATGATGACGTGGATCTCATCCATCGTCAGCTGTAGATCCAACAATCTAGGTAGGGGTTATGCTTTCTTTGTGATTGTTGTTATTTCCCCATTCTTTGTTCTAAAACAATAAACACAGATCAACCCACAAATAGGTTGATCCAAGGATCATGTGTTCTTGTGGGAGGTTTTTTAAATTTGGGTACTTGAATGGTGGGGTATATTCATGTCTTGAAATCCCAAAACTCAATTTGATTATACACCTCTAACGCGGAGGGTGTGGGCCGATGCGAATAAGGGTCGAGTCCCTCTACCTTGAATTTTCTTGTGTGTTGTTTGTGGAAGAACTTTGAAATTGATGGAGAGGAGATTTATAGGCCTTATTAGTGAAGGAAAAACCCCAAGGAGGTTGGAGGCACAGACGGCATGAAGAACGGACCATCGATGCAGAGCCGGTGGTCCGCGGAAGGAACTGTCGGTGCACTGGTGTCGGCGATGCACTAGGAATAAGATATGGCCCAATCGGTCGCGGAGGTGCAGCAAAGGCCAGTATCACAGAACGGAGGCAGGTGGGTGCAGCGCATGCTATGGAGATGTAGTAGGAGGACACGACCCATTGGCCTTTACAATGTGTTGGAGAGGTGGTGCCCCATGGCACCGCGTGGAGGAGCAGCCTACATTCGCAGGCCGTGTTGGACCAAAGAGGGCGGTTGGGTTGACTGGCAATGCGTGCCCCCAACTTGACCATCCAAACTGTTCTAGGCTACATCAGACCAACCAGTACATTCCGGGTTGATCCAGCCTAGCCCACTAGGCCGGGGTCAGAATTTTATAGGCCCTCTAATACGGGTTTGGGTGAATAAATTTGGGTCATTGAGTGACCCAACGGATTGGACCCACAGCCTACCTAGGACAGTTCAAGTGAGGCCTAATGGGCCAGGCAGACAAGATAGTTCATGCGGGACCCCAGGTCGGGATTTTTCGGATTAGTCCGACCGAGTCAGACCAGGCCCGGACACAACCGGCCCCTGTTTACTAAAACTATCATATCTTACAAAACATGCATCTGATTTACGAGACATTTATGGTGTTGGGACCCTCTCAATGAGGTATTCCTTCTAAGATACTCTACATGAGTTTTGGAGGAGGATGGAGTATGGAAGGATTTGATTGGACTAGAATCTAGTTGGGCCTTTTTTACCAAAATGCCCATATCTTACAGATTGGAAATTCATTCGACGCACCGTCTATTGCACTGGGACCCTTATGATGATATGGTCAATTGGGTTACTCTATGTGGTAATTTGGGGAGTATAGGTATGACCAATGTTTGTAGGATCATATCCTCCTATAATCAAGCGTGCTAAGTGCAGGAATCCTGTTGTTGACTGTGACGTAAAGAATAAAGAGTGACCCTTCATGGATCAGAAATGCAGCGACCCTTCGTGGATCAAAAATGGAGAAACCCATCATGGATCCTCATGAGAGCGACCCTTCATGGATTATTAGTAGCACGACCTGACGTGGATCATCTATAGAGCGACCCATCATGGATTAGCAACAGAATGGCCCTTCATGGATCTGCATGAGAGAGACCCATCATGGATCAGCATGAGAGTGACTCTTCATTGATCAACAATAAAGACACCCTTTGTGGATCAATATCATATCCTCTCAATTGAATAATATGACCTATATTTACAACTAATCATCTTTAATTTTATACTTAAGTTATACCTGGTGTGAGTTGTATCTTTTTCTTTGTTCTTTACATTGTGATCTTGCATTATGGTATTCTTCATTTGTGAATTTTTTGAGACCCGAGTTGGTCTTGGGGTCATTAGTGAGTATTTTTATACTCACCCATGCATGGTCTTCACCTACACCTATTTTTTCTTGTGACAATTATGGACATATTTGACTGGGACTTTGGGGAGCGAGGGCTAGATGGTGCTCGAAGGTGGATAGATAGATGTGGTGTGCTGTAGTGACATCCAATAATGAGTTGTACCTACCCTTCAGGTAGGATCTTTGTCCAATGACATACTAAGGTTTTTCTTATTTTATTGTAAATTCCTTTTAGTTGTTCCTATATTCTGGCCCATTTACTTTAAGTTTTCATATTTTTCTCTCAGTGGGGGTACTTTGTGGTGGTTGTACTACATTCATTCTGTTGTGGTTTTTTTGTGCATTATTCACTATCTATGTGTGTACAAGTTTAAAGTAAATGACTTAACTTTTTTGGATATAACTTTCTAGTTCTAGTCACCAGCCCGTGTCCTATAGAAGGTGGGATTGGGGTAGTCACGGCACGGGCCCTGGGGGACAGTTCATGACAAAGTGGTATCAGAGGGAATTTGGTTCTACCAGAATAACTACGAGTCTGTATTTTAAATGGGGTAAATAATGTTAAGTGTCTTCGGTTACGCTTTCATTCTGGGTAGTCCAGTGTTGGTGCGGAGGCCAACGTATCCTTACACTAGGACCTTGAATTCTATTTTCTAAACCAGTACATGAAAACACTGGTTTCATGTGTTTTGGAAATGTTTTTCTCTTGAATTATTTTGAGCCATCCCACCATGTATAACTTATTGATTGTGGCACATCAATTTCCCTATTGGATGCCTCCATGAAGACATGTATCCAATATTCCAGGGAGGGATCATGACAATGGCCCACTGAGCGATGAGGTGTAGGTGTATGGACCACTTACAGTGATTGCACCTTCAGGTGGTGTACTAACAAAACCAGCACCTGTAGAGTAGCAGTTTTTACTGGACCCACCATCGGATAGTAAACACTAACTTAACATGCCACATGAGTTCTAGATATAGAGGCTTATAAGGTTTCAAGGCGAGATAGATACTCAGGTAACTGAGGATTAGCTGGAGGTAGTTACTCTAGTTTTTCACTATGTGGAGACACTTAAATACCATATGGTGGTCCTAGTTGCTATCATTTTTTAGGGAACGATAATAGATAGTGGATCGTGATGCTCCAGACACACGAGGAGGTGACCCTTTTCTAGTTGCACTTCAAGAACCACTTCAGGGAGGATTTTTTACCAGTGACACTATGCTCAGTGCGTATTTAGGTGCTACTGCACCAACAGTAGGGTAGCCAGACTATTCCCCAGTATTCTATGATATTTACTGACCTCTCCCTCTACTCCAATAACATGGTATAGGACCCTTTATTTAGGTCCCATAACGTTGATTAGGTACTCCAAAGGGAGATTAGGGCATCAATGATTTCACTCTGCATCCTAACTCAGGCTGGAGTGCTAGTGAGAGCTCTACTGCTAGAGAGTTTCCCAGCCGAGCAGGCACCAATGGTGAGAGCCACCACCAGATGATAGGTGGCCAAGACATCTACAGTAGGTAGTAGGCAGGCGATGCAAAGGCCCAAATGGGCCATTCCATCTAGAGGATAACCACATGATGTAGGGTCGGAGGTGCGGAGCTCATGAGGCATAGGAGGTCAGATGAGGGCTAATGTTTATTACAACTACGGTGGGCAGAGACACATGGCTCATGAATTGTTGACCCATCGCATAGAGAGTGAGAAGACTATTGAGGAACTACCAAGGTAGAGGCATAAGTTATATCGAGGAGTTCATTGGGGCAGAGGATGTGGAAGGGGAGTAGGTCGAGCAATAGGAAGTGGATGAAGGTTCAAGGTACTACCTCCACCACCCCCAGGTGGTCCAGCGCAGGCTTAGGGAGACGACGGGCAGAGGAAAGCACAGATTTAGGTATTGGAGGCCTACAACCATGGTGATCCAGATATTATTAGAGGTATGATCTATGTCATCTCCAAATTAGATATAGTTCTTATTGTCCCAGGTTCCATAAACTCTTTTCTTTCCACAAAACTCGTTCGAGGCTTGGATATTCCATTGGATCCATTGGCTCGATCCTTATGATTAGAGACTCCAATATGAGTGGATTCGATGATTAAATATTGGTTTCATCAGTGTGAGCTTACTCTATGAGGTGAGAGCTTCATATGGGATCTCCTTGTAGCAGCGTCGAGTCCTTATGATGTCATCTTGGGTATGGACTGATTATCTACAGTTCGTGCTCAGATTTAATGTTTTAGGTGAAATATGTACTGTTTCCATGAGGATGGGACTAGGTTTTACTTCACCAGTAGAAAAATAACCTTTTTATAAAATAATGGACTTTCTCAGGGGAGGGTGAAGCTAATCATTCACCAGTTGTCTAGCGTCACCCTCAGTGCGGTGGACGAGAGGAGACTAAGTTTTCCTATAGTGGTGGATGACTATTTGGATGTCTTTCCAAAATATTTCCTTATACTACCTCCTTATAGAGATTTATACTTCTATGTTGACTTGTACCTAGGAATGACACCAATATCTATACCTTCATATCGGATGGCTCCCGCAGAGCTTCGAGAGATGAGAGTACAGTTTGAGGGATTTCTGAGGAATGGGTTCGTAAGACCCGGTGTTCTCAATGGGAAGCCCCAGTGTTGTCTTCCAAGAATTCAAATGGGTTCTTGAGACTATGCGTAGACTTCTAGTACTTGAACTAGGTGACCATGAAAAATAATTATTTATTGTCGAGGATTTCTGACCTCTTTGATCATCTTAAATGATCGAGGTGGTTCCCAAATACCGACCTCAGATTAGGCTATCATCAACTTTGGGTATGGTATGAGGACATACCGAAGGAAACCTTTAGATTTTTGGTACAGACACTATGAGTTTTTGGTGATGCCTTTCAGCATGAACAATTCCCCATCAGTTTCTATGGGAATCATGAATAGGATCTTCCAGCCTGACCTTAATCGTTTTGTAGTAGTCTTCATTAATGAAATATTGATGTACTCAGCATTGGAGTAAGAGAATACTACACACTTATGGATAGTCCTAGATACACTCCAAAAGCACCATCTTTATGGTAAACTCTCAATGTTCCAATTCTAGATTCGGGAAGTCCAATTTTTAGGACACATAATTTTTGAGGTTGGAGTTGTAGTGGATCTGGTGATGATAGAGGAAGTTCTAGCTTAGGAGCCACCTAGGAGCGTGACTGGGGTGTGGAGTTTCTTGCGGTTTGATAGATACTATCGGAGGTTCGTGCCCAAATTTTCCAGAGTAGTAGAACCTTTATTAGAATTAACATGGAAGGGACAAACCTTTATGTGGATAGAGAAGTACCATAACATTTTCCAAGAGATGAGATGGATACTAACAAGTTCCCACATCTTGAGACTACCGGAAGAGGTTGTTGGGTATGTAGTATTCTGTGATGCATCAGGGGAGGGATTGGGTTGTGTCCTGATGCAGGAGCGGGAAATGATGGCCTAAAGCTCATGATAGTTGAGTAAGCATTAACAAAACTATGTGACCCATGACTTGGAGTTAGAAGCAGTGGCCTTTTCCTTAATTATGTGGCAGAACTAGTTGATGGGTGATCAATTTATATATATACTCCAGAAAAGGGGAATGTGGTGGCTAACGCACTAAGCAGGAGGTCTGATTTGCTGCTGCTGAGTGAGGCGATGGAGCGGCTAGCAGCGATGATGATACCCATCATGGATGATGAAAAAGTAGCTTACCTCAATACTATGACTGCCACTCCCTCACTCCTTTAGTGATTTAGAGAGGCATAGCTTGTGGATGTTGAATGTAAGGCCTGACATGCCCAAAAATCCTCAATCCAGGCTCCTGATGGATTTATGATAAGTGGGGATCATGTCATCCTTTTTAGTTGAAACACCATGGTACCAGTGATGTTACAGGGGGAGGTGTTGAGGGATTTCAATACTTCCCCTTTTGTGGTACATCCTGGTGTGGTGAAGATGTACCAGGACATCCGACGTCAGTACTAGTGTCTAGGGATGAAGAAAGTGGTGGAAGAGTTTTTTTCACAATTCCTCACTTACCGAAAAGTGAAGGTCAATCATCAGGTCCCAGCAAGATTAGCATAGCCACATTAGGTACCAGAATGGAAGTGGGATGCTAACTCCATGGAATTCATGATGGGGCTACCATGCACATCTAAATTCCATGATTCTATCTAGGTTATCATTTACCAACTCACCAAGTCTTCTCACTTTCTACCCATCCAGAAGAAGGGATTGGTAGAGTGATTGGGAATCCTCTACATCTAGGAGATAGTGTTGATTCATGGGTTACTTCGATGATCATCACAGACCATGAAACATGCTTTACATCCGGCTTGTGGAAGGGGTTTTACCAGGTCTTCGGGACTCAGTTGCGCTTTAGCACTGCCTTTCACCCTCAAACAGATGGTCAGACGGAGTCGACAATACAGAACCTGGGGGACAATATTTGTGCTTGCGTCCTTGATTTTTGTCACAGTTGAGAGGACCACCTTCTACTAGTGGATTTCACTTACAATAATTATTATCACTCCACCATTAGCATTGCACTATTTGAGGACTTGTATGGTCGGCCATGCAGATCACCTCTATGTTGGACAGACCTAGAAGAGTTAGCACTAATGGGTCTAGAGTTGTTAAAGGATACCACTGATAAGGTGAATATCATCTAGGATTAGTTGAGGATTGCACAGAGAAGGCATAAATCTTATGTTGATGGGAGGCGGAGACCCTTGGAGTTTGAGGAGGGAGACCATGTTTTCCTTTGGGTCTCACCCTAACGAGGGTTGTAGAGATTTCTTCGAGGCGAAAAATTAACTATAAGGTTCATTGGAACTTTCTAGATCCTCAGTAGAGTTGGAGAGGTGGCGTACTACCTAGATCTTCCCCCACAGATGCATCGGGTGCAAGATGTTATTCACATGTCGTATCTCATGAGGTATGTACATGATCCATCACACATCATCGATTGTGGTGAGCTAGACATTGACGATGGACTGATATTTACAAATTTTTTGATAGAGATAGAGGATCGACAGGAGTTGTTCCATCATGGATGGTTAATTAATATGGTGCACATTTGGTGGTATCAAAGGAACTTTCAGGAGAGTACAAGGGAGCAGGAGGCTCAGATTTGTTCCCAGCACCCCCATTTGTTTTATTTGCCTATGTTTTGGATTACATGGAAGTAAAGCCCTAAGGTGGGAAGAATGTAATGTCCCGGAATTTCCCTATAATTTCTTTTTAAAATTATAAAGAATTATTATGAGACCCCATGTTTTTACGGCATGTTATTCTGAGGCCCGGTGAGCCAGGAGTGGAATTTTGAACATTTGTAGTTCACTTAAGTAAATGTGTGAGCGGGTTTTTCTAACATTTTAACCAGTTCTCAGATCACATATTTTAGGGCACCGTTGAACTCATAATTCTAGGATTATTCTAAAAGTACTTAAATTCGTTCGATAAATTTCGGACAGAAAAATTATGTTTTGGACTTTTTGGAAAACAATAAAATAACATATAAAAAAGTGATTTTATTTTTTATTTCACACTGTTGGACGACATATGGTGGTGTTGCAGTGCAGTGATGAGGCGATAATGAGGAACATAAATTGACAATCATTAATGGATTATTTGTCCAAGCATAACAATTCAACATCCTAGTGTAATAGAAACGTTTTGACGTGTTTCCTTTTTATTAAACTAATGCATTGAAGACTTGATAATTAATCCCTGGGGATTCTCTGACGAACCTGTAGTTGAATTCCTCTACAAAGAAGAACTAAAAACACCAAAGATTCATAGATTACTAATGATGACCCAGATCTCATCCATTGTCAATCCAACAATCCAGGTAGGGGTTATGCTTTCTTTGTGTTTGGATTTCTTTCCTCATTCTTCATTCTAAAACAATGAGCGTAGATCAACCCAGGAACAGGTTGATCTTAAGATTGTTTGTTCTTGCGGTAGGGTTGTTAATTATGGGGGACTTGAATGTTAGGGTAGATTCATGTGTTTAAATCCAAAACTTACCTTTTATTATACTTCTCTAACGCGGAGGGCGAGGGCCGACAAGAACAAGTACTGAGTCCCCCCGCCCTTCATGTTCTTGTGCGTTATTCATGGTGGAACTTTCAAAATGGTTGAAAGGAGAATTCTAGATCTTCAAAGTGAAGGAGACACCCCCAAAGAGGTTTTAGGCATAGACGACGCAAATAATGGACCACTGGTGCTAACCCTGTGGTCTGCGGAAGGAATTGTCGGCACACAGGCAGCGGCGGAAATTGCGGGAAGGTGGCGGCCCACCCTGATGGCATTCCAGGAATAATCTACATCCCGATCAGCCGCAGTAGTGAATCAACAACCATAGTAGTTTTTAAGTGGACATGGCAGTGTAACAATGGCCATTGCAATGTGGAAATGGCCACCAGCAGGTGGGAGTAGTGCGCCCAGCCTGGGCTGTGGCGGAGCAACAGGATCCCACAACTTGTCGGTTGTGGCGGCATGATAGAGGCGTGGTTCCACATGGCACCACATAGAGGAGAGGCTCGAATTTGTGGGCCATGTCTGACTTAAGTTGGTGGATAGGTTTACTACCCATGTGTTCCCACAACTGGACCGACCGGATAGGTCCGAGCTGCATCGAACAAGCCAGGCTGGTCCAGGATGATCCAAGTCGTCCCATCGAGCAAGGCTGAACCAACTGGCCCACCGGACCGAGACGAGCCAGTGGACCGGGCCACCTGAGTATCCTATCAGGTTTTTCGAGCAGGTTCGATTGATTTGGACCAAACTGGGGGAAGATTATCGGGCCATTGAGCGGCTTAGGTGGGAATTTGACCTTCCCACCACTATTGGTCGGGCCATATAAATTTGGGTCACTGGGTGATCAAGTGGATTGAAACCACGACCAACCTAGGATGGGCCGATTGAGGCCTAATGGTCTAGGTAGATAATACAGGTCGTGCGGGGCTCCAATCCAAGAATGGTCGGGTCGGTCTGACAGAGTCAGACCAGGCCTGGATGGAACCGACCCCTGTTTACTAAAACGCTTGTATCTTGCAAACTGGGTGTCTGATTGAAGATCCATTTGCGGAGTTGGGACCCTATCGATGATAATTTTCTTCTAAGATACTCCATGTGAGTTTGGTATAGGTTATATTATCATCGGGTTAGATCATAATAAAATCCATCTAGGGATTTTTTACAAAAATGACTATATCTTACAGACCGGGTAGTCGTTCGATGCACCGTATGTTTCATTGGGACCCTTATAATTAGATGGTTCTTTGGTTTAATCTATGTGGTAATTCATAGAGGTTGAGGTACCAATTATGGATTAAGGAGAAGGTCCTCTCAGAATTAATTGTTCTATGTGCGGGAATCTTGTGGCTGGTTGTGATGTGAAGAATGAAGAGCGACCCTTCTTGGATCAGCAATAGAGAGACCCTACATGGATCAGAAATAGAAAAACCCTTGGTGTATCATCATGAGAGTGACCCTTTGTGGACTAACAATAGCATGAATAGACATGGATCAACCGTAGAGTGACTCATCATGGATCAGTAAAGGAGTTACCCTTCTTTTATCAACATGAGAGAAACCCTTTATGGATCAGCATGAGAGCATCCCTTCAAGGATCCACAGTAGAGAGACCCTTATTGGATCTGTAGCAGAGTATCTCAATAGAATAAGATGATTTATTTTTATGACTAATCATATTTACTTTTGTACTTAAGTTATACTAGGTGTGATCTGTGTCTTTTCCTTTGTTCTTTACTTTGAGATATTGCTTTGTGGTATTATTTCTTTATGGATTTTTGTGATACCCAAGTTGGTATTGGGGTCCCTACTGAGTATTGTTATACTCAGCTCTGTATGGATTTCTCCCATACCTATTGTGTCTGGTGCAGATGATAGATAGCTTTTACTAGGACTTTGGGGAGCCAGGGCTAGACGGTTCTCGAAGGTGGATCAATAAACAAGGTGTGCTGCAGTACCATAAGATATTGAGAGGTACATATCCTTCATGTAAGATCTATGGTGGTTGACCTCAAGATATTTTACTTCCTTTTTTGTACTTATCTTTAAGTTAGTCTTATATTCCAGCCCCTTTACTTTCAGTTTACACCATTTTCTCTCAGTGGTGGTACTTTGTGGTTGTTATACTACTTTCATTCCTTTATTTTTTTTATTTGAGTAGTATGACCTATCTATGTGTGTAAAAGTTTAAAGGAAATTCCTTCCAATTTTTGGATATACCCTTTCAGTGCTAGTCACTCTCCCCTTTCATATGGAAGGCAGGCCTGGGGTAGTCATAGCATAGGCCCCAGGGTATGGGTTGTGACATAAATATTATTTGAAATTGTATAATTATTTTGGTTTTCCTAATGAATCAACTTGGAGCAATGATAAGCCTTTAAATTCCCCCAATAAGTTTCTAACTATGCTGTTAGATAAATTAAAGAGTAATGGGAACTCCAAACCAATAAATGGAAAACGTGAGCAGGAAAAAAATAGTGATTTCCATGTATTTCAAAATAGTTAAAGGTGGAAATACTTGGATACTCGATTATAGTTTAATTCTACCCATTATAGGTAACATTAAACCCTTTAAATATATACATAGGTATAATGGATGAGATATTATTCTAAGAAATTATGGATCACACAATGAAAAATCATTTAGAATTGCCCAAAATTTTTAATGGGAATCATGGATCTAGTGATGTTCTCTATGTTACCGGTTTAGGAATGATATCATAAGTGTTTTTAAACATATCTATTTAAAAATAAGGAAATTTTTTTGAGGATTTTATTTCTCAAAAAAAATTAATGGATATATCATTCACCATGAATGAATAGGAAACAACTGATAATTTATATAAAATTTTAAATGGTGAATATAATTATTTTTTAAAAATTAAAGGAGTTGTATAATTTATTTCATAGAGGCCTGAGAAATTAAAGTAAATGTAGAATGTAATGGTTTATGAAATATAACATTGTGGGAAATATATATAAGTTGGGGTAGATCAATATAAAGAATACAATTAAATTTAAACAATCATATCATTGTATTATAATGAATTTGAAACCACCATATGTAGAGATTTTTTTTATTCTTACTAACATTACTCATCTAAGTTATTTATATGTTATATCAAGTAAATAACAATACAAAAAAATGTTTATTAATTTATGGAGTAGTTTTGAAGTAGAATGTAACGTGAAGATATATTGGTCCAATAATTGATAAAAATTTAATAATGAATACGTTGAATAATATTTTTTGAACTATGGAATTAGGAATGAATAAACTTTTGTATACATTCCGAAATAAAATAGATTATCTATATGGATGTGTTGACTTTTTTTCGGAAAAATAGAACCAAATTATTGAATAATAGAACCTCAAAGTGTTTTTGTACATAATACACACCAACAAACCTTATGGACTAGTTCTTACTCCTAACACAACCCAAAATTACACACTAAATTTTGTTGTTTGGAAATAATCGAGACATGAAATTTATATAGTTATTTTATTAACATTTTTATATTTTTTAAAATGAATATATTTTGGAAGAATTTATGACTCATCTGATGATGTGATATTCCTTCTATATACACTTGGTTGTAGGAGTTAATTGTGAAATAAAAAAATATGAGAAAAACATTAATAACTATGATTTTATTGTCTTGGAAACAAAAAATTACTTATAATAATAATTACCAACAAATTATAATATTAAGTAAGTCTAAGGTTAAAAGGATGGACATAATGAGTTAAACATAAATGTTTTAGGAGAATTTTAATTTTCTCAAGTTTATTTTATAATTTCAAGGGTTATGGAAGGATTGAATATAAGAGAATGTATTTTTTAAATTATTAGAAAACATGGAATCTTGAATAAAACCAGGAATAAAATAATAGGTGTGTTAAAACCAAGATAATTATAATAATATCAAATACAAAAATATTATATTACCAAGTATAACTAATTATAATCAAATATAAAGTATAATATATGGATCAGAAAAAATAAAATGAGGAAGAGATGGTCCTGATTGATAAGAATAACTTTTTTTAAATTGTTTCATGTACTTACATTGAGAATATAATAGTGATGAAGTAGGTGTTTAGAAAAAAAATAATTGAAAAATGATACATATCATGGAAAAATAGTAATATGTTTTGGAAGGGATACTCAAAAATTAAGGTTTCATTTTATGAGCCCTTTTATCCTATTCCAAGGAATGAAATGGTCAAAATTAATTTTTTTAAATGTTATTAATTAAACTTACGTATTTCAAAATGGAATTGAAATTATTGATCTTGAATATTGAACTTGAGGAAGAAGTTTATACTGATATATTATAATGGTTTTAACTTGTAGATGATAGTTCTCATATTTTTAATAAGATGAGAGTGATTTATGAGATAAAAATGTGACTCAATAATGGTTTCAAAATTCATAATGTAACTTAGGTAGAATAAAATTTATCAAATAGAAAGAGGATATAAATTACAATGTTAAGGGATACGACATAAATATACTCATTATGTCTATGTATGTTGATGGAATTATTTTTCTTAGAAAAAAGTTTTATACATGTGATGAATTTTCATACAAAATTAGAATGAACTACAAGATGTAAATTATTAGTGAGATAGCATTATAATTGGGTTTATAACACAAAAATATAATAAGTTTTGTATTCAAACCATAAAAAAATTATGCTAGTGATAAAATTTTGAAATATAAAATGGAAAAATTGATAGAGTTATCCACTCTTATAGAATTTTGTACTATTGATTCCTTGGATTAAGGATGGAGTATTGATATAATGATGTTATAGAGGCTTATAATAAGATGAATAAATTTTATGAAAACTAATCTATATTTTTTTATTAATCATTATACGTGATTCTAATTCAACCCTATGGTATCATATCTGGTAAAAGTGAAATGGGTATTGTTCTAAATCTTTGTAACTCTTGATTAAATGTTGAGGTGTAGAAAATACCAATATTTTCATGTATATGTATATTTTTATTCATATTGAGGAGGTGATACTTGTGATCAGTATCCTTTTTTATGACCATTCATTATTAGTAGAAGTTGTGTTCATTAACCCCTTCTGAATAAAATATCACACGTTAGGAAAACAATAGTCCAAGTATGTAGTTTAATCTCAAGACTAAAAATAAATTATGTTGATAATGTCAATATTTTATGACATACGGGTGAATGTTTCATACTAATTGGTTATTATGTTCGACAATAAATGTACAATAAACTTGTTGAGGGATCTAGTATAATATTATAGTTCAAAACATATTTGTACCAATTAATTATTCATTAAGGAAAATATATAATTTAGACACATTTTAGTGGAATATGTTTATATAAAGTATAAATTCATAGATATCACTACAATTCCAATAAAAATTGAATTTTTCAGTACTAGCGACTCTTATTGGGGGTTCATTTTCTCTCAAAATCCATATCACTCTATATTATTTTCTATTTTTTATTACTCTATATTTTTATCAAAAATGGAGAATAAAAAATAAATATTTATATAAGGGTAGAAATGATCCATTTTAATTTAAATTTGATAATGAAGGTGGATAAGAGAAAAAATTATTTTCCTTATAAGGAGATCTATGAGGATTTGGTGGTTTAAGATTAGAGAATAACACAATTATTATTTATCATGTTTCCCAAAAATATGAAAGAGGGAGACTAATGATCCCTTTTGGGATATTGAATAACAATTTATGATTGGGGAGATTGATTATTCTTGGATCTAAATATTTTTCATTATTTGAACTGTAAAGGGGGATTTGTGAGTTGATATCAATTGAGACATAGTTAATGTAGCATTTATATTTAGATTGAGAGATTGATATTTCTCCAAACCAAAATTTTAACTTATATAGTGTTATATTAATATAAATTCCTCATTGAATCCTCTAATGTATTCTTTCTAGAGTCAATTAATTAATTAGTTTTGAATGTTAATTCAATTTGTATTTATTGTTGAAATTGTCATTGTTGGGTTAGAAGTTAATTGGTGTCGTGATAATATAAGGGATTGGTGATTTTATTATATAGATAATATACTCTATTTAAGGAGTTTATTTCATTGTAATTATATGAATCATTGTACTATTATACACATACACATATATACCCCACCAAAGAGAAAATATTTTTCATGAATGTTATTCTCTAAGGAATTGTATGGATGAGTTTATTATATAAAGTGTAGACATGGTTATATTATGTAGAGTTATCATGGATCTATAGTCTATCATAGTAAGAAGATTTATAAAAGATCATAGTTTACATTCTTGTGATTTAAGTTCATCTTCCTAAAGGAAATTAATATAAAAGTATCTTTAATTACAAAATTTTTCACATCCTTTTGTATGATTCGATGACAAAATTTTTCTACAATATATATGCATAGATAAAAATACTACACAATAATCCTAGCTATAATATCATTATTGAGAGAGATTTTTTAAGGAATTCTAGAGATTTAGTATGAGATTAACCAATTTGGAGATCATAGAAAAACTCTATTAGACCGCACCATGATAAATTAAATGCCAATAAAAAATCCATTATTTGACTGAAAAAATGTGTGATAAAAAATTTAGATAACACACTATATATTATAGATATAATTATAAGGATAAAGTTTTTGGGATTTAGGATAAAAACAAGAGGGAAAAAATGATCCTAATTTGAATGAAATTTTATTTTAGGAAGATAATATTAATTAAATTTTTTAAGATCATACTAATCATTCATGAACTTAGATATTTACACCATATTCTTTCAAATTCATTTTTCATGTTCATAATATGATAAGATTAGGTGTAGTAGGATCATTGCTGTTTTTTACCCAGGATTATAAAATTCATAGAAATTTTTAATGGACCTTGTAAAAACCTATATTTCATGTATTCTTCTTATATCCCCATCTTATAATATTTCATTATTTCATTCATTAATCCTATTAACTAATAGATAATGGGAATATTTTTTTGGTGGGTTTGAATTTTCAAAACCACTAAATCCCCTCACTCTCTTAGGTGTGTTTTACTATCTTATTATCCTTTAAATTTCAATAACCACCTATGATATTATTTTAGTATTAAAGAATTTAATTTTGGGGGATTGATGTGTTATTATAGTGCTTATGAATTTCCAAAGTTCACGTGAATATTCCCATATAATATATAGGTATATCATTTATCTTTACATATATTAGAATTTTAAATATCAATAGCTCAAATAGTTACTAATACATTGATATTCATTTTTTTATTTTGAGATTTTATACACTGGTTCATAAAATTTTTTCTTATTTCAATTATATTTTATCTCTAAAGTATAAAATTCCTTCATTATATATATAAATATATATACCTATATATACTATAACACATTGAAATATATTATTTTATTGATCAAAAAACCCCTTGGTTCATTAAAAATCTGTATAATATGGGATCTATTAAATTAAACTTAATATATTATATGTATTTAAAAGTCTCATTTGTAACATTGGGATAAATTTTATGTTGTTCTATTTATAAGAACATGGATATAATTCACTGGTAAAAAATAGGTTACAAGGGATTTACTTTCTAGAATATCATTAAGAACTAATTGTCTCTATCTTCATTATTTGTTACAACTATTTTACTCATTATATATTTTAATATAAAATTATATATCTTTTAATATTCTAAATTTAAGTATCTAATAAATAATATAACAATTTTCATACAATATTATTTCTATTATAAATTTATTTATAATACATTTACGTCATTAAACATATTTATATTTTATATTCTAATTTTATCATTACATTAATTTATTTAAAATGGATTTTATTATAATTTTATTAATCCACAATTCTACCTAATAAATGTTTCCTAATAAAAAACAATTGGTATCAAATGTTATCCTTAGATTTCATAACAATAACAAGTTTTAGTGAAAGGAATATTTATGGAAGAATTATTTTAAATGTCTAGTTTGGAATCATTGAATCGAAACATACCTTTAGTTTTTAATATAATATAATTTGAGTAGAGTAAAGATTAAAAAGGTACATATATCATTAATGTTGGGTTGCATTTTTTTCATATAATCTAGAAAAATTATAAACTTCTAAACATATCTATTTAAACAATCAATACTCAGTAAATATAATCATATATCCTCAATCCTAATTTAATAAACACATTACTCTCTAATATGTTGCAAAACATATATATTCATATTTGTTTTTCAATATTGCACAAGGAATATGAAATATATTGAAACTATAAACATTACAATAGAAAATATTATTCATATATGAATATTTTTTTTAATAGTAGAGTGGAAAATAATCAAATTCTTTATAGAAACATAAATTGTAAAATATGTATCAATTACATGTGAGGATTGGGAATGGATTAAATTTTTTAGAAAAAAATAGATCTTATATAAGATAATATAGTTTAAAATATGACAGAATCATGTTTATAGAGTTGGAATCTAGATATAGAACCATCAAAAATTAAATAAAATTATAAATATAAATATCTATAAAGTCATATATATTTTAATGTAATTTATAAAATGTATTAAAAATTAAAATTAAAATTGAAAAAATGGTAAAAAGAGCATTACTAATTGATACTACCCTAACTCCTAATAAAGATTACTTCTAATAAATTATTATTTCAACATGGTTTCCTTGAGTATGGGATGAATGTTTTAGGGATAATTTCATAGAAAATAATATAACAAAAATATGTGTCTATTGTTTAAGATCTATAATGAAGGATAGACATAAGGAATCAATAGACATTATATCATATGAATGTAAGAAACCCAATCATAAAAAATTTGATTGTTGGAAAAATATATAGAAGTACGCTAGTTGATTTAATAAGATAAAACAAATAAAGTAATATGATTCATTGGGATATTGATTTTCTGGTGATGCATATCCTTTCAAATGTGAATCAAATAGTAATTATAATCACAAAATTTTATAATTTCTTCTCTTAAATAATAAATAGAACATGGAAAAGGAAACTTTAATGAACTCTAAAAAATTAAATTTCTACTCAATTATTATAATATTATCCTCATAAAAACCTATACTTTGAATCCCCCATGAGTAGATGAAATAATTGATTTCATTTTTAGTCATGAAGGAATTTACAAGGTTCTATATAGAAATATCTACAAACCGACAATACATTATATATGAAAAATATTAAATTATCTGTATATTCTATGAGGTTATCAGATAGAATTAATATATTAAAACCCTTTACCAATCATACATTCTTAATTTTGAGGAAATTTGAAAATTATTTTAACCAGTGTACCTTATGAAATTATGTGGAGGGATAAAAATAATAGATATAATTATATCTATTAATATTCCATAAAAATTTATAATTAGAATTAGATATATTGAGCCAAAAACAAGTTTTATAGAGACATATTTTTTTATAATACGAATAATAGTTGTTGTTCCATAAGAAAATTTTTATATTTTTAAAAAACCAATGAACATTATGGTTCCAACATTTTATAGATGAAATGAAAATTCCTTATAATATAGTGAGCATTATTTTTTTGGGGGCCCAAGTTCTCTCGGACAACAAAGGGTAAAATAATTCAAGATCTATAATGTTTTGTTATCTAATATTACCCATGAATATTTTCATCACCAAAATAAATTTTTAGTTGATTTAAAAGATGATATATCAAATATAAGATGTATAAATAATACTAGAAATGTAATTTTAAGAAAATATTTATTATACTTCCAGTATTTTTTCAGGTTTCTAGTAGTTGGAAAGAGTTTTTTTGGTTTTAGAAAATGGTTTTGAAAATGGTGAAGTCAACATCAATGATTTGAAGGTATATTTAGGGGGGAAATTAGAGTTTTCATAGTGATTTAATTAATTTGGGAGCTATATTTGAGTTTTTATAATTAATAATAAATCCTATGTCTTATTATCTATATGTTAGTTTAATTGAAATATTAATCATAAAATAATTATTTCCCTTACACACCACTTCTTTATTATGTAAGAGTGGGATGCTTTTTATTACTAATATAAGGGTAAGAGAGAGTTTCCTTCCATGCATAAGGTTATTCTGTATTTTGATAATAATAAAATAAAATCCTTAAATTTAGTTAAGGGTACCCTATTAATCCTTCTTCTAGTATGAATGTATATCAGGTTTTGTTTTCCTACTTATAAGTAAGTCATACTTCTCTGTATGGAGGTATCATGTTAGGGTAATGTGTTTCTCATGTAATATTAACATCATAATATTAAATCTCACTTAATGGTAATATTATATTTCTATCTATTATATAAGGGAAAAATGAAATTAAATATATAGGTATTTTAAAATAATTACTATATTTAATGGAATATAATATACACAACACTGAGCTAATATAAACTATAAAATATTAATAATTAAATAATACCAATATAACCTAGTCTTAAAATTGGAAGGTATTAATAAGATTTTATATATTTCCTAATCCATATAAACTTATTGATTAATTCTTATGAAATTAGTACTTATTTTTGGAAATTCCATTATATTCATGAAAAGTACATTTTCTTCAAAAAAAGGTATTTATAACTTCTAATGAGAAAAAATTATAATTAATATATATTTTTTAGAAATTTTATTTTATAAAAATTATATCCTTTTTTTAATCAAATTTTCAAAATTAGGTTAGGGTTAATTTTTGTGTCATTTCGAAGATGATTGTTTTTTTAGAGAATATAAAAGAAATTATAGAAAATTTTATTTTTCATTAGTGAATTTAAATAGATTTGTGTTAATAAATTTTATAAACGTAAAAGTAGTTCTATTATAATATAAATAATCTATTAATTTTATTTGGACTCAATTTTATGTTTGAATTTTATATAAACACATTATTATATTTAAAAATAAATTTATCTAAAGAAAATAGTTTTTCATTTTGTTTCTATATTTAATCTAAAATCATTTTCTGAAACATTTGTTTACCTAATCACTAAAAATGGATTAAATATTTTTATTTTGGATTTCCATATTTTAAAAATAGGTCTCTTTTGTTTTTATTCATTATGAATAAAATTCGTAGTAAGTAATTATCACCACGGCAAGGGAGAATTGGGTAATTATTTACAAAAATAAAATGATAATTTCACTAACCATGTCATTCTATCATTTGACCCATCACCTGACCCAATACATGGAATGACCCTAAGAGAATTTCTGATCTCCACTGGATTGAAAAATTTGTCCTGGTATCAACAATATTACTTGGGAATTATTTCTCCCAATTCTATTAACATTAACAACCAACAATAATAAAAAATAAAAAACCTGATAATGATAAAAAAAACATGGCATAATTTTTTTAGATTTAATTATTAAAAAATTTAAACCAATACAAAAGGACTATAAAAAATGGAAATAACACACTATGCTAAAAAATACCACGAAAGAAGAGGGACATCATCCTCAAGCCACCACCACAACACCTGCAAGGGGAAACCACTAGCATCCCAAACCACTATCTCCAAACATCATTCATTTACATGTGTCAAACATAGCCAAGTCTTCATACACCGAAAAGAGTAAGTAGGGTGTGAGAAAATTCTCAGTAGTCTACCACCCAAAAAATATATTTCAGGCAATAAATTTTATGAGGTATATTAAAATGAACATTTTATAAAATGGAAATCTTGAAAAAAAAATTAGAAAACACTTTAAAGTAAAAAATTATTTTCTTTTGAAATAACCAACAAGGTATATTGTATGTGAACGGTTGGTATGATGTCATAATATAGCACTATGTTATGGTAAAACCTCATAGGATATAGCTCTAGTGGGACAGTATAGATATCATATCTCAATGAAACGTTGTATAGTAACCATGAACATCCATGTCCTCATGCACAAGCCATTGAGAGAAGAAACATCCAAAATTCCAGTGGTCTTTATTATTTATAAATATTTAATTAGTGTTCTAATATTTATTCCCAATAGTTGAATCTAGGATAAATCAACTTCTTAATCACTAACATACTAGTCCATTTCTTCCCACCTATATACCTATATTTTTCCTTGTGCTCAACTTTCAATCCACATGTAACAAAGATCATGAAAATTCAAATACACATATTCCAAACAATATAAACAAACAAGTTAAACCACCATTTCCACACTAAAAACCCATTTTGAAGAAAAACTCACAACAAGTAACTATCAAAACATGTTTCTCATCACATTCATAATTTATTAAACTCATTTAAGAAGAAACCAAGGAGTACACATATTATACACATAGAACACACCAAAATACTTTAGAAACCCAGTTTTTCACCTCAAAGGAACATTTAATCATATTAGAAACACATTTCTCAACTCACATATAATCTATAGAATATCAAGGAGAAGAAAATCATCAATATTAAAATCACCAAATTAGGTTTAAGAATGTAACCACCTACCTCATGTGAAGAAACTTTTGTAATCTCATGAACAACATTAACAACACCTCAATCACACCCTAAAGAGGAAATATTGATCCTTGAACATTCCAATTAAACCAAAAAAAATATGATATATCCCTAAAATGATACCCAACCTACTGAAGAAGTGAAACCCCTGGAAAGGAGACAGAAACCACTAGAAAATTGGTAAAACCAAGAGATGAGGGACTTTATGGTTTCTAGAAGAATCCAAGACAAATCTCCCACCCAAATGAACCCGTGGGTGGAAGGAGGAAGTATGTGGAGTTCCTAGGGTTACAAATCCCGAGGATGATAGAAATTGGTGTTTAGGGTGAAAATAGTGTGAGAGAAAAATGGATAACCCAATTTTTAATAACCTAGATAGGCCATATGGTTTTTTACATAGTTTTGCAAACTGTTCGGTAACCATGTAGTTGCCACTATCCACAAGGGACATATCACACGGTTTGTCACATAGTTTGAAAAATAATGTGCCAACTATTCAATTTTGATCTATCCAAAAATTAAACCTTAGCACATAGTTTCTGGGAATGGCACATGGTTTCCCCTACTCATGCGCAAGCCATGCGCCACCCTTGACAAAGAAAAAAAATCATTTTTTTACAAGAAACACAAAGGAAACCCATGGAATAAACATAGGATTAAAATATATATAATAAATACTAAGAAATTAATACACATATGTGAAAACTATACCCAACATGAAATCTTTCTTCCCCCATAATTTCAACTTGAAACATGTTCATAGAATAGAAATGGTTACTCTTGCTCAACCCCTGAAGTGTGCTCCCAAGTCTCATGATCATCACTATCGTGATACAAATGGAGGTAGAACAATGAAATGGACTTCCCATGAAGAACTGTTTTGTGAAAATTTATTATCCTCACTATCCATTTAAACATAGATAAATCGATATCCAACTCTAAAACTTCCAAATTGAGCACATGAGATAGATCTGGGTTATAATTTTGAAATTAGGACACATAGAACACATCATTGATTAACATCAACTATAGATGAAATTATAACATGTATTCTACCTTACCACAACACTTGGTAATCTCAAAATGTCTAGCATACCTTAGCGTTAGATTCCTTTTATTTCCCAAATCACAGTGACCCATGTAAGGTTCCACTTTCAAGAACACCCGGTCACCCATAGAAAACTCAAGATTTTAGCCTCTCTGACTATCATAATATTTTTGGATACTTTGAGATTTCAATAACTACTTTCATATTATATTGAACTTTATAGATGTCTCTTGAACCAATATTGGTCCCAACATTGAGGTCAAACCTACCTTATCCCAATACAATGGCGACCGACATGACCGACCATAACTCACCTCAAAGGGATCCATTTGAATGATGAATTGGTAGCTATTTTTATATGAAAATTAAACCAATCAAAAATTCATATCCAAAGATCAATAAAAATCCCACACACATTATTAGAGCATGTCTTCCATAATTTAATTTTCCTTCTTTGTCTGACCATCCAATTGAGGATGGTATGTCATGCCGATTTTGATCTGCAACACCATCGCCTTTTGAAGGCATTCCCAAAACCAAGAGGTGAAACCGGAGTCCCTAATAGAAACAATTGTTGAAAGCACATAGTGAATCCTAATTACCTCTTGAACATACAATCGGCCCAAGTCATCAACCTTTGTTGTATCTCTGATCAGAATGAAATGGGACAACGTGTTCAAATAGTCAATAACCACCCAAATTCAATTCCTTCCCAAAGGGGGAAGATGTAGGAAAATAATGAATTACATGGCCATCTCATCCCACTTCTAGGTAGGAATGGGTAGTGGATTAAGAAAACCCAATAGCCTTTCATTCTCTTCTTTTACCTACTGTCACATATAACACCTCAAAAACGAGGTGAGTTATATCATGCTTCATTCCTGGACACCAAAACTGCCGACGAGAATCATAATAAATATAGATAGCACCAAGATGAATAGACCACAGAGACTGGTGACTATATTATATAAAAACCATTCTCAGAGATAAGGGCAATATAGAGTGACCCTTGAAACACAACATTCTCCCATGAAATAAGGACCAATCGCAAGGTGTCTCTCCATTATGAATAAACTGCATAGACTACTGGCACAACTCATCACCAAGCTGCTACTGCTGAATGTGCTCTAAAAGGGAAGGATCCTACTAAAAACTATCCATGAATGTGCCTTCACTATTTTCATTGGTTTCCATGTAGATGAGATAGAAAATCCTTATCATGGTTCACTCATCCCAAAACTCTTTCAATGTATACACTGGAACCTCCCTACTCAAGGAATCTTCCACAACATTACCTTTACCTGGGGTATAGATGATATCAATGTCAAACCCCCAGAAGTTACTCCACCCTATGATGCATCCATACATTCATATATTTTTGGGATAAAATGTACACCATGCTTTAATGATCAAAATAAACCAAAAATTTCTCTTCAGAAATATAGTGGTTCCACATCTTCAAAGCATAAATCACTACTTCTAAGTAAAATTCATGGGTCAAATAGTTCATTTCATGTAGTCAATGTATGAGAGAACCATATGCCACCACATGGTCATTCTGAATAATCACAAATCTAATATCCATACTTGAGGCATTACAGTAAACCACATATCACTTTCCAGATTCTTACAGGATAAACACAGGACCTGTGGTAAACCACCACTTCAACTCCCCAAAGGATTATTGGTATTCTGAGATCCATTCAAACTATACTTGTTTCTAGGTAAGCATCGTCATGGAAAAATATAGCCAAGATAAATAATGAAAAACTACTTGTAATAACCCACCAGTCCTGGAAAACTCCTAATCTCAAATTCATTCTTTGGTTTTTCCCACATCATAACATCAATAATCTTCTCGAGGTCCACTAAACCTCTTCTTTTGATATATCAGGACCTAGAAAATGTATTTCATTAATCAAGATGGCACACTTTTAAAACAAGGCATAGAGACAATGATCCTAAATAGTGCTCAAAACAATTCTCGAGTGTCTCTCATGATCCTCATCAGATCCATAATTAACTAGAATTTTATCCACAAATACCAAAATTAAGGAATTAAGATACTAGTGGAACTCCCAATTTAAGAGTTTCATAAAAATTATGGGAGAATTTTTGAATCTGAATGGCATGAACAAGTTCTCAAAATGGTTGTACCTACATCAGAAAACCATTTTTGGGACTTCCACCTCCCTCAATCTGACTTGGTGATAACCGAAATGAAAATCAATATTTGAAAACCACTATTTCCCATTGATCAATTCAAAGGGGTCATCAATTTGAGGAAAAGGATATTTTTTCTTAATGCTTACCTTATTCTTATTTTGGTAATCAATACACAACTAGGGAGATCTGTCTACCTTAATCATGAAAAAAACTGGGGTTCCCCATGGAGAGACACTCAGGTGAATGAATCATTTGGATTCCAAATCATCCATTTACACCTATAATTCCCTCAAATTAGTGGGTCTGTACTGTATGATGGAAGATATATAAGATGTTTTCTCAGTTCCAAATCTTCAAGAACTCCACATACCACTCAGGAGGGGATCCTAAGAATTAATCTAGAAATACCTAAGGGAACTCATCCACCATATAAGGAAATAAACCATCAATAGCACTACCATCATCCTCCAATGTGAGTGATGATAAATAAAAAATGAGATTTACCAATTCCGAAAGTGGAGATCCAATACGACCCGATTGAGGATCCCATTCTCCATGAAATCCATGGGTACTTACATTAGGTTCAATGAAACTCACCAACCATCTATATAATTAATTATGTACCTGAAATCACACCATAAAATTCATACTAAGGATTACATCAATGAGGTCCCTCTCCAAGTCTAATAAATCCCACTCTAACTCGACCCCTAACATGGTGAGAGCATAGGATAGACCCATGTGACCCTTATCTCTCTTCTTAGAAGGGGCAATACCAAATCCACTGAATAAGACATAACCTCAAATGGAAAATTGAATAACTAAAAAATATGGATAAAGATAAATTAAATAGAAATACCAATATAAAAAAATATCCACTATAGACAATACAATAAGAATGGTACCTTGTACTATCAATGATTTTTTATGTAATCATGTTGGTGCCTAGTCCATTACAAAAAGATACTTCCCCTCATCCTGATCCAAGTTAAATCCACTCAACTATGGCTATACCCAGAACTGCCTCTCCACAAAAGAAGATCCAAGCCTTCCTCCAGACCACTAAACTAATATCCCATTGTCCAAATCAACTCTGACTGGGATTATATCCCCATATAATCCATATATCCAACTTCACTCTGGTATGAATGTGTGGCTCTTCATAATTGATGTAATTGCCCCATCGCTCCACATTCATGACATGATTTCGAATGAGATGTGCATAAAGGTTATATGTGCCCAACCTTCCCACACTGGTGGTAGAAAATAAACCCTGAATCAGAATCTATGGACAAAGATTGCTAGGAAGGATGGCCTGAACTACCACCTCCCTTCTTCCACTTCTCCTCTTGGTCCCTCTTCTTCTCTAATGAGATACCACTTCCCGTAGATTACATTTCCCCCACAGAATCTATACGTTCCCTTTGGATAAATTTCAACCATACAAGCATAGTCAACCACCTTATCTTACTTTTTCTTCTTGAAAAAATACCTTAGAATAAATCTATGGCCATATGCTCATCTTGAACCTTTGAGATTTCATCTTCTCATTTGAAATGATCTCAAGTGCATACTGCACTATATCAATAAAATTGATTGGAATACTCCATCACTTTCTGGTTTCCTTGGGAATGATCCATGAAAACCCCTAATCCAGAGTAAGACAAAAATCTCATCATAATACTCATCATTGAAGATAATGTTGAAATATATACATCTTATTTGCTCGGTCTTCCTATTTTGAACCACAGAGTCCCACTATCTCTAATTCGGACCATTAAGCAAGAACAAGGCATATTTTACCTTTACTTCCTAAAGAGTATCAATAAATTCACACATTCTCTCTATATTTTCAATCCACTCCTATTCTTCCTTATGTTCATCATTTCCCTAGAATGAATGAGGCTTTTTATTGAGGAACTCATAATCATAGTCCTTTCCAGGAGCCCGTTTAGCTTATCTAACCTGAGAAATACTTGAACCTTCTCCATGTAACAAAGCTTGGAAAGACCTAACCATTGCCTAAACAAGTATATGATTAATGGGTGAGGGAAACATCTCTCCATCCACTTCCCATGGTAGCATGGTAAGTCTATCGGGAGGCAGTTTTCTACAAAAAGAAATGATCACAAGAAAAAACATCAGTACAACCATTCTGAAAAATTTCTTCAACAACAAAAAATGTCAACATTTCATAATCAAACATAACCAAATCTATTACATTAATATTCCAAATATAGAAAAACTACTCCACCCCCATCTAGTGTCCATATAAAGTTTGAATCCTATATGTATCACCTGTATGAGATGTAAAATCAAACCTAAAAATCCCATGGTGACTTAAGATCTGTCATGATGTGTGCTTTCCAGGAACCCCACTAACAACAAGAAACACATTCCCAAACAATCCTAGCTCTATTTTATCTATAATCATCCCAAAAATAACTTGACCCAAAAGATTGAAACCTACTCTAATATTATTTGCTCACAAACTAAGACGGGGTTCCATATGACCCAACACCCAACCCTATTTTTGGCTGACTAGAAGAGTGTTTTGGATCTCCACAAGATACAAATAAGAGAATAGATTTCTACGATATCACTTCTGAATCATTTTACCCAATTCCATAAATATAAAAACCCAACAATAATAAATGGACCAAAACTAGATAATCATAACCAAATATGGCAAAACAATTTTTCCGATTCAATTCTTACAACAATTAGACCAATCCAAAAGGGATAAAATAAAAAGGTAAACAAGGAATTATCCAAAAAAACCGTGAAATAAGAGGGGCATCATACACAAGCCACCACCACACACATTTAAGGGGAAACCACTATCATCTAGATCCACCACCTCCAAACATCTTTCCTTTACTTTTTTCAAACATTTCCAAGTCTACTTACACCCAAAGGTGTATGTAGGGTGTGAGCTAATTTGTAGAAAAATTCTACCCAATAATGAGATTCCATGATATAAACATTATGAGGTAAATTAACATGAATATTTTATATATAGGAAATATTGAAAAAAAATTAATAGAAAACACTTTAAAAAACATGCTTTTATTTTAAAATAACACATAAAGTACATTATATGCCAACAGTAGGTATGATATCATAATAGAGCACTAAGTCATGGAAAAAACGATAGGATATAGCTCTATTGGGACCCTAGAGACATCGTATCACATTGAAAAGTTGTACAGTAACAATGACCATATGCTTCCTTGTACACGATCCATTAGAGTGTAGAAACAAAAAAAATTATAGTGGTATCTAATAATAGTAAATATTTAGCTAGTATTGTAATCGTTAGTCCCGATATGTGAATCTAGGGTGAATCCATATTTAAATCACTAGAATACTAGTCCTATTATTCCCACATAGATACCTAGGTTTCCCTTCATGAGAAATTTTCAATCCACATGTCACTAAGATCCCAAAAATACACATACAAATATGACAAAAAATATAAACATGCATGTTAAACCACCATTTCCATGCCCAAAACCCATTTTGAATCCAAAAACACACCCAATCCCTTTCAAAACCTATTTTTTATCACTTGAGTAATTTATTAAACACCACTAAGAAGAAACCATGGAATCACTCACAATATACACTTAGAACACTCCCCACTAACTTTGGAAAACCAATTTTCACCACAAACAAAAATTTAATCTTCATAAAAACACAATTCACACCTCAAATATAACCCATAGAATATCCATAAGAAGTAATGAAATAATATTAAAATCACCAAATTATGTTTATGCATGGAACCGCCAACCTCAAGTGAAGAAACTTATAGAATCTTGTGAAAAACATCAAACAGAGCTTAATGTCACCCTAAGGAGGCAAGATCAAACCTTGAACATCAAAATTAAACACTATAAATTATGATCTAACCCTAAAATTACACCCTACTAGCTAGAGAAGTGAACCACAATGATGAATAGTGAAACCCCTAAAAAGGCATAGAGACTTGTAGGGGAGGTACCTACATGAGTATTTATTGAATAATCTAAGCCAAATCTCCCCCAAAATAGAGACAAAGGGAATATAAACGAAGGGGGAGGTGCTCCTAGCGTTATAAATACAAAGGCGGGGAATGGGGGTTTAGGGTGAAAATATGGGACAGAGAAAAATTTAGAGTCCAATTTTTAATGACCTGGACTGGCCTCATGATTTTCCCGCACATTTTTTCAAACTATGCGGTAACTATGTGGTCGCCACTATATAAAAAGGAAATGTTTTATAGTCAGTCATATAGTTTGACAATCCATGCACCAACTGTGTGATTTGGATCTATCCCAAAATGACACCATGGTACACAGTTTCTTGGGTGTCATGCACGGTTTCCCCTAACCATGTGCAAGCCATGAACCACCCCTACAAAAGAAAAAAAAATCATTTTTCTATAGAAACTCAAAGTAGAGCCAAGAAATAAACATTTTATAAAAAAAAATAGAATAAATACCTAAAAATGGTGACACATATGTGATATATAAGGACTACAACGTGGTCAAAAAACATACCTTTATCCTATTGGATGATTTTATATCCCCATTTCCAAAAAGGTTTCAAAAAATGGATTCTTGTTACCATATTTTATTTATTTTTATCTTTATAATACTTAATCAAAAGATAAATTCAAAAATGTGACCATCTTGATTTTAATTTCTATAATATTGTGTGACAGATATATAAACAATACATTTTCAATTATAAATGATTATTTGAATGAGAAATTATTTTATTTGTATTTGGTAATTTATTTTTTATTTTTAGTAATGATATAATTACCATATATTCCTAAACAATACTGACATAACTTTTATTAAATTAATGTTAAAATAAATTAATTTAATTTAAATATATTGAAATCAATATAATTTTAATATATTATTTTTTTCCTCATATATTTTATCTAAGTATTCTATTTTTCAAACTATTTTCAAGTATTATATTCAATTTTATTTTATTTCATGTTTATTTAAATGTAAAATAAACTTAATAGATCAAAAAATGATATTAAATATATTTTATAGTTACTAATATTTTATAAAATGAATATAAATTTAAAAAAATCCAATCACCAACCTAGTGATTAGGATATTTTTTTAAAAATAAATCATGGTCTATTTTTGTGATAATTAACCTATTATAGTAACTAGCATTACCCCTAAAGTGTGAAAAACATTGTTATCAGGGTAATAATCAATAGGGGTTAACACGGGTTAAAAAAATGAAAAATTTAGAAATAGAATATTAACATCTCAAAATTTTATTTTAGGGGATTATTTATACTCATCCTTATATTATATTATACTCATATTAATTTTGATCTATTTGAACATGAAAAGTGATTTATAATAATTTAATACTTTAAACATTTGAAGTGTACCAGTCCCCTTTCTAATAAAAAGGAATATCCTCTCTCTTTTCATTTTATTTCATAAAATATTTTAGTTCATATAATTATTAACCAAATACTGTTTTTACACCCTCTCCGCCTCTTAGAGTCATTATTTTCAATAGAAAACTAACATAAGAAAACATTTAATGTTATCCTTAAGAGGGTATCCCAAGAATAGGTATAGTTCATAATCATGTATTTTCATTTTATTTCTACTTATACCACCTTAAAATCATCCACAACATAATTAAATAAAAATTAAATTTTCTTCAAAATATAGTAATGTGTTTTTATTAATGGAATCACCTATATTCATCCCCTTTTCTGTCAAATAGTTATTGAAACTATAATTTTTATTTGGACAACTACCTCATGAAAAAATGGTGACATATTTTGTGTGTATGTGTGGATTACCACCTCCACGAAGTGATGTTTTTCATTTTTAATTATTGTATCACATGGAAGGAATATTTAAGTGTATTCAAAGAAATAATAATTTGTTTATAATTTAATGTCCCATATTTTCCTTGTATTATTTTTTGAATATTATAAGGAATTATTTTGAGATTAGGCGCTAAGTTGGCGTGTGATTCCGAGGCTCGGTGTGCACAAATAAATTCCTTGAAACTATTAAAATATTAAATACCATGTGCATGAAGTTTTCCTAAAAAAAGTATAATAACTTCTAAATGGATTCCTAGATCAGAAATATGATGGAACCGTTGCATTTAGTCTAGTAATTTTACCATAGGCAAGGCCTGACGTCAATCGGTGTTGGTCAACTACGAAAATTAGTTTTTGGTGTTTTAATAGATAAAATAAATGGAGAATTTATTTTATTTTTACTATTTATCCAATGCAGAAAAATAATTTTTAAATGATCCTTAGAGATATGGATCCATGTTTAAGAACATAAACCTAGGATTTCATGGTGTCTCTCAAGAGAATTTGAAAAACTCTCTCGACAGTGAACAACAATGGGATTTTGGATTAGAGATTAGTGGACACTATTTTTTATGGACATCACCAATGGTGGTGACATGATGATAGATTCTCTTTAGATAATGATCCAACTTTTAGGTAGGGTGTTGTTTCTTGATTTTCTTTCCCTAATTCTATAATCACCAATGAACACGGATAAACTGAAGAACAGGTTGAACCGTGGATCGATTGTTCTTGAGAGATGGGCATATTTGTGGGAAATCATTGGGGGATGAATTATTAATCCTTGTTTCCTCATAGATAATTCTAAAAGTAATGGATTGTGGCTAACATGAACAAAGGCTAAGATTAATTTCTCATGGAATTTTTTGTGTTTTTCTTATATTCATTCTTGGATTTCGGCACCATTGAACCCTCATGGTCATTGTTGAGATTTCCAGGAGGCTCTGAATGCAATTGGACCACCTAATTAGAGGAAAATTAACCACATATGCTAAATTAGGGTAGATCAGGTCACAAGGTACCCGGATTTATGATCTCACCAAATTATGGGCATCGGATGAGCCATGGTGGTCTGTGGAAGGGGCCAGTGGAGCATCGATGTTGGTATGCAAAGTAAGTCACACAACAGAGGTTCCACATGTAGGTGCAGCTTCCAGTGGCTATAGTGATGGCCGAATGAGGAGACACTAGTGTCGGCTAGTGGGGAAACCTCATCCAGGGGATGCGGAGGGGCTGCAAGGGGTGATGTGGCGAGGTGGCCACATACACAGCTGAGAGGCCGAAGTGAGGCCACAGGGTTGGAAGACACTGTGGTATGACCATGTTGGATGTGATGCTGCACCACATGGAGTATAAGGGCATATAGCTAGGGCAGACGACATGTGGCAGACCAGACGGTTCCACGTGTGAGCGGGCCAGACCAAAGGATATGGGCCACTCTAGTGGCCCGTAGTGCCGGAACAAACATCAAAGATACTCAGAAGGTTTCACCAAGTGATCTAGTATGCTATGGTCTAGCAGACCCACTGGTCCAGTCCTGGCCAGGTTGGACGGACCAAGCCAGTTCAGGTCTAATATGTCGGTTCCAGTGGGTTGGATCAGACCTGGGTCAGACCATTTTATGAAAACTACCAAAACATTCAAATTGTGTGTCTGTTTGATGATCCATTTGTAGCATTGGGACCGTTTCAATTAGATGTTCCTTTCGAGATATCCTCAATAGGTTTTTTTGGAAGTGTGAATATGACCTAATAACTCGAGGAGTACATTCTCCCGGGACGAACGTGCTATGAGAGGAATCCTATGGCTGGAATTGACTTTAGGACAACATGACTTTATGAGACTATGTGACTTGGAGAGACTATTTGTCTTACTGATACTAATTTTCTTACATACGTGTCTTATCGGGACTGATTGTCTCATTGGGACTACGTGCCTTATCAATACTGGGTGTTTTATAGAATACGTCTGATGATCCTATTTTGCGTACTATAGACTTATACATGTGTGAGAGGAATGTAATATTTATTTATGGTATAATTGATGTATTTATTTTTGGTATACTTCATTTTATTCTATTTAGTATACATTGTATATTTCTTAATGGAATTCCTTTTTGGTTTCGGGGTGTCCTAATAAGTATTATTTTACTCATGCATGAATGGTATTTTCTCGTACCTACCATGTCTTGTGTAGATGATCGATGCTTTGATGTAGTCCTAGGTATACCAAGACTAGGTGGTTATTAAAGAGGCCAAATATTTGAGGTGTGATCCTATGACTTCAAACAGTTTTCCATTACCTTTTCCTTTAGTTTTGATTTTTTACAGATGAGTTTTAGGAACATGTTCATTTACTTTTAGTGACTCTTTCTTTTGGTGGGCTTGAATTATGGCCCTATTAACCTTCCAATTTTCCACTATCGTATTCTATGGTTGGTATCTTAGTGTATACTTTAATTTTTTACTTAGTTCTTTCACATCTCATCAATTTGGCCTTGCATATATGTGTGTGTCTTTCTGTGCAGGTACTTAGGAAAATGCCTCCCATTTTTGGGATATGACTACTCAGTTTTTGTCACCAGCCTCAGGACTATGGTAGTTAGGCTTTCAGTAGTCACATTATAGGACCCTCTAGTATGGGTCATGAAATTGTGGTATCAGAGTGGTCTGTTCAATGGATTGGGTGTCTGTGAGGTTGGTTTTGGGAAATAGTGTTAATTGATTCGAGATTAGATTTTAGGCCAGGGATTCTGTTGTTTTGTGGTGGTTAACTTATCCATACACTAGGACTCTGGACACCTTAATTTCAACTCGCTATGTGGAAACACTAGATTAAGGGAAAAAATGGTACTTCTGTCATATAGGATTTGGGTGTGTTCCCATGTCCTTCTTGAGTCTGCTCACGAGGTATACACTATTGATCGTGGTACATATTGTTCTATTTTAAGATTCCTTGACACATATAGTCATCAAGGATTCTATTTTGTGGTCATACGTATGATCTTACTAGTGATGCGGCATCGGTCCAGGGTCATAAACCAAGAGATAGAACCTTTAGGTGGTTTACCAGTAATACCACCAACCGCTGAGCAGCAGCTACTACCAGCACTACCGGAGGAGGATGCACATAAATTGAGCATGCTGCGTGATTTCAATAGGTAGTGACCTCCCAGGTTTTGGGGTGATCCAAAACACTTGATAGTTGAGCATTTGATGTAGGAAGTTACACATGTCTTTCGCCTTGTGAGGAAACCTTCTGACCAGATGGTAGTCCTTGTCATGAGTCTTCTTCAGAGAACTGTGGGGTGATGGTGGAGCTTAGTGACCCATACACACAATGAGGAGACTGTATCTTGGGAATACCTCAAAATTATCTTTATATATGAGTTTTTTTAAGCTACATCATGATCATTGCGCATATTGGAGCCCTTGTATCTATAACGGGGCAGTCAGACTGTGGTGGAGTACTCATTGTGGTTTACTGATCTTTTACGCTACTCCACATATATGATATGAGACCCATTATTTAGGGATAGAACCTTAGATCATGGATTATTCCAAGATATTAGGTCATCCATGATATACCATATAATTCCTACCTTTATTGGGCTACTGGATCAAGATCGACTAGTGGATATCTTTCTAGCAGAGCATAAACTAGTAGTGGGAGCTACCATTGGGTACCAAGTATATGAGTCTTTGGTGATAGTGAGATGACATCAGTCGCATCATCCCTAATGGGTCAGGAACTCTAGGGGATGATCCCATGACATAGGATTAGTGGTGTGGGGCTCCCATGGCATATCGAGTCGATTGAATGATAGGTTGTGTTAATAGTGCGGTGGTTTTGGACATCTGGCTTGAGATTTCTGGAACCGTCGTACGACCGGTCAGGATATGGTCAAGGGACTGATGAGATAGAGTCACAGGAAAGAGAAGGGTGGTCTATAGGTCATTATACGTGGAATAGGAGTATGAAAGTCACTAGTAGTTGGGCATAGGTTCGGCATATTACAACCACCACATCTAGGTGGTCCATGAATGACTCAGAGAGATGGTGGATCGGGACAAGCCCAGCTTCAGGTGATGGAGGATAAGGACCCCAAGACTCCATGTATGATTATAGGTACAACTTATGTCTATTTCACCTTAGATATAGTTTTTATGGACATAGGTTCTATTCATCCTTTTCTTACCATGACCCTTTTTTGAGACTCAGAGATTCTGGTGGAACCTTTGACTCTACCCTTACGTAAATACACTTCTATAGGATGGGATTAAATGATCACACACTGTTGCTAGAAGTGTGGCAATAATCATGGAGGAGAGAGTTTTGGTTGAGATATATTGGTAATGGCGTCGAGTCCTTATGATGTGATTATCAGTAGGAATAGTTATCTATAATCCATGCTTAGATAGGCTATTTTAGGTTAAGATCATGGCGGATCCACATTTATGGGACCAGGTTTTTCTTTTTTAGTGAAAATGAAACCCAAGAAGGGTAGGATGCACTCACACATAAGAGGGTGCATCCGATAAAATATCAGTTGGTTAGCCTAACCCTCGGCGTAGTGGATGATATGAGTCCTTAGTTTTGTGTAGTGGTGGTGAAGTATGAGGAAATATTTCCTGAGGACGTTTTGGTATTACCTCTCTATTGGTAGGTATACTTATGCATTAATCTACACCCCAAGATAGCACCGATATCTAAAACTATGTATCTGATGGTGCACATAGAGGTTCATGAGTTGAGGGTACAGTTAGAAAAATTTTATAGGTATGGATTCATGAGACCTGATGTTTCACCCTAGGTATCCCCAGTTTTGTTTTACAAGAAGGCATACGGGATCTTGATATTATGTGTGGAATTATGATGCCTAAATCTGGTGATTATGAAAAATAAGTTTCCACTACCGAGGATAGATAACCTCTTTGATTAGTTGAAAGGAGTGAGGTGGTTCTTCAAGATTGACCTCAGATCTCTCTATCACCATGTCAGAGTATAGGATTAGGATATACAAAATAAATATTTTAGATGTTGATAAAACCACTATGAGTACTTGGTGATTCCATTTGGCATGAAAAACGCCCCAATTGTGTTCATGGGACTCATGAACATGATCTTCCATCCTTGCGTATACTGGTTCATGGTGGTCTTCATTAATGACATCCTATTGTACTCATTTTCTGAGGATGAGCATGTGATACACTTGAGGATGGTCTTGGAAATACTCCAAGAGAACCAGCATTATAGGAATCTCTCAAATATTCAGTTCTAGAATTTATAGGTTCGTTTTCTAGGATAGATCCTTTCAGAAGAGGGGGATGTTGTAGATCTACTGATGATAAAGGTGGTTCTTTCTTGGGATCCACCCGTGAGTGATATTGAGGTGTGAAGTTACCTTTGTTTTTTTGGGTACTATTAGATGTTTTTACATGAATTTTCCAAGTTAGTAACATCCTTGATAGCTTTGACTTGAAAGGGGAAACCTTTCATGTGGACAGAGAAGTTCTAGGAGAGTTTTCAGCAGCTGAGGTAGATATTGAAGAGCTCTATTATCTTGAGATTTTCATAGGAGGGTGTCAAGTATGTGGTGTTCTATGGTTAACTAGGAACCAGATTTGGTTATGCCCTAATGATAGGGAAATCTGTGATTCTTTATGGTTCACAATAGTTGAGACCACATGATCCAAACTACGCAACTCATGATCTAGATTTGGCAGTTGTAGTCTTCGCATTGAATATGTGGTGACACTACCTTATTGGGTAACATTTTATCATTTACTCTGACCAAAATAGTCTCAAGTATTTCTTCTCTTGGAAGGATCTGAAATTTAGATAGTTCTGATTTCTAGAGTTCCACTAGTACTATGACTTTGAGATTATCTATACTCCTTAGAAGGGGAACGTGTTGGAAGATTCTCTCAGTAGGAGTTCAATTTTGCATCTATTAAATGAGGCATCAGAGCAGTTGGACTCATTTTACATATCATTTCTATATATATTTGTATAAGTATACCTCCAGTTTATGGTTATCACCCCTCCACTCTTACAGTGATTCAGGGAGGCATAACTCAAAGATACCGGCTATGAGACTTTACATGCTCATATGTCTACAAGGATTTCGCCTGATGGATATTCAAAAGGTTTGAAGCACATAATTATTTTTAGAGGATGCATAGTAGTACCAATTGTGTTATAGAAGGAGGTTTTTAGGGAGTTCTATATGTCCCATTTGGTAGTATATCCAGGTGTTTTGAAGAGGTACTAGGACATTTGACACCATTTTTGGTGTCCAGGAATGAAGAAAGGACTTGCATGGTTTGTCTCTTGATGCCTCACTTATCTGTAAGTAAAGGAAGATCACTAATTTCCATTAGGTTTGACTGAACACATTGAGGTTCTAGAATGGATGTGGGATGGGATATTGATGAACTTCATGATAGGTTTACCACGTACTTCCAGGGGACACAATACCATCTAGGTGATCATTGAATAACTCACCAGTTTGTCCCACTTCCTTGCTATTTGGGATTAGAGTTCAGTAGAGTTCTTGGGATGCCACTATGTGAAGGAGGTAGTTCACCTCCATGGAGTTCCATCAAAGATAGTCTCAGACTATGATGCTCACTTTACATCCTAGTTGTGTAAGGGATTGCAGGAGGCCTTTGGGACTCATCTACGCTTGAGCATAGAGTTTCACCCATAGAAGGATGGCCATATTGAGTTGGCCATTGCAGTTCTGTAGGATAGTCTATGCTCTTACATTATATATTTTTTCCATATTTGGGAGGATAACCTACCTCTGGTGGAGTTTTTTTTAAAACAACAGCTATCCTTCCACCATCCATATAGAACCATTTGGGGCCTTGTACGGGAGACCATGAAGGTCATGACATTACAAGACGGATATAGGAGATTCAAAACTTGCGGTCCAGGATTTAGTGTGGGTGACTATAGAGAAGATTTATATAATTCATGAGTGGTTTAATACTATCTAGATCTTTCAATAGTCTTATTATGACTGGCGAATGAGGGATTTGGAGTTCAAGGAGGGTGACCATGTGTTCCTTCGGGTCTCTCCTCGAAGAAGGATACAAAGATTTTGAAGGGGAGACAATCTATCTTTGAGGTTCATCGGACCTTTCCTAATACTACAAGCATTTCTAGAGGTGACATGCGTCTTGGATCTACCTTCGCAGTTACAGAAGGCGCATGTTGTCATTCATGTGTCACAGATGAGGAGATAAATGCATTATCTTTCACATGACATTGACTGGGGAAATCTTAACTTTGATGATGGAGTGAATTTTGTTTAGTACCCAATGGATATTGATGATCTATAGGAGAAGATCATTTTTGGGTGGTATATTCTTATAGTTCATGTTTGGTTGCATAACAAGAATCTCCAGGAGAGCACATGGTAGTGGAAATCTCATATTCATTCTCAGTATGCTCATTTGTTTGTATAGACTTTGTTTTTGGATTTCAAAGATATATATCCCCAAGGTGAAGAGAATTTAATGTCTCGAATTTTCTATGTAATATTTGTGAATATTTGATAGAATTATTTCAAGACTAGACGCTAATATGGCATGTGATTTCGAAACCTAGTGTGCCCAGAATAATTAATTAAAAAAATATTAAAATATTAAATAGCATGTGTGTCCAGTTTTCCTGAAATGTGTAATAACATCTAAATGGGTCCCAGATTTAAAATATGAGGTCAACCTTACGTTCAAAGTAGTTACTTTACCTTATAAGGCCCCAAACATCTACCGTCATAGGTCATCTACAGAAATTAGTTTTTGGAATTTTAATAAATAAAATAAATGGTGGAATTATGTTATTCCTAATGTTTCACCAATGTAGTGAAATTATTTTTAAATATTATATAGAGACAAGGAACCATGGTTAATAACATAACCCTAGAATTTCATGGAGGCTCTAGATATAACATGGATAAATCTCTCGATGGCGAATGATAATGAGATTTCGGATCAGAGATCGGCAGATGATGTTTTTAATTAATCTCAACAACAGTAGCAATGCTACAATTAATTCTCTTTATTAAATGATCCCACATCGAGGTAGTGTTTTGTTCCTTAATTTTACTTCTCTATTTCCATAATCAATGGTCAACACAGATCAACCAACTAACTGGTTGACTTGTGGTTCAATCGTTCTTACTGGATGGTCATAATTAATGGAAATCACTGGGGGGTGAATTATTTAACGTTATTTCTTAATTCTCTATTCTAGTAGGATATTATTGAGGAGGATATGAATAGAGGTTGATATTCATTCCTCAGTGAAGTCTTTGTGCTTTTCTTACCCATTTTTTGTCATTCGTCATCATTGAACTGTCGTGGTCATGACTAGTCTTGCCGAGAGGCTCTTAATGATATTGGACCTCCATACTAGATGTGAATTGACGACAGAGGCTGTTGTAGGGTATATCAGGTCACAAGGAACCGAGATCAATGATCGTTCCAAATTATAGGCATCATAGGAGCTCTAGTGGTCCGTGGAAGGGACCACCGAATCACCGGCGGTGGTGGAACATGGTGATGGCTGAAGGTTTTGGGCGTAGTGGAAGCATGGTTGGGATGGTACCCAACTTTGATTTTTACCATGATCAATTATTATTCTGAGATCAGTACGATGATGAACACTAGTCTCCACAAAATATAATCAAAGATTTAGATAAAGAATAAAGAGTTCTAAAACCTTATAGAGGATCTTGCACATCATGTTTATAATTAATTTAATTAATTTCATAAAGAAAAATAATACATGTATCATTGGTATTTTTCTTCATTTATGATTTTGATCATCCAGAATGACCCTTCCATATTATCTTGTTGCACTTTTAAGGTTCCAAACTATAATCCCTCAAGTGGTGATCCACACGTGCTCCAATGGCCTTTGATCGACATTGCTCGTTCTTCGGGTGCTAGTTCGGCGAAGCGAGTGTCTTGTGTCGGTCATTCTAGATCAATTTTTCTTCATCCTTAAAGAATTTCTCTCATTATTGAGAGGGGATAGAAGAGGATTCGAGAGTTAAATTGTTTGGCTCATCAATTCTCAATTCACCAGGTGTGTGGTGTGATGTCTAGAACAATAGGCATACTTGCCTATTTATATACATGGAATTTCAATTACAGTATTTAATTTCATAGTTTCAATTAAATACATTCATGAACTTAAAGAAACCCCATGAATTTAATAATAATATCGTGACATTATTTAGGATGTTCCAACTTGCGCAAAACAAAATTATAAATAAAATTTTGTGTCATAAAATAATAACAGTGTAATTTTCATTTCTGCCAACTAGTTAAATAATTATTTACCATCTTGAAAATAATTATTTTACTACCGGACCAACCTTGATCCGCTCAAACTCCATTTAAATTTATTGAACACCCAAATAAATAAATAAATAATGTATTCTCTTAAATAAATATTTTATTTACAAAGTAATAAATAAATATTTATTAAATGTTCAACAAAATAAATAAAAATATTTTATTTAATTTATGCGATCATTGTAACTTGAATAAAAATTTCCCACAGCCTTGAGAATAATATTTATTTCATTAATTAAATTCCAATTAAATTTAACCAATACCACCAAAACACATAGTGTGTGACCCTCTAGGATTATTTCTCGTTGGCATTAGGCGGGCTTGCCTAAAGTCCAAGAGTACTATTTAGTAACGGGTGAAGCACCCAAGAGAAAGAACATAAAATCAGAACAATGACATCCAAATACGAATTCCCGCTATGTAATATAATCTCTTTGTCGCAATATCTTATCAAGAAAGTTTCATGATTGTGTCATCAACATTTATGCTTGATATATCGTTCTTTGACTACCTGAAATAAAATCAATGTTACACCATGGACATGGAATTTCTCATGACAGTTCTATTTCAATCAAAGGTCTGAGGTATCATAATCCATAAATGGAAGGGACAAATACTTCCTCAACTTATCTATTAATATCAAGCCACTCGTGATGCACCCAATGTACCCTACTTATTGCCAACTATCTAAGTGATGGCTTTCCTCAGTAAAACAAAGTGTGTAAGTCATGACATGTATTAATGATAATCTTAAAGTCTAAGGATCATTACACATGCTCGTAGATAGAAATATCTGATGACTCTAAAACATGCGGAATTTCTACTAGTGGGTTTGTTCTCATAATCTCCCATCATGGAGATTACCAAGTGAAAACTTCATGAGAGGAAGTATCATCTGCTTACCAGTACTCACACCTGATGGTATGCATGCTATCTGTCCCATCAGAGCATGTCATCAAAACAAAAAAACAATATTTAAGAATATTGTTATAGAATTTCAAGTTTCTCATCATAGTGGGGAACTTCCATGAACTTATCAATGAAAAAAATACTCTAGGACATTATTACATCCTAGTCATGAAGAAAAATGAACAATATGTAATAATAAATTAAATATAAATGTAATAAAATTAAAACTAGTTGGTTCTAAGACACCAACTCTTAAAAACTCCCACTTGAACTAGAGTCAACTACCTGTGACTTTTAGTTCGCTTGACCTCACATGATGATCATGTTTCTGCTAAATCAAGCCTTTAGTCAAGGGGTCTGCCACATTGTCTTTTGTGGAAAAAGTGCTCACTGCAACTTCACCTCTCTGAGAAAAAACCCTCAAGAGATGATACTTCTAAAGTATTTTCTTCATCCGCATATGTGTCCTTGTCTCTTTTGTGAGAGCCACCATTGTAGTATTATCATAGTACAGTGTGATGGGATCTTTACTACTATGTATCACATCTTGATCCTGGACAAATCTTTTCATCCAAACTGATTCTTTAGCTACCTCAAAATCTGTGATATACTCAGAATCTGCTATAGAATCTGCAACCACACTCTGCTTTGAGCTCTTCCAGATCATTGCACCTCCATTCAAAGTGAAGATGTATCCTGTTTGTGACATCATGTAATCTTGATCAGTCTGGAAACTAGAATCTATATATCCTCTGATGACTAGATCCTCATCTCCTCTATAAAAAAAAGAACATGTTCTTAGTGTGCCTCAGATACATTAGAATAGTCTTGACTGCCATCCAATGGCGGTCACCTGGGTCAGCTTGATATCTTCCTACCACAATCAATGTATAGGCGAAATCCATCCTATTACATAGCATGGAATACCTGACTAAACCAATCACTGATGTGTATGGATTTATTTACAATATCATTATTTCCTCCTGTGTTTGAGGATGAATTTTCATAGAATGATGAATGCCATGTGACACTGTAAAAAATCCCCTCTTGGATTGTTCCATACTGAATCTCTTTAGTATCTTATAAATGTATGTAATTTGACGTAGGCCCAGCTATCTCTTAGACCTATCATGATGTATCTTGATCCCAATAATATACGCTGCCTCATCCATGTTTTTCATAGAGAGGCATTGATCAACCATTCCTTAACTGATATTAAGTCTGGTATCTCGTTTCTAAAAAGTAATATGTCATCAAAATATACTATTAAGAAAACAACTGCACTCCCACTAATCTATTTTTAGACACACGTCTCACATTCATTCTTGGTAAAACCAAATTCTTTTTTGGCTTCATCAATATGAATGTTCCATGACCTGGATGCTTTCTTTAAACCATAAATGTATTTTTGCAACATTCATACCTTATTGGCTTCCTTTGGAGTCACAAACCATTCAGGTTGTGTCATCTACACATCTTCTTGAAGGTTACCATTAAGGAATGTTGTTTTGACATCCATTTTCCAAATCTCATAGTTATGGTAATATGCAATGGAAAGTAGAATTATGATGGATTTTAGTATTTCAACTGGTGAGAAGCTTTCATCGTAGTCAATTCCTTGACATTTTTTTAAAACCTTTTGAAACTAGTCATGCCTTATAGGTACTGACTTGTCCTTCCATGTCCAGTTTCTTCTTGAATACCCATTTTCAACCAACAGGATTTACATCAACTAGAGGATCTACCAAAATCCAGACTTGGTTTTGGTACATGGAATCCATTTCGGAATTCATCGCTTCTTGCCACTTGGTAATGTATGTGCCACTTAATTCTTCCTTGTAGGTTAGAGGATCATTATTACCAACTAATAAGGAGTCACCATCCTCGGTAACTAGAAAATCATAACATTCTAGTTCTCTAACCTCTCTTGTACTCCTATATAGAACTTGTGTCTCTAGAATAGATTCTTCTTCCATGGGGATTTGTGGAATCTGTTCATGTACCAACTCTTGTGTACCTTGACCCTTGACTTCATTGAAGTCTATCTCTCTCCCACCTTCTATTTTGGATATTTTATGTCTCTCAATGAATATCGCATGTCTTTTCACTATAAACTTTTTGTCTAAGGGTTTATATAGGTAATATGACCTTGTTTCCTTGGGGTATCCTATAAAGGTAAACTTTGTGCCTTGGGGTGAAAGTTTTTTACATGAAGAGGCCTTAAAAAACACTTATCTACCCCACACATGTAAATTCGATAACATGACTTTTGATCCACTCCAGAACTCATATGAAATACCATTTATCAATTTATTTGGTACTGGATTTTTATGTGTTCCACTTTTGGTAATGCATATACCCAAAAGGATAATGGAAGAATCGCATGACTCATCATTGATCTCACCATGTGCAACAGGGTGTGGTTTCTCCTATCAATCACACCATTCCACTGGGGCGTGTTTAGAGGAGTGAGTTGGGATAGGATCCCAAACTCCCTTAAGTAATCAATGATGTCTTGATTAAGATATTCTCCACCTTGGTCTGAGCGGAGTTTCTTAATCTTCTTACCAAGTTGGTTCTCAAATTCATTCTTGTATTTTGTGAACTTATTAAAAGAATCTGACTTATACCTCATTAAGTAGATATATCTATATCTATTAAAATCATCAGTAAATGTTATGAAGTGTGATTACCCTCCCCTTTCTTTAACTGGAAATGGTCCACACACATCGGTATGAACCAATTCAAGAAGTTATTTAGCCCTTTCACCTTTCCCACTAAATGGGTATTTAGCCATTTTTCCTTGTAAACATGAATGACATATGCCAAGTGGTTTTAGTTTGAAAGAATCTAAACATTCATCTTGATGTAACATTGTCAAGAGTTTCCTGTTTACATGACCTAACTGGTGATGCCAAAGTTGGGTGTGGTATGAGTCATGTGAAGTATCTTGGTTATCAATTTCCATTACTTGGTTTGTGTAATAAAACACGTAATGTTCATTATATAAATGTGTCATACCATAACAATTGTTATCTTTGTAATAGAAGAAACATTCATTTCCAAACATGAAAACCAATCCATCTATATCTAATCTGGATACAGAAATAAAGTTTTTAGTAAAATAAGTCACATAATAACAACCCTTTAACACCAAGATCATCCCAAGTGGAAACGTGAGGTGGTTTTCCCTGACAGCTACAGCAGCAAGTCTGGCTCTGTTGGATGCTAGTAGATATACCTCCCCTTGATCAATATTCCTGAATCTGCCTGGTTCATGTATTTGGATACATATGTGAGAACCATAAGTTGTATCTAATACCGAATTTGTATAAACAAATATATTTCATTTGATAAAAAATTCACCGAAATTTTCCCCTTTCTTCTTAGGATGGGTGCAGTTATTCTTCCAGGGGCCCATATTACCACATGCAAAACAAACAGTGTCATGCTCCATTGCCTCCCCTTTGATATTATTTTTCTTAGAAGGTTGTGAAGAAGCTTTGGTCTTAAATCTCTTTTCCTTCCATTTCCTCTTATTCACTATAAGGACAAAAGGATTTTCTCCCTTTATATCTTTGTCCACTTGGCGAATGAGGGTAAGAAGATCATATAGAATCTTATCAATGATGTTCTTATTGAAATTTACAAAAAAAGTTAGAGAATCTCTAAGGTAGTGATGCAATAATGAGATTGGTGCCCAGTTCTTTGGGGAGTTTAAACCCTAGAACCTCCAGGCGCTCAATGTATCCAATGATCTAGACTACATGAGGCCTAGCCGGGGAACCTTCTCCAAGTTTACTCTCCAAGAATGCCTTATAGATCTCAAACATTTCCTATCTTTCTCTCTCTTGGTAAAGACCACAGAGGTGCTCGAGCATGCTATAAGAATCTATGTGTTCATGAGACTTTATGAGCTCACTAGACATTGATAATAGCATCAAACATTGAATGTCGACCACGTCATTCATATGTTTCTCATAGACCAGGAAATCTTCATCACTCGCCTCTTTGGAAGGTAGATCAGGTAATGCTGACTACAGCACGTAAGACTTCCGTTCATGGCATAGGATAACCCGAAGGCATCTAAACCATTCATGTAAGTTACTATCAGTGAGGGTGTTTTCTTTATCCAGAATTGATCGTAGGGATAGTTTGGTTGAAAAGTTTGTCATTATTATTATACAATTAAAAGATCAGATCATTAGTACTTTATTAATTATATTTTATAAGAAATAATAAATTTTATTAAGTCTCCCACTATTTTATCAAGTCCCAATATCCCTCACCATTGAACTTGGAATGTCCAGTTTCAATGACATTCTAGGGGAAAGGATCCATATTCCCCTTCGCATAACCCCAAAAGGGTTGGTTGACCTAAATCATCATTTAAATTCGTAAAATTTTAAAATTTATAATCCTAATAACTATTTTATATGTGGAAAGTAGGGTCGAACCCACAGGGAAGGCAATTATATCCACTATTCTTTTAAAAACCTTCTAAAACTCCACTTTTGACTACAGTGGAGTGAATATTCTTTATTTTTTTAATTTTTATTAAGACCTAGAGTGATATAAAATTTCAAAACTATGTTTATAAAAAATTTAACTAAACTAAATTGAATCTAGAAAAGGTAGAAAAAAAAGACACAGAGATATAGCATGCTGAGAAGAGAACAATCTATTAAAATGACTGGGAAAAAATCTTCATTCTACTGGTTCTAAAAGGTATTCAATTTAATAAAAAGTTGTTATAGAGTACCACCTTAAAAAGAATGAATCACCTCCCTTTCCAGTAGTTAGTCATGCAAGCCAATAAAATTTAGATTTCGCCAATCCAAAATTAATCCACTGTGAACAATTTTTAATAAAAATGACAACAGGATGAACTCATTGTAAGTCCTGATGTCTAAAGAATCTACTAAATTTTGGAAGATGTTTTCAAAGTCAATCATTCCAACTGATTGTGAAATTTTGAAATTAGACTTTGGTGGAATAATGAAATTGAATGAATTCAGTATCGATCTCACTGATCAATACTGAAAACATCTAAAGATGAAATGAAAAAGAACTTTTAAAGGTAACCAGTGGAACTTCAATTTATCCCCGAACTAATTATTTAGCTAAACATCCTCTTTAATATGAATACCAAGATCATTATATTGCAAAATAGAAGAATTAAAGGAAAACATAGGAAGTAAACTCCCTCTACTAGGATGAATTGCTTCCCCTGGACACTTCCAGCTCCAAGAAGTGGTTCCAGAGTCACCCTCCAGTCTCCTCTCCTCGGCACTGGCTCCTCCAATGTGTCGAATGAATGTCACCCTAATGAATCTTCATCTCATGAATGTCCCCCCTCCAATACTGCTGCTTTCTCTACTTTAAGTACCCACTGTCTTCTGCTGCTCTTCAGTGGAACTCTTCACCGACATGAATTTATCTTTAACTATTGCACTGTACATGTGGATTTTTTCACGACTGGCACGTCGTGCTAGTTTTTTCCTCGTAACTAACTTCCACTGTGTTAGTTGCATGAAACTGGATGTTTTTAATGCATGGGTGTGAACCTGAAAAGAAAAACAAACAATAAAGTTAAAACACAAAGGAAGTAAAATAAATTAATACAATTGCTTTTAAAAGAAAATTATTTTAAAAGAATTAGTAAACTTTTAATTAATGTAGTTATGTAATATATTTTATTAATATTATTAATAAATAGTAATAAATTATATTAAGATGCAAAAATAATGATATTAATATTGTTTTAATTATAAAATTTAAATAATAATTAATTATATTTTTAAGTATTAATAAGTTTATTAAATTGGTTAATGAAAACTAAATAAATCCTTAAGAGTAATTTAATTTGAGAATTTTAATTAATTATTAACTATTAAACATTAAGTAATTATGTAATTTATTTAATTATTAATTTAAGGATTAAATTAAGATATTATTATAAGTTAATTTTGTTAAGTTGCTTTATCTAAAATTTATAAGTTGTTAAAATTGTAGTTCTAAATATTATATTAAATAGTTAAGTTTATATTTATGATTTAATTATTATTATTAATGTTAATTATAATTATTATGTTTATTATTATCCCAAAAATTAAATTATTTACTATAAATTAGAATAGTTTTTACAGATTTAATTCTTATTAAAATTTATTTTATTGATAAATTTTATTATTAAATCAATATGAAATAATATAAGGAAATTTATTTTAATTAAATTTAAGATTTTATCTAATTTAGTATAATAAATTAATAATTCTATTTAATTAAAATTATTTATCTTATATACATTATTTATTTATAATTATTAATTATTATTTTAATTTAGTTATTTATAATTAAGTTTTTTTATTTATATTTTCTTTTGTTTTTTTTCTCAGATCTTATTCCCCCTCCCCCTTTTCCATCGTGCAACTGGGGTAGGGTTATCCTTCTCCAGTGAGAACCATGGAAGCCTGGATCCTTAGCTCCGGAAGTACCAATGGCATCCTGAACGGCGGTCTGGGATCTTCCTACTGACGCGGCACTGCAGACCGACTCAGCTTAACCTACTCCTGTTCGGCTTCGGTGGTAGGTTCTTCTCATGCAGCGGCAACATCTCTCAACAGAAACGCACCAGCTTCTTAGGCGTCACCTCCTCCTACCGAAGAACAGGCACTGACAGCTTGATGTAGGGGTTCGGAATCCTCCAGGAATACCAACAGTAGTCTCCTATAGTTCAAAAGTCGCAATGACGGCATGCTTCTCTTCACGTGGTGCCTCATCCCGATGCTAAATAGACCTGGATTTGGTTAGTTGTAATTTTTGTAAAGAAACTAAAATTAGAAAATGTTACTACTTGTGATTGTGTCTATGGATCTGGAATGGAGGTGAGGTTTATTTGCAGAAAGAGTTGCTGTGAAAAATGGTGTTGCAGGTTTAAGTCGTTGTGATGGTGCATCAGTGATGAAAAGATGGTACCATGGAGGAGGAGGTGGATGAGAACTCACTGGTTACAAATATAGCTAACCAAGAGGCAAGATCGGGTGATGAATTTTGCAGTGATGAAAAGGAATGAGGATATGAAGAATCCATAGGTGTGAGGTAGAAGGAAAAGACCGATGTTGGGGTGTGAAACTGATCATGATTAAGGGAGATTGGTGATAGGGGAATAGATAATCGATGCGTGAAATCATGAGGGAGAGGACTATCGGTAGCAGGGGAAGAGAATAGGCATAGGTGAGATATGAGACTAATCTGTGTGTCAGTAGAAGGAAAAATGAACTATTGGTGAGTGGTGAATAAATAAGAGACTGATGGGGTAATGAAATATTGTGAAACCGATAGAGGAAATTTTCAATCAGTGAGTCATTGACTCGCTGATAAAAGGAATAATGATGGGTCACAGTGGGACAAAATCAAATAAAAAGATCAGTGAGTCTCGAGAGACCGATGGGGAAATAAATTGGTGTCACTGATAAAATAAAATAACGAGACACTGATAGAAGTAAAATAAAAAAATAAATCGGTGTGACGTGAAACCGATAATGTTTTGGGGGATCCATGAGTCACTGACTCACTGATAGTTGAAATAAAATAAGATTCTGATGAAATGAGAGACCGAAATCGATTAAAAGGATTGGTGTATCTTAATATTTGTGAGTCCAGACACACCGATAGTTATAAAAACATTGATGTGACCAAAGATCGGTGTGGCGAGGCATCGGTGTGTCTCAACATCGATAGAACAAAATGAGATGTTAACAATAAAAATTAATTTAAATTAAATAATAAAATAATAACACAATAATTAATTAACACAAAAGATAAATTGAAGAAATTTTTTAAGATTAAATAATTAACTTTAACTAAAAACTAACTAAATTATTTGAATAAAAATAACAACGACTTAATTATTAACTAAAAATATTAATATTAATATTAATTGATTAAATATCTAAATAAAAATAAAACACATAAAAATAATTATCTGCAGATATAAAATTAAAATAATTAAAATTAACTAAAGATATTAAACAATGAAGTTAATTAGTTAGATGATGAAATGAAAACTTAAAATTCAAAACATGTTATTTTATTAAAATTTAACATAAACATACTTAGCGGAATGATTGAACTCGTTAATAAGTAAGGTTAATTTATTTTAATAAATCTAAATTAAAGAGTAAGGTTTTAAATTAAAAACTAAATTAGATTAATGAAAATGAAAATGAAAAATTAAGTGATTAAAAATTATTTAAAATTATTAAAAATTAAACCAGACTAAGATTAAAAAAATAAAAAGTAATCAAATATAATCAGAATAATTAGAATGACTTAATAAAAAGACTGCAAACTCATATTTAATTATAAAAAATGAGTAATATTAAATTAAGTAATAGAATTAAAAAAGTGCCATTATTTATTAAAAAGTGTCAAAATAAGTAATTAAATTGCTAAAAATTAAATAAAAGATGTGGCAAAAATAAGTAAAAATAGAGCCACATTAAATTCCCCTACACTTAAGCATTGTTTGTCTTCAAACAATCCCATGTTTTGTTTTCTTTTAAACACATTAAAGTTTTTATTATTAACATCACACTGTAACATGTTTATCCATTTAAAAACAGAGGAATGAAAATTGATTTAGGATTAAGAAAATAAATTTTACGATCAATTCTTTCCTCGAACAAATACTCAAGGGTAATTAAGAAAGCAAAGACCATCCATCAAAGAAGATGTCATGCCTCATATGTAAACATACATAATGATTTATTTCAATCTAGGATCAGATTATAAATCCAAAAATGAAATGAGTTAAAATATCAACGGAATTAAGACATTAACCAAGGAAATTTATACTTTGACAGAATCCTAGGTTCCAAAAATATTTATTTTTTTTAATCACTTTATTGATAAAACCTAAATGATTTACATATAAACAAATTGGCCCCTTATTTGTTTGGATTCCATTATATCCCTCACCTTAATGAACTCATTTTTGACCCTAGACACTTTATTTTATATTTCCAAAGCCATGTTTCATTATTCTAAGCACTGTGCAATTCACTTATTCAAGGTGGATAGAGGGCTTAAAGTAAACAAAAATTCTCTCAGCATCTAGGGTCTCAGAGACACACCGTGGGATCCCAAATTCCCAAATTACTCCAGTTTCAAAATATTTTTATGAAAACCATTTATATTGGCTCATTAATGCAATTACTTTTTATAATTAAAGGATGGATGAGGCCCCTAGAATCAGAATCAAACTTCCAGTTCCAAGGCTATGATTATAACTCCACAAACTAGTAACCCAAATCATTTTTCAAAAATAGATCCTAATCCAAGATATCCATTAAAAAACTAAGTAGATATCACTCAAAAATAATCAATTATCATTAATTTATGACTCAATGCACAACTAGACTACCAAATATATACTATCCATAGGAAAAAACCATTTGAAAAAACAATTTAAAGCCTAAAATTGTGAAAGAATAAAAAAAAATAACCATTTTTAACAAAAATATTTAATTTGCCGTGGGAATTGATGAGCTCTAAATTAGGCATAGTTTAGCATAGTCAGGAATTGAACCTCTCCCCCACACTTAAAACCCAAATTTGTCCCCAAATTTTACTTCCAAATATGGAGGAGAAAAATTTGAAAATTAAGGTTCAAAATAGATTTTCAATAGAATAGATTGAAGATATGTACAAAGGGTCGCAATGAAGTTCAAAAATATTGTTTTCCACAAAAATTAACTTATCATCAGGTTCAAAAGCAAGTACATGCATTAAAATTTTATTCAGTGACAAATATTTTCCATTAAATTCAAACAAGGAATGAAAATTTTGGGTGCATAGTGGATAGGGTGTAAGCATGATCAAAACTATGATTTAGAAGGATGTTCAATAACACATAAGGAAAGAATTCCTAACACCCCTTAGCAAAGTGTATTTGACATAAAGACAAAACAACCAGAAAACATGTAACCCCCCACACTTAATTTCAAGCAGTGATAATATTTCAATATAACAATGAAATTTAAATTTTCATCTAGAGGCACATGAAGATTTTTAATTTCAGTAGCAAGACATGTAGCAGAATTTTAATACAATTCAAGTCATGCAACAAAATTTTCATTACACATGTAGCATAATTTTATAATACAAGAATAATTTTTATTAGAAAAAAAAGAGAATAAATAAATAAATAAAGATAAAGTACTTCCCTGACTAAGTTCTTTCCCAAAAATGATCCTGGGAATTCCACTCCTTTATTGACACAAGCAGCCACAAACTAAGACAGAACCAGGAAACAAAGAACAAGAAGTAACAGGTATTTCACAAAAATAGAGCACATAATAAGAATTTTATTCAAAGTTAAAATGAAATAGCATAAATACAAAAATAAACATGGGTTGCCTCTCAAGAAGTGCTAGATTTAATGTCCCCATCCAAACTTTATTCAAGAACAGTTTTCAAGCACTGTGAAGGCATCCAAGCCCTTCGGCTATACCTCAAAATAATGTTTCAATCTCTTCCCATTAACAAACATGGGTTTATTCTCTTCACCTAAAATTTCTAAAGATTTATTCTTCAGCACTCTCACTATAGTGAATGGTCCAGGCCACTTGGACTTATTCTTTCCAGGAAAGAGTTTAAGTCTAGAGTTAAAAAGAAGGACCTTCTGTCCAGGTTTAAATTCTTTGGTTTGTATAATAGAATCATGAATGATTTTATTCCTCACATTATAAATCCTTGAATTATCATAACTCTCTCTACTAATCTCATCAATTTAACTCAGCTCAAGTAACCTCCTCTCACCAGCACTCTTAAAATCAATGTTTAGAGCCTTAACTGCCCAATAAGACTTATATTACAACTCCATAGGTAAATGACAGCATTTCCCAAACAAAATCCTGTAAGGATACATACCTATTGAGGTCTTGAAATTTGTTCTATATGCCCATAAAGCTTCATCCAATTTTAGAGACCAGTCTTTCCAAGAGTTTGACACAGTTTTCTCCAGAATCTGTTTCAATTCCCTATTAGAAATTTCCACTTGTCCACTGGACTATGGATAATAATAAGTACCAGTTCTATGAGCACAACCATATTTCTCCATTAAAGCTGTAAATTTATAGTTCTTAAAATGTGTTCCATTATCAGTGATAAAAGCTCATGGAACTCCAAATATTGTAAAGATGTTATTTTTCACTAATTTTATTACAGAATTATCTTGATTGTTGGGTAGTTCCACTACCTCAACCCATTTTGAAACATAGTCAACAGCAACATGAATACACTCATTCCCATGAGATGATGGAAATGGACCCATAAACTCTAAACCTCAAACATAAAAAATTTCTACTTCCAAAATTCCTTTTTGGGGTAACTCCTGCTTCCTACACACATTGTCTAGCCTTTGACACCTATCACAACCAACGAAAAAGCTTCTAGAATCCTTAAAATGATTATGCCAATAAAAACCAGATTGTAAGACTTTATGAGTAGTTATCTCACCACCTTGTTGACCTCCCCAAGGTGAGGAGTGACAAATTTATAAGATATGAAACATCTCTTCCTCAGGCACACACCTCTTAAGGATACCATCAACATTCCTCCTAAATAGCAACCAATCATCCCAAAAATAGTATTTAAGCTCAAAAATGAATTTCATTCTTTGGTTATTGGAAAAAGTGTTTGAAAAGACACCTACTACAAGGAAGTTAGAAAAATATGAAAACCACGAATATTTCCTTGTTGACACAGCGAGCAAATTTTCATCAAGAAAGAAAGATTTTATCTCCCTAGGATCTTCAGATTCAGATTGAGTAAGAGGAAGCCTAGAAAGGAGGTTGGAAACTAAATTTTCAGTTCCCTGCTTATCCCAAATCACTAAATCAAATAATTATAGAAAAAAAGTCCAACTAATTAGCCTGGGTTTAGTTTATTTCTTAGATAGAAAGTACTTTGAAGAATAATGATCAATGAAAATGATAACTTTTGATCTTAAAAATACTATCTAAACTTCTCTAAATCAAACACAAAGCTAACAATTCTTTTTAAGTGGTGGTATAATTATTTTGTGCCTCATATAGAAGTATACTATCATAAGACACCACATATAACTTCCTATATTTCCTCTGTCCAAGTACAACACCTACAACCATATCAATATCATCACACATAAGATTAAAAGGTAGTTTCCAGTCAGTTGTAGTGATGATAGGTGATGTATTGTGTTTTTCTTTAAGCAGATTAAATGATTTCAAATAGTTCTCATCAAAATTGAAAGGTTCATACTTGACCATTAAGGAACATAAGGGATTTTTTCTTTTAGAAAAAACAATTTATGAATCTCTGGTAGAAACCAGCATGCCCTAGGAAACTTCTAACACCTTTTATATTTATAGGAGGTGGAAATTTTTGAATATCATCAATCTCAGTAGTGTAAAATACTAGACCTCTCTTTCAAACCTTATGACCAAGCACAATTCCTTCTGTAACAATGAATTGACACATCTCCTAATTAAGAACAAGGTTAGTTTCAATGCATCTTTCCAATACTAAATCAAGATTTCCAAGACAAGTATCAACAGTACTACCCATAATGGAAAATTAATCCATGAAAACCGCAATAATTCTCTTAATAATATCTGAAAAGATACCTATTTTACATCTTTGAAAGGTTTCTGGATCTCCACATAACCCAAAGGCCATCTTCCTGTAAGAAAATGTCACAAAGGGGCATGTGAAAGTGGTCATTTCCTGATCCTCTAGAGCAACATGAATCTGGTAGTAACCATAATACCCATCTAGAAAACAATAAAATTAATTTCCAGTAAGAGTCTCAAGCATTTTATCCAAGAAGGGAATTGGAAAATGGTCATTCTTAGTGGATACAGTAATCTTCCTATAATCTATACAGACTCTCTATTTTGTGGCTTTCTTAACTTGGACATCTTCATTCTTTTCATTTTTAACTACAATGAAACATCCCTTCTTGGGGACAACCTGGACAGGGTTGACCCAAACACTATCAAAAATGGGTTATATCATTCTAGTATCCAGCAATTTAATCACTTCCTCTCTCACAACTTCTTTCATGTTAGGATTTAATATTCTTTGACATTCCACCCTAGGCTTATGGTCTGGTTCCTTAGGTATTTTATGCATACAAAATGAGGGACTGATACACTTGATATCATCTATTGTCTAGCCTATGGAAAATTTAATGTTCATCAGAACATTCAGCAATATTTATTCTTGGTTTTTTTAAGTTTAGTAGAAATTATTACAGGAAAAGTGGAGTTCCCACCCAGAAATGAATATTTAAGATGAGCAGGAATTGGTTTCAGTTCAAGACTGGGTGGTTTTACACTCAAATGAAGACTCTTAGGCCTAGGAGGTCCAAGATATTTAACATATCTTTTATAAGGAGTATTAAATGTTGAAATATTTTCAATTTCATACCCAGATTCAGAAGTAACAGTGCTGTTGTCCAAAGTCGGCAGTACGCTGTCTAGATTTTTTAGATTAGATTTCAAGAAGTTAATAAGAGAAGAATCATCTAGTTGTCTTATAAGTTCTCTCTAAATATCATAAAATTTTTATGAAAGGTTTTTTTACATAAACACTCCCAAATTCACTCAAAAATCTCCTATGTTCATAAACAGAGGACTCTTCTATTGTAGAAACTGGACCGTTATCCAGTTCTATAATATTTCCCATATTAAGTGTTTGAGTAGAATTTTCAATTTCTAAAATAGATTTAAAAGGATTTTTAGTTTCAAAAATATTTTCTTCAACAGAGGATTGATTTTAATAATTTTCAATATATTCATTTGAGTTCTCATCTTATAAGGACTCTACCATTGAACAATTTTAATAAAACATTGGTACTTTAAAATTTTTAAACTTGTTGAACTCTTATTGTTGTTCTCCAATTCTAAAAATTAATTGAACCTTAGAGACATCAATAACAGTACCACCTATACCCAAGAAGGGCCACCCAATATGATGGGCACCTCTTGATCACACTCCATATCTAAGACTAAAATGTTTTCATGCAAAAACAGCTTCCCAACCCCAACTTGAAAATAATCTACCCTACCCATAGGATGAGTGAAAGATATATCATCTAACTACAGTATGACTATGGTGGGTTGAAGATCACCCAACCTCAACTATTGAAATAGTGAGTATGGGACTATATTAATTCTAGCACATAAATCACACAAATAGTTGAGTTGATCAGAGTTTCCTAGTGTGCAAGGTATAACAAAACTACATGGGTTTTTCAGTTTAGGTGGGATTTTCTTTTGAAGTACCGCACTGCACTCTTCATTGAGGCTGTAAGTAGAAAATTATTCCAAGGTTTTTTTGTTCAAAACAATTTTTTTAAGAGATTTTATGTAATATGGGATTTGAATTAAATCATGAATAAATGTAATTTTTACTTGAAGTTTGTAAAGAAGACCAAGGAACTGAAGAAGTTCAACCCTAGTGTTACTTTGAGGTATCAGCTTCTCAGGGAAAGGGATGGGTGGGGAAAAAATTTTAAGGACAGTAGATATATCCCTCACCTCTTTATCAACTTTTTCTTTTCCTTTTTTTTTGATTTTTAGATGAAGTTTTATCTTGAGTTTCAGGTGAAAAATTTAGATTTTGATCATTTTCATTACTTTTCTGTGAATTTTCAGCATGTGTACAAAGAAAATTTTTATTTCTAGATTGAAGCAGGTTTTAATTTTAGGAATTTACATGGTCTTTTTCAGCAAAATCTTCAGTATTAAGACCACTTCTAGTGACAACAGCCATATCATTCTCCTTAGTGTAAAGTTCAGTGGTAATAGGAAGTCTACCTTTTTTCCTAGATGAAAAATCCCTAGCATGTTGACCTAACTGTGTTTCCATGTTTTTCATTCTCACATCATTTTTCATTTTATCAGACTCATATTGAATTTGATGTTTGGTAATCTGAGTCTTGTATCTTTATTCTTGAGAGTTTATTTTGTTCAAAATTACATCAAGCTTTAAAGACATGTGATTGTCATTGTTTCCTTGTACATTAGACGACTCACCCCTCTGTTGATTTTGAAAATTTGGTCTCATTTGATTAGATTAATTAGGGGTAGTGGATTATTTAATTAAGCCTTAATCTTTCCAAGATGTATTAGGATGGTTTTTATAGCCTTGGTTGTAATTATTTGAAAGTGAATCTTCTTTAGGAGGAATTCTAAGACCATAGTTAAAAAAGTTTGATTTCTCTTATTGTTGGGATGGCATATCAAAATTAGGACAGAAGTTTTCATTATGCCCAAACATACCACACTAGACACATAGTTCCCTTAAATATTGGTTGGTATTTTGACATCCATGTTGGTTAATAGTTTGTTTTGAATTCTGGTTCATTAAGGATTGAAGTTGGTTGCTGATTTTATCTAGTTGATCTTGAGTTTCATTCATTGAACTAGTGTTTGAATTAACATTTTTATTGACTCTTTTTATTCTTGAATTTTTATGTTGTGAATTCAGTGCAAGATTATTAAAAATTTGTTTAAGTTATTCATCTGTTTTATCATTGTAATTACCCCCAGCAGCTTAGTCAACTAGATTCTGTCCAGAGGAGGACAACCCTTCATATAAGGTATCCATGAGAAGGTGAGATGGGAGTTAATGATGGGGACACTACCTAATCAGATCCTTGAATCTATCCCAAGCTTCATGAAAAGCTTCTACATCCTCTTGATAAAAAAAAAGTTATATTTTTTCTAATTTCACCTTTTAATCTTTTAGGATAAAATTCCCTTATAAAAGAGTTGTACACTTGATCCCAGTTCTCAAAAATGGTCTCATATAGACTCAAAAACCAATTTATAGAATTACCCTTAAGGAAAAAGTGAAAGTATCTCATTCTAAGTTCATTATCTATGAGTCCTAGAAGAGGTAACTATTGTACAGTGTTGAATAAGTCTTTGATGAAGGCAAGAGAGTCCTCATTAGAGAGTCCATTAAAAGTATGAAACAATGAAATATGTGATTGTTTCAATTCATAGTTTATGGATCTAGTAGATAAACTAATGGATAATGGATTAGTTGAAACTTGAGGATGTTGAATCTCCCTCATCCTAGGCCTTTCATTTTCATTTAAGAGTTCTGGATGATTTTAAATGTTGTTGTTAGAAACTCTATTATCTAAGTTTTCCATTTCATTTTTGTTCTTCTTTCATAGAGCAGTGAGATGTTTGTCTATTTCTAAGTTCAGTGGGTCAATACTAATAGAAGAGTGTCTTGTTCTCATACAAACAACAACAAGAAGTAATCAGTGGTAACAATTCATCAAGAGTTGAGATGTTTTGGTCTTACAATTTTCAATTTTTTCAATTCAATTTTTCAAAAAAATTATATATGTGTTTTTTTTATTTTTTTAGAGAAAATGGCTTGTGACTTCCCCAGAAATGGTGCCAAAAACTTGACCTAAACCATAATTTAAGTCATTCAATGTTTAAAATTTATAATACTACTAACTACTGTATATGTGGCAGGCTGGGTCGAACCCACAGGGAAGGCAATTCTATCCACTATTCTTGTAAAAATCTTCTAAAACTCCACTGTTGTCTACAGTGGAGTGAAAATTATATACTTTTTTTACTTTTTATTAAGCAGTAGAGTGATAGAATATTTCAAAAAAATCTATATAAAGTAAATTGAAGCTAGAAAAAGTAGAAAACAAAAATACACAGAGATATAGCACGCTGATAAGAGAACAATCTATTAAAATTCCCGCGAAAAAAATCTCAATTCAACTGGTTCAAAAAGGTATTAAATTTAATAAAATGTTGTTACAGAGTACCACCTTAAAAATAATGACTCACCTCCCTTTACAAGAGTTAATTCATGAAATACAATCAAATTTAGAGTTCTCCACTCCAAAGTTAATAAACTATGAACAATTTTTAAGAAAAATGACAACAGGACTAAATCACCATAAGTCCTGAAGTCTTAAGAATATATTAACTTTTGAAAGATGTTTCACAATCAATCTCACCAACTGATTGTGAAATTTAGAAATCAGAATTTGGTGGAACAATTAAATTGAATGAATTTAGTATCGATCTCATCGATCAATACTAAAAACATCTAAAGATGAAGTGAAAAAGAATTTTTAAAGGTAACCAGTAGAACATCAATTTATCCCTGAACTAATGATTCAGCTAAAAATACTCTTTAATATGAATACCAAGATCATTCTATTAAAAAAGAGAACAATTAAAAGAAAACAAAGGAAGTGAACACCCTCTTCTAGCATGAATTATTACTCCTAGACTCTTCCAGCTCCGAGAAGTGGTTCCAGAGTCGCCATCCAGTCTCCTCTCCTCGGTACTGGATCCTCCAATGTGTCGAATGAATGTCACCCTAATGAATCTTCATCCCATGAATTTCCCCCCTCCAATATTGCTACTTTCCCTACTTTAAGTACCCACTGTCTTTTGCTCCTTGTCACCAAAACTTTTCACTGACTTGAATTCATCTTTCACTATTGCATCGCACACGTGCATTTTTTCGAGACTGGCACGTCGCAGTTGTTTTACCCCATAACTAACTTCCACTGATGTAGTTGTATGAACATGGATGTTTTTAAGGCCTTGTTGTGAACCTGCAAAGAAAAACAAAAAACAATGTTAAAACACGAAGGAAGTTAAATAAATTAAGACAATAGATTTTAAAAGAAAAGTCTTCTAAAAGAATCACTAATATTTTAATTAATGATGTTAAATAATCTATTTTATTAATATTATTAATCACTAGTATGAAATTATATTAAGATGAAATAAAAATGTTATTAATATTGTTTTAATTATAAAATTTAAATAATAATTAATTATATTTTTAAGTATTAATAAGTTTACTAAATTGGTTAATGAAAACTAAATAAATCCTTAAGAGCAATTGAATTTTATAATTTTAATTAATTAATAATTATTAAACATTAAGTAATTATGTAATTTCTTTAATTATTAATTTATGTTTTAAATTAATATATTCTCATTAGTTAATTTTGTTAAGTTGCTTTATCTAAAATTTATAAGTTGTTAAAATTCTAGTTCTAAATGTTATATTAAATAGTTAGGTTGATATTTATGGTTTAATTATTATTATTAATGTTAATTATAATTATTATGTTTAATAGTTTCCCAAAAATTAAATTATTTACTATTATTTATAATAGTTTGTATTGATTTAATTCTTATTAAAATTTATTTTATTGATAAATTTTATTATTAAATAAAAATGCAACAATAGATGTAAATTAATTTGAATTAAATTTTGGAATTTTTCTAATTTAGTATAATAAATTAACAATTCTATTTAATTAAAATTATTAATCTTATAATCATTATTTATTTATAATTATTAATTGTTATTTTAGTTTAGTTATTCATAATTAAGTTTTTTATTTATGTTTTATTTTGATTTTTTCCTTGGATCTTCTTCCCCCTCCCCCTTTTCCATGGCACAATAGGGGGTAGGGTCCTGCTTCTCCTGTGAGAACCACAGCGGCCCAGATACTCAGCTCCAGCAGTACCAGCGGCATCCTCAACTGCGGTCTGGGCTCCTACTACTGACACGGCATACTAGACCGACTCTGCTCAACCTCCTCCTTTTCGGCTTCGGTGGTAGGTTCTTCTCTTGAGGCGGTGGCATCTCACAATAGGAACGTGTCTGCTTCTAAGGAATCACCTCATCCTTCTAAAGTTCAGGTACTGATGGCTTGATGTTGGGGTTCAGGGTCCTCTAGAAATACCAGTAGTAGTCTCCTCTTGTTCAAAAGCTGCAACTATGGCATGCTTCTCTTCATGTGGTGCCTCATCTCGATGTTGAACAACTCTGGATTTGGTTAGTTGTAATTTTTTTGTAGAAACCCAAATTAGAAAATGTTACTAGTTTTTATTGTGGCTATAGATCTGGCATGGAGGTGAGGTTTATTTTCATAAAGAGTTGCTGCGAAAAATTTTGTTTCATGTTTAATTCATTGTGATGGTGCATCCATGAAGCAAAGATGGTACAACGGAGGAGGAGGAGGATGATGAGAACTCACTGGTTACAAATGTAGCTAACCTAGAGGCGGGCTCATATGATGAAGTTGGCAGTGATGGAATGGAATGGGGATATAAAAAAACCATAGGTGTCATGTAGAAGGAAAAGACCGACGTTGGGGTGTGAAACTGATCGTGAGGAAGGGAGATTAGTGCTAGGGGAATAGAGAATCGATGCGTGAAATCATGAGGGAGAGGACTATCGGTAGCAGGGGAAGAGAATAGGCATTGGTGAGAGATGAGACCAATTTGTGTGTCGGTAGATTGAAAAATTAACTATCAGTGAGTGGTGAAGAAATAAGAGACCGATGGGGTAATGAAATGTTTTGAAAGTGATAGAAGAAATTTTCAATCGGTGAGTCATTGACACACCAAAAAAAATGAATAATTATGGGCTGCAGCGGGGCAAAATAAAATAAAAATATTGGTGAGTTGTGGGAGACTGATGAGGAAATAAATCGGTGTCACCAATAAAAGAAAATAATAAGACACCGATAGAAGTAAAAAAATCGGTGTGACGTGAAACTGATGTTGTTTTGGCGGATCGATGAGTCAATGACTCACTGATAGTTGAATTAAAATAAGACACCGAAGAAATGAGAGATCAAAACTGATGAAAAGGATCAGTGCGTCCCAACATCGGTGAGTCACGACACACCGATAGTTATAAAAACATTAGTGTGACAAAAGATCAGTGTGACGCGGCATTGGTACGTCTCAACATCGGTAGAAAAAAATGAGATTTTAACAATAAAAATTAATTTAAAACAAATAATAAAAGGATAAAACACTATTTAATTAACACAAAAGAGAAATTAAAGAAATTTTTTATGATTAAATAATTAACTTTAACTAAAAACTAACTAAATTATTTGACTAAAAATAACAGCGACTTAATTATTAACAAAAAATATAAATATTAAGATTAATTGATTAAATATGTAAATAAAAGTAAAACACATACAAATAATTATCTACAGAAATAAAATTAAACTGATTAAAATTAATTGAAGATATTAAATGACAAAATTAATTAGTTATATGACGAAATGAAAACTTAAAATTAAAAACATGTTATTTTATAAAACATTAACTTCAACTTATTTACTTAGAGGAATAATTGAACTGGTTAATAAGTAATGTTAATTTATTTTAATAAATATAAATTAAAGAGTAAGGTTTTAAATTATAAACTAAATTATATTAATTAAAATAAAAAAAATAATTAAATGGTTAATAAATTTTTAAAATTATTAAAAATTAAACCAGATTAAGATTACAAAAATAAAAAGAAATATAATATAATTTGAATAATTAGAATGACTTAATAAAAAGACTAAAAAACATATTTAATTATAAAAAATGATTAATTAATACATTCAGTTATAGAATTTCAATAGTGCCATTATTTATTAAAAAGTGTCAAAATAAGTAATTAAATTGATTAAAATTAAATAGAAGATGTCGCAAAACTAAGTAAAAATAGATCCACATCATTGGTCAATCTATTAGAAGGTATTTTGGTAGGTAGTTCTTTTCCAACTGTAGGCTTGGAGATCCTTGATATGTTGAGTGGACTCCCAAATCCTGAAATCATAACTTCAGATTTCCTCAACTCTTGCCTCCTATATTACACCAAGTTTAGCAAGGGATACTTCTCTAAATGTAATATGGTTATGTCAGAATAAAATCTTTCATAAGGGATTCCTGTATAAAATTAAGTGTCCTAACTAGGGTTGGTCAAACACATAGTTTTATTGATTTTTTATCTTAATCAAGTAACAGAAGGCTTGTTCTGACTTAATATTTTATTTGAGGTATTTTTTATCTCTTATGCATGAATTTCGTATAATCATTATCACACACTTGTTAATATTAAGTGGAACTTACTTAAGTGACTAACCATGTATTGATAATATTTATGCATAATTTTAGTTTATTTTAGTTCCATCTTGCATGATTGTTTAATACATTATTTATGTGATCGTTACAACACATCCATAATGATAAACCATGAAACTGAGAGAAATAAAATAAAGTAAATGGAATGATCATGATATTTTCTAATGGTTAGTTTATTTAGAGGTTTATAAACTAACCCTATCCTAGGGGAGAAACACCGTGAACCTTTTGGGTTTGTGTTTAGAGCTTCCACCTATCCACCTCTGTATCTCCTTGGTTTGGTTTTGTCTTGGCTCCAGATTGAACCGCCTACACTATCTTGGGAGTTCCATCCATTACATATGCCTTTTTTTAACTCACATGTAGGTGAGGGGTGAAAGAGGGTTTTACATAAAAAACCTTGGGCATGAAGGCCTTACATATTAATGTTTAGAAGGCACATAGGCCAACAAATTTAATTCAATTAAAATAAACCTTCCACATACAATGGTCTTGGTCTTTCTCATGATCATCCATACATGCAACGATATTTACGCATAAATAAAACTAGCAATAAATTATTTAATCATTCTTGTTTAAGATAAATCATGCTTGAATCAATTAATTATCATCTTTAATTAATCAATCTTTTTATCTTAAACCCTTTTCTGAATTTCCTTTAGATAATCGTCCATCGTCATTTTAATCAAATAAATTCATTTAAAATTATCTTTTTATGTAACTTGTACCTTGGAGGAAACTCAGTGAATTATTTTTCATAACTACCCAATGAGTAGAAATGAACATTACATAGATGTTAAATTAAACACATATATATAAAACACCTATCATGTTTTGTGCCTCATATTTATGCTAGCACGATGGTACACATCTCAAGGGTTTGTATAATATAATAATAAATCTGCGTAATTTGGATGAGTACACGACGTGTAGTTCCAACTACACTGTGTGTATTATTTTGACCATCAATCTGAAGTACACGCCTGGGAAACAGCCTATGAGTATACTTTGGAAATCTTTAGAGTACACGACGGGTCCAGTGGTCCACACGCCGTGTAGTTCCTTGTTACACGGTCTCCAGCCAGGCAAGCCATGTATGGGGTACATGGTCCAACCCTAACCCAAAGGGACTACACGCTGTGTCCATTAGGCTACATAGCGTCTAATCCGAAAACTGTGTGCCACCTATTCCTAGATAACACATTGAGTCATTTAAGACATAGAAAAACTCCAATACACAGCTTGGTTTGGTGGACTAGTCTGATGCATTGAATCATGACTACACAGCGTGTACTACCAAATACACACCATTTATTTTGGTGTTGTATGGCCATGAATCTTTGGCACCTCCAGATGAGATCCTCTATGTTATTTTAATCAAAATTAAAAGAAAATATTGATTCTGTAAGGTGAACAAGAAATTAAAGATGAGGAATAGATCATGAGATTCAGATTTGAAGAACGATTAACTTGAATAGAAAAACTAAATTATTAAATGAGTAATTCATCAATGAAATATTTAAATAATTATAAACTATGATGTAACCCCTTTGATACCACGTAAAGGTTCCGAGTGTAGTGGAAGCATGGTTGGGATGGTACACAATATTTATTTTTACCATGATCAATGATTATTCTGCGATCAATACGATGATGAATGCCAGTCTCCATGGAATATAATCAAATATTTAGATAAAGAAGAAAGAGGCATGAAACCTTATAAAGGATTTTCATATCATGTTTATAATTAATTCAATTAATTTCATAAAGAAAAATAATACTTGTATCTTTGGTATTTTTCTTCTTTGATGATGTTGATCGTCCGGAATGACCCTTCCGGATTATCTCGTTGTGCTTGAAAGGATCCAAAATAGAATCCCTCTAACGATGATCCACACGTGCTCTGATGGCCTCCGATTGACACCGCTCATTCTCCAGGTGCTAGTGCGGTGAAGCAAGTTTCTTGTGTCGGTCATTATTGATCGCTTGTTCTTCATCCTTTAAGAATGTCTCTCATTCTTGAGAGGGTAGAGAAGAGGATTCGAGATAGAAATTGTTTGGATCAACAATTCCAAATTCAGCAGGCATGTGGTGTGATGTCTAGCACAATAGGGGTACTTGCCTATTTATATAACTGGAATTTCAGTTACAATATTTAATTGCGTAGAAATAATTAAATACATTAATGAAATTAGAGAAAAACCATGCATTTAATATTAATATTGCATAATTATTTATTGTGTTCCAACTTGCGCAAAATGGAATTATAAATAAAATTATGCATCATAAAATAATATTAGTGTTATTTTAATTTGTTCCAACTGATTAAATAATTATTTACCATCTTGAAAATAATTATTTTACTGCTGGACTTAATTTGTTCCACTCGAACTCCACATATATTTATTGAACACTAGAACAAATAAATTATTTATTTATTCTCTTAAATAGATATGTTATTTACAAACTAGTAAATAAATATTTATTAAATGTTAAATAAAATAAATAAAATATATTTAATTTAATTTATGAGATCATTTTAACTTGAATAAAATTAGTCCACAATATTGAGAATGATATTTATTTCATTAATTAAATTCAAATAGAATTGAACAAAGACCACCAAAAACACTTAGTGTGTGACCCTCTTGGATTCTTTCTCGTCAGCATTTTGCGGGCTTACCTAAATTCCAAGAGTACCATCGAGCAACGGGTCAAGGAACCCATGAGAAATAATGTAAAGTCACAACAACGACAACCACATACAAACTCTCACTGTGTAATATAATCCCTTTGTCATAATATCTCATCAATCAGGTTTCATGATTGTGTCATCAACTTTTATGCTTGATACATCATTCTTTGACTACCCTAAATAAACTCATTGTTACACCATAGCCATGGAATTTCACGTGAAAGTTCTATTTCAATCAAAGGGTTGAGATATCAACATCCATAAATGTAAGGGACAAATCCTTCCTTGACTTATCCATTAATAACATTCCATTCATGATGCACCCAATGTACCCTAATTCCCACCAATTGTATGTGTGATGGTTTTCATCATTAAATTAAAACGTGTAAGTTGTGACACATATTAATGATATTCTTAATGTCTAAGAATAATTACACATGCTCACAGATAGAAATATATGATGACAGCAAAACATGTGTAATTCTTACTAGTGGGTCTGTTCTCATAATCTCATATCTTGGAAATTACCAAGTGTGAACTTCATGAGAGGAAGTCTCATCTGCTTATGATTACTCACACCCGATGGTCTGCATGCTATGTGTCCCATCATACCATGTCATCCAACCACAGAACTATATTTAAGAATATTTTTATAGAATTTCAAGGTTCTCATCATAGTAGGGAACTTCCATGACTTTATCAATTAAACAAATACTCTTGGACATTATTACATCATAGTCATGCATAATAAATGAACAATATGTAATAATACATTAAATATCCATGTAATCAAAGTAAAACTAGTTTTTTCTAGGATACCAACTCTTACAGTGGTTTCCTGTTGGAGCTGCCATGTGCGGGTGTGACTGGTGGCAGATGCATGGGGGAGTAGAGGCGTCGTCTAGTAGGGTGGGGGGTGTCAGCCGGGGGATGCAGAGGGGAATATATATGGAGTCTGCGGTGGTGGCGAGGTCATAGGGCAGTCAAACACAATATTCCAACCGCATGGGATGTAGTTCGGCATCGTGTGGAGACGAGGGGCAAATGGCTTATGTGGGCCACATGTTGCGGACCAGACCAACCCATGTGTGTGCGGTCTAGACCAGAGGATTCAAGCTACTCCAATTGCCTATAATCTTTGACCAAGCAGCCAAGTGGCATGTAGTACAACAGCCCTAGTGGGCTGGGCTAGGGTTTGGTCAGCCAGTTAGGCTGCTTCGGGTTGGTCGTTCAGGCCGGGTCAGGTCTGATCGGACCTGGACCGGACTCGGGTCAAATATTTTTATGAAAAAAGTAATAACATTCAAATTGTGTGTCCATTTGACTAGTTTTTTTACTGATTTGGGACCCTTGAGATGAGATATTCCTTATGACATAACTAATTGGGTTTTTGTGGAATTTTGCATAAGACCTAATGTCTTTCGTTTTAGGTTCTCCCAGAACCAGCACACTACAAGTGGAATCCTATAGTTGGTTGTGACTTTGAGACTATTTGAATTTGTGAGACTATGTGACTTACCGAGATTACATATCTTACTGAAACTCTATGTCTTACCAAGACTATGTGTCCCATTGGGACTTAGTGACTTATTGGAACTATGTGTCTTAATGATATTGGGAGTTTTGGGGATTACGTCTGACGATCTGGTTCTGTGTTCTAAATTCTTATACCTGTGTGACATGACTGTACTATTTCTCTGTGGTATACATCATATATTTAATTGTAGTATACTTTTTGTCTTTACTTTTGGTATTATTTGTGTTTTTCATAGGGGAATTCCTTTTTGGTTTTGGGTTGTCCTACTGTGTAGTGTTCTACTCACCCCTACATGGTCTTTGCTCGCACGTGTCGTGTCTTGTGTAGATGATAAACTCTTTGATGGACTCCTTCGTGGACTAGAACTAAGTCGTTCTTAAAGAGACCAGAATTTTGAGGTGTGATCCTATGACTTCTTGATAGTTTTCAAGTACCTTCCCTTCTGTTAGGGTTTTCTGCGGATGAGTTTTAGGAACTTGTGCATTCACTTTTATTGACTCTTTCTTTGGTGGGCTTGTATCTCGACCCTATTTACCTTCCAATTTTCTACTGTTGTGATCTCTGTAGGAATATTATTATCTAAATTCATTTTTAACATATTATTTATACATTTTAGCATTTTGGAATTTATGATGTGTGTGTGTAGGAACATAGGAAAATGCCTCCCATTTGTGATGTATGCCTACTCAGTGATAGTAACTAAACCCTAGACTATTGGAGTTAGGCTTGGGGCAGTCACTCATATGGAGGTGACTCATATGGTAGTCACTTATCTGGTGGTGAATCATCTAGAGGTTACTCTTCTCACAGTGACTCATCTGTAAATTAATCATATGGTGGTGACTCATCTGGTGGTGACTCATCTAGCAGTGACTCATCCTAACAGTGACTTGTCTGGTGGTGACTTGTCCTAGTGGTAACTCATCTGGATGTGACTTGTTAAGTGGTGACTCATCCTAGTAGTAACTCATCTGGAGGTGACTCATTTTTGGTGACTCATATGGTGATTACTCTTCTGGTGGTGACTCATTCTGGTAGTAACTCATTTAAATAGTTTCCTATTTTGGCATAATTTTCTATTTTTCCAAAAAAATACCGAATTTACATTTTACAACTTTTATAAAGAAAAATGGGTTTATATTCCCTAAAAAATGGTTTTAAATATGTTTCAAAATGGATCAATAATGAATTTAATTTTATAAAAGTCCATAATACTTCTAAATGTTTAAAACGTGTGGTCTTGATGGGATCCTCTTTAATGGAAATTCAAAATGGTATCTAATCCCAAACATTTAGGATCTAATATTTCCAAATAAAATATCATTCTTTCTCTCTTTAGGTCAAGATTTATCTTGAGACCAGATGTCCTAAATCCTTCTTACTTATAGTCTAGTGACCTAGTTGTTGCAGTTAGTTTTTTTTTCAAAAGAGTTTCTTACAATTCATGCACCTCTCTTTTTGGTGCAACAAGGTTGTGTTAGTCATCTTTCTTCCTGGTAGAATTTCCTTCATCTTTTTGGATTGTATATCATGTGGGATTCATATATAAATTTTCATCCTTGTGAAGATAGTTGATTTTGAATTAATAAAGATAATATAATTCGTCTAAAATAAATACAAAAGTGTAGGGGAACATGATGTTTGATCTTACTGTTCTATTGAAATTAATTGATGTTTTGAATTATATGGGCTAATTACCCACTAAAAATCATGGTCATTGGGGGTCTTTATTTCTAAACTAGTTGATGGTTTTTGGAATACATTCTTGTCATGTGGGTGTTGATGTCACTTAGTATGTAATTGGTTAACCATATACATTTTGTTAATAAAATGGATTCCCTAGGATCATATAGTTTATGTGATAACACACTTAAATAAAAAAGTGAAATTGAATAAGATATCCCTTGAAAAAACTGAAATTATATTATGTTTTGTGTGTGATATGACATTTTTGTGGTGGTGGATGAGATATGGTTGTGCAGTGGGGTTGTGGTGGTCATGGTGTTGTTGTGCAGTGGGGCTGTGGTGGAAGATGGATTTGGACTTAGCTGTTGGTATTTTGTTTCATTTTGCTACATATTGTGTTTTGCGTTGTGTTATTTTCCTATTTGGTATGGATGAAGGAATGAATAATAATCATGAACTAGATTTATTACATGATAATGATTTAAACATCTTGTTTAATGGATTAATTGATGATGATCTTTAAGTATAAATCAAACTACATGTTTAATAGAACAGGTAGAAAATGGAGAATCTTGAAAATATCTTAATTATAGTTAGAGACTGAAATATAAATTATGTCTTGTGTTTTTCTTTTATAGTGTTAGGCATTTAGAGGTGGCAGAAAAGTGGGGAAGTCATAAGTAGGATGGTATTTTTTTATAAACCCATAGGTTGGGTTTGTGTTCTTTTTCTCTATATATATTTATAGACTGTATATTATCAGGATTTATATACACACCCCACTCTTTCCTATCTCCATCTACTGACAGCCACAATGTCTTGTGGGAGGGTGTCTTTCCCAATATCCCATGGGTGGATGGATGGCTAGCCACCCACTCTTACATGCTCCCTCTTTTAGGCGATAATGGCCTAGTGTCTTTGGGCAAGTTATGATGTGGTGTCCCAGGTGATTTTGGGATGAGTTGTGATGTGGTGTACCATGTGTCTTTAGGATGAGTTTTGATGTGGCATGATGTGATATTTATCCCAAGTGTGTGTGGGTGGGATGTGATGTGACTTGAAGTGATGTGTCGCCTATGTGTGTGTGGGTGGGATGTGATGTGATATATTTGAAAGACATGGGAGTTCTAGGTTCTTTTCCATTGGGTTTTTAGAGAAATTAATCAATGGGAAAGTGGTGTAGGTTACCCTATTATCAATGTTCTTAGTATTATACTATTTTTCATGGATGCATCATTTGGTGAGAAATCCTTGGTGAGGTTGGGGATTGGTTAGTATACCAACGTATGTGATTTTGGTTCTACTATTTTCTCAGTGGGTGAAATAGTATGCTCTTTCACATGTGAACGGTAGACTTCAGTTTTCCTACTAATTATATGCATATGATCACCCTATGTATATAAAAACTTTTTTCAGTTTTCTAGGAGGATTGCATGGACTGTTCTGGGAGTTACCAGCTCGGACCTCGGGATAGTTGTTGTTTTTCAACTTTGTTTTATTTTCTGTATTTACTCTTGTGGACTTTTTAACTGTATTAGATTTATTTATTCATGCATTGTGAGATGCTATTTTGATTTTTTTTATGTCATGGATTTTTTTTTGGTTGATTCATTCTATCTCATGAACTTGTTTCCCTGTAAAGGGTAATTCCTTTTTTGTTGTGAGATTTGTACACCCTTGGTTCTAGTCGCCAACACGGGGCCTACTGGAGGTGGGAAATTGGGGTTATTATCTCTCTCAATTCATTATTTTATCTTTTGTGGTATGGGGTCATGAAATATATAATCATACAAGTGAATAGATTATCAAGTAGTTATTAATCAATGTATAATAATAACAGATAAAAATCATTATGTAGATCAGAATTAACCATGAATGAAGACTACCTATACCTATAGGTACCATATATATTATACCTTATTTGATCCTTAACTTAGGATTTGAGAAGAGTATTACTAGGGAATTGTGATTTTTTAATACTAATTAAGCATAAAATAGTTTGGGCACAATACCCATTCCACAAAGGATAAGTGAAAGTATATACATGAATTAGGTAATTCATACATCCCATACATTCTATAATATATTAGTGATTATAATAGACTCATGGAAATATTATATTCCCCCTTATATATATGACCAACATACGACTGAGTGGGTACCTATATATATTTCATATAACACTAATGGCAAGGAAAGGATTACTTTTCCACCTTTCTATACTGAAACATGATATACCCCACATAGATTTATGAACTAGAATTTACATACATCAAATTACTATCAATTTCCAAGGAACATTAAAAGTTTCACAAGTTAACATGTCATGTAAACAACATTGAACCCTCATTAAACATTATAATGTAACAACATTATTACCATAACAATGAAATATCATACTTAATACCACAAATCTGTAATGTGATTTAAATAAAAAAGAGACAACATGTTTATCATAATAGAGAAACAATACGAAATGTCATTATAAAATCATATGAACATGTCAAACAACATTCATTAGTCCATGGGAACTATAATTTATGGATAAATGAAGAAAATGAAATTGGATCAAAACATATGACATGTCATGGAATATTATCTTTTATAAAACCTCGTAGTGTAGGTCAAGACCAACCTATGTGGAAACATTAGAATCCACTCAAGGTTTATTATTTTCCATCCAAACAAGTCATTAATAATAATGTGGACAGTTGGTAGTTCAAAAAATATATAACTATATAAGAAAATGATTGTTTTATATAACCAAAACTTTCTCTTAGGAACCTAATAAAGGGGTAAATCATAGTTCTATATGACCTATTCAAACAACACTTTAATTTTAACATAAGTATTAACTAGTGTTCATTTGTAGTTTACTAGTGATAAAGCAATTTTAGTACTAGTATTAGACTTTACATACCACAATAATCCCAGATACTAAGTTTAATGTGATATCAAAGATGAATTTAGGATACCCATTTAAAATTTCATCTATTTTCAAATAGTTCTACATACATGAAATCAATCATAATAAAAACAAATTTTTTTGGTATTAATGGTATCAAAGGATTCAAATTAAAACATGTAAATAAGGATTTAGTGGTGAAATTTATAATATGAAAAGGTAAAAATGGTTATCGAAATGTAATTTTAGTTAAATATTTATCCAAAATCATTGATTTTCTCAATAATTTTTGAAAAATAATAAAATGAAGGTTTTTAAGATAAATTATCTAGTTTGGGTTGAGAACCCATTTAATAAAACAAATTAATACTAAATATTACAACACACATTTCAATATAAATTCAATCCATCCCTCATTTTCCACTAATCAAATTCTCAACCAATGTAATTTTTATACCATTACTTGTAAATCAAGAATATTAAAGAGGTATGTATTTTTTTCTTTAATAAGGGGTGTAAAAGTCCAAATAAGGTATTTTTCTATCCAAAAATAGCCATATCACCCATTTTTCTCGAACCTTTTCACAAATAATTTTATTAAAATAATCATTATAGTTTTAGAAGGGTTTGATGCGGATTTCTAAAAAATTTTATGTAATATCCTGCCCTTTTAAAATTATTGTAAATAGCCCATTGTAGAAAAATTATTCACGCTAAATTATATATTGGAAATATTATTCCAATCCCAATTAAAGGTTTATAAAATTAACCCACCCTATATGTATTTTATAATCAATATCCAAAATAATAACATATCTAGTTCTATTTTGGATTAAAGTTAACAGTGCATAGTCATGACCATGTAATTAACCAAACTACGAATATATTCTCTACCTAAATTTTATGTATAAACATAATGGGAAGTTTGTAATCTAATAAATTATAATCATTTAATTTTAACCATAATTTGAAACTAAAGTAATTAATATTTTAAATTTATTATGTGTATAGAATAATGATTTTATAGAAAATCAATTTTTAATTAAGAAAAAGGTATTTGGTGAAAAAATATTAATCCATTTCATTTGAAATAAAATTTAATTTGATATATTAATTAAAAAATAAAAGTTTTAGATGAACCTAATGAATTATTAAATGAATATCATGTAGTTCATAGCCACCTACCTTTGAAATATCCTTGATGAATCCTCATCCTTATCTCAACCCCATCAATACAGTCCTTGGAAATCAAAAAAATGATATCCATAATTATTTATAGGAAATAAAAATAGATATATAATTATAATATGGGAAATCTAACTGAAATTAAGATAACAAAATAATTTAATATCACCATAATCATATTAAACACTAATTTTAAGAAATCCATAATGAAATGAAACCTAAAATATCCCAGCTCAAATTTTGTAGTCCAGAAAACCCCAAATAATTAACGATAAAAACTGACCTTTTAAATAAAAACACACAATTAAAACACTCACTCTAGATTCCTTTAACCCAATAATCAGGGAGAAAGGTTTTTTGAATGGATTTAAATCTAAATTTGGTGAACCCAAATCAAATATATCATATAAATCAATAGATAAAAAGAATAGGAATATAATTATATAAGATGAGAGAAGAAGAGATTAATTATCTGGAAAATTATGGAAATAACATAAAACCAATATTAATAATCAATATTTATGAAATGGACTTGATGGAAGATATGGGAGTTCCCTAGAGGGAATTCAACCAAATAAAAATGAGGGAGAGGTGTCTTGAGGTCAAGAGTAATAAGGAACTGAAGGGATATTATATTTTATCTCTAAATAAAAAAAATATAATAAAAATTACCATGGAGGAATATAGAGAAACTTTTTGGAGTCCAATCTGTACCCAATGGCGCCCTTAGAAGAACCAACCCACTGCCTCATGCACTGGGTGTTCAGTGTACCCTATTGAGTACCTTGATCCACCTCTAGTCTTAATACTGCTAGTTCCACTTCACCATACCATCCTAAATATCTAAACCGTCCATAATAAAATAAATAAAAATTAAAAACAACTAGAATATCATCCCCAAATATCAGTTATTATGATGTAATCTCAAAAATAAATACATCCCCTCTACAAAATATAAAAATTCAAATTATATAACAATTCCATAACCTAATTTCCTTGAAATATTAATGAAAATTTTCAGGTACGTTACATTTATCCTAGTATAGGGGAATATGAAGCTATATATTGTCGTAGTTTTAGTGATACTATATGTTAATGTACAAGTGAAATTATTCTGAACTAAAGACCAATAATTTATTAGACAAGATATATATTTCCTTTAAGTTTATTATTGTGAAAAATAAGTTCTAGATATCATTGGTTGTTATTTTATTAAAGGGATAATTTAGGTAGTGTTAGACTCTTTATGTTCATAATTAGGATGTAATTTATATTTCATATAATTATATTACTGTTTAGTTATATATTAGGTTCTTACTATTGACTTTTAGCGATGAGAGATATTAGGATTTATTTAATAAAAAATATAGAAATCCAAATCTATATAAGTTTTATGTGAAGTTTAAAAATATTATATCTTACTCACTAGTAATAATAATGGATGAAAATTTATGTGTGTGTCACACTAATATTGATTTACGATTTATGATATAGAGTCAGTTTGTCTCCATTAATTTAAAGACTTATTAGGAGATAATGAAATCATTTGTGGTAATTGGGATACTATATGTCATATGAATTTTGTTATTGAGGTAAGTCATTTAAGTTTTATATGAAGTTAGATTTTAGATAAGTACACCCAATATTTTAGGTAGTTTGGTCTATGATTTATTTTATGTCATCAATACCCATTCTCATCTATTTTCTTAAGTGATAGTAGTTATTAAACCCCTTTCAGGAAATCTAATATCATATGTTTTCATTATAGTGGTCATTGACATAGAAATATGTTATGTCATTCAAATCTTGGGGTTAGTGAGGTTCAAAATGTGTGACTATAGATGGACAATGGTAATTTTAGATTTTATTATAGTGAAAATTACCTTATTTTTAGAGAATCTAGATTGAACAACAATTGAACCATCAATACTAGGTGGTATTGGAGGAGAAAATTCATAGGATATTACTCACACTCATGGATCTCAAGAAGGTCATGAGAGAGTTAGTAGTATTCATAAGTGGAAATTAAGATGAGAAGTCAGATATGGGAGTATTTATGTGATGGAGTTAGCTTCAATAGAGTTTATAGAGGCTATTTAATGTTTAATCATCCATTATTTTACTATGCTTTAAATATTGATGAACACTAGTAAATCCCAATCTTTTATAAATCTATATTTAATATAGATATTATAACTTTATGTTGGTAGATTTCATAGACCATTAGTTTTACCTACTCCCATAGATGGTTGGTCTCGGATGATAGATGTATATTCTAGGTGTAATCCTATGGTTGGGAATTATTATATGGATTGAGAGTGGATATTTCTATATATACCACTATTGGGAATCATTCTTCAATGGATTGGTTATTCTATGTAGAATATTTTATCGATTATTATCTTTATTGGGTTATTCTCCCAAGAATAAATGATTAGTGTGATATTTTACTTAGTGAAAAGGATTTTTAGTAGGATCATCTCCATATAGAACTTTTAACGATATAGATGTCCAGTTTGATGTTATTTGTAGTAGATTTTCTTAATGAGTTTCAATGACTTCTGGAAGACATTATTAACTTTTTTCCCAAATAGGTTTCAATTTTACCACCTTATTGTAAGATAGAATTTGGAATAAAGTTATAATTCTATTATTATATGATTATTAGGTCATATTATTCCATAAAACCTATAGAGATATGGGAAAAATGAGTATTAGTCAATTATTATTTATGGAATAGTTTCATTTAACATAGTGTGTTTTCATGTAATGTTAAAGTATTTTTTTCCATAATGTTGATGTTAGCTTAAGGTTGTGTATCAATTATTGGCATTTTAATGTACTGATAGAAAATAATGGATATATTTTTACTAAGTATATATTTCATATTTAGTTCATTTATGGGAGATGTATGGTATTCAAGGATTGATTTACTGTATGGGGGTATCACCATATGAGATTTAGAGATAATAATATTATAAATACAAAATAAAAATGAAAATATGGGGAATTTTTTGTTTTTAATGATGACCGTTGGAGTTAAAAATTAATTCCTGATGTTTATAGTGTTTTATTATTGGTTATTTAATCTATAAATTAATAAACAATTATGATACTTATTAATAAAGTTTTATCTATAAGAGGTTATAGGATTAAAATGGGGATAATTATAGGATTTTTTTGAGATATCCATATCAATAATGGTTGTATGGTAAGATGGTAAAGTGAATGTCTATTTTAGGATAAATAAAGTACATGAATAACTTTTGATGATTATTTTGAGACTTCCTTTTCAATAAGGATTGTATATTAAGATGTCAACATGCAAGTTTCATATATAAAAATTTTATTTTATTTTCCATGTTTCTTATTAGTTGGGTATATATTTGGATAAATCAATGATTAATATATTTTTTATTGATAAGAGCACAAAAATTTATTAGAATGGGATTGTAATTTTTTATCTTTTTATTATAAGAGGTTTGTGCTTGGATTTTCATAGATTAAAAATACTTTGACAATGCGAACCAAGAAAGACCATTCTTTTTATGATAAGAGAAATGAAAAATGTTTTTTAATTTATTGATGGAGAACATAATTAGTTCTTAGATTATTTATTTACGTAAGGAATGAGTCATTATTTCAGTAAATTTTTTATGATTCTCATTATATTGTGGGGTTTTTTTTGTAACAAGAGAGATAATTCACATATTATGGATCTACATTGTAAAAAACTCATGGACATAATTATGATATACATTACCATTATCTCACTATTATAGTATTATCTATGATGTTGTAGAGATATTACCTATTTAGAGAGTGTATTGTGCTCTTTACAAGCCACAATAGTTTGCGTTATAAATTCCAATATTGAGATTTGAAATTATGTAAAAAGATATGGGTGGAATTTATTTGGATTATTATTTTGAGATTAATAATAATCCTTGGAATGTTATTATTATATATTATGCATTAATTGAAAATAAATATAGTGATTCTTCTTACAAATATATTTAGATAAGGCAGATTATGGAGTATCTTGTAGCTTTTTAATTGGACATGAATTATGTTTGTGGTGTGGGATTCAGATATCATATGATACCTCAATATCATTTGTTTCATCATGTGAAAGATTCTCAATTAAATGACATTAAATAAGATTTATGGTGATACTTGATAGTTAATGAGGATGTTATTTATGTATATATAGTGGATGAGAAACATGGGGTATTGTTTTTTAAGTAGCAATATATTCCTCAAGGAATATGGAAACAAATTTTTCATGACTTCCATAGCTAAAAATTAGTGGTAAAACCTATTATTGTGAATATATATCTTCATTTTAGGGATCACCACTAGTAGGAAGGGATAATTAATTAATTTTTCATGTTCATATCAAGGTGTCTCATTTTCTAATAGTTTAAAATGAAGAATCATTTTTTGATAGGTTTTTATAGCCATTGAATATTTCATAGTAAAATTTGAAGGATATCTTCATAGATTTATTATATTTTTTAATCAATAAACAAGATAGTATTATATAATTTGGGTTACTATTAATTAGACATTGATTTTAGTGAATTTCATTGCAATCAACATATCAAGCACAATGGATTTTTTTAATATTATTTACATTTATGAGTTATTAAATATTCATGGGATTTCAAGAATAATTATTGCATATTAAGATCCTTTATTAACTTGAATGATGTGGAGGTGATTATAACATACTTTTAGTACTAATATTTTCTATAGAATTTCATTTCTCCTATAGTTAAATGAATATACTTAGTAGATGATTCAAACATTGGAGGACAAGTTGAGAAAATTCATTAATGTGTTTTGTGTGTTTTGAATTGATTTATTATCCATGTTTTAGTTTTTAAATATTAATAATTTTTAATTATCCCAATGTATAGAACTATCTAGGAAATTGTATTATCATTCATATTGATCACCCATATGTTGGGTCAATGATTCTAAATCAGATATCAATAGACCAAAATTAATAATTTATATAATGAAAAGGGTTTCAAAAAATAAAGAATAAATAGAGACATTGCATGATTGATATAAATCTTGTGTTTATTAAAAGAGGATACATCTAGAGTTTGATGTATTTTATCATGTGTTAGGAATATTTCACCTCAATATGGGTATAAAGGGTTTTCTAAATTTATGAATATTTAATTAAGGTTCATCATACCATAGATGATATGGGAGAATATTGGGGAACTGGAATATCGGTATGTGATTCCACCGAGGATAAAGAGAATTCACATTATTTTTATATTTTAATAATATTGGAGGTAACTTTATAAATTGTTTTCCTGTAATTTATTATAGGGATATTAATATAGATGTGGATAAAATGTTTATAAAATTACTTAGAGAGATCCATGATCATTGAGATAGTTCATTTCTCAGGTGGGGCATCATGTTAATGTGTGACCAAAAAAATGCATGTTACACTGGAAGATTTCACTTCTCAAATGAGTTAAAGAATACTTATAATTATACAATTTTATTTTTAACCTTTTTATTCAATATTTAATTTAGGGAATTTATAAAATTTTATAAAATAATTTTTAAAAATTTAGTTGATATGAAACAGTTCAAATATTCAAGGATAAATTTTTTTTGATTGGTATGTTTTGTGATGAATTTAATTTTAGGTGATGAGATTATTTGTTTTATATATATATGTTTGGAATTTTTTAAGATTAGTTTTTTTTTGGGTTATCTAATCTTTATATGTATATATATAATTAGTACATGAACTTTGTGATTTTTAAGGGGTGATACATGGAATTTTAAAATTTAAACATGAAATGGTGGGTTATAGGATCTTAGAAGTTAATTTTGAATACATAGTTTGACCAAGAATATTTTTTTAACCTTGGAATTCATATTTAGTGAGCATAGATATTTCTGAATGATGTTAGTAGTGGTTTTATAAAGACCAAGTGGTATTGTTAAAGGTTCTTAGAGGTTGTGTATATTGACCACACGAGATTCCCAACCCAAAGATACAGTGTAACTTTATCATTATTGTTGAAAAAAGTTACATGTGTGAACCATAAAAATCACTTAAATACCTCATTTGACAACCATAAAACGATTTGATTATTTATTAATACTATAAAATTATTTCCAAAAAAATAATGGTTCCCTATTTATAAATAGTAGTTTTATTTTTATAATTGAATGAATCATTATGGGATTTAAAATGAAATCCCTTGATCAAATTTCTCATCATATTTATCTCTACTATCTATCATAGAAATATATGTTTCAATAGATTATATTTTTTATTATAGATTTCTAGAAAAAATATTTTTAAGATTCAATTATTTATTTCAGAAGATTCATTATATTATTTTGATTATGCATATTTTGAAACCTAATCAAGTGAATCTTGGATTTTATGGGGGAAACCCTAAAGTAAAATTGAGGTTGGTGATATTGAATTATTTTACTATTTATTTTATTGGAATATTTAACATATTTTAGTTCCTATTATTTTATTGATTAATTAAGTTACCTTGTCTTGATGGAGGGGTATATAATTAAGAATATTGTGTTAAATAATTATTGATTTTGTGTTGTTTAAATTAAATAAAGTTTTTATTTGATCATTTTTAATTGATAATTTTGTAAATTGATAAAATATTGTGTTCCAAATATAATATTTTTTGTGTCAGATCATTTGAAGGTAAAGGAATGTGGGATTCCATAAGAGTTTGGTGGCAATGGAAATTAAGGACCATTGATAAGTTGTAGAATTTCCTAATATAATGAATAAATTTTATATTCTATAGACGGTTAATATTGAAGTATTAATGGAATAAGGATAGTTTAATTATTATATAATAAAGTGATATTAATTTCCTAGTGAATATATTTTGAGATGATTTTATAATGTTATTATATTATTTTATTTCCTTGATATTGAAACAATAAGTCATAACTTATTGTAAAAACTTTGTAGTGAATGTATTGAATTTTATTGGAGGGGCTTAATGAATGTAATGAGATTCAGGAAGGACTAATGATAGGTGAATTTTTGGGTTTCATGAAATTCAATAGATCAAATGTAGGGTTTTGGTTATTAAAATTATATCATTTTACAATTTTTTTTATTTTCGAGATATATCAATATAGTATTATCAATTCACTACACAAGCTCCACTGGAGTTTGATCTTAAATAATCTAATTTCCATTTTGTATTAAACTTCATATGAATACAAAAATCCATTTTGTATTGTATTATTTTCTACTAATCAAAAATGTGTACATGATACTTTATTACCATCATGGATTTTTTATTCCAATATATATATATATATATGATCTATCTTATTCATCGATAGTGTTGGCTTCTCCCTAGAAGTGAATTTGGTTGAAAAAATGTTTGAATGATCCTTTTTAATCTTTTATTTTATGATTTTGGTATTATATTTATTTATTTTTCTTTCTATAAATTGTAACTATATTGAGATATAAGATTATTGTGGGACAAACATTGGATAGAATAGATTATTTGTTTTTTTAATTAATCCTAGAAGCTTCAGTATAATTCATTCATATTAACATAAATCGTATATAAAGTGGAACCTAATAATTATATAAGAATACTCACCAATACATTTTAATTTAGAAATATTTACACCATCTTAAAGGTTGTGTGGGTCCATATTATTTGTATTGTTTTTTAGGGTAGATAATATTTTCAGAGATAAATTTTAAAATCACTTATTTTCATTGTGTTGTGATAGATAAGTTAAAGTTGATTGTGTTAGAGAGATGGGAGACCATCTATCTCTATAAATCACGAAGTGATTAGGGCTTTCTTGCCTATTTTCTCTCGATCTTATCACGCATGGAGGACTTTCTAATGCCTAGGAGATTTAAATCTCACCACTATGAGAATCCTCAGATGATATAGAGATCCCATTTGCTTGATCCAGTTGCTAGAAAACACAACGATGATGCCCCTAGGGATATTTCTCACACTCATTCTATATCTGGTAGATCCAAGGGGATCTCATTACTAGATGCACTGAAGATTGCTGATATGAGAAGAATAAACATGACGAAGTCTCCCCTTGTCAAGAATCTTGATGACGTTGAATTCATGGTGGATATAGACCTAGATGCACTTCAACATTGCACAAAAGTGTGCAGGTTCCCTATTATGGCCCGTATCTCTTATATTGAAGGTAACCGCCCCTAGTCACAATCAAATTTACACACCTGTATTTCCCATTGTTGGAACTCTGAAAATTGGAAAATAATTCAAATTTGAAAAGGGTAATTTTATATACTGCTAAAATCTCATGAGGAGTTTGATAGAATTTGGAAGTTAGGGTACCTCAATCTAAAACATGGTTTCATTTGACTTTCTGAATGGGATTCTAAATTTAGTAGACACACTTATCGTAACATAATGGCTCAAGTTTGGATCAAACTCCATGGTCTTAATTGGATTTCTTGGCACCCAAAAATCATGAATGACATATTCTCCTACATAGGTTATCCCTTAAAAATTGATCACAGAACCTTAAATAAAGATTTAGGACTCTTTGATAGAGTCATGGTTGAAATTAATCTTGATTAAAAGCAACATAATTCTATCAATTTTACTACCAATGACTAAAAAACAGAAATTATTATTGAGTATGAGAGGAAACATCCTGTTTTGACCATTTCAAGATCATCGGTCATACCATCTACAACTATAGAGCGATTAAAATACAAGTAATCCAACCACCTAAAAATGATTGGATGGAAATAAGGATACTTAGGAAGGGAAAATCCCCTTTGTTAAGTTCACCTAAACCACCCAAAAAGAAATTCAAAAGTTGGGTGAAAAAAACTAACACTTCAACTCACTTAGGGGAGCACTCGGGTACTAACTGGGATAATCTAGTTGAAGAGGAGGAAAAGGATAAAGTCCTATTTTCTGAATTTGAAACTCTAGTCATAGACACCTTTAAAAAAGATACTGAGATGGAAAAACCCATTACATGTCTAGCTGAATAGAACTCAAATTCCACACCCATACCAAACGTTGTTCACTCCCTGCATGGGATATTTATCAACTACATATCACTACATGCAATGTAGGGACTGCTCATACTGGGGTAGTCATTCCACCGATTGATATGAAGAATGAAACCATAACCAATGAGACTATTTTAATTACTTCCCCCACTTCACACACTTCTCCATGCAGTCGGTTAAGAACTAAAAAACAAAATAGAACCCCCACAGTTGTGAAACCTATAACTCAAAAAAATTCTAATTTTGTAAGTCATGGTTATAATCCCTCAGTACAACACTCTACTAACATACAGGAAAAAAATTATACACTATAAAATCTATAGTTATCTCCTTCAAATATTTGCATGGTCAAACATCATAATTAATCTCCTTCAAAAGCTCTAGGTACACCTACTACTTCTCTTTAACTTAGTGATTCTTGCTTATTGAATAATGAAAATTTGATTTCTAACCATATTACCAACCCGCTGTTGTTGTGTACTAAGAATTAAATAGAACTGTTATTACATGAATCCTTAAATTAACCCTCAATGAATAATCCTAAAACATACATCAATGAACAAGAAAAAAACACTAACACTCAATAGGTTAGAAGTTCTAAAAGAAACATAGGCTCCGGTAAAAAGAAAAGGGGGAGTTCTAACTCTAAATTTTGGTTTAAATGGAGATTCTCATTTGGAATTGTTAGGGAATCTCTAACCCTCACATGCTCAACATTTTAAAATGAATGTTTTATACCCATCATCCAATGTTATTTACTATTGATGAACCTAAAATCTATTTCTCCCCTAAATACACATATTTATGTCAGTATAATTACATTTTCATTGGTGCTATCAATAATACCCTCAATGTCAGTTTTTTGTGGATTTGTTCTCATACTTATTTATATAATACAAGTTTCATCAATAACTATGATCATATTTTTACATTATATTTTAAAATTGAGGGAAATCTTGATTATTTATCATTTTTTTATGCTAAAAACAAATATCAAGAAAGAAGAACTCTCTAGTATGATATATCTATACTAAGCAGTAACATTAATGCCCCATGGTTTCTTATGGGTGATTTTAATTCCATTCTTAACTCAAGAGAAAAAAATTGGTCCTTCACATGCCTTTATTACCACTAGATAATTCAAATCCTCTATTGAGGAAAATAATATCATTTAAATTAATCTTATGAGTGTGAAATAAACCTGGTATAAGAGACATTATAACGAAGTGGTTTCTTCAAAAATTGGATAGAGCCTTCACAAATTTTTTTTTCTTTAGATAAATGGGACTTTATATTCATCGCCACTCTCCACAATCTGAACTCTGATCATCACCCCATTCTGGTCAGTGCCTCATCTAAATACATCAAACCCAATTTGCCTTTCAAATTTTACAATGCTTAGTTCTCTGATGATAAGTGCTCCAATTTAATCCAAATATTTTGGTCCTTTATGTCACATAACAAATATTCCTTTTCTTATATCCTCAAATGAAATCATCTCAAAAAATCCCTTAAATCTTGGTGCAGCTCCAAATCCAAACAAGTTAACAATGAAATCAAGCTTCTCAAGAAGGAGCTCAATGACATTCAAACCAATGACACAAACTCTAATCTTAACACTAATCCTAATCAAGAGATAAATATTTAAATAAAACCCAAATCTATGATTACATTTAATGAAAATATGAGAAAACAAGCATTGAATGTTAAATGGATAACTAATGGTGATAGAAATACAAAATTCTATAATTCTCTTCAATGTATCAGAAAGGCCTACAAGTTGTTTTCTTTTCTAAAGGATGGGGATGACCTAATTGATAATGAAGATTACAATTCCCATCATATTGTCTCCTACTATTAAATTATATTTAATGGTCTTGAAACCAATAAATATATCCTTCCTGAGTTCATTAATATTGTGATCACTAATGAAGAAAACACTTTCCTCTTTAACACTCTGATGGAACATGAAATCAAAGACAATGTCTTTAGTATGAATATTGATAGTGACCTAGGTCCTGATGGCTTCAATAATGGATTCTTTCAATGTTATTGGGATATAATCCATAATGATGTCTGTAATATTGTTAAATACTTTTTCTCCAATGGGGTTCTCCCTCATGCCCTCAATACTCAATTTCTCACCTTAATCCCTAAAGTGGATAATTCCTATGAGATTAATCAATTTAAACCCATTGATCTTATCAATACCCCTTATAAAATTATCACTAAAATCATTGCTAACAGACTTTTTACCATCATGGATAAAATTATCTCCTGGAACCAATTTGATTTCATAAAGGGAAGATCCATTCAAGACTGTATCTGTCTTACTTCATAATGTGTCAAAAACATTAATAAACCCAGTAGAGGAGGTAAAATTTATATTAAACTTGACATTAGAAAATCCATTGACACCATGTACTAGAGTTTAATATTCAAAGTCTTCCTAGGCTTTGGTTTTAATTCACAATTCATCTCTATGATCATAACTCTTTTCAACTCGGCATATATCTCCATTTTGATTAATGGCTCCCCAAAAGGTTATTTTAAATGTGCTAAAGGTGTAATACAATGTGATCCTCTATCTTCCATCCTTTTCTCAATAGCGGAAGACTATCTTAGCCACCTGATTAATCATCTGGTGGACCAGAATAAACCGAAACCCATTCATGTATCTAGGAATTTCAATTTTCATGCTCACCTTTTTAATGATGATGACATCATTATCTTCCTTCATGGTGATAAAAGGAACATCCTCCGCATCAAAAATATGCTCTCACACTATGAAGAGGTTTCTGGCAAAACCATTAGTTGGAAACAATCCTACATCTTCTTTGGGAAAAACTTCCCCCACAACGGAAAATGTATCATTATCAACAACCTCGATCTTAAGACAGGTGTGTTTCATTTAACTTATCTTGGTGTCCCTATCTTTTGGGGTAGGCCCAAATCTTGTCATTCTGGATCAATTTTTGACTAGGTTCTTAAAAAGTTAGCTTCGTGGAAAGGTAAGGCTCTCTCCATGGCTGGTAGGGCTTGCCTTGTTAAATAAACTATTTCCTCCAAAATGGTTTACTCCATGATGATCTATTAAATGAATTTTGGTCTTATTAAATAAAATGAACACCACCATTAATAATTTCATTTGGACTAGTAGTTCCTTGGGAAGAAATCATGTGATCATTCCCTGGTTAACCTATTGCAAGTCCATTGAGAATGGTGGCATTGGTATTAAAAATCTAAAACTCTTCAATGAAGTCCTTCAGGATATAATTACTTGGAACCTTATTCATAATCATTCAGATTATATCACCTTTATTAAAAACATATTCCTTACCAAACTTAAGATGGGAAACTCTAGTTTCATTAATTCTTCCATTTGGCCTTCCATCAAACACTCCTTTAACAAAATTATGATTAATGCTAGATGGATGGTATCCCGTGACTCTTCCATTAAATTTTGGCAGGACAACTGGGCTGGAACGCCTTTAATTTCTATGATTTCTTCGTATTACACTCCGAAAAATAGAAACTTCCCTATAAATGATATTTTAAATTCTCAACATGATCACCTCTCGGACACTATTATAAATGTTATTGAAAATTACTCTTTCGCTCACATTGAGGATTTCTTGGTTTGGGCACCATCTCACAATGGTATGCTCACCTCTAAAAATTTCTAAAATCATTATTGTAGTTATTATTAGATTTATTATATCTGGCTCAAACATTTTAAAAAAACTTGTATTAAACCTTCTAGATTCAAACTCATCTGGCATCTTGATCACAACAGAGTTCCCACCAAAATTTTCCTTCAATCCTTTGGTATCCAACTTTACTCTAAATTTAGAATATGCAATCAACACAGGGAATATTACAACCACCTTTTTCTTTCTTGTTCTACTACTTATACTCTTTTTAACTATATTATTGACATTTTTTATTAAAGATAATTGTTTTTTGACTCTGCTAGAACTCAACTAACGAATTGTGCAGAAATGGAATGCTCTCAACAAATCAAGAACCATAACCTATTTACAGTTTCTAAATTCCACCATGTGATCTAGTATGATCGAAATGTTATTATCCATAAACATTTCTCACTCAATATTAATACAGGATGAATATGGATCATTATTTCTATAAATGATGTTGCTTTATTACAAAAGGTTCATTATCAAAACACCATGCACGACTTTGGTATCTTGAATCGGTTGTAGATAAATGGACATTTCTGTCAACCACATCGCTCTCTAGAAATGTTCTAGAGGGTACCTCTACCTGGATGGATCAAAATTAATATTAATGGTTCCTCCAAGGGCATCCTGGGGCCTGGAGGGTTTGGTGCGGTCACTAAGAATCATCTCGGGCAGATTCTTAGATGTTTCATAGGAAAATGTGGCTATGAAACCTCCCTATAAGTTGAGATGCTAGGTTTGATACATGTCATTTACTTTGCTATCCTCTTTGGTTGGAATAGTCTCAGTATTGAAAGTGACTCGATGACCATTGTGCAAGTGATTTGGATTGGTGTAACTCATCTTTGTTGGCAGATTACTACTCGCTGGATGGATTACAACTGTTTTCTTACAGATATCAACTATATCATCACACATGTGTATCAAGAAGCCAATGTTTTTTAATATGGCCTTTACAACATGGGGTTCAATCAAGACATCACCTAGTTTGATGACCTCCCCGCCGATCTGATTTCCTTTGATGAAAAGTATTGTAACATGATCTCATTCTTTAGACTCTTGTAATCTCTCTTTTTTATTTATAATTATGTTCTTTTATACCCTTTAAAAAATGTAAAAGTTGTTTAATTATAGAGATGATTATTTTTTAATTTCATATCATATCTTTCATGTACATGGTTGGATATATTTTTCATCTAGTTTTATTAAGTGTTAGAATTTTAATGGTTTGTGTGCATGTTGTGATGTCCTCAATCATGTTCACCCCACAGTAAATGGACCTAGGAGTCATGTGACCATAGGCACACCTCCCTATATGATATAGGTTTTTAACTAGTATTAAGGGTATAAGGATTTACCATCTGGATACTATATCATTTTATAAGTGTAAAAAATAATTACAATATCCAAACAACATAAAAAATAAATAATTATAATAATTTTTTTAATTATTTTCTTATTTTTTTACTATGATATGAGGGTATAATCTCCTAAATGTAACAACTTAGACCCTCAATTCTAGTTGGAATGCTCTAGAATATGGTGAGGATTTCTTAAGGTCATGTGAAACTATTCTAGTTACTTTGAATTGAACAAGGTTGTGGATTTCACGAAGTGGTATTAGAACATTATTTCATTTTATTACTATTTTGGATATGGTAGGTAGGGAATAGGGATGTGTGGATTATTTTGATATACCTTGGATTGGTGGTTCATGAAAAAATATTCTATTCTAATTCTAGGTAACCAGGGTTATATAATTATTGTTCTTGTTTTTAATTATTATAATTCATATATCTATTTAAGTGTAATGTATGAATTTGAGATTGTTATTATGGTTTTGGTTCTTGGACCATTGGAAATTTCATATGTACAAGTATCATTCTTGGCATGTAAGATTCACATGAAATTTTCATGTTTATGTTATATTTATTTCACTAAATATGTTGGGATTAGTTGTTTAAAATTTCAATGATAGTTTATATAGTGTTTAATATATAAATTATTGATAGTATATTACTCATCTGGGATACAATATCTTTCTCGGATGAATGGTCATTGGATCCCACATGGGATGTTCTCTATTGATGGCTATGCATTCTCTCATTAGATAAGATGTATATTAACCCTTAGTGGGATACTATATGCATTGTGTACCATGGTGATGAGCCAATAATTTGTGACTTTGATGTTGTTTCACATGCATAAATGGTCAAAAACAACTGATATAGTGTTTTCCCTTATATTTTATTAGAGTAATTCTATATACCTATACCCTTTGACTATGGTTTTACTCAAAATGAAACATTATTGGATGATTTAATTAAATTCAAATGGATGTAACCTAGTCCTCAAGTGGAGTTTCCTGGTATGAATATGTCTAATACAGATGGGTGCCAATGGATGGGAGATTGACTCATCTTATGATTCTTGATATATATATATATATATATATATATCTGTGTGTATGTGAACCCTAAAGTTGGTGTATTGGAAATTGTGTTTCCTTGTTATATTTGAGGTGCGAGTAGAGATGTTTCCCCATTTATTTTGTCCTATTTGTTATATTTTTATGGTTTAATTGGGTGATCCTAGTGATGTTGGAATAAGGATCATGATATTTGAGTGTTGAGTGCTATAATTGATTTTTAGTATGTTTTAATGTTATTATATAGATCAATTGTGACATAAGTGGGTATCCTGAGAGAGGATTTAGCTTTGAAATGTGAGTAAACTTAAATATTGGAGGCATGGGTAAATGAGTTTTGACTGAGAATGATCAAAAATTAATTATCATATATATAGTGTTGTAATGGAGATTACTTATATATTTTTTATTTGGAAGGTCAATAATTTATTGATTTTTGATTTTTCTAACAATCCTAGAAAGCAGGTTCCATTAATTAATTAGGAAACCAAACATAAGATGGATAAGATGAAAATTTGTATAGAATGATTGGGATGAAACTATTTAATTTTAAATAAATCATTGAGTGGCACTTATTTTTATAAGATATTGAAATTTAGTGGGGGTATAATCAGTTATTAGGTGTGGGAGTCTAGGTTTGATGGTGTCCACCTCATGGAAGTGTGAGCTTGTCATGTGATTGGGTGATAAAAGTGCAAAAACATATTGGGTTCAGATGATATTGAGAGGTATAGTGGAAAAGAACCTATAAGAGGGTTATTTTGGAATTTCATTTTTTCATTAGAAGTGTAAAGTGATTGTTGGTATGGATTTTCGAGAAAATACTTGATGCGTAACGGAACGTGTGCACTAGTAATATGGAATGGAAATTTGGTTTATGGATCGATGAGAGGCCTTGTATTGTCCAACGTTAAATCGCTTTGATGTGATTATTATGGGAATGGTTTCTTAAGTATTTCATGAAAATTAAAGGTGTCCACCTTAATTTAATAGGAGATATTAGAGATCAATCAAAGTATTGTGGTATGGTTTTTCAGAGCATGGTTCATGATATGGTTTGTCAAGATGTGTGAGCATATATCCGGAAGATCCATACATGTGTGATGGTGAAAACCCATTTAGTTCTATGCTCGAGGAGAACCATAAGTTAATATTTATAGTGGGAATAATTCAAATGGTTATTAACCCTCATTGTAGATGGAATTTCAATAGATAATGATAATGGCATTCCTAGAAAGTTGAGGATGCATAGAAATTGGTGTTTTTCAATGGTTTTTGGGTCTGTATGGGATCACCACATATATTAATTACTTGTTGTGATGGATGTATCATGGTATATATATAAATTGATTTCTTGGTTTAGGAAGGATATTTTAAGTAAACTCTATCAGTTGGGTGCATTTTATCAATCATTGAGGTGAAATACCCATATAAAAGGGGTTGTAGATGTGGTGAGATTGGTTGATGCATGGTCGAGATGACACTAGGATGTTAGTGAGTGAATAGATTTGATTTTATATGGTCTCATGGAAAAAATATATTTTATATTCAGATATGTTTTTGGATAACTATTAGTGTTAGCACCATGATTGAGGAGAATTTTGGTGTGATCCTAGAGATAGTTTAATCATATGAAAACTAGTGCCTTTCGATAGAGTATTATGGCTTGGGTGTCTTATAAAATGCCCAAACATGGAATTAAATCAATTATTGGGTTTCTGATTTTATGTTTATGTATATATGTTCTCTTGATGCCTCCATGAATTTAGGAATCAAGATCAAGAGAGGTTATAGCACATCAGTTGGTGCAATTGATAATTTTCAATAATGGTTCCCCTAAAGAGGATTGGTCGATATTTTAAGAAATATTGGTTGTGTTTTGTTAAAAATGAACTGATCATGTTGGTGGACCATTGGAAGTGTGTTTTCGGTAGGTGATTTCGATGGTGGAGGTAACCATGATTCATAATCAACTATTATTACTGGATTTTCATATTGGGAAGAACCATAAAATAAGGAATTTATAACTAAATGAAACTATGGTTACATGGGATTGATGGGTGTGGATGAGATATATCTCAGTTTTTACTGAAGTTGATGAGCGAGTAGCTTGTATTTTAGTGAATAGTGTGCCTAATTTTTTAGATATATGCAATGAAATATCATTCAGTACTTGATGATAGAATGTGAATAGTTAGTTTTGAATTAATGACTAATATAGGCGAGGATCAATGTATATAGAACAATTAAAGATTAAAAAGGGTGGTAATAATTATGTTTGGAAGTTTATAATGAATGATGCCACTACAAGTTTTGTAAATTGGGGTAAATTTTAATTTTTTTTCTCAAATCTAGGGATGTTTTGGGAATAAAAATTTGGATTGGGATTTTTAAATTGGTATCATCTCAAAAAGATATTTATAGAAATGGTTTGTGACTTTAGAGTGATGTTGGGTACTCTAATGAATTTTGGGTTTTTGGGTTTGATGTTTTCATTTTTTTAAGGGTTTTTCCTCTATGCATGATTACCACACATTTAAGATAAAACAAGTGGATGATCGGTTAAAACCGTGAATGTAACTTCTGCATATAGGATGCCATGTGCATGGATTAATAATAGATTGGAAAACTATGTGGATTAACTATGTATAGTTTTGTAGAAATTTTAGTCAGGGATGTATTATTGGAACAACATTTTTAATACCAATAATCCAAATAATTTGAAGTTACAACTTCATCTAGTTATAAAGGCATGGTATGTGAATAGTTTAGAAAACAATGTAGCTAAACAGTGTGGATTGTACATCTTGGCACCTGTGTGAGCTACACAGTCGGTACTTGTTTTGGTAAACCATGAGTCTAAATCGTGATATCCACCAAATATTAGTAAATTTATGAAATGAACAGTTTCCCTTGATTGTTTTTTATGTTTTTGTCCCTCTTTTTCCTTCCCCACTCATACAGAAAAACCAAATAATATCTCAAAGATATTGATCTTCCATACTCAAAGATTTCTTAAGACTATCTCCTTGATTTTTGATTTTATTATTCAAAGGAAAACCGCTATTTTTCTTATCCTTCTCCCTTCATTATTCTTTTATTTAGTCTCTAGCCTCTATTTTTACTGCAATGGTTTTTTTGATGATTACACATGGTGATAGTGGAATAATATTATAAAAATGGTATGTTTCATGGATTTTTGAGAGGACATAATGGGAGGTTGAATGCATATCATTGATCACATTTTGGTTGGTGGTATTTATCCTTATGATTTTTTTAGGGTTTCTATAAAATTTAGAATAAATTGGTGAGTGATTGGGTGATATGTGATAGAGATATTTTATTGATAATTTTTGAGAGAATGCTATGGGATATTTTCATGTCATTTATTGAGGTTAAAGTGATTGGACACTACATAGTGAGTTTACATGAATCATACTTGTTTAAATTACATTAAATAATTTATGATAAATTGTTATAATTAATTAATTTTCATATTGTGGATCAAGATAGGGGAATAAGTAATGTGTAATTCCCCAACACCCCAGACCAATTTATTAGTTTCTAAACCAGTAGTTTCTATATAAAGATAGGTGCACCTCTATATAAACCAGAGGATGTCTACTAATAGTTTAAGGACCTAGGATTAAACATTAAATATTCAAGTTATTTTAAAACTAAAAATCACATTTTTTTTCCAAAGACCTTTTAGGTTTATAGTTTTAAATAAGTATTAGAAAAATTAAATAGTCAACACATACATTACAAGTGGAAATTTATACTTAGTAGTAATTTTTTCAACTAAACAAAAACCTTTTAAAATAAAACATAGTTTCATTTCTTAATCTATCTTCACAATTTTCCCCTATATATTATCTTTTTCTCTATTCTCCTTTAAATCCTATGAAAAACATTTTAAAACATGGGGTGAGAAAAAAAATATAATTAAGGTGCATAAAAAAAGAAAGAATTAAATCATTAGTCTATAAATAATTATTAATAAAATTCCTTTGAAGATAAACTTTATAAATTACCTTTTGAAAACATAATATTTCTCTATAAACATTAAAAGAATAAATAGAACATATAGGTAACTTGGGGTATCATTTTATTACAAACTTATGTTGTAACCCTCAATACTACCTTATGATGTAACCCTCATGACTACCTTATGATGCGACCATCATAGTTACACTTGGAATAACAAATAAGGTCAACATCCAACATACCCAATGCATTGGAGTGATATCATAGACCCACCCATATTTGTTTATAACAGAATCACCCTTTATCATAAATAATTCCCAAGAACCATAACATAATCATAAAATATGAAATCTTGCATCAAAAAAACATTCCTTTAAAAAAATTAACTTTTTTAAAAATATTATTGTACACATACAAAGTAAAATTTTTTATTTGAAAATAACCATGTAATATTGTAAAGGGATCTTTAAATAATTAAAAAATCATGATAACAAGAAGATCTTCCCATGCTGTATAAGTTAAAAAAATATTGCTTCTATATTTTTATCAGAAAGGACTCAAATAACATTGTTTTAAAAACAAAAAATATATACCTTTAAAACCATTTTAAAAAAATTAAAACATTAGTAAAAATGAATTTAAATAATCCTATGAGAATAGTAAAAATATTTTTGTAAATAATTTTATAATGAATGGTAATTTAAGAACAATGGAGTTTTAATGGAAACTTTAAAGTGATAATTTTTAGAAGAATGTCCCTTATAAATATTTTATCATTGAAGTGATCGTAAATAATATGAATATATTATGTGTATCATCAATAAATCCATATAAAAAGGTTGAAATAAAACATAAGATAATGAAAATTCATTTCACACATGAACTTATCATGACATAATCAATGAACAAAAAGGTTAACCTAAAGAATGGACATTGTGTTAAGAATTCCCTTACGTAGAACCTTAAAAAAAGACCCATTTTTGAAACTATTTGAGATAAATTAGAATATACCACTTTTAAAACATTAATTTACATATAAATAAATTCATAAAAATAATTTTGAAATCAAGTAAATTAAATAGAATTAATTAGAAAATAAATATTTAAAACATTTAAAAACAAGGTTTTTTAGTTAAAGAGTCACTTAAAAATATCACATCATTGAAGTGAGAATTAATAAATAAATGGATTGTGTATATACACTATAAACCCAAATTAAACAATAAGAAATAAAATATAATTTAATAAAAATATACTTCTCACATAATCTTAGTATAACAAAATCAATTAAGTCAAAGTTTAACTCAATGAATGGAAATTGATTATAGAACTCCCTTACCAATTTGTAATAAGTCAAATTTCATGCCCCATAAAGGTAATAATTATAAAATTAAACATTTTATACCCTTAATATAATGATATTAAAGATATTATATATTAAATGTAATTATATACAATACACAAAGGAAATAAGTGGTGAATATGGCATATATCTCACAAAATTAAAAGTGAGATAAGAAACCCTTACCTCATACTTCCCTTTTATTTTTTTATACTTTAACTTTATGTATAAAGTTTTAAAGAATTTTATTAATTAATTACATAACTATAATAATATTTATAATACCTTATATGATTATTTTATATCATCTTACCACCCATTAATTAATAATATTTCATCTTTTTCATTATTTTAGGTGTGTTTGTTTCATGGTTTCATGATCAGTTCATTTTTGTATAATTATGGATTTTATTTTAAATTGGAAATAAAACACCAAAAGTGTAATGAATTGTTATTTATTAAATTACAAAATTTTAAATGGTCCTATATATCATTTTTCATTCTTACATGATGATGATCCCTTTGATAAAATGTTAATGATAAATTATTAGTTTAATTTGGGTGTTTTCCAAACCACCATGAACTAGTTTTGTTTTATTTAATATTGTGTATGTATATTGGTTACAACCAAGAAGTTATAATGTTAGTTTTATTAGAAAAATATTTTATGAAGTTTATTTATTTATAATTAAAAAAAATGATAATGTTTTTAAGACAATTTTATTAAAAATATATATATACTATATTTTAAATGAAAAAAATAATATAAATTAAAGATTATTTTGATAAATAATAAATTATGTTATGAACATATTCAATATTTATATTTATATTTTTAATAAATGATAATAATTATTTAATCTCACATATGAATAATTATATTATTATAAAAAAATAACTCGATTTTATTTTCAAAAATACGATATATATATATATATATGAAATTATAAATCTTATTATTAAATTATAAACTTTATATTAGAATAAAGTTATATAAAATTGTTAATATTATGAATTTTTTTAACAAAATCATAATTATATAATATAAATATTGTAATGGAGTATTGATATTAAACTTATATGATTTTTATAAAATTAGATTATAATTTTTTTATGAAATTTGGGAAATTTATAAATTATGATAATTATAATTATTTTAAAAAGACATTAAATAAAAATAAAAAGGTTGGTTTTACAAAATATAATTATCCAATGACATGATATATATATATATATATAATTTTTTAATGATTAAATTATTTTCTTTATAAACTTATTACTTTATAAAGATATTATTTATAATTAAATATTCATTTAAATATAAAAGTAATAATAATCATATGTTAATGTTCTAAAATAATAATTTTTAAAAAAATAAATAAATAATCATGGTTTGGGGTATGTGGGTCTAGATTTGGGGAGGAAGCGGTCAAGTATCAGGGGGTGTGTCAGCCTAGGGATTCAAGGGGAGAGGCGTTGCCGAGGGTCATGTGCACCGTAACTTGAGCTTCAGGTTGCACAGGAGGGCGATCAAGATGAGATGAGTCAGGTCCTGGCAGGGGAATTCATCAAGCGATGGTCCTTGTTGAAGTCATCAGGGTCAGTGGTCTATTTTCATTACACCAGGTGTGGTGTTGTCATGGTTTAGAGGATCGATCAAATGAATGAGCACTGATGAGTAAAGTATGAGAATCACTAGCAGGTTTCAGAAGCTGCTAGAGTTTCGACTACCAGTAAGTGTTTTTCTTTTTAGGTTTGAAGCACTTAGGATTAGTAATAGTGGCATCATTTTCTTCTTTGATTTTTTGCATTACTTCAATTTTTATTTCCCTTATCATAGACTATCAATCAGTGTTTGTGTTTACTATAATGATTTTTAATTTTGAATCAATTTAAATAAATTTGTTCCTCAAATGTATACTTGAGCGTAATTTTATAATGTTTTTATAATTGTTATGTGTTGGTCTTGAGTTTGTTTTTGGATGAATATTTTTCAGTATCTGTTCATGTAATGATTTATATTTTTCAATTTACTACTTACCTAGCCTTAACTAAAATCTTATATTTCCATGAGTCTTTGTTTATAAAAGCCTATTTTTTTGGGTGTACAAATAAATTTTTTGGAGAAAACCATTTTGGAGTCTATTAAAACATCTAATTTTTATTCCAAGTAAGGGAAATTATATTACTATCTTAACTATTTTAATATTTACATTATCAAAAAATGTTTTCAAATAATGTTTCTATATTATCTAGTTATGTTCTTCAAAATTGTTTGTAAGAAAGATTATAAATCTTATTTTCAGATTGTTTTTTAGGGGTTATTTTGTTTATTTATTCCAAAATTATGCTTTTAATTCTGTAGTTTTGTATAAGGGACTAACACTTTAATTTCAAATTCTTTTGTAAGGGTTCTAATGTTAGTTTGAAATTATGATTTTATTTTTATACTTGTTTTGTAAGGGAATTGATATTTATTTTTATGGTTAAACTTATTAAGGGATAATTATCTATTATTTTCATATTTTATGGTATGGATTAATTTTTCACAATTTAAATAGGTAAGCATTATACTATGTTTTATAAACTCATTTATGTGATTTGTTTGTTTAAAACCATGAAAATATTATGTGATTGTATTAAATATATATGTTAAGTTCATGTTTTTTTATAAGGGGTCTATTGATCAAATTTATTTCATAAGGTATAATTTTATTGATTTATGATTCATGTTCTGAAAATATGATGTAAGGAAAATTGTTTTGATTTGATTTAAAATACTGATTTGTTTGTCAATAAATTTAAATATTTATTTTTCAAAATTATGGAAGGGATTATATAGGATTTTACTTTTTTTTATACTTATTTCATAAGGGTGAAAATTATATTTTCAAATATGGTTTTCACTTCTCAAAATAGTAATGAGACCAATTTATCAAATTTGAGTCATGCATTGCGTATGCACACCATTGCATTTATATTTGAGCACACTGATAACTCCACCTTTTTTTATGTACGTTGTCAGTGTGAGTTCAAGCTAAAAATGTACTATAACCAGAATGTCCGATCCAAGCAAGCTTGGACCACCAAGTTTATTAATAAAATAAAAGTGCAGAAACAGGAGAAGGAAGAGAGAGAGATTACAAGTCAAAACATTCATAGTCACCACCCCCATACCCGATCGTGTCATCAGCATCAGCTGATTCCCATTCTGATTGGGTCTCGTATTGTTTAAGAAACTTTTTATAGAACTTCAGTTTGTCCAGCTGCTCCTTCGATAGCTTCTCAATCTCCTTCTTGGCAGATGCCCTAGTGGTCACGGTCCTCGGAACTGCAGAGTAGTCCTTCCTTGGTTTCCTTGAAACAGGGAAAATCTGACACCCTCATTGCCAGAGCCTCTTTTCTTTTCTCCTCGGACAATATCGCTATATGATATCATATTTGCATCCATAAGGGGAGGACCCTCACCTTCAGTAGTCTTTGGCTTGTCACCATTGCCCGAGACCCTGATCGGGGTACGCACCCTCCCCTGTTCATCTTTAGAGATGTTCCCCCATTTCTCAGGAAACTCAGATAACTGAAATTGCTTCTGGATTTCATAATTTAATTATTTGGTTTGGTTGCATAAATTTATTATGTCAAAAAAATTATTTTTAATAAATATTCCACAACATAATTTATTATCAAAGTTTGTAATTTGATATCATATTTGATCTGCCAATGAACATTCTCATTTATCAATGTTATGTTCAAACATGTATTTTGTGACAATTAATAATGTAAATTCAATGTCAATTATATAAAATATATAATTATCGACATATTAAACATTTGTTATATGTTTTGAATGCTCAAAGCGAAACATATATATATATATACGAGATAAAATTATTTTGGGATAAAATTAATTTAAAATCCATAAGAATATATATATATATATATATATATATATAATGTTATATGTATATATATAATCTTGAAAGGTTTATTTTTACCATGTATATAACTCTATTGACCTGTTCATAAGTTTATTGTCACATTTCTAAAAAATTTCATAACATGTCATCATGATATATTTAAAGTAAGGATGTTTAATCTATATATTATCGTGTTCATGCAAAATACTTTTCATCCCTGATAAATTCAAGATTTTATTTTAAATTTTAATAATGACTTCAGAAACTATTAAATAGGAAGATTTTTACAAGTTTTAAGTTGTTTTAATTGAAATGAGTTCTTTTATAATTTTTATGTGAGAAACATATTTATTTATTTTATAAAATTATTCCAAGAAGACGAAATTATATATTGATTTTTTATTGAATTTGCATTTATTACATTATTCATTTAATTTATAATTTAAAACTTAAGATAATCAATTTAAGTATGAGATGAATATTTTTATGATAATTCATGGATTAAGAACTAAACTTTTCAAGGTGGTATGGGACACTTTGGATAATTTAATGAATTTATTTCATCTATGATAAGATTTAAATAAATATAAGTGGTATGGGAAACTTTGATATAAAGACATACTTTTATTAGACATATGAGGAATGCATATGACTTATTATGTAACAGGTGAGGCTCATTATACCCTCTTGGTGCATCGGCAGGTCTCATGAGACAAACTATCATCTTGGCATGATGCCTTGACAGAATGATTATGTTGTCTGGCGTTATTCATTCACACATGAATTGGACTTATTATGTGATGGGTGAGTCCCTCTATAGCCTCTCTATGCATCGGTGGGTCTCATGAGACAAACTAGGTCTTGGCATGAGGCCTTGAAAAATAATTTTTATTGTCTTGGCATGAGGCCTTGATGGTATGGTTATGATTTTCATCATTATGCATTCCCTCATTATGAATCTATTAAGTGATACTTCATGTGATTAATCAACTAGTAGAATAACCATTGTTAACAATCATTCTCTTATAAACAATTATTAATTAGTTATACTTTTTCAAGTGCACATAGAATAGTGTTTTATACTTCTATATATCATTTAATAAGAAGGAATTAATATTTAGTTTCCAAACCATAATGATAAATGACATCATGTTATGTTTTATTATTAATAGATATTATTTCATGTGTAAATTCTTATATGCATATCTGGCATTTCATTCATAATTAGGTGTGGTCATTATCTAACTTATAGGTGGAATTTCATTCATTTTTTGTTTATGTGTGTGCATAATTTATAATGCATTTTGTTTTTAACTTTTAAATAATAATAGAAATTATTGAGCATGGTATTTCCATAAAAATTATTTTTAGTAACTCTTTAGAAATAATGATGACATTTTATGGGAAAAGTTAATTTCATGATTTGAAACATGAATTTAAGAAATATTTTAACGAAAAATTATTTCTTTGTGATCTTGTTTTAAATCCCCTTACTAGGCATTTCCAAATATAACTCCCTGTTTGAAATTATTTTTCATAGGTCACTTAGAAGTCCAAATGTGGGTGTCATCATTTTTACATGCATAGAAGCTGAGTATGGATTTTGTTTGTTTAATTTTATTGAAACTCTGATAAATTGTAAACCTTGTATCTAACTCTTGAGAACCTATACTGGTAAAAGGTCATCTGCTATGTAATGTTTAATGATGGGTCCTTACAATATTAGTTACATAAAATTAAATAGGTTATAATATACCAATTAAAATATCTTTTAACAAGAATAATACTTTTCTGACCATCCATGAAGTTGGTAATGGAAAACAAAAAATCATTATTCATGGAGATAGTTAGTCCTCCATAATTTCGACAATGGTTTCATTTTTTTATCAAAAGGGGGTAATAAAAGGAATGGATATAAGATATTACATTATAAATATAACATTATAGTATACACATGATATTATATTTTTTATTCTTTTTTGTATAAAATAAGTGAGTAGAAGGTAGAATAAGGAATGAAATTAAGAGAGGTGGTTTCAGAAAATTACCTCTTGAATATCACCTCCTTGAAGGATCACTTAAATACCTTGTAATTGGTCTTTTTTTGAGACCATATGAAATTGGACGAGGGTAAAGTGTGTAGGATAGTGTTTTTAATATATTTTATGAGTTTCAAGGCCTTTTTATATAAAGCGGTGGTGAGGAGTGGTATTTATACTTGAGGAGGGTGGTTTTAAGTGATTAAATCATGATTGTTTTATATTTAAAGATAGACAAATTTGGGTGGAATTAATTCCAATTAATTTGATTTAAAACTAAGGTTTTAAAATATTTGTATGGTCTATGAACACATCATCTACCAATTTAAAGTTTTATATTTTATATATTTTATGCTTTTAGCTTTTAACTTTAACCCGTTTTATTATTTTACTTACACAGTGGTAAATATTTTTTTTACCATGGTACCTTTTTTATTACAAGAAATTAAAATAAACATAAAAAATAATTTTTACCTCTTTATTACAAATATTGAATCCATTTTACCAAATTCAATTCACATTATTGGAAAAATTGAAAACAAAACCCATATATGTGATGAAAAAATGGGTTTTCAAGACATGTATTTTTGAAGGAAAAATGTATTTTATATTAACTCAATGACTAATAATAATTATTATATGAAAATAGAATAAAATTTAATTATATATAATATATAAATTTCATTTCAAAAATTCTCCATTATGTATTATTTTAATTGATTTAAAAAAGAATCATTATGTACTTTAAAATATTTTTCCAAAAAATATGGTTTTTAAATCTAAAAACAACTTATTCTAGTATATAACATAATATTGATTCAAAATAATTTAATTTGATTAAATATAACAAAGTAATACATATTTAAATTGAAATAATATTTAAAAAAAGATGGTAATTTTTTACTTCTTAATTTTTTGAAAATAAATGACATTTTAACAAAAATCAGTATTATTCATTATTCCTTAAAAAATTAAACAACTCATAAAATAATGAAAATTTCACCATAGGTTAATTTTTATATGGATATTTCAAAAATTTATTTTATTTTATCAAATATATTTTTCAAAAATTTACATAAATTAATTATATTACCTGTATATAAAAATAAATAAATAAATCTAGAAAATATGTTTTTTATGAATAAAATTACTTTACTAAAAATATGGTACTTACTCAAAAAGAATAATTTAGTGCATTATAAATGAGTATTATATATTTCATAATGTTATTAATATTCATTCCATCCAATTTAATGTCAATGTAATAATAGTCACATTTAAATAATTATATTTAGTCATTTATGGCTTATCTTTTATGATATTGAATATAGTGTTTTGTTTTAAAATCTCTGGATGTTAGAATCTAAAACCTTTAATAAAAATTTATCCTCACAATTTGAACTTTTAATATAAAACTAAGAGATTAAATTTTTAATATAACTTTATTGAAATACCATATTGGAAAACAAATCAATAAAACTTTCACTTGAAAAATGAGAAAGGAAAGTAATAAGGTCATCTTGAATAAAACATAATAGGTTTCCATATAGGAAAAAATAGATATTGAAGAGAAAATATAATGTTAAAGGACTGATAGAGAGTAATAGAGAATATGGTCATGAGAAATTTAACCATCAAAAAATCATAAATCTATGATAGGTTAAAAGTTTATTTATTTTTTAGAATGAAAAGTAAATGAATAATGTTTTTATTTCAAAAAAAATCCTAAAAGATGAGGAATTTAATTATATCCAATTATATAAACATAAGTAAATATACTTACATGAAAATAATAATTTTATTCTTTAATCAATTTCCAACACAATGACTGACTGACTGAAAATTACTTTTTTATTATAAAAACACATTATAAGAGAAAAGTGAGAAACCACATAAAACCAGAGAAAACTACTAGACTGCCCCATCCTAGAAAGTGTGCCAACAACAAGCCTTCACTGACACAAGACCCCTTGAAAAGCAGTCTTGTGCAGAAGCACGAGCACAAAACCAATTGCGAAGCCATACCCTTTCAAGCATCCAATTCCAAGAGGCCTTCACCAATGAATACTTAATGCTCTAATCCCCTTCCAGAGCTGGTCCAAGTAGCGTGCTAGAAACAAGCATAAACTAAACTACAAATATGAATAACAGATTCCAAGAAACTTGATATTACCCGATTCTGTTTCCCAAAAAAGTTTCCATGATAAAGATGATAACTTTAAGTCTGCTTCTTCCAATATTCACTTCCCAAACACAGACACCATCTGATCCCAAGACTGAATGTACTCCTCAATGATGATCTTTCCATGGTTGAAACCCCCTACCAAAATTGAGTCCTTTTTGTTAATCCAAGAATATTTCTCCTCATAAAGAGACACCTATAGAGACCTCTCCATCATTTTATCAGCCTCCCCCTCAGTATCATTTATCAATAAGACATGTTCTATCACTTCTTCTTCTGATCTTAAAAGAAGAACCAAGGAATGAAAATCATGTTCCCTTGCCTCATATGGCCCAAAGAATCCATGGCCATCCTCTTGCCACTCATCTTCTATGTCGAGCGAGTCTCTAGAGGATGAGGTAGTGAGGAGTAATCCTTACTCCCCTTCCTCCCCTTCCTCCTCCTGGAGCCCCTATTACTCTTTAGGCTTAGAGCCTCATCTGAAGAGTGGTCGTGTTTGATCCATTTGGGAACCATCATGTTGACCCCATCTTCCTCACTTGGGATAGCAATATCAGAACTCAAATCATTCTCTAGAAGGCCTTCAAACCTATTGCACAAGGGAATCAAGCCCGGTCCCCCTTCCTTCCAACCCTTGTTTGGAACATCCTCAACCATATCGAACCCCCGCCTCCCCATGCTCATATCCCCACTACCCACCCATGGATTCTCATCCACCGAGCCAAATAGATCCACCTTCCCTCCATCCTACATCTAGTCCAAGATCGGTTTTCACCCCTTTCTTTGGACTTCTGCACAAACCTCCACAAGCTGAAATTTTCCCTCTTATTCCTGTGCAGCATGGCTGGAAGGACCCGCAAGATCCCCTTTCAACCTGCTGAACACGTCTTCCACTATCGGGTTAACTTGGTGTGCTACCACACTAGTTCTAAGGACACACACACCCACTCTAATGCAACCCACAACCTCACTAACTGGTCGCACCTCCTCCACTGGCCACAATGATGAAGTTTCCCTAACTCTAACCTCTTCAACCACTACAGATAGACCCATGGTCGTTGCCTCACAAAACATTGGGACATTATCATTGACATTGACCACTATCTGAGTTGTGGCCATCTAATCCATATGGATATATTCCTTCAATTGAGAGACACAACCCCTACCCGCCGTCAATGAAAATCTCTACCCAAAAACCAGAATAGTGCCCCATCCGCTTACATGTTGAACAGAAGTCCATCCAACTCTCTTAGATTACTCGCGTCCTGCACCTATATTACTCGCCTATTTTAATCCAATCATAATCAAAGGGAACCCTAGAAATACCATATCCATGAATATCCTTAGGCAAATAGGGTGATAACCCGTTGTCGTTCTGCTATCCGAACAAAAATACCTACCAAGTAGATTGTTGAGCATTCAGATAATTGAGGGGTTCTTAAATGGAAATGGGAGGTTAGGGAAACTAACCCAAATCTCCATGGACAGTGATTCACGATTCATATGGAAATCAAATGACCACTGGAACAAGAAAAGACGATAGCCATTGTAGCACCATGGCTCTCTTGACTAGGCGTAGATGAGGTCCTCCTCTGATGCAAACCAGATCATGATATGATTATTATCAATACACCCCACCATCTCCCACTCCTAGAGATCCCATGTGTTGAAGACGAACCTATTAGAGGAATCAAATGATGGTATTCACTGATTAAACCTTGCATCTAGGGTGAGATTCAGAAGCAAGGAGGATTTAGTGAACTCCGAAGTTCAAAGTTGGAGATTCAGAAAGTCATCGATCCACTCCGTAACCTTTAGGCCTATCTCATCTTTCAAGAATGGTGGAAGAAGGTTAGGGTTTGGAAAGGGGAAAAAAGGGGGCCTCATTCCTAAAGAAAAACTAGGATCCCTACCCCATAGAGGGGGGAGGAACCAGCACAGGCACTATCATCATCACCGAAGGAGACGACCCTCGCTAGGGTTTTTTCTGCCCTCCTTACACCACAATGAAATTATGAGTATTCAATATGAATTATTTTCATCCCTGAATCATTATAATCTACTTCTATGGATCACAAAATCGACAAAAGTATAAATATATATTCCTCCCATCTTTAAGAATCAACAAAACCCAAAATGGTTAGTACAAGATTATGTGATTATCCAAAATGAATATACCATTATATGATCAAAAGTAATTTAATGTCAAAAATTCAATACTAATACCCAAGGTTCAACAAGGATCATTCAACAATTAACATTCATTAAAATTACTCAAAATATGTTAGACTAAAATTAAAACCAAAATATCAGAATTATTGGATAACATGGTCTTCCAAGATAAAATTAATATTCATCTTAACATAATATCAATAGCTCTTAAAGTGTCATTTCAAAATGTAATTTCCCTAATCAGAAAATCATTTCTACAAATAACCTGAATCACCATAAATCATATATGTTTCCAAAACATAATTAATCTTCTATTTATGAAATAAAATATCATAGTATTATATTTACCTTAATCATATAAGGTTCCCAAAATAGTGAACATCATTCAAAATAACATTGATCACTTAATACACAAATCAATTTACAATCATATGGTTATCATTATGATAAAACATAATTTCCCAAAATAAAATTATTTTCTTTGGTAAAATCATTTAACTAAAAGTAAAAATGTCATACTAATCGGGGCATTGAGTAGGACAGTGGTAGGTGATGCACCCTTATCTCCCTTCAGTTGTGGGATTGATCCTCATGGCCTTGCTAGACACAATGGGTTAGTCACATGGTCTATGGGATTTAATTTTCTAAAATTATAATGATATAATCATTATAAAATTTTATAAATTTCAAAAACATCCTTAAAAATAACCTTAATATATTTTTCTTCAAAAGTTATCTCATACCTTTCATTTTTCATCCCAAAAAGTAAAAACTTATAACTACCTAAAATTTTTAGATTACATAAACTAAAAATGCTATAAATACCTTTAAACTTAATCCCACAAAATTTAAATGCATTTTTCCACAAATAACCTTTTTCATATCATAAAATTAAAATTAAGGATTACTTCTACCTAAAAAATTATCACCTTTCTTAAAATTTTCAATGGTATAGATTCTATCAAATATATATTTATAAATTTATAAAGACAAAACCTACTATAGAAATATTATTAGGAATTCCATGATTCCCATAATATTTATAAAAATCCACTATATCATAAAGATAAAAAGTAAATACATAAACACATCCTTCATTAAACTTCCTTCTTAACCAATTAACCATGCTTCATCATCTTATCCCTTTATAATTTATTCCAAAAATCAAATATATGAACTATATCCTTATGAGTTATCAATATCATCCCAAAAAATTTGTATACCTAGAATATAAGAAAATAATTCTTACCTTAAATTTGTACATCATATTTTCTTTGATATCCCCTTTATATTCTAACATTATTCCCAACTTCAAAAAATTAAATGGTCTTGTCATTTTTTGCAATTTCTCTTTTTGAGAGAGTTAGTAAATTTTTTATTTTAAAATAAAATGAAAATTATACCACAAACCATAAAAAAAATTAGGCAGAATAGGTGTTAGATAATTCAAACAGTTTCTTGCATGTTATTTGAATACTCAAAAAGTTGTTGGAATCATTTGAACATAATTTTTCAATAATAGTTACAATAAAATCATCCAATAGGGATAATAAGTTTGTTAAATATCACATTCTTTCCATATTGAAAAATTATCTTTAATCTATAAGAAATATCATCATTAAAATATGAAATGAAATATTACATGTTAAAATGAAAATGGTCCTTTTAAAGATGATACCCATATAAACTGTATAATACTTTAACCTTCTTATCATTTATAACAAAATAGATTACATTAATAAATATAATATCCAAAAAATTAATTTATCTCATAGAAATCCATAACTATAGATCCCTAAATTTGGTTATAATAATTTAAACATATAATCAACCTTAAAAATTTAAACCCATGATGATATCTATAACTCTTAAGAAACCCTTACAAGGAAACATCCTAATCTCCGAAGTTTTCTAAACCCTAATCTGATAATAACTGTAAGGACTTATCCTTAGAAAAAACATATTATATTTATTTTAAAACTATAAATCACTATTTTTTCTAAAATATCTTTTAGTTTTAGTGTTTTATAGAGTTAGGAAAAAATATTACATAGTCAACCCATACATTACTGGTGGACACTTATACTTAGTATTCATTCTTTTCCACCAATGGAAACACTTTTAAAATAAAAAAATAGTTTATTTTCATGATATATCTTAAAATTTTACCCATGATCTCATCCTAGTCACTATTATCCCTTAAAGCCTATGAAAAAACATTTTAAATCCTGATATGAGCATAAACATCCCGGGAAGGAACATAAAAAAATGGACGAAATCATTAGTCCATAAATACTTATAAAAAATTTCGTTTAAAAATAAACTTAATAAATTAACTTATGAAAACATTATATTTCTACATAAACATTTCAAGAATAGATATAACATTTAGGTAACTTGGGGCATCATTTTCTTACTTACTTATGATGTATCCCTTATGGATACCTTATAATGTAACCCTCACAGTTACTCTTAGAATAACCATTTTGTTAAACTTCCAACATACCCAATGAATTAGAGGGATATCATGGAACCACCCATATTTGGTTTATAAAAAAACCACCCTTCATCATAAATAATTCCTAAAAACCCTAACATAATCATAAAACATGAAAAATTTCATCATAAAATCATTCCTTTAGAAAAATATCTTATTTTATAAGATTATTTTTCACATAAAATATAAAACAAAATCATTGAAAAAAACCATGTAAGATTATAAATGAATCTTTAAATCATTAATGTTTTATGAAATCAGTAAAATATATCCATGTCATATAAGGTAAAAAACCTTACTTTTATATTTTCATCAGAAAGGTCTCAAAGAACCTTGTTTAGAAAAAAGCAAAATATACCTTCCATACCATTTTTTAGAATCAAAACATGACTAAAAATGGCTTTAAACAATATAAGGTGAATAGTAAAAGAAATTTTGTAAATAATTTTATAATACATGGTCAAGGAAGAAAAATAGAGTTTAAAGGGAAACTTTCAAGAGATAATTTTAAAAATAAAGTCCCTTATAAATATCATATTATTGAAGTGAGTATTAATAAAATGAATAAATTATGTGTATTAGCTATAAATTCACATAAAACATGTGATAATACAACATAATATAATAAAAATACATTTCACACATTAACTTAGCATGATATAATCAATTAAGTAAATGGTTAACCCAAATAATGGAAATTGGGTTAATAATTCTTTTACATAAAACCTTAAAAAAGACCCCTTTTTGAAAATATTTGTGATAAATTATAATATCCCATTTTTAAAAAACATTCATGTAAATATAATTACATTCATAAAAAATTTTAAAAACATGTACATGAAATAGAAATATTTATAAAATAAATCTTCAAAATATTTAAAAATGAGGTTTTTTATGAAAGTGGTCCTTATAAATATCATATCATTGAAGTGAGAATTAATCAATGAAAAAATTAATTGTATACACTATAAACACAAACAAAACAATTTTAAATATAACATAATTTAATAAAGAGTCATTTATCACATAATCTTAAGATAAAAATATCAGTGAAGTAAAATTTTAACCCAATGAATAGAAATTGTGTTTATAAAACACTTATCACTTTGTAATTAGTCGAATCGTATACCCCATAAATGTAATAATTATAAATTGAAATAGTGGATAAAATTAATATAATTATATACATTATATTATATATCAAATGGAATTATATACACGACACATAATAAATATGTAGTGAATAAGTCATTTGTCTCGCATAAGTAAAAGTGAGAGGAGAAACCCTTACCTTATGCTTCCCTTTAGTTTTTGGTGACTTTAGACATATGTATAAAGCTTTAAATAATGTTATTAATTCATTAAAAACAATACTCAAATTTAAAATATCTTATATTATACGTTTATATCATCTTACCACTCATTCATTAATAATATTTTATTATTTTCCTTATTTTATGTGCATTTGTTTCAGGGTTTCATGATCGGTTAATTTGTTTATAATTATGGATTTTATATTAATATAGAAATAAAACTAAATAAGTGTAATGAAATGGCATTAATTCACTTAAAAAATTTAAATATTCTTATATATCATTTTTCTTTATTACATGAGGATGATTCTTTTTATAAAATTTAATGATAAATGTTTAGTTTAATTTTGCGATTTTTCGGACCATCTAGAACTAATTTTATTTTATTTAATATTATTTATATAAATTAGTTAAAGAATGTGAAATAGGTTATAATATATCTATTAAAATATTATTTAACCATAATAATACTTTTATGGTCATCTATGAAGGTGGTGATGGAAAATTAGAAATCATTATCCACGGAGATCGTTAACTGCCATAATTTGGATAATGGTCTAATTTAATTGAATAAGGTGAGGTAATAAAATGGGTGGATATAATATATTAAATTATAAATATAAAATTTAATTATATACATTATAAAATAGTTATTATTCTTTTATATTTGAAGGAATTTAAAATAAGGTAGAAGAAGAAAATAAATTAAGAGAGGTGGTTTGAGAAAATTTTCTCTTTAATATCACCTCATTGATGGATCCCTTAAAGACCCTGTAATTGGTCTTTTAGTGAGACAATAAGAAATTGGACTTGTGTAGAGTGTGGAGTAGAGGTTTTTTATAAATTATAGAATATTCGAGTCTTTTTTTAGAAAAATGGGGTGGTGAGGTCTGTTATTTATACCTGAGGAGGGGTGGTTTTAAGTGATTAAATAATGATTATTAAATAATTAAATCCATCCACATTTGGTGGAATTAATTACATAGAATTATATTTAAAATTAATTATTCAAAGTATTTTTATGGTTTAGAAAAAAATAAACCACACATTTAAATTTTTAGTTTTAAGGTACTTTAATATTTTACCTTTTAACTTTATCCCATTTCATTATTTTACCGATATGGCGGTAAATATTTTTTTATGATGATAAATTTTTTATGCATAAAAATAAAATGAACATAAAACCTAATTTTGAACTGAAAATTCCAAATATTGAAACCATTTTACCAAATTAAATTCACAAAGTTGGAAAAAATAATAACAAAACCTATAGATGTGATAAACAAAGGTAGTTTTAAAGAAGGGTATTTTTCAAGAAAATGATGATTTTATATTAACTCTATGACAAATAAAAAACATTATATGAAAATAAATTAATATTTAATGATATATAATATATAAATTTCCTTTCAAATATTCCCCATTAGTTATTATTTTAATCTATTAAAAAATAAACATTATATACTTTAAAACAGTTTTCATAAAAATCCCATTTTAAGTTTTGCACATATTTCAGTTCTCATAAATGGATCCCCTAAAGGATATTTTGACTGTTCTAGAGGTTTAAGGTAGCGTGATCCCTTATCATACATCTTATTCTCTATAATTGAGGATTATCTCAATAGGATTCTTTCTATCGTGGTCGGTAATAGAAAATTAAATTCTATTCATGATGGTTGGGGGATTTTTTCTCCCTATCATCTCTTATATGTTGATGAAATTATCCACTTCTCCCAAGGGGATAAAGGAAACATCAAGAATATAAAGAGATCCAATTTTCACTATGAAATGGTTTCAGGGTAGGTGGTTAGCTGGATAAAATCCTTTGTTTACTTTGGAAGGGGATTCTCTTCTATCAGGAAAAATGATATCATTAGAGAATTGGGAATTCGATAGGGACATATTCCATTAAATTATTTAGGAGTATCCATGTTCTGGGGGAGACCAAAGGTTTTTCATTTCACTATAATTTTTAGCATGATTAAAAGACAAATTTCCACATGGAAGGGAAAATCTTTATCAATGGCTGGCCAGGTTTGCCTGGTGAAATCAATCATTATCTTCAAATTTGTGTACTCTTTTATAGTGTATAAATGGTTGATATATTTAATCAAGAGTATAAATACTTCTATTAATAATTTTATTTGGAGTGGAAGCATATTGGAAAGGAGGATAGCAACGGTTCCGTGGAATACTGTCTGCAAGCCTCATGATGAGGGTGGTTTGGGAATCCAAAATATAGGGGGTTTCAATAATTCTTTACAGGACAGGTTTATATAGAATATTATAAACATGAAATATGAGGCTACTAGTTTTCTTCGGTCCAGGTTTATTTACAGTCTTCAAGAAGTAAACTTCAAATATGTTACGTCCTCAGTGTGGCCTACCTTAAATAATATTTTTTCAAAAATTGTTGTTGACTCTCATTGGTTAGTTTCTAAGGATTCCTCTCTTCTTTTCTGAAAATCTAATTGGGTTGGGAATCATCTGATTGACTTGGTCCTGGAGGGGGATTCAAATATGGATTTTCATTTTTCAATCAAGGAACATCTTGGTAGCATGGATAATCTTCTAGATAATGTCACTTCAATTGTGTATGAATATTATTGGTCTTCTAAAGGTGATTTTTGGGCATGGGATCCTGATTTCAGTGGAATTGTATCCTCCAAAGGGTATTATAATCACTCCATTGGAAGATCAAATGGTTCAAAATGTAACGGGAACCTAGAAAGGATGTTTTTAAGTCCATCTCATTCAATTATTTCATGGAGGTTGGATCACAAAAAAAAATACCAACTGATGAATTTCTCAAGGTATGTGGTATATCTCTTTTCTACATATGTGCTTTTTACTTTCAGTATAGTGAAGATGTAGACCACCTCTTTCTTATTTGTTCCACGTCTTTGGTGATGTGGAGGGTTTTTTATGATATGTTTGAAGTTCTTATGCCTCATTTCAACTCAATAGAAGACTTCATAAAGATATTGATCTCTTTAAACCAATCATTATAGCTCTTGATTTTATTTCAGGCTACTGTAGAGAAGGTTGTTCATCTAATCTAGACCTCAATAAATTGGTTTAGAGATGAATTACAGTGCCTTCAGTTTGGTGTTGTTCTTGAAGGGATTCTTGCGACTGTCCGTGAGGTGGAAACACCGATAGGTGTGTTCTTCTCAAACTCAATACATGATTTATCAGTGCTCAATAGAATTGGGATGAAAGGTAATTTTCTTCTTCCATGTGTTACAATGGATGTCATATGGATGGCCCATTTTCATGGGTGGATTAAAGTCAACTCGGATGGTGCTTCAAGGGGAAATCCGGATCCCTCTGGCTTTGGTGATGTCTTTAGGGACTATCAGGGAAGTGTTCCTAGGTGCACATGTGGCTCATGTGGTATTTATTCTTCTCTGGAAGTGGAAATGTTTGTTGTTATTGTGCTGGTAGAGCAAGAAGAAATACAGGGTTGGAACAAGATTTGGATTGAATGTGGCTCCATGATTTTAGTCTCTTCCATTCAAACTGGGGATTTTTATCTTTCTTGGAAGTTCACTAATCGCTGGACTAAATGTATGGAATCTCTCTATCCAAGATACCACTTTGTTACTCATGCGTATTGAGATGAAAATTTTTTGGTAGATGGGCTTGCTAATAAAGGTTTCAATGGTAATGATTTTCATTAGGTTGATCATATCCCAGATGATGTCCTTCCCCTTTTTAGGAATGATTTTTTTAAATCATCTACTTTCAGACTTGTGTAAGTTTTTTTCCTAATAAAGGGATCTTGTTTTTTCCTAGAAACATCTCATTTTTTCATAAAATAATACATATGTTACTTGAAACTATATTCAAAACATTATGGGACTTTAAAGTCACATAATTTATTGAAAAGAAATGTCATTTTTACAAAAATTGGTATTTTTCACTACTCACTAAAAAATTAAACCATTTGTAAAATTATCAAAATTTCACCATAGGATAATTTTTATATGATTATTTGAACATTTATAATTATTTTAAAAAATAAAATTTCTAAAATTTCCATATATTAATTATATTATTTGTATATAAAAATAAATAAATAAATTTTTTTAAGAAAATATGTTTTGATGCAAGAAATGACTTTACTAAAAATATATAACTTATTTCAAAAGAATTATTTTGTATATTATAAATGAGTATTATATATTTCATAATGTCATTATTACTATTCATTGCTTTCAATTTAACGTCTAAGTTATAACGGTCACATTTAAAAAATAATATTTAGTTGTTTGTGGAATATCTTGTATGATATTGAACATAGTGTTTCATTTTAAAATATATGGATGTTAAAAATGGTGTGGGATTTAGGTTTTACCATGTGGATAATATAACCTCATAACATAGTAAAAATAGTGGTAAAAAAAAACAAAAACATCCATCCAAATAATAGGTGTATTTAAAAGAAATAAAACTTATCATTTCTATGTTAAATGAAATAAGAAGCATAAAATCATATAGACACATGATCAGACCTATAAAACAAACAAATCTACCATCAGGATAATAATAAATACAAGATAGATAAAATAATAAAAATTAACTAAGGATATTTTATAATCTAAAGCCTCAACTCATCCAAATCCCCAATCATATCTAATCCATACAACTTGATTATGTAGCACTAGGCCTCTACACCACCTGAACCTCTGATCAGTGAAGTATTCTCTATTACTCAATTAATGTGCCTTCTCGAGTAGGGTGTGAGTTCAACATAGTAGGGAACCACCAAATTGGTCACAAAAATTACTAATAATCTGTTTGTATTAACATGTGATATACATATATAAATAAATAAACAACTTCATAAGAATAAATAAATAAACACCACCAAACCTAACATTCTATAGTGACATACGGGGTCAACTGTGCTTGGTTTTTACAGTTCCATATTGGATCTTAGAACATAGAACAATCATGCTAAAATGAATTAGGATCAATATATATATATATATATGGTGAAATAACTAAACCCCATGAGGAAATACTTGGTAATCTAGTAGTGTAAGGAACAAGGCCTATTCCAAGGAGGTAATATGAGTTAATACGTTAGTTTCATGCATAAGATGATTCCTATGTGGTAAATATAGGATATCCAATAATATTATTAATAAGTATATTACTGGTAGTTAATCTATGGTAATCTAATAGTACCTAGAATATTATGATTTCTAGGATGTAATCCAATGAAATACAATAGTATCAGGTATAAAGATCCATGTTGTGGGTAATCACGTAGGAATTCTATCATTTTAGTTTTAAAAAGATGAATCTTTGAAATCCTAGGAATTCAAAAACATCAGGGATTATTTTTTTATCATTTTCCATAACCCTATTATTCCAATTCATCCAACATAAATCTAAATTCTAGGAGTTTAACCTAGGCATTCCTTGTAAACATGAATCCCAAATCTTAGGTGATATATAAGGTATTCATTCATAAGGTGTAAAGGTAATTTTTAACCTCCCATAATATCTCACATCATCACTATATCCACAATTGGATCACATCATAGACCTTTAGGTCCTAAGGTGAAACTTGAAATCGACAATACAAACTATCCTATACTGACCCGCACTAGGGTTACTATAATACTGGTTAACTGAATGACATCCCCTAGGTCACATTATAAAACCCTGTCAATTTAGTAAAAAACATATTATCCTATAAATATTTCTTAACATAAAATACAGAGCATTAAAGAAATTATGATATACTATAAAAAATTTCTATTTAAATGTGATTATTTTAACCAAGCCATTAAATTTTAGGTACTAAAAGTAATAACAACTTTATGAAAAATACGTATAATGGTTTTATATAATGTGTAAACACTCTATTTTAAGTAAAGTCATTTTATTCAAAAATATTTTTTCTTTAAAAATATTATTTCATTTTTTGCATATATATTATAATTATTTTATATTAATTTTAAAAAACTTATTTGATAAAATGAATATCATTTTTGAAATCATAATAAAATATCATCTTAGGTTGAATTTTTTTGATTTTTATTGAAAATGTTTATTTTTTATGTGAATAGTGAAAGATACTTTTTTGTAAAACTATGGTTTCATTACATTAAATGGAGTAATTAATTACATAAGAATCAATTTTATACATTAATTTCATATAAATTCATTTTTTTCATAAAAACAAAATTTTCTAAAAATGGTTTTTCATTGTGTTTTACACATTTATATTAATATGGATTCATATCACTTATAAAAAATGAATCATAAAAATAGATTCTATATTTGAAATAATTATTTATTTATTTTTAAATAGATCAACTTTATTTTTTTCAAAATGAATAGTAACTATGGTAAATATTTTGCACCTCGGGTTGGGTAAATCAGATAAATAAAGGTAACAATAATGTGATAAGAATTTAAAACTATATCCAACATCTACCTTATTTCAATTTTTTTAGTTTATTTAAACCCCAGTCATTGATTATTCTATGATATGGTATCTTTGTTCCATTATTCTTTTATAATGACAATAATATTATATTATTTAAATAATATATACAAAATGTTACTCTCTCAATTTTAATGTCTATAATAAATTTTGATTGGGATTAAAATAGGTAATATTCAGTTATAAATGTTTATTATAAATATAAATTCATTTTTTATCATTATAATTTATTTTTAATTTTTAGTTATGTAATAATTACCTTAAATTATTAGGCAATGCCGACACATTTCATGTTCAAGTAATTGAGAAATCAAATAAAAGATTTTTAAAAACATTAAAAGTATTAAAATTTTGATAAATTTTTGTGTTAAATTATATTTACATATATATATATATAACATATTAGTGACGGGTTAAAAATGTATATTCTACTTCCATTATTATTTTGAGTTCATTAAATTCAAAACATGTGAATTGTCCTTAAAATGAATTTAATGGTATATTATTTTAAGTAATATATAATTTAATGATTTAAAACTCATGAAAAAAATTATCATTGAATAAGTGAATTGGATATAGTCAAAAATATATTTCATCTTCTCTTACAGGTCTCTTTTCCTTTTATATTTACTTTATTGACCCTTAAAGAGTAAAAAACACAGATATAATAGTAATCATCAAATGGGTTAAAGGGGTTAAAATTAAGAAAGGATGGTGAGAACATCACCTAAACAATTTAAAATTATGTTTTAGGATATTATTTTCATTCATAATAACCCTAGATTATAAATATTCTTATTTTTTACCACAAGAACATGAAAAATAGTTAATATTAACTTTATACATTATGTATTTTCAAGGGTTCCCCTCCCTTCACTTATAAAATTAAACCTCGTATAGTCTCTCCCTCAAACATATTTTATAATCTAGTTCATTGATTCCATCCAATTATATCTCCCTAACATCTCTTCATACATTCTAGAGGTCATGGTCTCACAAAAAGGTAAAACATAAAAGGATTAATGAGTAATCAAAGTTGGTTATCCGAGGAGAAGGTATAAGTCATAACCTACCTACATCAAGTATATTTCTTCTTCATACTCCATTAAATATTATTTAAACATGATAAAATGTTAAAATCAGTATATTTAATATATTTAAAAGTTATTATTATTATGTTAAAACCCATTCTCATCTTCATTCACATCATATGGGAAACAGAAACATCTCTCTTGCATACACGTGGACTACCACCTCCATGAAGTGATGTGTTTTGTTTTTCATCACCAAATAAAAATGATTCTTATTATGATGTATTAAATTAATATATATTATATTCATGGAATAATTATAATTATATAATGATAATATATCATTTATTATCTTACCTTTCCATCCATGGAAAAATGATAATGTCGTTCATGTGACATGTGGGTATCACCTCCATGAAGAGATATGATTCATTTTTCATGTAATCTATTAATATATGGTTATAAAATTATATTAAATCTATAAAAATGAAAATCATTTTATTATTATGATTATATATATGATGTAATAATGATCATATTAACCATAGTCAACCTACAAAATCCATTTCCAACATATAAGATGAATGTTCTCAAAACGTCTATCATGAACATAATCGATTAAGTAATTAATTATAATGTGGATATAAGTCAACTATAAGGAATAATAAAGTTGAAAAGCGTTACATAGAATGTAAATAATTAACATAAGTTTATTATTCTAGATGGTTATAAACATAGATGATAAGTCAGACTCAAGGTAAGAGACACTTTTCCATATAACCACATTTTAAATGTTTTAAATATTTAATTTATAAACATTTCTCCTCCATGACTACATTATTAAAATGATTATATATTTTTATTTTTATTACCCCCGTCTTGAGGTATGTGGCCTTTTTTATGCATTTTTATACGTTTAAAGTTCATGGCTTGAGTTGGGAAGTGGTTGAGAGAGTTTAGAATGGTTTTGGATGAGTTTGGAGGTTTTGTATAGGGAGCACGGTTTGAGCACAGTTAGTGGAAACCATGCGGGTTCTCCATGAAATCATGCTGGGGGAGGTATTGGGCTCCGTATGTCCTGTGCACGGTTTTCCAAACTGTGTGAGGCAAATGTTCAGACCCTTTCTCTTGAGGTAGTAGCATGTGCACGGTTAGAGAACGGTTTTCCAAACCGTGCGGACTAACCGTGCAGCCACTTAAAAATAGGGTTTTAAAACCCGATCTCACTCAGGCTTGCCTTATTCCTCTCCCAATTCTCTCCCACTCAAAGCTCACTCGGTAGTTTCAGTTCTCAAGGGTTGGAGGGACTCTCCCACTCGTTTTGGAAGAAAATCGATGGGTTTTCAAGGTGGTTTGAAGGTGATTTCTCCCGGGTAAGTCTTCTCTCATGGTTCCTTTTGGTTTTCTCTAGATCCTTTCTTCTCCCTTCTCTTGGTTTTCTAGATCTACACTATTTTTGTGTAGATATAGGGTTTTGGTTTCCTTGGAAGTTAATTTTAAGGCTTGTGATGTTTAGGGAAGGGGATCTAGAGAGGTTTCGGTGGTGCGTTCGCTGGATTTGAGGTACGGGTGCTTGTGGGTCGATTTCTTGGGAACCCTAAAGGTAGGTTCCTCTTCTCTAGACTCCACTTGGTTAGAACTAGTGTCTCTTTGTTTACAATTAATTTGTTGTGCTGAAAAATTATTTGTGATTTGTTGTGCGAAATTGGTTGAAAATCCCTTGGGTGATGTTTTGGGGATTTTTGGGGAAAAGGGGGTTTCATGGTGAAATGTTATTGTTCTGGATTTTTAAATAGAGATTTTAAAATGGGTTGTTGAGATCTATTTGGGAAAATGGTTGATGGAAAATGATTTTTAATAAAGATTTTGATTTTATTGAAATGTTGTTTGGATTGGAAAATGGTTTTCAATAAATGGATGATTTATTGAAGTGGATTGATATGAAATGGAATTTGGTTGATTGCATAATGTTGTGACCTTGATGGGTTATATGCTTGGTATTGATTGATTAGAATTTTGTGTGGATGTGGAGAGAAGTACCACTGTAAAAAGGGGATGGATAGTGGATAGAAGGTCCACCATCAAAGGATAAGTTGACAAGAAGAGCCACTAGGTGTGAATGGGTGAATGGGTTGGACGGAAGCTCCACTAATTTGATTGTAGGTTTGAATGGGTGAACGGGTTGGACCGAAGCTCAACCATTTTTATTTTGGGTGTGAATGGGTGAACGGGTTGGACGGAAGCTCCACCATTTGGTTTTTTTGGTTTTTTTTGTGTATTTATTTGCAAGTTGGAAATTGTTGTGCTAGTGTGTGAATGATGAAATGACTTGTGTCCTATTTGGTTGGCTTTCCCTTTTTGGTTTGGTTTGCGTGAAATGGCTTGGTAAGGGTGCGGTTGGCTTATGGAAATTGTAGCACTTGGGATTTTTTTATATAAACTATTTTATATAAATTTTCTAACATTTTTATTCTAGTGGTGTGTGTAGGGAAGTCATTTGGGGAAAACCTACTGAGTTTTAGTACTCACCCCCTACTTTGGCACGTTGGCGTCTTTTCAGATGTTGTGTATCATGACGTGGGTAAAAGTAAGGCATCACCCTCCTTTAGTGGTGCATCATGATGTCTGGGTGGAGCTTGGATCATGGATCTTGGTGTGGAGCCATGGAGTGTGCCTTGTCTTATTTTGGGTCTATTGTTGAGTCTTCTGCATAGTACTCTGATATGGTATTGGTTGTATTGGTTTTGGGTTGTCTTGTAGAACAACTTTTTTTCCTTTGGGAATACATGCTTGAATGTTTTGGTTGAAATGAATCATATAGTGATTGATAGTTGATGGTTTGGTTGGTTTTATCTAAGTTAAAATCGTTCCCCAATTTTCTCTCGATGCCCTCACCATTTATCGCCTGCCTTTGGAACCTTGGGAACGTCGCTTAAGGCTATGTAACCCCCACCACCTCCTATATCCAATGAGGCAGGGGCGGGGTGTTACAAGTGGTATCAGTTTGTTTGGTCCTTATCTTTCATGTTAGAGCAGTTTTTCGATCGCTTTGGTGCCTTGGTTTTGGAGTTGACATTCTTTGTGATATATTCCTTTAGTTGGGATGGTATCAAGGCGTAAGAATTTCAGAACTTGTAATGTATAGAATAAAAGGATGTAGCTAACCCTTTTTTGATGAAATTCAATTTACCAGGGAGTTTGGTACATAAGTGGTTTGGAGACACTTATAGGCATTGGAAATCTCATTGTTGTGGGTGTAGCCAATGAGATGATCATGGAATGCATGGTAGAAATGAATTACCTCTAGGATACATATTTCATTGTGGTATTATGATTTATGAGGTGATACGAATGTGTGAAATTGTAATGTGAATAAATTGGTATTTTGAAAATGGTTTGGTTTTCAAAATGGTGAAACATGGAACATGTGGAAAATGTGAACTTGTGGAAAGCCTTGTGCGATGGTGTTGTGTAATATGATTATAAATGGGATTTTGTGATGTCTATGGAAGTGAGACTCTTGGTTGTTTGTTTTCTGTTTATAGAAATGGCATCGGGTAGGCGTCATAGAGACCAACCAGAAGAGGGTGCTGAGAATGTGGTAGCACCAGAGCCTTAGGTGAACCAGTAGCTAGTGCAAAGCATATTGCAAGATTTCCAAGCTGTGCAAATTGGAAATAAAATGGATAAACCAAGGCATGTTGATCATGTAGTTCAGTTTCAAGAGAAGAATTCACCCATCTTCAGGGGTGATTCGGAGCCGGAGAGGGAAGAAGCATGGTTGAATATAATGAACAAGATCTTCGAGTTCTTAGGAACACCGGTAGAGTTAAAAGTGAAGTTAGACACGTATATGTTGGAAGATATTTCACTTCAGTGGTGGGAGTTGGTAGTCCAAGAAGGGATGGACCATGGTATGATGTGGGAAGTCTTTGAAGAATTGTTTAATAAAAAATTATACCCACATAATTCAGAATTAAGTGTACGACTGATTTCCCCAGTTTGAAGCAAGAGCTTATGTCTGTAATGGAGTTTTCAGCTATGTTTATTAACCTAGTGAGGTTTCAACCCAAGGTGGCAGGTAGCACGTCATTGAAGGCGAGGATATTTGAAGTGGGGTTAAGGCAAGAAATCTGTTCAAAGATAGCGATGCTGTTTATAGATGATTACACATAGATGATGAATAGAGCCTCTGTGGTTGAGCGGGATCTGTTGGGTGCTCCAGGCGGAGGAAGCATGGTGGTACCCTTGGGGAATAGTGGGAACTCTAACAATGGGTTCAAGAGGAGGAGGGACACTTATTCTCAGGGCAGGAGTATGGAATATAATCCGACAGCAGGATCGATGAATCTTCCTCTGAAGCCCTAGAGCAAGCCGGGATGTTTTCAGTGTGGTTCGATGAGCCACATCAAGCGAGATTGTACGGCACAACCTCGAGCATGTCATAATTTTAAGAAGATGGCGAATTTGTAGTGTTAATGTCAAAATTCTCAAAGTTCGGGTGTGTGTGATACTTATCAGGGATCGCAGACGTCATATGCTTTGATGGGATGGGGGCAGCAGCATACCCCTCGGCAGTAGGGTAAAGTGGGTCATGGTGATTCTTGGAATACCATGACGCCTCATCATTGTAATAAAGAGCAGAGATTGTCAAGAAAATATGTGTTTGGAGCTGAGAAAGTTGTGGTTGATGATCAGTCGGGACCATCCATAGTGTGAGGTACTATTATTTTAAATTCTGCCTTGATGCAAGTGTTGTTTGATATGGGTTCTTCACACTCTTTTGTTGCTTCACGTGTGGTTGATTTTCTAGGTTTAAGGGTATAAATGATGCCCTCAGTTTTGGAACTTCAAACTCTTCTGGGTTGAATAGAGTGTCGAGCCTTCTTGTGTAGATCATGTGGTATTGTTGTGGGTGAGGTTGAGATAACCTGGACTTTCTCAATGCTTGAGATGGATGGGTATGATTTAATCCTGAGAATAGATTAGATTGTGGCATTTAAGGCCCACATTGATCGTGACGCGCGAACAATGGATTTTATGACACACGATGGTGTTAGACATCTCTTTAGAGGGGAGAGGAATGAAAGGCATGGTGCAATGGGTTTGTTGTCACTGGAAGTGGGTATGTTATTGTATCAGTTTGCAGTATTGTCATTGTAATCGGTAGAGGGTGTTGAGCAGAGTGTTCTTCCAGTAGTGGTAGGTTAGTTCATGGATGTTTTTCCTGAATAATTATCTGGGTTACCTCCCATAAGTGAAGTGTATTTTATGATTGATCTCTTTCCAGGGACCAGTCCTATCTCACTTCAATCTTACCGGATGGCACCTACTGAATTATGGGAATTGAAAGTCTAATTGAAATAGTAAAAAAAAGGGTTTATCCTGACTAGCACGTCCCCATGGGTAGTGTCGGTGTTGTTTTTGAAAAATGTGGATGGAACTTTGTGGCTCTGTGTTGATTATCTTAGACTTAACCAAGTTAGGATAAAGAACATATATCCACTTCCACAAATTGATGATTTGTCCGACCAATTGAGGGGAGCCAAGTGGTTCTCTAAGATTGACCTGAGGTTAGGATATCATCAATTGCCGGTGAGGAAGGACGATATTCATAAAACAACTTTTAGAAGTAGATATGGCCATTATGAATATGTGTTTATGCCCTTTGGTCTAACAAATGTGTCAGTGGTGTTCATAGAATTTATGAATCGGGTATTTTAGAGATATCTGGATTCATTTGGGGTGGTGTTTGTAGAAGATATTTTGGTGTATTCAAAGACAAGGGTGGAATATGATCAGCACTTGGCGATAGTGTTGGGGATCTTGAGGGATCATCGGTTGTATGCCAAATTGTCAAATTGTGACTTTTAGATAAAAGAAGTTTGTTTTCTTGGCCATTTGATTTATGAAATGGGTGTTTCATTGGATCCGGAAAAGATAGAGGCTGTTATCTCATGGAAACCGCCAAAGAATGTGTTTGAGATACAGATTTTCCTTGGTCTAGATGGGTATTATCGGCATTTTGTTCGTAATGTTTCATGTTTGGATTCACTGATGACAGTTTTGACAAGGAATAATGTTCCATTCTAGTGGAATGAACAGTGTCATCAGTGTTTTGAAAAGATAAAGGGTCATCTTACATCAGCACCAATCTTGGCTTTTTCAAAACTAGGAAAAGGGTATGTGGTTTATTTTGATGCATCGGGATCATGGTTGGGGTGTGTTCTCATGCAAGGAAATCATGTAGTTGCGTGTGTCTCATGGTAGTTGAGGGTGCATGAGAATAACTACACAACTCATGATTTAGAATTTGCAGTAGTGGTGCATTTTTTGAAAGTGTGTCATCATTATCTCTTAGGTGAGAAATTCACAGTATATATAGCTCATAAGAGCTTGAAGCACATTTTATCATAAAGGGATTTGAACCTAAGGAAAAGGATATGGATGGAATATCTCCAGATGTTTGATTTTGACTTAATGTACACACCGGTTAAGGGAAATTTGGTGTTAGATGAATTAAGTAGAAAATCATATGCTTAGATGGTGAAACAGGCATCGGACCAGTGGTAGTTGATGTCGGTTATAGCTTATATGTGGTTGTAATATGAGAACCAGGGTGATAGAGTGGTCTTATTTCCAGTTTTTTTGATTCCTGACTTGGATGGCCGGGTTAGAGAGGCACATATATCAAATTTTGAGTGTGTGACCATGGGTTTAAGACTCAATGGTGGGGAGGCCATTAATGGTTGGAAACTGAATGGAGATTCAATTTTGTGTTTTCGGAATCAGATGGTTGTACCAGTTTCTTATCAGGAGGATCTTCTCAGGGCGTATCATCATTCTAGGTGGGTTGTTCATCCTGGAATTTAGAAAATGTATAAAGCGTTGAAAGAGCAATTCTGGTGGGCTGGTATGAAAAGAAGAGTGGCTGAGCTTGTTTCGAGATGCTTGACTTGTCATTTATTCAAGGCAGAACATCAGAGGCCATCACGAATGTTGCAGTCTTTACCAATCCCTATTTTGAAGTGAGAGAAAATAGCGATGGATGTTGTTATAGGTCTCCCAAGAATGGTCAGAAAGTACGATGTCATTTGGGTGATAGTGGATCGGCTAATGAAGTCGGCCCATTTCATTCTAATTAGTGAATCTCATACGGTGGAGGATTTTTCCAAAATCTATATCTGGGAGGTGGTAAAGAGGAATGGCATTCCAGTTTTGATTGTATCAGATAGAGATCCGAGGTTTACATCTCATTTCTGGAAATCCTTACAGCAAGCCCTTGGAACTAGGTTGACTTTGAGCATGGTGTATCACCCTCAGACGGATGGTCAATCTGAGAGGATGATACAAACTCTAGAGTATATTTTATGGGCTTGTGTTATGTATTTTGGGTGGCTTGTGGAAGGAGCACTTGTCGTTGGTTGAGTTATCGTACAATAATAGTTATCAAGCTTCCATACATATGGCTTCGTTTGAAGCGTTGTATGGGTAGCTGTGTCGTTGTCCACTATGTCGGGTGGAAACAGGTGAGTCCTCGATGGTTGGACTAAGCCTTTTCCATGAGACTCGGAGAATATCAAGTTGATTAGGAAGATAATGGATACGGCTCAGAGTCATTAGAAATCGTATGTGGATCATTGTCAATGGTCGTTGTTGTTCGAGGTGAGTGATCATCTTATCTTGAGGATCTCGCCTAGGTTGGGACATCGTCGGTTTGGGAAGCAGGGAATGTTATCTACAAGTTATATTGGACCTTTTGAGATTCTTGAATGGGTTGTTGAGGTGGCTTATCGTTTGGCTTTTCCACCTAGGTTCAGTGCGGTGCACAATGTGTTTCATGTGTCATAGTTTAAAATGTATCAGCTAGATCGTGACCATGTGATTCGATGAGATCATGTTGAACTAGAACCAGATGATTCATTGGTGCACGTGTCAGTATGGGTTGTGTATAGGAAATAGAAATTCTTGCATGGGGAAATAATCGGTTTAGTTCATGTTTTGTGGCAGCATGGTCAGATTCAAGAGGACACTTGGGAGCGGGAGAAAGAGATGTTCGATCAGTGGCCTGAGCTCTTTCAGAAAAGGGCGGGTTCACTACTTTCTAAGGATGGAAAATATAATGATGGGGAGAATATAGTACCCCTAGTTTGAGGAATGTGTCCTTCGTTATGAATTTTTATGTGTTTAAAGTGCATGGGATGAGTTGTTAAGAGTTTGGGATATTTTGGAATGGTTTGGGATGAGTTTGGAGGTTTTGTATAGGGAGCACGGTTTGATCACGGTTAGTGGAAACTCTGCAGGTTCTCTAGGAAACCATGCAGGGGGAGGTAGTAGGCTTTGCATGGCCTACACATGGTTTTCCAAACCGTTTGAGGAAACCATGTGGACCCTTGATCTCAAGGCAGTATCATGTGCACGGTTAGCGCACGGTTTACAGTGCGGCCAACTTAAAAATAGGGTTTCAAAACCAGAGCTCACTCGGGCTTGCCTCATTCCTCTCCAAATTCTCTCCCACTAGAATATCACTCAGTATTTTCGGTTCTCAAGGGTTGTAGGGGCTCTCACACTCATTTTGGAAGAAAATCGAAGGGTTTTCAAGGTGGTTTCAAGGTGGTTTCAAGGTGATTTCTCCTGGTTAAGTCTTCTCTTGTGGTTCCTTTTGGTTTTCTCTAGATCCTTTCTTCTCCTTTCTCCCAGTTTTCTAGATCTACACTCGTTGTGTGTAGATATAGGGTGGTGGTTTCCTTGGATGTTAATTTTAAGGCTTGTGAAGGTTAGGGAAGGGGATCTAGTGAGGTTTTGGTGGTGCGTTCACTGGATTTGAGGTGTGGGTGCTTGTGGGTCGATTTCTCTGGAACCCAAAAGGTGGGTGGATTCTCTCTCGACTCCAATTCGTTAGAACTACTGTATCTTTGTTTACAATTAATTTTTTGTGATGAAAAATTTATTTTGATTTGTTGCGTGAAATTGGTTGAAAATCCCTTAGGTGAGGTTTTGGGGATTTTTAGGAAAAAAGGGGTTTCATGGTGAAATGCTATTGTTGTGGATTTTAAAATAGAGATTTTAAAATGGGTTTTTGGGATCGATTTTGGAAAATGGTTGATGTAAAATGGTTTTCAATAAAGATGTTTCTTTTATTGAAATTTGGTTTGTCATGAAAAATGGTTTTCAATAAATGGATGATTTATTGAATTAGACTGATATGCAATGTAATTTGGTTGATTACATGATGTTGTTACCTTGATGGGTTATATGATTGGTTGTGATTGATTGTAATGTTTTGTGGAAGTGGTAAGAAGTACCTTTATAAAAAGGGATGGATAGTGGATGGAAGGGCCACCATCAAAAGATAAGTGGATGGGAAGAGCCACTAGGTGTGAATGGGTGAACGGGTTGGACGAAAGCTCCCCCATTTGGTTGTTTTGGTTTTTTGTTGTGCATTTCTTTTCAAGTTGGAAATTGTTGTGCTAGTGTGTGAATGATAAAATGACTTGTGGCATGTTTGTTTAGCTTTCCCTTGGGGGTTTGGTTTGCATGAAATGACATAGTAAGGGTGTGTTTGGATTATAGAAATGGTAGCACTTGTGATTGTTTTATTTAACTATTTTATATAAATGTTCTAATGGTCTTATCCTAGTGTCATGTGTAGGGAAGTCATTTGGCGAAAACCTACTGAGTTTTAGTACTCACCCCCTGCTTTGGCATGTTGGTGTCTTTGCAGATGTTGTGTATCGTGACATGGGAAAAGGTAAGGCATCACCCTCCTTTAGTGGTGCATCGTGATTTCTGGGTGGAGCTTGGAGAATGGATCATGGTGTGAAGCCATGGAGTGTTCCTTAGCTTATTTTGGGTCTTTTGTTGAGTCTTCTACATAGTACTCTGATATGGTATTGGTTGTATTGGTTTTGAGTTTTATTGTAGAACAACTTGGTTGTCCTTTGGGAATACATTCTTGAATGTTTTGGTTGACATGGATCATATAGTGATTGATAGTGGATGGTTTGGTTGGTTTTTTATAAGGGAAAATCATTCCCCAATTTGTTCTCGAAGCCCTCAGCATTTATTGTCAGCCTTTGGCACCTTGGGAATGTCGCTTATGGCCAAGTAACCCTCACCGCCTCCTCAATCCAATGAGGTAGGGGCGGGGTGTTAAATTATTAATATTTAAATATATAAATAATAAATTATATTTTATTTCTATTTTTAATTTATTTTAAATCTTTCATAAAAATTAACATACTTCGTATATGATGTTATCACATTAATTACAAAATGGAAAAGGAATGCTCTATTTTCACATATAAATAATATACATCTATTATTTTCACCAAAATTATTATTTTAGGTTTGTAATCCTCTATAAACTTATATATATTTTATATTAAAAACCATATTTCCCTTTATTCTGGGTATTTTCATTTTGATTTTTTGGTTTTAAATGAATAAAATATAATAATATTTGAAAATGTTTTTCTTATGGGATAGAAAGAATATTTTTATGAGTTTAATGATGTAAATGTGATATTTTATGTGTTTAATATATGTTATTTCCTCTTAATATTTATTATGATGAAGTTTGATACAGATATATCTCTCTAATTCATTGGGTAATGATTATTTTCCTTCTATAATTATGTTTGAATTAATCGTGTAGGTTATTACATTTGTAAGGGTTCTTGTAAGGGTTTATTTAAGGGTTTTATAAAGATGATATCCAAGGAACCTACATGACTTCTATATTTATTCTAATAAGTATTCAGGTAAATATATTTAATTCATAAGTTAATGTAATGATATTTTGTTTAAAGTAATGATTATTCCCTTTAAGGGTAAGATGGTACATTTCAAAGAAAAAAAATCATGGGTACTCATGTTTTATTAATAAACCCTCATGATTTTGATTTTTCCATTATGTTTTATTAGAAAGTGTTTTATGAAAACCTCTATTTAGTAAAGAAAATTTCGTGTGTAAGTATATGATTTTTTAAGTTCAATTTTTATTATGTCAAAAAGAAAATCACTTATATAATATCACAGATTTAAAATAGAGTAGTGAGTTTTTGTTCATATTTTTATATTTTACATAGAGATATTTTTGTACTCATCCCTCATTTTAAAAATTTTTTTACAATGTTTAAGTATGATTGGGGGAAAAAATAAGTCAACTATAAAATCATGTTGAGTTTTTATGGAAAAGAATACATGTTTCATTTTAAATGTATTTTATTGTAAGAAAAATTAGTACTGAGTTGAGGTGTACAATTAGAAATGTATAGGATTATTATGTAATAGTTATTATATAATTCCTTAAAAATATCAACCATAATGATCCTAAATATTTATTAAAAAAATTTCATGTTTTCAATCTAAATATTTTGTAATTTTTAAATATAGAGTCCTTATATATGGTATCAGATGACTGGTTTATATAATTTTAGATGATAGGGTGTCACAAAATTATTTGTAAAAAATTAAGGGTTAGAATTTTGGTTTGGGATTATATGTTAAGAAGTATAAAATAAAAAAACATAAGAAATCATTGGTTAAATCTATGGTGATCAAAGTATTCAATGACTAATGGATGGGTTTCATAGTGTAATACATTCTTAATAAAATTTATTTAGTTGTTCACACTTATTTCCTTAAAGAAATTACTGGTTATTCACTAATAAATTTATTTTACCAATTTAAAATAACTTAAACAATATTTATGGATAGAAATTAAAAACAAACCTCCTCTTTCTTAAAGAGAATTTACTTGTAATAATAATTGTAAAATTTTGTGATTTTTAAACCTTATCTAGTATTCAACAAACCTTGAAGACACATTATAATTTATCTCAATATCTTTATATATATCAATATCATAAAGGAACTTGGGATTAATTTGGCCATATTTTAGAAAGAAAACTGTTTTATAATACCCTCTATCAAAAATACCATAAGGGACTTAATCATATTTTTACAATGGATAACTCAGAAAAAGGATTCCAAACTCTCTACATCACTATAATAGAGTGTGATCATTGAGAATATTGTGTCTTTATCTTTTTATTTAAATTTTTTAATTTTAATAAACACCAACCCTTATTTGAAAAATTAAAATCAAACCTTATCCAAATTTATTATAGGAAATAAGTTTGAGAGGATGTATCGATGCTATATATTAAAAGCATATATTTTTTTTACAAATTTTAATCTCTATCAACATCCATTTCAATCAAGTTGTAATGATTATATATGGATAATGGGTGAAAAGGAACTTATTAAGGTTTTGAGGCATTATATATATTAATGTAATTATCTATGTTAATCATGGGTAATCCATCTATTAAATTAGATTGTAATTAACAGTTATTTATATTTCAAAAGTCTGATCTATTTATTTTTAAATTAGGAAACATTATTAGATTGATATTGATGAATAATTTTACATGATACATATTTTTTAATATATGAAGGATTTATAAATATATAAGATATCAATTCTTGGATGATATATTACGAAGAACATTGGATGATTGAATGTTTCTACATATAGGGTTTACAGAGTTATGATTTAGTGGTATTTTATTTATAAGTTGATAAATATAAGGTCGATTAAAATTTAAATGGTATAAACACCCATTTTGAGGTTTTAAGTAATGGGGTTTCAAGATGATTAATAGAATTTTGGGATATATTTATAGTAATGCTACCCTTGGGTTTATTATATGATTTAGTGAAAAGATAATTTTATAAATAATGTTTTTATATTCTATAGAAATTAGTTTAAACGTTTGGATAACCTTTAGGGTTATGATGATCTTTGATATTGAGGTAATTATGGTTAATTGGAACAAAATATTTATTACATGTTGGAAACATATGATTTATTTTATATATAAACAATGAATTCAAATTTTATTTAGGGACTATGTAATTAATGTTATTTTTAATAAAATTCACTATTTTGGGAATATTATATTTTTAAGCTAAAATTGAAATATTTTTTTCTATGATGGGTTTTTATTTTGGAAATAATGGTTGAATCATATTTTGGAAGTATATATGATTTTATTTTGTCTTTATGGTGATTAAAGAGATCATATTATAAAGACATATATAGATTAATGTGTATACGACCTTATGAGTGACTAAATATTTATCAGAGATAAACGTTAAATTGATCTCAGAAGAATATGTGATCAAACCCTTTGTATTTTTTAGTTTCTAAGTTGGTTTTAAATATTTTTAATAATTTTAAGGTTATTTATTAATAAAATTATTTAAGTATAACATTGAGTATTATTATTCATGATTTGGTGATTAATATTTTATTTATTCATTTGATGGTTTATTCATATTATATCTCATATTACATTGTGCTAATTATTTTGGTTTTTATTAACTTATAATGATAATAGTAATAACATATTATCAATTTGTGGATCTTGTGATCCTTTAAAATTTTATTTTAATTCTTCAAGAATGAAATATTCATTTTGAATATTCATTTCATTGAGTAAGAGATGAGATAAAAGTGAAAAATTATGGCAGCACAAGCAAAGTAAGAAATTTTTTATTATATAGAAAGAAATCATGTAAGTATATTCTCTCATGTTTTATATCTTTATGGAAAAACTATTTCGTATACTCTAGGAAAATGATCAAAAAATAAAAAAATTATTTTTACCATCATTTTTGATAATTTTATGTTCATCTTTATCCCCAAAACAAATTATGGTTGTTGTTCATTATCTTTCTCATGATCACATCCTTTATCACTCCCCATCATTATTTGGTTATTATTTTCCTCCTCCATGTCCATTTTTTCACATCCCAAAAATATTATCCTATTTGGAAATCTAGTTATGTGTTATTCTAGGTTATCTTTAAACTTCCATTTTACACTTTTTTTTAAAAAATATATACTTTTTTACAATGTGGGTTTTCAAAAAATTTATTTTTAAATATTAAAAAGGTTTTTCAATTCATGATTATATGTTTTATCTTCCACTCCATGGAAATAAATATAAAAAATAACCGTTTTTATTAGGAAATGAATGAAATTTTGATTATGAAATTTATTTAATTTTGGTATAATGTAACACCTCAAAAATTTTGTTTTGAATAATATTATGCATGATATCTTTCTTAACATGAAACATCAAGCATTATGTGAATTGAGATATACTATAAAAATATTGATATTTAAATATGATCAATATAACCAATACATTTAGTTGGTGGTATCACAAGTAATATATAAATTAATAAAAATATTTATAAAATTCTTTATATAATTTATAAGAACCAATTTTCAAAATTTCATTTTCTACTTCAAAAATATATTTTCATCAAAAATGTTTTTTACTGTATTTTGTAAGTGTGAAATATTAATAAATTCAAATATTTTATGAAAAATTATTTGAGTAAATTTATATAATTATCAAAATATTATATTAGGATGAAATTTTGGGATTTTTTCTAAAAATATTTATATTTTTAAGTGAATAGTAAAAAATATTAATATTTGTAAAATTGTAATTTATTTTCATTAAATAGAGTAATTTAAATTTCCCATTATAATTTTAATTTTATATTAAATTAACAAAAAAACAATTTATATATAATTAATCTAATTAATTATATAGTAATTACCATTATACATGATTTTAGTATAAGTTCATTTTTTTGGCTTAAAAATGCATCCTCCTAAAAAATGATTTTCATCCTGTTATATGAATTTTTATTCAAATTGACTTATTACATTTCTATGAATTTAATATTTAAAAATAGATTCCATATTGGGATGTATGGGGTTAAAATTTGGTAAATAGGTCATCTTTATTGTTGGCCATAATGAATAGTAATTGTGGTAAATATTTGTCACCTCAGTAAGGGTAAATCGCTTAATTAAGGTAACAAATAATGTCAGAAGGCTTTAGAAATACATATAAAACATTCATTATTTCTATTAAATGATTTTAGCTCATACATAATACTATAATATTCAATTATAAGGAAACTTTTGGTAATTTTTCATTGATGATGACTTTAATATTATTTTATGGAAAGAATAAATAAAAAATGTTACCCTCTTTGTTTTAATACCTCTAATAATATTTCATAGGGAAAAATAGTTTATGTTAATTATTAAATGTTTATGTGATATATGAATGAATTTTTTTATTATATAAATTTATTTAAAAAAATTAGTGATGTAATAATTACATTAAATGCTTATGCAACACTGGTAGAGTGTTTGTTCAAGTAATAGTGAACTCAAGTAAATGTTTTTTAAAAAAAAGTAAAAAAATTTAGATTAATTTTTGTGTTCCTTGAATTTTTTATACAAATATAACATGTTATTTATTTGTAAAATGTTTATATTTTAATTCCATTTCAACTTTTAAATCATTAAATTCAAACTATGTGAATAGTCTCAAAAATGACTTTAATATTACGTTATGTAAAATAATATTTATTTAATGATTTAACATTCATGAAAATATTATAAATGGAAATTTTAATCAGATATTGTTTATAATATGAACTATTATATACTTGTGGATTACTTATCCTTTTATATTAAATGTCCTAACCCCTAAAGAGTAAAACTTATTTGATATCATGGTAATCATTAAAAGCGTTAAAGGGGTTTAAAATTAAGAGTTAAGGGTGAATAAGTCACCAATGATTGACCAAATTTAATTTAATGATATTATTTAGACCCCTTATCATCATAAATTATAAATATATTAATTTGGTTCCACTTGAAACTAAAAATTAATTTATATTAATTTAATACAATAAGTATTTTCAAGGGTTCCCTTACCTTCACTTATAAATAGAATCCTTATATCCTCGCTTCCTAAAACATTAATTGAAATTTAATTAATCCATTTCTTATGTAAATATCTCCCCATAATCACTCCCCAAATCCTAGAGGTCATAGTATCACCAATACACAAATATTAGAAAGGTTACTATATAATCCAAAGGGGTTATTCGAGGAGAAGGTATATGCCATAGTTATTATATTTCAAGTTTATTTACTCATCTACATCCTTAAAATATTATTTAGTCATGATGAAATAATAACATTAACATCATAAATATTCTGAAATTTTATTATTATTATGTTAATACCCATTTTCAACTCATTCTCTTTCCTATGGTAAATAAAAACATCACATGTGTATACATGTGGATTACCACCTCCAAGAAGCGATGTGTTTTGTTTTTCATTACCACCTTACATGGATGGTTATTATGATTGATTTAAATAATAATTATGATATTAATGATACAATTATCATTATTTAAATATAATATATCATCTATTATCTTTCATTTTCATCTATTGATAAATGATAATGTTGTCCGTGCATACGTGTGAACTACCACCTCCACAAAGAGATGTGATTCATTTTTCACGTATACCATTAAGGGCTAGTTCTAATGTTGTATTTAATTTATAAAAATAAAAATTATGTCATGATTAATATTATATATTTTATTTAATATTGAATCATTTGATCATAGTCAACCTACCTAATCTATTTTTGACTTATAATCTTAATGTCCTAAAAACATACAATGTGAAATTAATCAATTTTCTAATTAAGTATAACATAGATATAACTGAATTAAATGTGTTAATAAACCTGAAAAATATTATCAATAAATTAAATAATTTATATATGGTTATTATTAAATAATATAAAGATCATATGTCACAAGTCGGACTTGAAGTAAGGGACACTTTACCTTAAAACATCATTGTAAATGTTTAAAACATTTAATTTTTAAATATTTTTCATCTTTTGTTATATTATTAATATCATATTATGGGTGTATTTATATTGAAATAAATAAAATTTTAAATTAAATTAAATTTATTTTTTTAATTTATTTCAAGGTTTTTCGAAAAGAATCTTCTTATGAATTTATATGACAATATTTAACTTTATTTGGAAAAGGAAAAAAATTATTTATTAACAATTATGATCTTGAAAGATTTTCCCACCAATATAAACATTATTTTAAAAATGGGATCCTCTATAATCCTCCATTTTTTCGTAAAATAAAAAAAACTTCATCTCTTTTTTTCAGGTATTTTAGTTATGAAAAATGGGTTTTAAAGGAAACAAATATATCAATATTCAAAAAAAACTAATGTTTTTGAAAATATATTTTTTTGATTTCGATAATGTAAATGAAATATTTTATGTGCTTCTTTTATTTTATGGTCCTTGTACCTTGTTTATGATGATGGGTGATCCTGATATAGATCTACAATGCATTGGGTAATGATTATGTTCTCGAGAGGATTGTGTTTTGATTAACCAGGTAGGTTATTCTATTTGAAAGGCTTCATTTAAGTGTTTTATAAATATAATTTACCAAGGATCATACAAAGATTCTATATTATTTATAAGGACGTTTCATTGTAATATTTTGATTTCATAAGGTAATAAATTTATCTTTTGATTAAAGGAATAATTACTCACTATAATGGTAAAAATGTATAATTTTAAGAAAACATTTCTGTGGGTTACCATGTATTCTCTAATAAATACTCATGATTATTATTTTGAAATTATGTTTTATTATAAAAAGTTTTATGAAAATAATTGGGCATTAATATTGATTTCATTTGTAATTAGGTGATTATTTGAGCTGAATGTTTATTATGTTAAAGTAAAACTCTCTTATACTATATCATGGTTTTGAAATGGACTAAGATGTTTCTCTTTACCTTTTTATATGTCATTTTCATGGGTTTTTGTTCTCATACCATGTTTTAAAAAAATTATAAGATTTAAGGATAATTAGGATTAACGATGAAGTCATGTTAAAAATCATGACACTTTTTCATAAAATAAAACATTCTTATTTTTTAAAGTAATGTGTTATGGGAAAAATGAGTATTTATTGGAACTTTTCACTTTGTTATGTAGGATATTATTATTTAAGAGTTATGAAATAGTTTTATAAAACTCTAAACCTTAAATATTATCAAAAAATTTGAAAAATAATTCATGATTTCACACTCATGTTTATATAAATTTTTATGTGTAGGTCCATATACTCATCATGAAAAATAGACCCTAATTGGGATACTTATTCTCTATCCCACCAATTTTGACAAGTATGTCACATAGAGGACTTAGAATCCCTTATCATTACCATAAACACATCATGATCTCACCAACATAATACGAAAATAAACTCCCATACAATTTTGAGAGATTCCATAATGCCTATCTTATTTTCCAAGATCATCCTTATTCAGTTCTCACACAACCAACATAACCATAGTCTACCCCAGGTCATAGACAACTAGTTATTAAAGTATAATTGTGGGAGGAACACTCTCCCCACTCTCTAATATACTATACTAATATCTATATGGTATCAAATTGTTATGTTGAGGCATAGATGAGATAATTATTCCAACTTATCGCTCATCCCTACTCAAAGGATCTGTGGGGTGAAAATCAAGGACCACCATATCTCTTTAATTAATTTCTAACCCCTGATGGGACATTTATCTGAAGGAAATGTTTTTTTGATAAAGTCCTATTAAAGTTTAATGAATCAAACCAGCATTTGAGAATAAATTGAGTCCCTTGATCATTAAATTTTATTCATAATCATTTTACTTTAAGAAAAATAATTTATTTAAATAAAATTTTGATTGAATACAATGAGGATACTATATATAAAATTATATATAAAAGATTTATAACATCATAGGGGTATGATCAAGGACCACCTACCTCATTCATATAGTTATTCCTTTCTAAAGTAAGACCAACCACTCTCTTTAATCTCATATAGGTCCAATAGTCCTTTTCCTCTAATCATGAGGCCCCATATCAAGGCCTAAAATTTAAATAAATGAATTATACTACAGTATAATTAATTTTACAATTTTATTTTAAAGGTAATAATGAATAAAAACTCACCACATGAAATCTTCTCACCAAAACCAGGACAAAAAGGTTGCATTTTAAAACAAAAACCATACCTAAGCCTTCATATCCAAATTAATTAATTTTAATAATTTATAATCAATTTGGAAATTTATAATTAATTTAATAATTTTACATAAATTGGAATAATTAAAAAAATAACTCCATGTCATTTCATCTCAAAGAAACTATGACCAACCAGTCACAAATGGACCATGGTGCACTTCCAAATCCTTTCCAAGAAATATCTCTAACACATGACAGTCGTTCAATGCCCAATTTAATTCAATTAATAAAAATATCAATATAAATTCATCATCTTTAATACCATCATAAAAAATCAATAAAAATGTGTAATAATTCTCTTTGGACATCCTTTTCCAATGCTAATCAAAATCCCAATTATATTAGCACGATTCCCCAATGTTATGATGGAATTGTTATGAATAAACCTCACCCAATATGTATAAATAAGATACTAAGAAAGGGGGAAAGAATCCAATAATGAATCAATGTAGAGTTTTATATTTACCTTAAACATCCCATGATATTTAATGACACTCCATTACAAGAATAATAGAGGGATAAACTCCCTTATAATCAATGAGGGAGGTGATATCCCCTCTTAAGTTGTATTCCCCTTATGTACAAGTATTAAAAACACATTATAATATCTTCACTAAACATTTTTATTTATTTATTATCTTTTAAAAAAATATATAATCCCTGTTAACTCTTCATTATTTTTTCAAAAACTAGTTCACTGGAGAATTTAACCTTCCAAAATAAAGGTAACCTTCCATTTTTATACTTTTAAATAAATTTAAACATCTATAATATAGTTATAATTACTTTTTAAAACTTCACTAGATTTTTGAGCTTCTAGAATGAATTTAACTTCACATTTCAATACAACCATATTTTTAACCATCTAGAATGATGTTATACATCCATTTAAATAAATAGAAAAAACTATTAACCTTCATGGATGAACATAACCTTAAAGAAACAATAATTACCTTCCAAATAAATTTTTAGCATTATAAAAAAAATGTTAACCATATAAAATTATTTTTACCTTCCAAAATGTGTCCAAGGAATTTTATAATAGCAGATTCACAACAAAAAACTAGTAAAAACATTTAATAAAAAGGAATCAACATCCAAGGCCCTTCCAAATCCCTAGACTTGTTACAGGACCTAAAACCTAAAAAGCGGCTATACCTCCCCATGGTCAAACCAATCATTACGAACTCAATTAAAACGTTTTTTATCTAAGACATATTTTAAGAGATATAAATGTTCAAATAAGTCAAAATTAGTAATAATTATTTAATAGATATTTAATATCCATAAAAATAAACTCATTTTACAATCTTAGCAAATTATATCCTTTGTATAAATTCCATATCCTGAGAACAATGAAGCTGTCATAAAATTATTTTAATATAATTTTTTAGGGTAAATTGTTTTTTACCAATAATATGATCCTAAGACCAAAAAATAAAATTTATCATCATTTTCACAATCCATAATGTTCAATTCCTTTACAAGATCCCCACCATATCCCTTCTCCTCCCCAATAATCCCTGGGGGTACTTCATCCATTAAACCCACCCTACTACAATTATAAATTCATAATCAAACCTCTTTTTTTGTTTTCCCAAATATTGGAAAATATTTCACTGAGTAGCTTCAAATATAGGGCATAATATCCATAGAAATCACAAGATATAATTTCATCAACATTACTAATACTGGGACAATTCCCAAAGACACTCATCTATCCCTAGACATGCACGTGTCACTGCTTGATTCATTATTTATCATCTGGTGCTCCCAATCATAAACGTCTACTCATAAAGGACAATTTTGATCCACTATTCTAAATACCATTATAATATATTACTAAAAAACCTTTTTTATTGGTCTAATGACACACTCAATGTGGTTTCTATCCCCCTTTATCCAATTGGAAATTAAAACATGCATCAGTCCTTCTTTTTCCACCATTATTGAAAATGAAAAGCCACACCCACAACAACACTCTCTCGCCACCGAATCATGATGCCTCAATCTAATGAGTCATCTTGAAATATTCAAACACATGATTTGAATCCCAAATATAAATCTAGGTGTGATTCCATAGTTGGACCCTTAGCAAACCAAACCAGTCAACATACTCTCACCCCCAAGCACCAAATTCCTTTGATCCAACACCCATGAATCAAATCAAACCCATCCTGATTAAGATTTTAATTCATGGATTTCCTATAATACCACATATTAATACGAAAAATTTTATCTACCAAGGAACCATAAAAAATTATATCCACCTACTCACTGGTATCCTAATGTCATCTTTTTCAACCAATGACCAGTATCATGATATCCATGACCCTACCAACATGGGGTGTAGTACCTAAATGGAACATAAGATTATACCCACCATAGAAGTAGCACAATATTCCTCATTATGAATCCAATAACAAATATCCATGTCCCATAATACATCCATCATCACATGTAATTACTACATGTCTCTATTTATCTCATAATCGATCTATAACCCAAAAATTCAATCGTCGCTCAGTCTCAGATCACTGGGAATGTCATCCTCATCCCACATGGAAATTTCATCTATAAGAAGGTCAAAATCTCAAATATTCAATGGTGTAATCCCAACCATATAATTTTTTTGACAGCACTACTCAAGAATATCCTTAATAGGTTACAACAACATTTCTTTTTGAAAATATATTTCATGTCATACACTTAGGTTGATTATTCTATATCACCATGGTCTATATATGATGTCACCATTCACTATATAGGTATATTTCCAATTTAATAGAACCTCTTGGAAAATAATTCTCCCATTTTTTATAGAATCTATAATTCCTCATATCATACTCGGTTACTCATCAATCAATGAATAATAGGAACCATGTGTAACCAGTTTACACCTACCCACACACATCATGAAATTCCAAAAAATTCATGTCAATTATCATGATCCTCTCTTTAGGAATAGTTAAAATTTCAAAAAAAACTCTAATAATATATAATCATCGATAAATTACAATATCATCCCAACACAACAAGTTTATCATATCATATAACCTATTTACACACACTAACTCACACTCACATGGGTTAAATTCCATCAACCTGGGATCAAAAAAATGTTCTCCACAATCCAATTTAATGTGAAACCAAATTAGTAAACCATTCATGGAAACCCCATTTCACTACATGATTCATCCTTTGTAACAGTTCTCAACATCACTTATTGTTAAAATAAAGATCACCAAGAAGGAATAAACCTGAATACTACCATACTTTATCATCTAACTCTAACTATCTATAGTCCCATCTCATAAATCTTAGTTATGATTTCCTAAACAACCTACCATGTTCACCACATGTAAATCCCATCAATCTAGGAACACCAAATTTATTTCTTTCTAAAAAGATATATGTATGATCAATTCCATGGATTATCAGATAATCACCCACTAACCAAGGGTCATATAAAAACCATAATCATCTACCCAATCTCATTACATTCTATATCTATCCATCTAGGATCATGGTCTACTATCTCATCAAGAAACACAATCTAAAATAATCGGGTTATACATCTTATTGATTCATCCCTTTTAAACCAAACCTTGATACCAAATCACCTCAAATAATTTTTTTCATAAAAACACTAGAAATCTCACAAGCCTATACCTAGTTTATCAATCCTTTTATGCATCTAAACCTATCAAGGTATATGTAACTCTATGCATTCATGTTTAAAATATCTAGGTAATCGCCATTTATATACCACATGACTAAAATCACCTCTTTGGTATTAATATAAAAAATAAATAATCTACCCTTGATTGATTTCACTAAGTAAATCACAACCCAATGTTGACTCCTATCTAAGGTAAAAATAATATATAGAAATCATATAACCAATATCCTGAGTAATACCTAAAGGTGCTAGGCTCCCCCACCTATACCATAAACCATATAACTCATTGTTCAAAAATCATGGGGTAACATACCTACTCACATCTCAAATATCACAATGAAAATCACATTCCAAAACCCATATTCTACTATTCTCATATACATTTAAACATATCAGGGGTCATATTAGAATATAAATCACCAACTATAGGGAACAAATCCACATTGTTTATCAACCTAAGATATTATCCCCTCAAGGACTGTGATCTTATCCACATATATATAATGATATCATCACTTGATGATATTTTTTGAGTAATCCATATCCATATTTTTTGGTATTATAAGTACCCCAAGAATTTATGTGTAAAATCAACATATAGGTTGTTATTAGAAATTTAAATAAATGAACCTATTTTCTCTTAGAACAAGTTTCAAGGCATAAAATTCCAATTTCAACCCACCATGGGTCACTATAAATATCATAGAAGATGGACTATATAGTTAGCATCATGTAGCATCAATATATAAGATCCATATGAACTATCATCTGAGAAACCATATTGTGTTCTATTAAGTAGAATCTCACCAACAAGTTACATGTGAAAATTATATAGAAGTTTTTTTTATAATTTAAATAGTTGAAACAACATCATTAGTGATATCCATCACAATCAATCAAATAGATGTCCCTTGAATCCTACATTCCAAATATGATACATGTACATAAGCCTCTTTATAGTGGTTCAATATCCAGTAACCAATAAATAAAATCCAAAATCCATGTGTCTCACAATAAATGAAATCATTCAACTATAAATGTGGAAGCTTAGAAAATCATTCCCAAATCCCTAGTGACCTAGACATACTAGTGAAAATGGTTTTCATGATACACCAGTTTGAGGTAAACCACAATCTCTGAAACATTCCTATATCAAAAATCTAACACATCCACAAATAGTAAGGCAAGATAAGTAGACACTATGATATCATATTGTATGGAATCACCACCTCGGACCACTTGATCAGTGTTTAGACTAGTTATCACAATGAGACCTTAGGTATGCATCCCATATTTCAGATTCTACTGAGTAGTATCAAAGGTATAGGGTATTTTTATGGGGGATTATACCCTCATATTAGAGTAAACATGGATAAAAGTAACCAAAATTAATACATAAAAAATAATCATATTGGTTGAGTTCTATATAACATATTCATGACGTATAAAATGAAATGTGGAATCATACAGTCATAAAAGAACAAGTTCATACCAATATATGTCAACTGATCACCAACAAGGATGATCATAAATACTATATTAATAATTAACAAAACTATAGTGAGTCCCATTTTTAATCCTCAACCCTCACCTCATCATAATCTCAAATCTCTTCTAGTTATCTTGGTCAATCATGCAACACTAGGCCTCCCCCTCCTGAACATGCGATGGGAAGTTTTCTTGAGTACCCAAGTTTCATGGCCTATTAAGAAGGGTGAATATACAACTAAGTATCAAACCACCATTTAGTTCACAAAAAAACTAGTAAACACAATATATAAAGATGTGATATTCTCATTTAGTTAAATATATAACTATAGAAGCATGAATAAATAAACACCATGGATCCTAGAATTCTAAACTGACTCCTAAGATTGACTATGCTTTTTTTGATAATGTCATAAATTATTTGAAAATAATTAATAATCATTATGAATGGTATTACTATAAATGACAATATATTAGAAAGTGAAAGGACCTATTCCTAGGAGGAAAAAATAAAAATTCTATAAGTGTTAGGTATATGGCTCATTCCAAAGTGGAATCATAAGAAATCCAATAATATTAGTTATAAGGTAATTGATAGGATTTAATCATAGGATATCTGATATTATCAAGAATTGGATGATTCATATTAGTTAATCCTGTGAAATTTAGTAGTATTACAGATATACTGATTCTTTAGAGGTAATGTAAGGAAATCCAGTAGTATTAGGAATAAAGAGCTAAATACTGAAAATTAATTTATAAATTACATCATATAAAGTGAAAATAGAATAATACTAGGAATTATAAGAATTACATTGTGTCATTAATAATGGTAAATACCAGGTTAGAACCCAGGAATTCAAAGTTAACTTGTATAACACCCAAACATAAGAGGTGATCCTTGCCATTCCATATAAAACTGACAATCAAATCATTGGTCATATATCAAGCATTAATTCATAGAATCAAGGTAAGTTTGTACCTAATACGATATGTAACATAGTAATTATATCCACAATAATCTCACAATATAAACATTCTAGTTCTATGGTGACACCCAGAGTGGACAACACACACCCTCCTTCAATAACCCTCACTAGTTTTAGAATAATAATAATTGGGAACCCCCTGAGGTCCCCTAGGTCTCTTTAGGATAAGAACACCCTACCTAGGATCCCCAATAACAATCCCATATATTGGGATAATCCTGTCACTCATAGGTATTTACATCATGAATCATTTCCATAAACACATAACATCTTCACTAGTCTCATAGGAAAATAAAAACTAGAACTACTATAAGATATTTCTTAATACTCGTCTCATTTTCTAAGTTCAATTTGGGTAAGTACTCCTGTAACCAACCTAAAAATAATCTACCTCAGGGCATACTGACCCAGGTATACATTTACTATTTGGGGAGTAATATCCATCCCATTCTATAATAAATTCTCCCAATGAATATATGGAATCACAAAGTTCCATTAAGGCTTACATGAGACAATCATCCAAACATTTTACTCGTACCTATTCAGAGGATCTGAGGGGAATTTTTCCAATTCCCCCATTTCTCCATAATTTAATTATAAAAAACATGGTCCTTGTATCATAAGGAAACATTTATATGATCAAAACCTCCACTATAGGCAACATAGGCACCAATACATAACTCAAGAGTCCATTATGGCCATTGAGTCTTGTATTTTTTCCATGAAAATTTCACATTAATAAAAAAATTATTTAAATAAATGTTTAATAAACCAAATTGGTGGTACCATATATCAAATGAAACATAAATAATTAATAATACTATATGGGTATGCTCAAGGACTACAAGACTCGTTCATTAAGTTATTCCAATTTAAATTATGCTTAGAAATTCTTACCCATGCACATCCAAGTCTAATTGGCCATTTCCAATCATCATGAGGTCATACACCAAGATATAACATTTCAATAATTAAATTATGACACTTTATAAATTATTATAAAAATAATTTTTTTAGGTATAATTACTAAAAACTCAATGAAAAACATCTATATGTCGAACTTGTGGGCAACAGGATGTAGTCTACTCCCAACATAAACACAAACCTAGCCATGATGTCTAAATTAATTAATTATAAATATTTATAAATAATTATACAAATAATAAATAATTAAACAATTTAAAAAAATAGTAATAATTACCTAAAATCTAATTGAGTAATAATGTTGAAAAGAAACCATGACCAACCACTCAGAGGAGTTCCATGGAAGACCCCCACTAACTTTTCAAGAAAAATACCAAACACAAAAAACTATGTTCAATAGTAAATTAAATTTACCTAAATTAAAATGCTAAATAAAATCATTGGGAAATGCACCATGGTATAATTGGAAAATAATTACATGTAATCAACCCCTTGGGAAATACTCTACCATTTCTAAGAAAAAACCCCATCAGATTGGGAAAATTCCTCAATGCTTAAGTAGATTCATCACTAAAAAATCAAAACTAATAAGAAAACATTAGACTCAAGGAAGGAGGGAGATAAACCATGAAAAATTTGTAAAGATTTTTTTATTTACATTAACCTTTTGTTTAGATTGAACGAAACTCCATTGCAATAATAATCATGAGAGATACTGCCTTATAATTAGAGAGGGAGTTAGGACACCTCCAGGATCACGTTTCCCCTATGTAGAAGGTATAAAAACACACCAAAATCCCCTAAATAAACATTTTTCATTATTAATTTTTCATTTTATAAAAATTTAGAAAAAAATTTCACTCATTGAGAATATTTAAAACACTGGGTTGTGGGAGAGGTTATCCTTCCAAAATGAAATTAATCTTTCATTTCAAGAAAAAAAATAAATTTTTTAACCTTAATAAATTAATTTAACCATATATTTATATTATAAGTTAAATTTATATCCTTCAATAATTTATTTAACCTTCCATTTCTAGACATAACCAAATTTTTAACCATCCATAATAATGTTAACCTTTCATTTATAAATATAGGGAAATTGTTAATCTTAAAGAATGAAGTTGTCATTATATTTCCAGTCATAGCCAAATTTTTATACATATATAATGAACATAACATTCCATTTCTAGACATATCCAAATTTTCCTCCTTTTAGATTGAAGTTAACCATTTAGAGTGAATTAACCTTCCATTTCCTTACATAACCTTACTAATAAACATATCGATCAAAAAAACTTAAACTTATAAAAACAATTTTAATATTATAAAAGTAATGTAATCTTCAAAAATATGTCCATGACATTTTATAGTAGTATATTCACAACAAAACCCTAGAAAAAAAATTTAATAAAAAGGAATCAAACCCCAGATCTTAGGCTAACACCTAGGACCTAACCTGGGACTCAAAACCTAAACATAGATTATATAATTCCTAGGTAAAACCACTTGTTGTAGAATCAATTTCAATATAATAATTTCCATAATAGAGTCTTTTTAGGATATATAAATATTTAGATAAGAATAAATTATTAATAAAAACTAGATAAACATACTCTTTCCATATAAATACACCAGGTATGGAATCTCAAAAAATTCCATTCCAAGTAGAAACACCAAATCTAAATATCAAAAAAACTATAATAAATTATTATAAGGTCATTTAATATAGTAAATTACCATTTTACCCCTCAAAATAACACAAGAAAAATTCATATTTCTCCCTATTTTCACAACTCATAAAGTTGTAGGTTATTACATCATGATATGAGGTTGGGATAATCATAGTGGGGTGGGAGGTTATTTCTTAAATTTAATAACATTTAATGTCATAAGTGAAATTGACCATCCACTTAGGTTTCTATATTCTTTATGTGAATGTGATATGTGGTCTTTATACCATGTGTGATCGACCTTAAATTAAAATTTAATTATTTCCCCTAAATTTCCATAAAATGAATGGATGTGTCTTACTGCCTCAGATATAGATTCTAAAGGGCTTGACTATATATGGGTGATATGTGAAACACAATCCATATATGGTTATAAAGTAACTGAGAGATAATAAACATGGAGATAGGTTGGATTTTGAGCCTATTAGATTCTAATATGGTGCTCTAGGGATATTGTAAGTAATACGGTCACTCAGACATAATATTTTAAATGGAATGAAGAGGGGTTTTGAGGTCAAGGGAGAATTTATATGGTTCCTTGGGATTGAGATCAGATTTTGATATCCTAGGATAGTTTTTTAAGTCTAGTGTGGAAGGTATGGATGGTTTAGGCCCAATAGTGATTGGTGGGATGACCGTACATCTAATTATTTATAGGGGAATACCCCCCTTGATTGTGTATTAGAATAATTATAATGTTACATGAGTGGGATGAGCACTTTGGTACTAGATGTAGTGTGATGGGTAGTCTTCCTTCAGTGGCAATGTTTGAAAGATATCATAGGAAGATTTGAGATTGGTCCTAGGAAAGGGTCCAGTTACATTGTTTGGATGATTTGGCATTGGGATAAAAATAGACTTAGGGTGAGTAACATGAGACAATCCCAGGTATGTGGTGATACAATTTGGGGTATAGTTAGACAAGGGATGGATAGGCCTACTAAGACTAGGGTTTAGGGAAATGTCCTATAGGAAGAGAGAATATTGTGGGGTTTTTGATATGGATTGGTGTTATTGAATAGAGACTGTTATGGGTCTTAAATACTATAGTAGATGACTATGTGGGTGAGATAAGGATATTAATGGGTTGGGAATGTTGTTCTTATGATATCAATATAGTCATGAGTAAATTTTTCCATGGGTTCATATGTATGTTGAGGCATTCCTTGAGATTAGTGGTTAGGTATGAGTGACTAGTTCCCTAGTGTTGAGTAGTGAGTATGTTAGGTGGGATGTGATGTCCTTTTGTATGAATTAAATTTTATGTTATTTCTAAGATATTAGTCCTTGGGGTTTTGATGATATATTTAATGTTCTAGGGTAGTATATGTTGGGTATATACTATATAATGTTTTTGGGTGAGGAGTTTCATTAGGTGTATATTATAAGAGTTTTTGGGTGAGTTATAGTACTATGTTTATGTGTTATTGTGAATCAAAATGGAATACAACCCTCAGGAAATGATGGCCTCATTACTATTCCAAGTTAGGATACAATCCCCTAGGTGTTCACTATAAGAGGATACAGGGAAATACCCACCTTTTAATGTATTCTATATAATGATTATGTATATTGGATTTTATGTAACATTCTAATATTTTATGATAATTTCTATTTAAATAAGTTTTATTTCATTGATATATTTCTTTAAATGAAACACTAAGTTTAAAAGAATAGTGATATACTATTGAAATATCATTATTCAATATGATAAGTATTACCTAGACAATGGATTGGTGGGTATGAATAAAACCAAATAAATTATCAGAAGAATATTATTTACATTTTTATTAAATAAATTTAATGGTTATTAATTGGTAAGAAATAAAAATAAAATCTTTAAAATGTAAAAATAGATATTTTTTCAGAAAAAACTATTTTTATACACACAATGTGTTTTTAAATTATTAAATTAAATTAATCACTATTTCAAAATTAATTTAATGAAATTTTTTTAATAATATATTCAAAAAAATAATATCATTAATTTAATGGTTATTAATTTTAATTGATAGAGAATAAATTTATTTTTATGCTAAAAAATCATTTTTTATAAAATATTTTTCACTATGTTTTTTGGGATTATTTTAAAATAAATTAATTCTAATTATTGGAATAAAATATAAAAAATCAATATTTGGAATCAAAACATAAAAAAAATAATTACTCCACTTTTATTATTCATCATTTTGAATAGAATTTTAGGAAAATATTAATTACTATGGAAAATGTTAAAAGAGTTGATGAGGGGTTAATGTAAATATAAAATGGTTAAAATGACCTAAAACCATAAATAAGTCCTAGTTTTTTACTTTATTTTGAACCTATTGAATCCTATATTCGATCATGATAAAACTTGGAGCCACATTCCAATGAGATTATCTTTATTATATTTTAATATTATTAATATTTATAAATGTTCCACTCCCCTTACTTATAAAAGGGAACATCATATAATATATTATAAACATTATTTAATCAATTTTTATCAACAAATATCTACATCAATACTCTTTATACATCCTTATCCATGACCTTTATATTATTTTCTTTTTGAAAGATATCCAATAAGTGTTAAGGTTCTTCTCATAGGACTATTCCTGAAGAAGAGGTAAATGTTCTTAAAAATATTTTTCATTTTTTATTTTTATTAAATTCATAAAAAATGTTATTTATCCATATTAATATGATTTAATCAGTATATTTATTCTATTAATTCATTTTTCTATTAATTTTATATCCATTTTCTATCTCCTTCCAATCCTTTGGAAAATGATAATGTTGCTTGTGTGTATGTGTGAAATACCACTTCCATGAAGAGATATAATTTTTTTGCATTTAATTTATATATATATTGTAATATGGATAGTTTAAATGAATATATATTATATTTATTACATAATTCTTATTTTTTAATGTTGAATTATTATTTACCTTTATTTTATTTAATCTATCTAATAGTGGAAACATCACTTTTGCATACATATGGACTATCGTACCCATGAAGTGATGTAATTAGTATTTCATCAATGATTTATATGAATGGTTATAAAAGTTTATATATTAAATAAATATGATAATTTTTATATAAATAATATTCTAGGGATAATGAAAATAGGATCAAGGTATAAGGAATTGACCGTCATATTGAATCATTCATAGGAAATGGACCATTTTTTCACCTAAATGAACATTTTAAGGAACAATTGTTAGTAAATTGATAATTATAAATCATAAAATAAATATATATATATATGGTATGTTTGGTATTAATATGGTTATATAATATATTAATAATTAATCAATAATTATTACATAGGATAGTTGAATGTGTACAAATCAAGTCGAGACATGAGGTGAGGATCTATGTTATAATATCATTTCATTTTAGGATTGCCTATGTTAAACTAAAACTGAGAAAAATTATATAATACTTATCTTTTAAACCCCATATTTCATATTATCCTTTATTTTTTATATATATTCCTGGTTTTGATTTCATTATCCTCAATTCTTTATATAAAATAGTTAAGAAAATGTTTTTATGAAAAGTTGACCTTATTAATTATTTGGTCAAAACACCTTTTATTTCAACTCCATGTTCAATAAAATGTTTCCAATAATGTTTTTTTAATGAAGAAATTATTATTCCAGGTTATTTTCAACCACATTTGATTTTATTTTAAAAAATTTAAAAGAAACCATCATATCATTTTCTGAATGAGTTACTTGTAGACTTTTTACCTACTGTGTGAATATAATCATTCTTCTAACATTTTCCACACAATTAGTTTTTCCCATGGTAATTGTAACACCCCAAGATTTTATGAAAAATATTCTTTTCATTAATGTCTTGTGATGTACGCTACACCAAAAGGAGCTTTCACAACACGCATCCTTGACTTGCCTTGCATTACACGCAATCGCAACCTTCCTCGATAGCTTGCGTCGTACGCAATACCGAGTTTCACTAAACAGTGATATGCTATTAAAATATTATTAAAACTAGCCATTATGAATAGTAATAACCACTTTTTGAAATTTCGTAATTTTTTTTTTCAAAATGGACTTCATTTTTGGATTCGGAATATCGAAATTAGCTTAGGGTGAAATTTTGGTACTTTTCGGATAACTTTCATATTCTGATGAATAGTGAAAATTACTAAATTTTAATTAAAAAGAACTTTTTTAATAGAAATAATTAATAGTGATAAATTATTAATTTTAGTGGTTTTAAAGTATATTTATAATATATTTTTACAATTTAATACAATGTTGGTCATTGGATGTAATTTCACATTTAAACCAGTCACAAACAAGTGTCAATCTTTTGATAGTTATTATCTCTTAAGAACATGCTATTTGTTTTGACGACGGGAATTAGTTTTTAAATTAATTAATGCAACTGATATGTTTTGAATTTGATAAAATAGACATCATTTTTTAATTCATAATATCAAATATATCTTAGATCTATTTTTTGGTATTTTTCTGGAAACTTTCATTTTTTGATGAATAGTGAAACCACTAAGTGGTAGTTAAAAAAAACTGAATTTTTCATAAAACTTAATTTTACCGTTTCTGTGAGTGGAATTTCAAAAATTAGAGAGACACGGTTAATATCAAGGAATAAAATTTGGTTCAATGAGATGAAAATAATTTTTGGTGAATAGTAACTTTTTACTTTTGTTTACCACGGTTAAAAGTAAATAGAGTAATTAAGGGTAAAAATGATATTATTATTACCCTAACACATGTCCTAATTCTATTGTAAAAGTTTAATTAGACCAAAAACAACCTTAGGAATAAAATATGACCATTTAGGCCCACTTGGATTAGATTAGGACATTTATTATTAATTTATTTAAAAAAGGGTTAAAATAGTTAAAATCAATGTTTAATAAGTAAATCATTATTAATATAGGGTTATACATAAAATAAATTAGACTATAAATATTCATTAGAAATATAAAAAGATTTCCTACATAATGGTATTTTATTTGTAATTTTTAGACATTAAATAATTTAATTTATTTATGACACAACGATGATGCAGTAATTATCCCATTAATGAAATATTGACATAATTGATGTTATAAATACCCGAATAATGTAATTTGAGACTTTTTATGAATTAAACTGATTTTATAGGTTAATATGAAATGTTAGGATTAATTTAATTAACTTTGGTGGAAGTAATCATTCTGTTATGAGTTTTAAAAAAATCAACTATTGAATAGTGTCAAAATTGACATAAAATAGTTTTTAAAACAAATATTATATTATTAATTGTTATTTTATTCCTAAAAATCTAAGGATTGGAAAAATGACTTAGATAAGGTTATATATATTAATGAAACACAGCTTGGGGGTCTTTTGGATGTATATGATAAGTGTATTAACTATATAATATAAAAATACAAAGTGACATGGTAAATGTCAATCTAATTAACTAAGAGTTAAAACAAAAAGATAAGGTTAACATAATGACCTAAACTTGTCTAAATTCTGTTGGATGAGATTATTTTGACCCATAACCACCTTCTCTTTGAAATAAATCAATTTGGATCTATTTAAAACCGAACTTGACTTTATAATAAAATAATATTTTTAGTTATTCCAAAGGTGCCCCTCTCCTCCCTTATAAAAGGGCACCTCCTCCCCCTCTTCCTCACACCACTTTGAGCCTTCAAGCTTGTCCAACCCCTGAAAATTTCTTCTCTCCACTTCCCTAGAAACATCCTAGAGGTTCGGGTCTTCTTCAAATACCTATTTTAGTGCCCTAAAAGGAGGTCTCAAAGAAGCACTTCAAAGAAGAGGTAATGTCTGTTACCGATTCGTTCATCTTTATTTCTTCTTCCAATTATTCTTATTTAGTTGTTTCATTATGAAGTAATAACATCAGTATCACTCATATACTTATATGTTATTATAAGTATGAAACAACCCTATTTCGCCATCTATCCATCCTACGGAAAAATAAATCACCGCGCGTGCGTACGTATGGAATACCATCTCCACGCCGTGGTGTAATCTATTTTCCACCACCACCTTACTTGGATGGGTATTATGGTGTAAATAATGACTATATATGACTATTATAAATTGATACTGATTCTTAAATATTATACATACACTCCAATACAATTCCATGATCATAGGAATGATATCATCACTCGTGCGTAAGTACGGAATACAGTATCCATGATGTGATGCGACTCGTTCTACATGATCTTCATTTCATAATGATTATATAAATGAATTGAATGAATGAATATGATATATATTACACTAATACCATTCTGGAAATGAGTCATCTATAACCTAAAGAGAATAATAAGAATTTATTCGACAAACATGCATAAGAACAAAAAGTAATAAACACCCGAATAACAAGTAGTAATGAAATATTACTAATAATAAGCTAAGAAAATGACCATATATGATATCATAAAAATAAGTATGATTCTGTAATAAGTCAATAACATTATTTAAATCATTATACAGGAGGTTCGGACACGTAAAAAGCATATCGGACCTAAGGTAATGGAAATATCACAATCTCATTTTTATCCGAGATTGTTTATACTTTAGTATTTACTGGGGTGTATTTTATCATCCAAATCCATGTTTCCTCAATATGTAATATTATTTCCATCCACCTACTATTTTTTAAATCCAATTTTACCCTTCGTTGATTTTTTATTAAAGGATATGAAAGGAATCTTTTGTCGTTTTTCGTACGAGGTACTATTTGACTTTTCCAACAAAAGTACGAGAAGAATGTTTTTTTAACTTATACGACATGAATGGATTTTTAAAACATTATTTCCAAGAATCTTCCTTTAAAAGTTTTCAAGTTTATTTTTAATCAACTTCTTTTAGTTTAGAATTGTATGACATGTTAAGAAAAGGAAAAGTGTTTTTGAAGTAGAAAGGATATTTTCCTCAAGAATGGAGTTCAAGTGTGTTATCAAAATTATTTTCCATCTAAGATAATAAAGGGTTTTGTTTATATCCCTATTAATACATGGATTTGATTAGGTTGTGATGGAAATATTTTTTATAAGAAATCTTTTATCTTATATGAATTGTTTTATGATGTCACGATGTTTAAGAATTCCGTTTTTATTACATGGGTTATGCAATGATGTATGATTTATGATTTTTGTGGCACACATAAGAATGGTTTCATTGTGAGATGGGTGGGACCTATATCTACCTCCAATGCATTGGGTAAATATTTTATATCTCATGATATAGACATGTCTGGAACGGTAGGTTATACCGGTTCAGTGAAACAGGACTGAAACGAGGGTGACTCGGTTCAGAAATGGGCTTTGTCCACTAAGATAGTCTTGGAAATGAGTCTTGACTAATAAGATATGATTCTCTATGATTATGTGTGTATGCCAAAAAGTTTCATGTTTTAAGTTATGATTATTGGGATTTCATTTCACTACTATGATTTATCTCATGTTATGAAATTATGCTCTCTTTTGCAGGTTAAGATTTACAAAATGTTATGTTCTTACGAAAATGATGTGATTGATATTTCTTTTGTTTACCCTTTCTGATAATTTGAGCTCACCCTTTTATGTTTTCTTTTCCCCAGGATATAAAGAAAGGTTTTAGGTAAAAAAAGGAAGATCTTTATGGGATATTTTGAATATCTTTCACCACGATTAGAAGATTATATTCTGATTTTCCAAAGACACTAAACTATTACGATCCTTGTGTGTGTGTTTTTGTTATGTACTACGTATTCCACATAAGTAATGTAATGTCCATGTACGTCAAGCTTCGAGTCTCTACAGTTGGTATCAGAGGAAAAGTTTAGTCACCCTTTGGAAACTAGGATGCGAAAACGTTAGTGAGATCCTTAGAGATATTTCTAAGGTATGTCTAGGGATGTCCCTAAGGATAAGTATACGTATAGGATATAGTCTTAGAACTATGGTAATGATATTAGATTAAACCAAAGATGTTAGATATTGAAGTTACTCCCCCTTTATTATGATTTTTTCCTCTCACACTATTCTTTTTGGGTTTTAGAAAATGGCTAGAAACAAGATGATTCACGATAATGGAGGATATGATGGACAATGGAATGATATTCTTCATGAGCAACTAAATGAAATGGGATTTGGAAGTCCAAACATCATTATTATGCCGAATCAGCAATCTCATAATATGATCAATAAAGTAAAATTTGGTAAGTTTTCTAACTTGGCTAATAAGAAAAAGATGGAGTTTCATGATGATCATAGAGGAAAGAAAGTTCAATTTCCCCTATGTAAATCATGTGGGAAGAGGAATCAAGGAGAATGTTCTAAAGGAATCGGAAGATGCTTTGGGTGTGGAAAAGAAGGACACAAAGCCAGTAAGTGCAAAGGAAAAGGTTCAGTTAATATCAGGGATGAGGATAATGGTATTTCTATGACATCAACAATGGTTAAATGTTGTAAATGTGGAATGTACGGGCATTATGCAAACCAATTCCCTAAGGGAAAGTCTGATGAAGAGAATCAGTATGGTCATATGGGTAGTATTTATATGGATGATGATGAAGAGACTACAAATGATATGTGAGATGAAAGAATTGTTGAAGCTCGGTCAATGGTTTAAGAATGTAGTAGAATGATTACATGTTTATCATGTGTAATGTTGTATAAGTAATCTCATGGTACTATGGAATAAAGAGACATCTAAGGATTGTTACACTGTTGTCTTTCCTTGAGTTTTGAAAGTGTATGATTAATGTTACCAGTATCCATGAAAGGTTATTCAAATATTTTTGGAATGATGATATGTGTATAATGAAGGGATAAGGAGAAAATTAAATGATTGATAGTATTCATGAGCTCATGACTGATATAAGGAGAAGGTTATATCATGGTTTAAGTATATAGAATTTTTGGATTTTGGTATGTGGAAAGAGTTAACTTTTGATAGCATTCATGTTTTCACTAAGGATTAATTGGTATTCATTTTTCAAGAGAATACATCATTAAGGTATTCACATGATTGGAATGTGACCAAAAAGATATATGGGGGATAAATGATGGTATTCACATGCTTGGTTGACGACATTTCAAGTTATCGTTTTTTTTATACTATGAGCTTGGACCGAAGTATTTTAGATAAGCCTAAAGATTGGAATGGATTATGTTAACCATAAGTTAGTATTTTTTAAGGATAGAACTTTTTTTGATATTATTTATGTGATGTTATAGTAATGTAGTTTTAGAAAAAGGACAACCAGCAGGACGGGCGACAACCCATCGCGTCGGACAAGGCTGTGGGAATCGAACCCACAACCGAAGTGCGACTGGCCTTTATCACCTACCATTGGCCTACAGGAAGTCCCTGTTTAGTAGAAACTAGTTTTATTATATTAATCAGTATGATATATGAATTATAAGTCCATTTTAGGAACTATATATGATTAATCTCACTATAGATGGACTTATGTATTTTTTGATAACTTTTATAACCTTTTGTTTGAGATAGATGGAATGACCCATCATTCTATCACATGATCTACTAACACATCACTAATGACAAATTCAACTTCATTTCTTTATGATATGAAGTGGAAATTGTCCAAATAACGACAAACGGTGAGACTATACCAAAATCACGAAAGTATTTCTTCTAATTCCAATTTCATCAACTTTAGGGAAATCATCTTGAAAACCAAAAATGTTGTCCTAGTTCTCTTATATCTGATGAATCAGATTGTACCATAGATCATCACAAATTTATTGATTTGTGATTGATGGCTTTTACATAGCCATGTTCTCTACCACTCTCCATCAGAACATGATGGTTAGATTTCTCTTCCATATCCATATTTTCACCTATGTGGAAACCCAGTGATTAGTTTATTTGGGTAACCGTTACGTTTCATAATTTTGTTTTTAAATAATGGTTTTGGTATTCCTTTTTATGATGTGGGCTTCTATTAAAGAAACTTTCAAGTAGTAAACCATTTATAACCCCGACGAATTTCGAGGGCGAAATTCATTTTAAGGGGGGTAGAATGTAACACCCCGAGATTTTATGAAAAATATTCTTTTCATTAATGTCTTGTGTTGTACGCTACACCAAAAGGAGCTTTCAAAACACGTATCCTTGACTTTCCTTGCATTACACGCAGTCGCGACCTTCCTCGATAGCTTGTGTCATACGCAATACCGAGTTTCACTTAACAACGATATGCTATTAAAATATTATTACAACTAGCCGTTATGAATAGTAATAACCACTTTTTGAAATTTTGTAAATTTTATTTTTCAAAATGGACTTTATTTTTGGATTCGGAATATCTAAATTATCTTAGGGTGAAATTTTGGTACTTTTCGGATAACTTTCATATTCTGATGAATAGTGAAAATTAATAAATTTGAATTAAAAAGAACTTTTTTAATAGAAATAATTAATGGGGATAAATTATTAATTTGAGTGGTTTTAAAGTATATTTAGAATATATTTTTACAATTTAATACAATTTTGGTCATTGGATGTAATTTCACATTTAAACCAGTCATAAACAAGTGTCAATCTTTTGATAGTTATTATCTCTTAAGAACACGCTATTTGTTTTGACGACGGGAATTGATTTTTAAATTAATTAATGCAACTGATATGTTTTGAATTTGATAAAATAGACATCATTTTTTAATTCATAATATCAAATATAGCTTAGATCTAATTTTTGGTATTTTTCTGGAAACTTTCATTTTTTGATGAATAGTGAAACCACTAAGTGGTAGTTAAAAAAAACTGAATTTTTCATAAAACATAATTTTACCACTTTTGTGAGTGAATTTCGAAAATCCGAGATACACGGTTAATATCAAGGAATAAAATTTGGTTCAATGAGATGAAAATAATTTTTAGTGAATAGTAACTTTTTACTTTTTTTACAACGGTTAAAAGTAAATAGGGTAATTAAGGGTAAATATGATATTATTATTACTCTAACACATGTTCTAATTCTATTGTACAAGTTTAATTTGACCAAAAACAACCTTAAGAATAAAATATGACCATTTAGGCCCACATGGATTAGATTAGGACATTTATTATTAATTTATTTAAAGAAGGGTTAAAATAGTTAAAATCAAAGTTTAATAAGTAAATAATTTTTAATATGGGGTTATAAATAAGATAAATTAGACTATAAATATTAATTATAAATATAAAAAGATTTCCTACATAATGGTATTTTATTTGTAATTTTTAGACATAATATAATTTAATTTATTTATGACACAACAATGATGCAGTAATTATCTTATTAATGAAATATTGACATAATTGATGATATAAATACCCAAATAAATGTAATTTGAGACTTTTTATGAATTAAACTAATTTTCTAGGTTAATATGACATGTTAGTATTAAGTTAATTAACTTTTTTCAAATTAATCGGTCTGTTATGAGTTTCAAAAAAATCAACTATTGAATAGTGTCAAAATTGACATAAAATAGTTTTTAAAACAAATATTATATTATTAATTGTTATTTTATTCCTAAAAATATACCGTTCGGCCAAATGACTTAGATAATGTTATATATATTAATAAAACACAACTTGGGGGTCGTTTGGATGTATATGGTAAGTTTATTAACTATATAATATAAAAATACAAAGTGACATGGTAAATGTCAATCTAATTAACTAAGAGTTAAAACAAAAATATAAGGTTAATATAATGACCTAAACTTGTCTAAATTCTATTGGATGAGAGGATTTCGACCCATACCCACCTTATCTTCGAAATAACTCAATTTGGAGCTATTTAAAACCGAACTTTACTTTATAATAAAATAATAGTTTTAGTTATTCCAAAGGTGCCCCTCTCCTCCCTTATAAAAGGGAACCTCCTCCCCCTCTTCCTCACACCACTTTGAGCCTTCAAGCTCATCAAACCCCTACCAATTTCTTCTCTCCACTTCCCTATAAATATCTTAGAGGTTCTGGTCTTCTTCAAATACCTATTTTAGTGCTCTAAAAGGAGGTCTCAAAGAAGCACTTCAAAGAAGAGGTAATGTCCGTTACCGATTCTTTCTTCTTTATTTCTTCTTCCAATTATTCTTCTTTAGTTGTTTCATTATGAAGTAATAACATCAGTATCACTAATATACTGATATGTTATTATAAGTATTAAACAACCCTATTTCACCATCTATCCATCCTACGGAAAAAGAAATCACCGCGCGTGCGTACGTATGGAATACCTTCTCCACGCCGTGGTGTAATCTATCTTCCACCACCACCTTACTTGGATGGGTATAATGGTGTAAATAATGACTATATATGACAATTAGAATGTGATACTGATTCTGAAATATTATACATACACTCCAATACAATTCCACGATCATAGGAATGATATCATCCCTCGTGCGTACGTACGGAATACCGTCTCCACGATGTGATGTGACTCGTTTTACATGATCTTCATTTCATAATGATTATATAAATGAATTGAATGAATTAATATGATATATATTACGCTAATACCATTATGTAAATGAGGTATCTATAACCTAAAGAGAAGAATAAGAATTTATTCGACAAACACGCATAAGAACAAAAAGTAATAAACACCCGAATAACAAGTAGTAATGAAATATTACTAATCATAAGATAAGAATATGACCATATATGATATCATACAAATAAGTATGATTCTGTAATAAGTCAATAACATTATTTAAATCATTATACAGGAGGTTCGGACAGGTACAAAGCATATCGGACCTAAGGTAAGGGAAATATCACAATCTCATTTTTATCCGAGATTGTTTATACTTTTGTATTTACTGGGGTGTATTTTATCATCCAAATCCATGTTTCCTCAATATGTAATATTATTTCCATCCACATACAATTTTTTAAATCCAATTTTACCCTTCTATGAGTTTTTATTAAAGGATATTAAAGGAATCTTTTGTTATTTTTCGTACGAGGTACTTTTTGAATTTTTTGATAAAAGTACGAGAAGAATGTTTTTTTAACTTATACGACATGAATGGATTTTTAAAACATTATTTCCCAGAATATTCCTTTAAAAGTTTTCAAGTTTATTTTTAATCAACTTATTTTAGTTTAGAATTGTATGACATGTTAAGAAAGGAAAAGTGTTTTTGAAGTAGAAAGGATATTTTCCTCAAGAATGGAGTTCAAGTGTGTTATCAAAATTATTTTCCATCTAAGATAATAAAGGGTTTTGTTTCTATCCCTATTATTACATGGATTTGATTATGTTGTGATGGAAATATTTTTTTTATGAATTCTTTTATCTTATATGAATTGTTTTATGATGTCACGATGTTTAAGAATTCCGTTTTTATTACATGGGTTATGCAATGATGTATGATTTATTATTTTTGTGGAACACATAATAATGGCTTGATTATGAGATGGGTGGGACCTATATCTACCTCCAATGCATTGGGTAAAGATTTTATATCTCATGAGATAGACATGGCTGGAACGGTAGGTTATACCAATTAAGTGAAACAGGACTGAAACGAGGGTGACCCGGTTCAGAAATAGACTTTGTCCACTAAGATAGTCTTGAAAATGAGTCTTGACTAATAAGATATGATTCTCTGTGATTATGTGTGTATGCCACAAAGTTTCATGTTTTAAGTTATGATTATTGGGATTTCATTTCACTACTATGATTTATCCCATGTTATGAAATTATGCTCTCTTTTTCAGGTTAAGATTTCCAAAATGTTATGTTCTTATGAAAATGATGTGATTGATATTTCTTTTGTTTACCCTTATTGAGCATTTGAGCTCACCCTTTTATGTTTTAATTTCCACAGGATATAAATAAAGGTTTTAGGTAAAAAAAGAAGATCTTTATGGGAGATGTTTAAGATCTTTCACCACGATTAGAAGATTATATTCCGATTTTCCAAAGACACTAAACTATTACGATCCTTGTGTGTGTGATTTTGTTATGTACTAAGTATTCCGCAAAAGTAATGTAATGTCCATGTACGTCAAGATTCGGGTCTCTACAGTAATAATAATTCATTAAATGGAATCATGATTTTAAATTTTCCATTTTTTTCAATTAATTTCATTTTTTAGTATTTTTGGAACTATTTATTTTTAAAGATATTGAAGGAAAGGGATATTTTTCCCTATTTTGAAAGATATGTTCAAATTTTGTTTAATGGTATTACTAATCTATATCAACATACATTGATTATTATTATGGTTATATGTGTAAAATATATAATGTTAACATTCAAGTTCATTATCAATACAACTTATGATTATGTGATGATGAAATGTATATTAACCCAGATTCTTTTTTTTTTAAGGTTGGGGCCGAAGCCTCATTTTTATTATTAAATAAAAGAAAAGACCTCTTTTAACTGGGTAGAGGGAAACCCATTACATAGCATTAAGGCTCAGTGAGCTTGTAGCCCATTACATAGCCCGTAGGCCCAAATATCTGGCCTAATTCACATTCTGTGAATAGTAACCCACCTGCTACAGTACCTGCACAGTACCTCCACCGCTACAGTGTCATGTCTGCCGCTATAGTACCCGCTGATGAACAGTGCCACCACTGCTACAGTACCGCTACAGTACTACTATAGTAACATGCGCCCAATGGGTTTTGAACCCCCATTTTTCATGTAGGATTATGGGATGTTAACCACTAAGACAAACCCCAAATACAATTAACTTTAACCCAGATTCATTTCCATGGGTTAAACTGTGATAAATTTATGAATGTTTTTATAATATTGTGGAAAAACTATGTATAGTTTCCATTATATGATGGGTGGGTCTGTTAAAATACTCAAATTCATTGAGTAATGATTGGTATATCCTTAGATAATATTGATTATAATGGGGATTAAACCCTACTTATTATGGGACTCTATCAACTATGATAGTCTTTAGAGTGAACCTTGACTTTTGAAATTATAGAAAGGGGAGTGAACTTAATCCACAATGGGACATTATCTACTAATATAATATTAAATTTGATGCTTGACTAATGAAATTATTTTATATACTTATGATTTTTCTATAATTCCTATGACATGTTCTTATTTTTAGTATATACTCTCATGGATCATGTTTGATTAATAATGATTCACCACTAACATGAATAATGTCTTTTGAAATGATAAACCTTTATACCATGATTCCTAATATATAATCTATGACTGGTGGGGTAGTAACATTATAAGTTATAATCATGATATCATACCATTATTCATATCTTATTCTTGAAAAAGAACATTGATTTGTATCACTGATTTTTACCCTTGCTGGGAATATAAGATAAATATATATTTTGTTTCTATTTTCCCTAGGTTTTATAGAAAGGTTTTAATTAAGAATAATATGATAAGGTTACTATGATAGAAGAACATTATAGGATATGTTGATGAAATTGTATGAAATAATTTGTTTATGTATCTATTATTTAGATATACTTAACCATTATGGTCCAAGGGCATCTACTATTGTGAGATTTATTGAATATTCATCTAAAATGATACAATATTTATTTATGTTATTATTAAGTCACCTCAATTGGTTCCAAATTATGGTTTTGTTTTTTTGGATATTAGTTCATGAATAATATAATAAAATAACTTAGGAAATTATATGATAAATTGAATGTGATATTGGGTAAACCTAAAATTTCTATAGGTTTAGAAGAATGTGTCATAATTTAAGCCATCTATGGAATTATATTGATGCTAATATGATTTATCACTCTAATTAATGTATATTAGTTATTAAATTAAGATTTTTGGTTTTAGTTAATGGATATAATCCAAAAGAATCATATTAAAAATGAATTTAGAGGATAATGCAATGATTTTTATAAGGTCATTACCTTAAACATTATATAATATTTCATTTTAAGTCAAGAATTATTTCTCTTATAAGTGTGGATCATTAAGGTTTAGAGTTTACAAATTGAACACATCATATTAGTAACCATTTTTTCTACAATATAAAACCTTTAAAAAGAAAAATATTTTCTTTTCTTGAAAAATATTCTTGACTTTCAACATGAAATATTCTTTTTTCATACCCATTTATAATCCCTGCAAAAAACATATTAAAACAAGTTATGTCCACAAATATATCTTTATGGTACATTAAAAGGTTAAATATATTATTTTAGTAAAAAACATAGGAACAAAAAAAAATTCATTTATCAAAATATTTATTGGTCATATAAAATAAATAATTTTAGTATGAAAGAAATAAACCTTATTCTCAAAGAGAACCATTGAACCCCATTTTAAGGAAATAAAAACCTTTTTGGAAACATAGAGCATTATATTCATAACCCATGTCAAAAATAACTAATTACCAAATAAATACATAGGATAAAACTCCCATGATTACACCCTCATTATTTATTATAATGATAATGAACTTTATCCAATGCATTTGAGATCTCTCTAGGTGCACACATCGTATAAGCTATATCATACTCACTTATAATATAAGCTGTATCAAGGTCACCCATTATATAATTTCTATTAGTCTCATCCATTGTATAAGATGTTTCATGATTACCCATAATCATATATAATTATCAGGTATCATATAATTAATAACACATTTTTAGGATTTCTTATTTTATCATAAAACCCTTGAAAACCCCATTGAACTCATGTTCAAAATAATTCTTGAATATCAAAATACCAATTCCATTTTCAAGATTCCATGATTTATTCAAATAAAAAACATTTGTTAATGGTACTTTTATGACTGATGGTTTTATTTTCCATTTTAGGGAATATGTATATGAATAAATAAAGAACTATTGAATGAGGGTATGGATTATAGGATGTTATTTACGTAGTTATTTTCAAAAAAAATCTTTTTAAAGAGTTAATAAAAGAGGAGATCATGTTCCCTTTTATAATAGAGTGGAGGGGCACACATGGAATTTCTTAAATTATTAATTTAATATAAATTAATTTTCAAACATAAAATCCTATCATCATCCATGTGATTTAGGTATGGTTTAAAATATCAAACATAGTTTATTTATGGGTCAAAATTCATATTATAGTAATTATCTTGACCCCTAAATATAACTAAAAATTGTTATTACGGTAATCGTCAACAAGGGTTAACACGAGTTAAAATATAATGATAATGGTAAAAAATTATCAAAAATTTTCTAAATTTTATTATTTATGATTATTTCATTTTAAAATTTTCTAAATTTTAACTCGTGTTAACCCTTGTTGACGATTACCATAATAAAAATTTTTAGTTATCTTTGGGGGTTAATATAATTACTATAATAGAAAATTTGACCCATAAATTAACTATGTTTTATATTTTAAACCATACCTAAATCACATGGATGATGATAGGATTTTATTTATTCTGAAATTATTAAATAAAATATTATTTATTATAAAATATCATTATTTTCAATTTTAGAACTATTAATTTTCTTTTACAAAAATAACATCAAGATAGAAAATTAATTCATGTATAATAAATTCACACTTTCCTAAAAATTAATATTTATTTAAAAAATTAGTGGAACACAATAATTCTTTTATATTAGATTATTTTTAATATTTTTGAATATGTTATTTTATTTTTATATTAATTGAAGAAATATTATCTTGATGTTGCGTAAGAATTTTAGGAAATTATTTAATCGATAAAAATAAAAAATATATCACCACGATAAAATAACTATTTAAATTTAAAATTAAAATTTATATCTAAACATTATTTGTTTTTATCCCTACAAAAATAGTATAGATATTAAAAAATAAGAGGGGAATTTGTTTATTTATCTATTACATAAATATTATAAAGGTCAAAAACAAATAAATATGGCGCTAAGATTTTTTTTTGGAAACATGGTTGGAAATATCCTAACACCACTCATCCAAGAGGATAAATTAAACTATCTGGGTTTTTTTACTTATCATAATATTTTTAACCTTCAGTGCCTAGTTTACCCTTACTGTAGTGACAATTATTTAATACGGTTACTATTCATAAGGTATAAAAATAAAAGTGACCAATTTACTAAATATTTACCTATTATTTCAAAACATGGAATCAATTTTAAAATATATAATTTTTAAAATTAGTATAATTTAATTTAAAATTAAATCCGTAAAATGCGAAGAAGAATAATTTTTATGAGAAAATTAATTTTTAAGTGTAAAAATGTATTTATTCCAAATTAAATTATAGTTATCATTAAAAAGAAAATAATTTGATTATTTCTAATCAAAATTAACTGAAGAAATTTTAAAACTAGTTAAAAATATAATTTTACTTATTATATACTAGAGAATAAAATATTTTTTTCAATAATAATCAGTATTTTCAAATATGGATGGAATAATAAATTTTTATGAAAAATATATAAAATTAATCCTAATATAATTTTGGACTGATGAATCATAAAATTTAATTCATTTTGAAAAATTAGAATTATATAACTTATAAACCATTATTTTAAATAAAACCATATAATGCATAAAAACCTAATTTGGTTAGAAATAAATATTTTTAATTTTTTACTGAAATATTACATAATATTATAATAATAATTATAAATATATGAAATATAATTAATTTATTTTAATTAGATATGAAATTATTTATCATGACCTTACAAAGATCATTACAATTTGTCTCTTGACCAAATGAATGGAATGGAAGAAAGAATTCGAAATCATGTTGTTATGCGCATGAAACTCTCACAATCCATTAATATTACTAAGATTCCAAATGAGTAAAGGAGGAACCAGTGAAAAATTGATTCTTTCATGAGGAAACATCCAATGTCTTTCAGTGGTTTGATTGATGCGCTAGTTTCTTAGGAATGGATATGTATATTGAAAATATATTTTATGTACTCCAGTGTTCGAAACATGAAATTGTTTTTTGAAGTAAATAATATGTATGGAAATATAGATCAATGTTGGAATATTGTTAATAATTTTAGATAATAAAATAAATTTGACTCCATGTAATGCGATGAGTGTCATAGTGGTGTTTTAAGAAGTAATTTCCTTGAACACATTTTATGGAAATTGAAAGGGGATTCCATGAGATTAATCAAAAGGATTATGAATTTACTAGACTTGTTAGGAAAATTTTATAAGTCTTTTGATGGACACTTATGGTTTCTTCAATGACATTGAAATAAAAACTCATCAATCCTTTATTGTCCTCAAACCAAGTCACTAAACGTACCAATCTATAAGGTAATTTTGTAGCTATGAATAAATCGTTTAATGTTCTCCAATGGTAGAAATGGAGAGTGGAGATTACTACCATTATAAAGGTTTTATAAGAAGAAAAAGATGGACTTTTGAGGAAATTGTAATAATAAAACACAATTGGAAAGAAAATGAATCTTATTTTATGCTAGATATGTGGAATGAAGCATGGGGTAACTTTTCTCCAAGATACAGGAAAATTTTTCAATTATGGAATGTAATTCTTTAAATAATGTAAATTTTGATGAGATTTAAATAGGAAAACCAATGAAAATAATGGGGAGAAAGATAAATTTAATGCATGTAACACCCCAACCCCAGTAACCCAGAGTCGTTGCATTATTACATAACATTGGCATGATCACAAGGGATTAAATCCTGAATGACCGATCAATTTAATGGCCTTGGAATTACTAGATACATTCATAATTTGTACATCACATCATTGAATAAAAACATCAACAAAATTTTTTCACCTTTTTAAACACACTTATATCCTTATCCTATTCTAGTAAGTCAACCATAAAATACTTATTCACATCTTGGTAAAAATAAAACATAGAAAGTGGGGAGCTCAAATGCTCAGTAAGGATAATAATATAGTGGAAACTTTCATAAATAAGCATAAACATTTAAGGAAATATATAAGACTAAAACAAAAGACTTTTAAACTTAAACTTCAGTATGATATAGAAAATATAAATTTAAATAATTTCATTTACTTATTCACATGGATATTCTACTAGTCGAATAATCCCATGCAATATCAATAGCCACTTTCATAATGATGGAATGCATAATTCCAGACATCATACCCACATAGTCAAGGCCTTGTGCCAAGACTACAAATAATATTTTTTCAAGGCCTTGTGCCAAGACACTAGTTTGTCTCATGATACCTACTGATGTATCGAGGAGCTATAGCAGGCTCCACCCACCACTTACTACGTCCAATGCATTCTTCATATGAAAAGGTCTAAATATAACATAAACATCCGTATTAAAACTTGCATACGAAATGTCAATACTTTATCTATAAACCATTAATAGTATAAAAATAACACATACATAGTAAAACATATCACAAAACCTTCAATACAATATGGAAGATTTGTATCATAATAAATCAACTTCAAACAAGCTTAAAATCCATAAAAAGGATGTTGATATAGATGAAATCAAAACTTTTTTTAGAAAAAATATCTATTTCTATTCTAAAATCATTTAAAATTCATATAATTATAAAATAAAACATTTATTTTGAAAATATTTTTATATGCTTGTAATGGAATCTTCGACGATATTATAAATGCATAAATTATCCGCACTTTCTGTATAAGTTAAAAAAATTCTTACCTTAATTTTGTCGAAAAGGTCATAAAGTACGTTGTTTGGAAAATGACAGAAAGATTACTTTAAAAACATTTAAGGTAAAATAAGGGTATAAATGACTTTAAACCATATTCTATAAAATATTAAAAATGTTTTGAAATAAATTTTTAAGAAAACATGGATATGTATGATAAAGAGTTCTCATTAGATACTTACGTAAAAACAACCTCTGATAATAAAGAGATTGTGAAATTAACCCTTAAATTTTACTTTTACTTACTCGATGGTATGTTAACCTCATGTATAATATTTAAATAATTGTTATTAAATTATAAAAAACTATATACATAAATATGATATCATATATTATCCTCTAATATTGTTTTGTTAATAATATTTTAGTAGTATCATAGTTTCGGGTGTTAACTGATCTGTTTTCCTTTATATGATCAGTTACATTAGCCATGTTTGTTATGGATAAGATTTATTTTATTAATATACATAATTATATTAAGTTCTTAAACATTATTCTTAATCATAAAATAAAAATTATTCTTGAATGATTACGATGTGGAATGAATCTCATCTCCTTCGTGGAGACGGTAATCTGTACGTACGCATGAGCGACAATATCATTATATTGATGGTGAAATCGTATGTAATTGGATGGTATATCATATATAAATAATAAATAACATTTTATATTTATTATTTACATCATTTATACTCATAATTATACCCATAAAAATAATTAAGTGTTTTAATAACAAACTACACCACGATGTGGAGACGGTAAGCCGTACGTACGCACGTATGGTGACTTTGTCATTTATATGATGGAGAGAATAATAAATATGATTGTACCATTTTTATAATAACATCTAAGTATATAGAATATACTAGATTTATTATTTTAGAATAGAAATAACAATGAAAGAGTAAGTGGATGAAGAAAAGAACTTGAAAGAGGTGATGAAATATTTACCTCTTCTTCGGGTTCTTCCATTTGATTTGATCAAAAGGGCTCATTAGGTTGGTTTTCTGACCAAAGTAAGGCATCTAGGATGAATTGAGAAAATTTGGGAGGATATTTGGGCAGTTTTGGGCTGAGAAAAATGACTCTGTAGGTGTGGAATTAAGTTAAGGGGAAGTACCCTTTTATAAGAGAGGTGAGGGTCACTTTTGGAACATATTGAAATATTATTTTATAATAAACTAATTTTCAGTTTCTAATGGATCAAAAATGATTTATTTATATTATAATGTGGTTATGGGTCGAAAACATCTCAACAAATAGGTTTTAGATAGTTTTAGGTCACCATATTAACATTATCTTTTAGATTTATCTCTTAGTTAAATAGTTTGACATTTACCATGTCTCTTTGTACTTTTATATTATATGGTTAATAAACTTACTATAACAAGACAAGAGAACCCTAAGTAATTCATTATTAATATATATAATCTTATATAAGTCCTTTTTCCAAACCTTAGATTTTTAGGAATATTATATCAATTAATAATATAATATTTGTTTTAAAAACTCAATTACGTCAATTTTGACACTATTTAGTATTTGGTTTTTGTGAAAATCATAACAGCATGATTACGTCAAAAAAATTATTTAATCAACCCTAACATGTCATATTGACCTATAAAATTTATTTAATTCAAAAAAAGTCTGAAATTACATTTATTTGGATGTTTATAATATCAATTATTTTAATATTTCAATAATAAGGTAATTATTGCATCATCATTGTGTCATAAATAAATTAAATTATTTAATGTCTAAAAATTATAAATAAAATACCATTATATGGGAAATATTTTTATATTTATAGTGAATATTTATAGTTTAATTTATCTTATTTATAACCCTATATTAAATATGGTTTAGTTATTAAACATCAAATTTAACTCTTTTAACTCTTCTTTCAATAAAATAATAATAAATGTCCTAATCTAATACAAGTGGACCAAAGAGGATCTTATTTTATTCCTAAGGTTTTTTTGGTCGAATTATACTTATCCAATAGAATTAGTACATGTGTTAGGGTAATTATGATATCATTTTTACCCTTAATTACCCTATTTACTTTTAACTGTGCTAAATAAAAGTCAACAAGTTACTATTCATCAAAAATTATTTTTATATTATCAAACCACATTTTACTTACTGATATTAACTGTGTCTCTCAGATTTCTTAAATTCAACTCACAGAAGCAGTAAAATTAAGTTTTATGCAAATTTACAAATGCTCCTAGGAGATGGGTAAAAGACAGTAAAAAGTTCAATAAAAGTTTTATATATCTAAACTTTTTATAAAATGAATCCAATGAATTATATTGAACTTATATAGCTATTATGTATCTATTTTGACCTAAAATAAATTTAAATAAAATAAATAATTATTTAAATAAAAAGTCGGTTTTAACCAATAACGCGGTGTTTTTCACTGTTCATCAAAAATTGAATGTTTTTAGAAAAATACCAAAAATTCACCCTAAGATAATTTTGATATTACAAAATCAAAAATTAAGTACATTTTGAAAAATAAAATTTATAAATTTTCAAAAATTGGGTATTACTATTCATAACGACTATTTTGATTGGTCGTGGTGTGTTAGAACTCCAAGTTTCATAAAACGCAAGATACTGTATTAATCAAAGGGAAATGTACCATGGAAGCTTGGGGTGTTACAATGGACCAACCAAAATCAAATGATACAACTAAAAAAAATTATTGGAATTATGTCTACTAGTGATGGAATCTAATGGTTAATGATAAAAATCGGTGTCCAAAACCTCTTAATACAATAGATAAAGAGACATCTCATGTAATAAAAACTGCTAAAGTGGGTCATGAGAATGAAGTAGAGAAAGGTAAATTTATCATACACACTATAACTACAAATGTCTTATTTTATTCTGGATCTACCAACTCTTTTATATCTAAAGAACTTTCTAAGAGTATCATGCACCACCTCAATTATTAGTTGTTGAATTATTTATGAAAACTAATGATGGTACAATTATTGAATCTCAATTATATATCTCCTCTATAATATATTTTTATGGGAATGTGTTTCCTGAAAGTCTTTTTATTCTCTCTCTAGTTCAATTTGATGTTATTTTGCAAATAGATTGGATTTATTTATATATAGCCCATATAAATTACCAAGGAATGGAATTTATATTTGATATTATGAATCAACCTCTGATCATCCTTTGGTGTGAAAAAAAATATGAACCACCAGTGGAAATTAAATCTACTCCATGGGTATTGTTACCAATTCATGAGGGATATTTATCTGAAATGTTTTAGGAGAAACTCAACAATTAAGATTTGTTTATTTGTTGGGAGTTTTTGTTGAATTTATTGAATTATTTCATAAACATGCAAAAAATAATGAAATTGAGTTTTCAATAGAACTTAGACATGATGGTTCATCTATTTCAAAGACCCCATTTTGAATATCCCATACTAACTTGCAGTATTTGAAGAAGCCACTCAAAGAGAATATTGATTATGGGTTCATATGCCCTATCACATCACTATTGTAAGATCCCAACATTTTCTAAATATGTTGAGCTCTTTTATAGGTATAATTTTTCCTTTTTTTGTTTATACAAAGTTTGATTGATGTCTTGGGTGTGTTTGGGTAAAATTTGGAGGGTTTTGGAGAGGTTTTGGGAAGTGCATGATTGGGATATAGTTTTCTCAAACCATGTGCCCTATCACAGAAAATCATGAAACCCCATACGGAGTAGGATTTCACAATTGGTGCATGATTTTTCAAACTATACGCCCTCTTAGTAGTAATTTTGTGACCCCCCTAGGTAAGGCATAAGGTTAGGGTGTGTAGTTAGAGAAAATTGTGCACTTTTTATAGGAAACCATACACGTGGAATTTAATCCACCAAAAAATATTTTTGAAACACCAAAACCACATGTCCTTCACCCTAATTAGAACCAACTAAATTATAATGTTTTTATCTCATTTTTGGAGTCTACTAAATTAATTTCAAGGGATTATAAACCTCATTATTAGAAAATAAAAGATCTATTTGATAGATCTACACCTCTTCCGATAATAGATTCTCATCTTGATTGGTTTCCTCCTTCTATATCATCTTTCTCTCATATTTTGAAGAGATTTTTTTCTTCATTAGTGAAGTATCAAGATCTAGGTTTTGATAGATCATAATCTATTCAATTTTCTAAATAGGTTTTGGAATTAGATCTTATTCTTCATTATGAAATTGAATGTTTCGCTTCAATTTGGGGATTTATGTTGGAAAATGTACATCAAAGTTCTTTATGTAGGTGGTCTAAATTACTAAACCCATAGTCTATATTTAATTACTTATATGTAATTGTTCAATTGAAATTTCCATGATTGGTAAATTTCTTCTAGAATTTAATTTCATTAAATTTAATTTCCCTGTGATAATTGAATGGGTTGAATTTGGGGAAATTTTTATTGGATGAATTAGATTAATTAATTGGTTAATTAATTAATGGAATGATTTGATTATAGAATTGTTGGGATTTTGGGATTTTGGAATTGGTCAATTAAATTGGATTGTGTAATTGTTTATTTGTTGATATATGGATTTAATTTATAATGGAAATAGAGGGATGATTGGTTTAACCTTAAAGGTTTAATGGGTTATTTTATTAAATGTTGATAAATGGTTTAATGATGAATTTTTCATATTATTATGTGTGATTAAATTATATAATTATGATTGAATTTAGAATTGAAATGGTATACCATGTTGTGAAATCTTATTGAGAGGGTTAATATTAATTAACCTTGTGAAATGTGTTATATGTGATATATGTGTTTGATTGAGAAATGGAGTATGAGACATGAATTAATGCTCCAAATACCCACAGCGTCCTATCCATGGAGACCTAGGTCCAAATGCATGCATTTTAATGTTTTTTTATAGGGACTAATTCTCTAAATACCCATGAGGTGTGGAATAGTGATTGATGGTCTAAATACCCATGGGATGCTAGACACAATGTTTTATGCCCGTGATATTGGCATTGGAATATGGTTCCAAATGGTCATAAAATGAATTTCATTGAAATGATAAATGATAACCATGGTATTGTGATATTTTATATCCCTTTAGGATAGTTAAGACTTTGGCATGGGCCGAAGAAGGTATTGATGGGTTGGGTGTGTTTGTAAACCTAGGGAAATCATGTGTTTAATTAAAGAATAATGAAATGTGATAACTATTTACTTTATGCATTGTAATTTATTATTTAAACAACTGCATACATTTTTATTGATTGGATATTGTTTTATATGATGTTAGTGAAAGCATATTGAGTTGTAATCATACCCTACTTGGTATTATTGATCGATACCCGAATAGAAATCATGTTTGTAGGATAGGATAAGGGATAGAGCCCTATGTAATATGGTTGAGTTTGGAAAGAGCATGGATGAGGGAACCAGAATTGGTGTTAGGACCCACTTACGGGAGTTGTTAATGTCTTTATTTTTTTCATTTTTACACTTTACACTAATTTGGAATGAAATATATACTATTTATTTAATGATATTTTTTTAGTTTTGGTTCATTATGTGATACCAATTTGTTCTGGTTATTGTATTCTTCTGGTTTTTGGTTATTATATTTTGGTTATTTCTTGGTTATCTATGGTATTTTTATGCTTTGATAAAGAGGGTATATTCACCCTATATTATATATATTATACCCTCACTACTAGTTAGCATCTTATGGAATACGGGGAGGTGTGTCTAAGGTCACATAACTAACCAGCTCAGGGAACCTGTATGTGGTACCCAGGTCGAGATGTTACAAAGTGGTATCAAAGGAAAGTTTTCTTTTCCTTTGTTTTTTCTTATGATTTTGGAAGGGTAGAAAGGATAATAGGATGATTCGGGGATTGGTTAAGAGATCTTGAATGGGATTAGATAAACCATGTGTGGGGTGGAAGCTAAGTGCCTAAGTGGGATTGTTATTATTGTTGTCTGTTGTTATAGTTGGATGATATTTCACCTCAAGTGATGCACTTATTGTGTGATGTGATAATTGTTTTTTGGATTTTTTGATATTTGACTCATGGACCAGTATGGAACAATAATTTAGTAAGCATACATAATTGTAGGTACTCTAGATTTTTTATTACATGCATCATTTTTAGGCACGCATGGAAAAGAGAGCTATGGGAAAGTTGTTGAAATTGTACTATTTTTCCTTACTTATGAAATTGAACTGATAAAGGTCCCTCATATAATGATGAACAATGTGGAAAATGGATACATGGGTGTCTAATGAAAAATATTAATAATAATAATGTGTTTTACCCTATGTGATCCATGAACTAGATGAGGGGTGGTTAAGGGTAGTGATAGCACCTTGGTTTTGATCGTGTGGTGGGGTTTTGGGGAATGACATGTAATGGATTATTGTGAATCCCTATTATCTAAATGTTTTAATGTTTTGTAATATATATTAAGACATGTGCTTTCCATTATAGATATATTCCACCATTATGATAGTTTTTGAGTGGATGACAGGAGGTTATGGATGGAGATGATCCACCATTAGTGGAACTTGAGGCACCAATAGTGCCAGATGAGGGAAGTCAGAGAGTAGTTCCAAGAGAATTTTTCTTGTTTTTTTAATTTTATGTAAATATACCTAGGGATGGTTGGGAAGAGTATGTTCAGATTGATGAGATATTTTTAGTTGGAACACGCTCCGAATTTTACTAGAGAGGGTAGACCTGAGGAATCTGAGTTTTGGATTGAGTCTATCCAAGGGATTCTTAACCTCTTATAGACTCTTACTGAGAAAACAGTCAATCTGGCTACTTATATGTTATGAGGATTAGTGAAGTGATGATGTGACATCCAAATATAGGATGGTTAGCTAGAAAAAATGGTATGGAAAGACTTCCAAGAGATGTTTCAAGAGCACTTTTATCCAGAGACTCTGAGACAGGAGAGGAAATTATAGTTTATGAGGATAACCTAGGGGAGTATGTCTCTGATGGAATATTCTGGTTATAATAAAAACTTATGGAACTTTACTCTAATGTTTTAATGGTATGAGAAAACTATGTAAATATGTTTCAAGATGTTCTTAAATTTATTATTGAGTCACACGTTGACATATTTCAGTTAAAGAAGTTTTCCAAGGTAGTGGATCAGGATATCATATCTAAGGGTAACCTAAAGGAGTATTCCAATAGAGTACAAGTGGTTTATGATGGATGATCAAGTGGTATGTCCCCTATGAGTATGAAGCATCACTGTGAGAGTGTTGACCAAAGAGGTGGAAAGTAGAGTGGCCAAGGAGAAGGGTCAGTTACTTAGGATCTTACCTGAGTGATCTGCCACTAGTGCGGTAGGTCGGGTCACTTTCATAGGCATAGTCCCTGATCAACGATAGAGAGCTGATCTTATGATAGGATAGAACATCTATATAGTTTCTGTAGGAACCCACAAAACATGGGTAATGATGGAGGATCTAGGAAGAATTAGGGTTCTAGAATGGGATCTACTACCCAATATCATTCTCGCATTTATTGTTCTATTAACCCTTGTAGTCGAGGCAGTTGGAAATGTTCTTCTAAGTAGGATAACCCGTATTAATAGAGTGGTGTAGCTTAAGAGACTCAGATTACATCATAGGGAAGAGGTTAAGGAATGATACATGTAGTTCATCCTACACTTATGGATAATGAGGTTGGACTTTCAACAGTTAGAGGTACTATTCTTATAGATTTTAGGATTTTAGTTCCTTATTTGATATTGGTATCTCTCATTATTTTATATTTTCACAAATTGTGAATGTTTTGAGCTTGGTGGTGGAGTTTGTGAGCTGGGTAATGATGATTGATACACCTTTGGGAGTATATTTTAGAGACATCTGTTTGTGCAAGGGGTGTTCTTTAGATGTTGGATAGTATCTTTTCAGTTGGGATCTTTATATTCTGAATATGTCAGGTTTTGATTTGATTATGGGTATGGAATGGTTAGTGGCGTACCGAGCCCACATAGATTATAACCATAAGAGAGTTAATTTTACATCACCTAAGGATGAAAATTATTTTCATCATGGAGAGTGTGATATCCAAGAAGTTAATGTAGGTATAATTCATCATAAAATTGGAGATATCACCACCCAAGTTGAAACTCTTTTTTTTTGGTGATGGGGGTGAAAGGAATGATATCTTTCCACCTATAGTGGAAAGGTTACAAGAAGTGTCTTATAAGGACTTATCAGGAATTTCACCTGATAGTGAAGTGGAATTTATAATTGATCTCATGACTAGGGATTATTCAATTTATATTTTACCATACAGAATGGAGTCAACAGAGCTTCAAGATATTAAGACTCAATTAGAAGATTTAATGGATAAGGTGTTTATCTGTGTGAGTATGTCACCTTGGGGTTGTCCATGTTTATTTTCAAAGAGGTTTGGGGGGAAATTTCACTTATGTATTGACAAATGGAATTTAAACTTGATGACTATGAAGAACCAGTATCCTCTTCTATATATTGATGATCTATTTGACCAATTCAGAGGATCTTGTGTTTTCTCCAAGATTGACTTAAGATCAAGGTATCCTCATAGGAGAGTTAAAACTTCTGATATGTCTTGGACTATTTTTAGAAGTAGGTGTGGCCTTTATAAGTTAGTTGTGATGTCATTCAGGCTAACAAATCAACTGTAAGTGTTTATGACCTTGATGAATAGAATCTTCCACTCATACCTAGATCAGTTTGTGGTCGTGTTTGTGGATGACATATTGGTGTAGTCTAAGACTCATGGAGACCATGTACAACATCTTAACATAATCCTAAGTAAATTGAGAGAGAATTATATATACTTCAACATATCTAAGTTCACATTCTATATCGATTAGGTACATTTCTTAGGTCACATCATCATAGAGAAAGGTGTGTTAGTGGACCTAGAGAAGGTGTATGAATTTTCTTTTTAGGAGAAACTAAAGAATGTGTTTGATATTTTTTGTTTTCTAGGGTTAGTAGGCTATTATCAAAGGTTCATCCAAGAATTTTCCCATTTAAAATCACCACTTTTGGTCTTTAATAAGAAGGGTATGAGGTTTTAATGGTATGGATCATGTGATAATACTTTCCATGAGTTGAATAAGTGTTTGACCACTGCACCGATCTTCATCCTACCTAATCCAGGGGAGGAGTATATTGTATTTTTATTATGCATATTTGATTGGTATTGGATATTTTTTTATTTATAGTGATCTATTTTTAAAGTATGGGTCATTAAATTTAAGGTCACATGAATGAAATTACCCTACACATGACCTCGTGTTAACCGCAATGGTTTATGACTTGAAGTGTTGGTGGCATTATCTGTTGGGTGAAAAATTTACTATGAATACTGGTCCTCAAATATTAAAGTGTATATTTTCCCAATGATATTTTAATCTATGGAATAGGAAGTGGGATGAGTATATGAATTCTTTTTATTTTGATCTGGAATATACACCTAGGAAGGAAAACATTGTTGTTGGTGCTTTGAGTTGGAAAACTGAAACTTGTGTTGTTTAGAATTTAATTTATGAGTGGAAGATGATCACTATGCTAGCTTAGATGCATGTTGTGGTTCAATGGAGTTAGGATAAGGTGATTCTCATATCATTATTCATGGATTATGCACTTTTGAGTTGGATCAGGGAGAGGTAGTATCAAGATCTAGAGTGTTTGGACTTGAGGGAAATCCCTAAAGGTGGTGAGTCACCTTCCAATTATAGTATAGATGAGGATGAGGTCATCTATATCTGGGGATGTGTGTTTATGCCTAAATGTATACGGGTAGGGATGATGCATGAATTGAATTCCTCAAAATGGGCGGTGCATCAAGGTTTGACCAAAATGTATTGTGACATACATCAACATTTTTGGTGGTCGAGCATGAAAAGGGAGGTGGCAGGGTTCCTAAAACAATGTTACCCCTATCAATAGGTGAAGGGTGAGAATCAATGACCTTGTAGTTTAATAAATTCCTTTCCCATTATGTAATGGATGTTAGATGAAGTTACCATGGAATTCATGGTGGGTCTCCTTAGGATGCCTTGGAAGAATGAAGTTATTTGGGTGTTTGTGGACCAACTGACAAAAGTATTAAATTTTCTGCCTCCACATGAGACCTCCTAAGTGGATCAGTTGAGAGACTTGTATGTTTGAGATATATTCCATCTACATGGGGTGTCATAAAGAATAGTTTCAAACCATGACTCGTGTTTTACTTCATTCTTCTAGGTGGGTTTGTAGAAGGTTCTTGGTACTCTGGTTTTTACTGAGTACGGTATTCCACACACACACAGATGGGCAGTTGGAACATACTATATAAGTGATTGAGGATATTCATTAGGCATATGTCCTATACTTTGGTGGGTATTAGGAGAAGAACCTATATTTGATGGAGTTAGACTATACCTATAGTTATCAAGAAACTATACATATGGAACCATATGAGTCTCTCTATGGTAGGCCATGAAGATCACCTCTATGATGGATAGAGGTAGGTGAGTCTGAGTTGTTGGGACTAAGTCACGTATAGGAGACATCGGAGTAGGTTCTGATTATTAAAAAATGTATTTCTATAACTCAATGTAGGTATAATTAATATGTTGATCGACTTCAATAACCCCAAGAGTTTACAGAGGGTGATCGTGTATTCCTTTAGTTATCGCCTAGATTGCGTCACTACAGGATACAGAGGTAGGTAAAGTTGGAACCCATGATTATTGGACTGTTTGAGGTTGTGGAGGGAAATGGTCTGCTGGCAAACTGATTAGAACTTTTATATAGGTATACTTTTATGCATGAAGTTTTTTATGGGTCACAACTTTGGTGTTATCACCCCAACCCTTCTCATGGATTGATATAGATTATGTTGATCTTGATATCAATGCATCCTCTGAGGAGCATATGATGCATGTTGTGGATCACAGTGAGAAAGTGTTATAGGTAAATATCGTGATGACAGTTCATGTATTGTGGAAACATGGATGGGTTCAAGAGGAAAATGGTAAAGAGATGCGGATATGCGAACTCAGTGGCCTGATATTTTCAACTTGGGATCTTAGATATTCTTGGGAGTATATCTTGAGGAAAATATATTATAAGTTGGGGAGATTGTAAGATCTTGACCTTTTCTAGAGATGACTAGAGATCGTTTACATCAACTCTTTTTTTGTTATACTTTAGTTGAGTCATGTATTGGGTGTGTTTGGGAGAAATTTGGAAGTTTTTAGAGATGTTTTGGGCAGTGAATGGTTGGCACATAGTTTTCCCAAATCGTGCACCCTTCCCAAGAAAATCATGTGACTCTAGACAAAGGGGGATTGTACAATCGGTGTGTGTTTTATTAAATCTTTCACCCTATTAGTAGTTAATATGAGACCCCCAATGTAAGGTTCATGATTATGGAAAACTATTCACCCTGTATAGGAAACCATTCATACAGAATTTAATCCTCATAAAATTAGTTTTAAAATTTCTTAAGCCCCCATCCTTCACCCTAATTTGACCCAACTCGACCTTGAAGGTTTTCTCTCATTTCTTGAGTCTCTCATATGAATTAAAAAGGCTTACAAACCCCATTCTTGGTGAATATAATATCTGTTTGAAATAGCTGCACCTCTCCTGGTAAGATAATATTATCCTAATTGATTTCCTCCCCCTCCCATATTTCTCTCATATTTTGAAGGGATTTTTTCCTCCATTTTTTATTGATATAGATCTAGGTTTTCATTGATCTTAATCTATTCAATTTTGGATCTTGTTTTTGGATAAAGATTTTTTTCTTCATTGTGAAATTGAATGTTCCAATTCAATTTGGGGATTTCCATTTGTGAGCATTTGTCAATGATCTTAAGGTAGGTAGTCTAAATTAATAATCCTATAGTCTTGATTTAATTACATATATGTAATTTTTAATTGATATTTACATGATTGTGAAATTTCATCTAGAATTTAATTAGATTAAATTGAATTCAAATGTGATAATTGAATGGGTTGACTTTGGAGAAATTATATTGGTTAAATTGGATTAATTTATTGGTTAATTAATGAATGTAATGATGTGAATATGGAATTTATGGGATATTGAGATTTTGGAATTGGTTAATTAAATGGGATTTTGAAATTGATTAATTATTGACGTATGGATTTAATTGATAATTAAAATAAAGGGGATATTAGCTTGACCTTAAAGGGTTAATGGATTGTTTGATTAAATGTTGATAAATGTTTTAATTATGAATTGTTCATATTATTCCATGCGATTAAAGTAAAGAATTACGATTGAATTAACAATTTAAATGGTAATACATTTTGTGGAAGATAGTTTAGAGGGTTAATTTTGATTAATCTTGTGAAATGGGATATATGTGATATATGTGAATGATTGATAAATGGGGTGTGGGACATAGACTGATGGTTCAAATACCCATGAGGCCCTAGCCAAGCCATTCTAAGACAAAATTCATTCATGTGAATATTTATATGAGATAAGGATGGATTCTCCAAATATCCATGAGGTTTGGGATAGGTACTGATGCTCTAAATACCCAAGGGGTGCTATACATGACATTATATGCCCATGATATTGGCATTGGACTGTGGTTCCAAATGGTTGTGATATGAATTAAATTGAAATGATATATGATAACGATGTTATTGTGATATGTGCTATACCTTGAGGATATTTCAGACTTTGGCACAGGATGAATTAGTTATTTATGGGTTGGGTGTCTTTGTGAACCTAGGTAAATTATGTGTTTAATTAAAGAATAATGAAATGTGATAATTGTTTACTTTATGCATTATACATTATTATTTATACAACTGCATGCACTGTTATTGACTGGATATTATTTTAGACACCATTGGTGGTGGCCTATTGAGTTGTACTCACACCCTACATGGGATGTTTTATCGTTACCCAAATAAACTTCATGTTTTTAGGACAGGATAAGGGAAAGATCCTTATGTTATATGGTTGAGTTTGGATGGAGTGTGGATGAGGGAACCAGAATTGGTATCGGGACTTGCTTGGGGGAGTTTTTAGTGTCTTTATTTTAGACTTTCATTTTGACACCTGACACTTATTAGGAATCAAATATCTATTGTTTTTTTATGGATATTATTTTTTAGTTTTGGTTTATCATCTGATACTGGTTTGTTCTAATTATTTTATTCTTCTAGGTTTTTTATTGTATTTTGGTTATTGGTTGGCATATTTTTTATTGTGATTCTTTGAGAAATATAGCATAGTATCCCAATGTTATATATATTAGTACCTCACTACAAGTCGATAGCCTCGGGTGTATGGGGATGCACACTTGAGGTCACGTAACCAACCAGCTCGGGGCACCAGTATGTGGAACCTAGGTCGGGACGTTACACTATAGGGTGAACGTATTATTTTTTTAAGAAGAAAGATGTTTCAATGTAACTTTACATTGATTATCGATAAGATAACATGATTACTATCAAGAACAAGTTTCTTATACCCCATATTAATGACATAATCGATCAACTACATAAAGATAAAAAAATCTATGATTGATCATCATTATAGATATCATTAATTGATGGATAAGAAGGTGTATATACCCAATAAATCCATCCATATGATTCATGGTCATTATGAAATCATAGTGACTCCATTTGGAATTAAGAATACTTCTTTTATCTTTATTTATTTAATTAATTGAGTCTATGTAGATTACCTTGATCAGTTTTTGGTTATCTATATAGATGATATTCATATATATTCTTAGAGAAATGAATAGAATGAATATCATTTAAGGATTGTTTTGAATTCCTTTATAAAGGATAATTTTTATGATAAATTCATAAATTTTGAATTTTATATACATGAAGGTGAATTATTGGGCCACATAATCTCTAAATAAGTTATATTGTGTATCCTTAAAAGTAATAAGTTATTAAGAAATGGTCCAGACCATCCCAGGTGACTATGATCCAAAGTTTTATTCAGATTTCTGGATACTACTAACATATTAGAGATAATTTTCATTGATATAAAATCCAATAAAATTTATGATATGGAAGGCAACGAAGTGTTTTTTTTATATTAATGTAAGGAAATTTTCATAGAACTAAAGAGATGGAAGGTCATTAAACCTTTTCCCACACTACCCTATAAAAGAGAAGGGTTTCTGATACATACTGATTCATCAAATAATGGGATGGGATAAATCCTCATGAAAAATTATACGGTAAATTTTTTTTCCGGACACCAATAGAATATTTATAAGAAAAATTACCCAACTCTTGATTTTGAGTCAAAATTGGAAATTTTTTATTAAAAATATGTATTCATTATATTTATTGTAAAAATTTAGATATATATACTGATCATAAATTATTGAATTATAAATTCACATAGAATGAGTTATATATATTCCAATGGGATTTTTTGAGTTAATTAATGAATATGATAGATCAATACATGACCACCCTATAAATGTGAACAAGGTGGTTGATTCACTGAGATGGAAGAACCATGCTAGTTTTTCCATGATAAGGATTGAAATAAATCTAATACTTATGTATTTAAATAATATGGATCTTGAATTTATAAGGCAGGGATGAATATCCTCTCTTTTTCTGATGAATATTCAACCATTTATTCATGTGATTAATAAAGTGTTGTCTAAGGAAGATGTGGAATTATAGAAGAATCTAGGGAATGTTCCTGAGTACAACCATGATTAAGATGTAATTATAAGGTTCAAAAATTAAGTATGTATCCCATAAATACTAGATTTTAATAAGGATT